>CM043719.1:36691574-37379810 GCA_023969325.1 Oryzias curvinotus | reverse complement strand
GACCATTTTTTTAAATCAAAACCCGTGGGCATTGAATGCTCATTAAAAGTTAAACTAGGTTGGCAGACCAGTGGGAACCGCGTGGGTTAACATGCTCGGGGTAAACCTAGCTCACAGTTTAAACCTAGGATTCGCTAGTGAGGTATGGATGGCGTCCTTTTAAATTCACAAATGTGCCAACCGTTTGAAAACTGATCATAAAGGAGAAATTCGGATTTGTGTCTGGCCAGAATTCTGAGACACCAAGTCTTTCATAGATCGGAATAGAGCTGTAAAAGAAAAGGCTAGACTTGCGTCACCTAGAAATTTCACACCATATCTGTATGCGGCAGTCATAAGCTAGTACACAGTGGAAAAAGTAGAAGAAGCCCCTCCCTGCTTGTCCAGTGTGAACACGACAAGCTAAATACGAATTCAAGAACTTGTGTTTCACGCGTTATTGAACACACCACATGCCCGTTGTGAACGTAGCTTAACATTTGCATAAAATCAGTTTGGTTCCATTTGGTCCTTTTTTTTTTCTTTTAACTCTTGCACCTCTAACTTGTCAGATCTTTGAATACCTTGAAGTAGATGGTGTTGACAAGAACCAGAACCGTGTTGGAGTCCAGCACTCCTGATGGCAGTGTGTCTTTGATCCGGTTCTCCGTCTTGTTGGAGATCCAGTCGTTGATGGTGATCCGGGCCTGCTCTGGATTCATCTGCAGAACCACAGTCACTACTGAAATGACATTGTTTCATGTCTACTGACATATTTGTTTTTTTAGACCACTTCAAAGCAGAAAAACAAATGGCAGCTTCAGTTGTTTCCTCAACGATGACACGTTTCACCTTGAAGTTGAGTGGCAATAGTTTGGCTCCATAGACCGTCTCACTGATGTTCTGGAACGTCTCGTTGAAAAACAGCGATTTCTCTCCAAACAGCCGGTTGGCAGAGACCAACTCTGTGGTTTTGTCTTTCTTTCTGTACAATCGGCAGTTCAGTTTGGCGAAGAAAAAATGAACCTGATCAGACGTCTTCTCCTTGATGGTGTCAAACTGAAAGACCTGAAGGACAAACAACACTTTTCTGTAGGTCTATTTCAACACGTCCTAAACAGCAGAATTGTTTTCGTCGTAGTAGATCAAAATCACAAGTTTGTTTTAAATGATCAGAGGGGAAAATTGGTCTAATGTAGGTAAGTTCTAACGGTTTTGAAAACCACAAAAGCTTGTTAGTTTGTTTTTTTAGGGCAGACTTAGTAGTTAGAAAATCTGCCACAGACTCTTTATATCAAGACAACAGAAAGATATCACTGCCTTGGAGATGTCACCCTTGTGCGTTCCTGTTTGATTTGACTATAAAGATGTGATTGAGGAGCTACGGATTTGTCTGGTGCTTCATTGGATCCAAAGACACCAGCCAGAAGTTGTGGAAAAGCTTTGTGTTTCTTTTGGTTTTCTGATCAAACTACCTTTGTGGAAGTTTAGAAAAGACACTCTTAAACATAGATGTCATCCACCCAACCGACTGTTCATTGTCTTACTGAACTGATGCCAGCTGAGATCAGCTGAAATGTTTGTAAAGTAAAGAATACTGAAAGACTAAGCTATCTTTTAGAACAGAGGACATTTTGTGTCTTTCGTGAAGGTTTACTGGCAAACTAGATACGTGTATGAAACTGCAATGGGATGCTCCACCTGCTAACCTTCATGATCTGCTCCAGAGTTCGGTTGCAGGCTCCCAACTTGGTCATGGCAAAGGCGGTGGAGATGCTGATGGGCGACATGAAGATGTTCTTTTCTGTGTTCCTGCTGACGGCCAGGTGTTTGTAGAACGACAAGGCGAAAGTGACTGTTGGCCTTGGACAGCTCCCACACCCTTGGGTTGGTAGACTCTGGAACCACCTCGGGCTCTGGCGAGTGGTCCTCGGGGGTCTCCAAAATGGGGCTGCGGTAGCTGCAACGTGGTTCGAGAGGAAGGTCTTTGGGTTTGGCGTTGCAGATGTCCACATGCTGAGCCAGCACGATCGAGGGCAGGAACGCCAAAACTAAAAGCCAATGAGTAGCCCTCATTCTGGAGAAGAGACCAATCAGAAGTGAAGATTTTTAGGAGACACAGTTGATCACTTTATTGTTGGTGTTTTTCCGTATTAACACGTTTCAAAGGAACTCATTATATAGGAAAAAACTCATCAACACTGTGGTTGTTCCCAAACTTCCTCAGTCATGACTCACTGATTAGTGTGCTGTATAGTGCGTTCACCATTTTGCCGGGGTGTCCAAATCCACAATTCCAAAACTCAGTGCCCTAGAAATTTCCCAGAAGTCTTTGCAAAAATCCAGTATACAGCAATGCTCACTGGATTGGCAAGTATAGACCACAACGCATTGTGCTTCAACAATTTGTCATTTAAATCGTCACAGTGGTTTAATAAAGTCTTCATAAAATGTATTAGGTTTTTCTGTGACGTCATATTTGCTGTTGAAAAAAGAGTGAGCTTGGTGTCCAAATTGCCTTTAAAATCCAGGGCACTAGCTAGTCCCGCACTATATAGTTTCTTAGTTGTGAGGGAATTTGGTCACAGCCTTGGAGATGAGTAAACTGCATTACCCACAATCCACAGCTCCACTCCTTGTTAAAATGTATCATAGAAACCAGACAAAAAATGTTGTTGAAGCTGAATGTACATGTACTCACTCAGTCAATACACAAAGATCGGTACATGTGTTAGTCACATTAATATAGGAAAGAAAAAAAAGTTTGTAAACATTTCCTTTGACCTTTATGAAGGTTGTCCTATAGTCAAAATTCTGAGGTTATTATCCCCACAGAAAACAACTTTAAACATATTTTGTCCAAAAGGTTTTCTCTTTTGGTCAGAACATCTTTTTTCTGCAACGTCCTCACGAAGATGGCAGTTTACATTTTTTGAGCATCCGAATTTTAAAGCAATTTATCTCAGTTTCAATGACTTGGAAATTAAAGTCTTGACTACTTTTAAAAATCATTGGATCACTTTTAAAAACTTTGAGCATTTTGTTAAGAAACTCAACGTCAGAGCTATTGATTACAAGACTTTCTCCCACAAGAACATCAACAAAAACAGACAAAATATTGATTGAATATCAATATAGAGTTCAAGATGACTTTTGCAATTTTGTCAGATTTCTTTTTGCGCATCGATTTTTCTTTAATACATTCAACTAATTTTGTCGTTCTGCACCTTGATTTGGTGGACTCGCATCATCTTCTGGCAAACTGTTCTACATCAAAAATATGCAGTTTTTTTCCACTGTAATTAGTTAAAAATCAGTACGATACCTGAACAAGTTGGTCGTGTGTTCAAATGTGTGCAGTTTCAGCTGAATTCAGGTCAGTGTCCTGCAGAACACTCAAACACCACATCAACCTTTGAGACATTGATCCTGAGCCGGTCAACAACAACTCAGAGTTTGATCCCAGGAAATGACTGGACCTGCTATTGTCAACAGGACTGGGAACCACCCCCACATGATCAGTACCCGGGCAGGGATAGGAGAAAAAAAATAAAAACATCACTTTCTTTTAGCACAGGATAAATGTAGTTGTTCAAATTTAAATTAAATGCAAGAACAATTTTGTATAAATTTTTTATAACTTATTTGATCTTTACTAAAGAAAATATTATTCAAAAGGTTTAATTGTTTGGAATTATTGAAATCAATGTTTACAGTTAGAACTAGACAACAGGAATTTTGAAAAATGCTTTTAATTTTAATCAAGCATGCCGTTGTAAAAATCTGTTTCTCTACATGTCAAGATTCAAAATGTAATGTTTTATTCTACTGTTATTGTTTTGTGTGATCTGAGATCTTTTTCAAGCCTCGACTTCCATGTGAACTTGATTTCTTTACAAAAACCTGAATATTTTAAAAAGCAAAATAATTTAAAATGAGGTAAGACTTCTTCTTCTCAGACTCGACTTTCGATAAAAATCAATTATATTAGTTTGATTTTTACTGACGTTTTAATGATGTAAAATAAAAATGTTATTAATTCAAAAAGTGATTTTAGTACAATGCACAAATAAATTGTAAAGATAATCCAACATCACTTGCGTTCCTGTGAATTTGGTTTAGGAAATGTTGCAATTCCATAAACGGCCACTAGAGACTGGTTTCGAATAAAATAAATAATCTATTTTTTTGCTTAAAATTCCCATGTTAAGTACTCCACCAAAAAAAACATGGGCAAACAAACAGCCCAGTTTAAAAAAAAAAAGCTTTTGATTTTATTGCTTTATTTTCTATTCAAGAATTCTGCAGCTATTACGTAAATGTGAAGCTCAAAAAGCCCTTCACTATCTAATTAATTTAAAAAAAAAAAGTTAATATTAACAAATTTAGAAATCTGCATAACAATGATCCTAAATTTGTTGGATAATCTAATAAAATACACATTAAACGCCTAAAACCAGTTGCATTATAACAAAGATATGATTCACTGTAGAAAAAATACTTTTGGAATCTCAAAAATGTGATTAAATTTCTTCATGAAATTTTATAAACTAAATAAATGTTAAAAAAAAAATCAATCACCAAATCAATAACCATTTAGAATTACTTTTCCTTAAAATCAAAATTTTATTTCATGTGCATTTACAGAAATAAAAAACATTTCACAGAAAAAGGAGAAATACAAAAACATTTCATAAAGTGAGAATACAGGTCCACTGGAGGAACCAGAGGAGTCCAGGTGAACCGGGTCCAGCCACATGATGAGACAGCTGAGGGTCAGAAGAGTTTGGGCAGCTGTCTGAGGCGGCTCAGGTCCAGGATGTTGCCCACCGAGCCCTCTGGTTGTTGGTTCTCCGCCCGGATCAAAGCAGTTCTTCCCGAGAAGTTCTCCTTGTCGTCCGCGTTTGGTTGCTAAGGGTTAAAAGTTGCATTTTTGGCTGCAGGTCCCGGATGACCTGGCTCTGTGGGAGGAGCTTAGCAGTTAGCGGCCGGCGAGCCGAAACCTTCTGAACCCTGTTGTCCTCCTCTTCCTCCTCGCTGCCCTCCTCCTCTATGAGCCCATACCTCCTCATGTACTTTCTGGTGGCCAGAGACATGTTGCTAGGAGACAGCAGGGAGTCGTTGGAGGAGGAGAGCGTAGGGATATGCTGGGGGGTGTGGCCTCCCAGAGACAGCCTGCTGAGTTGGGAGTCGCTCAGGTAGCGCAGTGCGATGGCGTTGGCTTCCAGGCTTAGATCCACACTCCCGCCAGGGCAGAGGGCGCTGGCTGTTGGCTCGGACACCCTCAGCCTGGAGACGACCGCCGCCGGGTTGATGCTCGCCAGCACGCTGGGAACAACCAGGAACCACATCAAGCTCATCAGGGATCGAACTGCAACATCTGTGCTTCATATCGGTTCATTTGGTGTCTAAAGTGGCAAAACTTCAACATGCAGTTTGGGATTCCAGAAGGCTTAAGAAAAAACATAACTGCTACAACGACACATGTAAAAACATTCTAAACTTAAACATCTTTTTGTGAATAATTTGATCATTTCAGCAGTCTCCCACTGTATCCCCATTCACTTTTCGCAGTTTCATGGGTCTTTTTCAGTGCAATTTTGCCCAGTGCACTGTGTTGTGCATCCTTGTGGGCCTCCTGTGCAGAGGCACCCTGTATCACATGAACACCCCTAACGGGCTCAGGGGGGGGGCTGAATAAATCAAGCATCTAAACGACGTGCTTGCGTCTCGCCTGCCTTATGCGATGTTTGTTTGCTATGACCCGTCGCCCGTAGAAAAAAAAAACTGTGCACCAACATTTTAGGTCTGCAGGCTCACTGAGTGGTCTACAATCTTAATATATCCTTCAAGACCACCTGCTTGCCCTTTTTCCCCCTGCAGACAGCCACTATCCACCCATTAGGGGCAGTTGTGACCAAGGCTAAGATGTTCTTGTTCTAAGTTGGACTGAAGCCTCTGAGCTTTGAATCATGTTTAGGACAAAGTCTCCATCTTACATAGTGCTTCATCACTAGTTTTTGTTCTGCTTTGTATAAAATGTTCTTAATTGTTAGAAACTGTTTGTCTCACGGTTTCTTCTTGTGAGAGGCTGTAAGCTAGCAGGAGAGCAGGTAAACAGATGGATGATAGAAAGGGGGTGGGGTTACTAAGCATCAATGGTCCAGCCCACAACTCAGAAGTGAATTTTCTGATAAACTCCTGTCGCTCTACAGAAACGGTCTTAGAAAACAACATCGTTTTTTTGATTTAGGCTAAAAATGGCAAAATCATAATTAAAAGACCACTAGAAATGCAGTTACAATAGATCAAAAGATGATCAGAGTAGGACAGATTGTAAAAGGAACCAATTAAAATTCCTTGTTGGCAACTTATTATTCCTCTTGTTAATCCAAGTTGATAAAAAAAACTATAAATAAAAAGCAAATTAGGTTTGTTTTAGCTCAACCAACCGTTTGTACCGATATTTAACTTCCTAGTAAACTTTTTAAAAGGTGTTTTTGAGTCTTCAGTACCTGGCGCTTTGAACAGCTTTGAGTCTGTTTTTGTCAGACTCCATCACGTCTGCCTCGTCCACGTCCACTCCGAGCTGCTGCAGCTGCCGAACGGTGGCTCTCACCACCGGGTCTCTTTCCGGAAGCTGCAGCTTTTTCTTCTGGGATGAGGATGAGGAGGCCGATGAGGAAGAGTGGGAGTGGACAGAGGAGGGCTGACTCTTCCTCCTGGAATCTTCCTCCACTTCCTGTTTGTCGTCTGATTCCTGGAGCCGACTGTGGAGCTGAGTCTGAGGACAAACAGGGATCAAGGAAGTTCATGTTAGGAAGTTGCTCCACAAAAACACAATCATGGTGCACAAATAAGAACAGTTATACTGCAAAAAAATGGAAAATCCCTGAAACAAATATTTGTCAGTCAGAAGCAAGCTCAGACTTGATCCGACTGGTTCTGAGCATTGAAGTGTCTGAAAAGATGCAGTACCATGAGGTTCTTGTAGAAGCTCTGCTGCTCGTCTCTGGGTGCGTACATGCTGACACTTTCTCCCAGAACTGGACTCTGTAAACCACTGAGGCTGAACAGAGAAGAAAATGGTTCATTTCCAAAGACTACAACATTTTGAAAACTTTGTTTTTTTTGCCATTTTTTACGACTCATTTCCTTCAAAACATTTCTGCTTTGCTTTAAGACAAGTTTTCTCCTCTGATGTTTGTAAGATCATCCGTTTTGGACATCATTACTCGGTTGAATACTTTACTGTCTGTTCAAACACAATAAAACATATTTTTCAGGTTTTTTTAAAGCTTGTATTTCCATGAAAACACAAAAACTTTCTCATCAAACATCCAGGATAAAAGAAAAATGGATCATTGCTGATGTCTAAACTTGCAGACAGCCTTTCATGACTGCGGATAAAAAAAACCGTACATAAGCCCAAAAGCCTTACATCAAAGACCTAATTGTAATTTCTCTCTTTAGTTGTGTTTGCTGAACTACAGCGATCAAATGAAGGCAAACCAGTTCACTCACCAGGACGGTGCTTCCTGACTTGTGATGTCACCGTTCTCAGCTCCTCCCACAGGTCTCCTCTCACAGGGGTCATGTGATGAGGTTGGGGAGCTGGATGATGATGATGATGATGATGGGGTGGGCAGTTTGAGTGGGGAGGAGGGGTTATCCCGATGAGAGGGAGGCTGTTCAGGACCGCTCCCCCAGAACAGACTGGCACCTGAAGACAGCAGCGTGATGAGAACCACCAAGGCCCTTCAGTCAGGTGATCCAGTAGGCCAGGAAACACTACCTGTCTCCACGGCAACGCTGGTCGTGCTTGTGGACGTCTGAGTGTTGACCTGCAGTTTCTTTTGAGCCTCCAGCAGCATCTGGACCTGCACCCCAACGACAAATGGTGGGAATTGAGACCCAAGCTGAAATCGACATGTTTAAAGCACAGAAAAAAGCTGCTGCTGCAGTGCATGATGGTCTATTTTCCCACTTTTGCTGCTCTGCTTCTCTAGCCTTAGTTTATGAAACAGAAACATCTCAAACAAAGCTTTAAAAGATTCCTGTTTTTATACCGTCTGCAGATCTTTGGCTCAAACCCACTTCAGGGGGTCCGAAAAGAAAAAAAGTTTTACAAACCTGACTCCTTCTGCCCCCTGCTGGCTTAGACTGACATTTTTACCGAGCAGCCTGTCAGGTTATTTCATGAATGTTCTTCTATTTATTCTTTGCTCGTGTTGCTGTTTGATGTAACAAGCTGAGACTCAAACCTGAGCCTGCAGGAGGCGCAGCTGGCGGTCCTGGTGGAGGAGCAGCTGGTAGGCGTCTGATGGAGCGACCCCCGGCATCAAATCACAGCATCGATTCACACAGGGGGGGCGTGGGAGCCAAGAGGGAGGCAGGGAGTCTGCTCCTAGTGCTGGGTTAGAGAGATGAGGAAGGGGGCAGCAGTGGCATGGAGGAGCAGGAGGGAGGGAGGAGAGAGGAGCAGCAGGACAAGGGGAGTGAGGAGAAGTGTGGGAGGGTGGGGCAACGGAATTGGAGCAGCTGGAGGAGGGTAGAGGAGGCGCAGGAACAGAATGCGATGGAAAGACATGTTGGCTGGTGATGGCAGGAGGAGGAGGAGAACAGGGGGAAGGGTGAAGAGCTTTCTGGTTGGAGGAAAGGAGGGAAGGGCCTGAAAGAGGTTGATGAAGAGGAGGAGGAGGAGAGTGATGATGTGAGGATTTCTGAGGCACTGCAGAGTAGTGGTTAGGAGGAGGAGGAGTGTGCTGATGGGATTGAGGACGAGGACAGTTCGACTCCATGGGTGGAGGAGTGAGCTGGTAGGCCGGAGGGCGTTGAAAAACAGGGCGGGAACAAACTGGGTTTTGATGGGGGGTGGAGGGAGATGGAGCAGAAGAAACTTTAGGAGAAGTTTGAAGATGGGAAGGAGTTGGAGCTGCAGGAGGAAGCGTTGGGGAGGGGTGGATGGAGGTGCAGCTGTAGGCGTGGGTGGAACAACAAGTGCATGGCTGGTGAACGTTTGAGTTCGGAGTGCTGTGGAGGTGTGGAGCAGAAGTAGAGGCCAAGGAGGAGGTGGCAGGAGCAGTGGCCTTGCTCTCAAGTGGAGACGGTCTGGGGGCGGGGTCAGACTCCTTGTTCTGGTTGAAGAAGAAGCTGCCGTCGACAAGCAGAGAGAGTTCTGGGACGGACGGCTGCACCCTGCGAGTCTGAGAAAACAAACACCAAGGATGAGGAGGTGAAGAGGAGAAAACGCTTTTACTCATAGACTCAGCAGAAAAAGAATAAATCACTACGTTCAGTCGGACTTTTATTACAATCTCACAGATTTCAAGCTACAAGCAGCAAAACTGGAAAGATTTGTTGCTTTGGTGGGGAATAGAAAGTACAGAGAGAATTCCAGACAAGCTGACCCCTGACCTGTGGAGCAGGTGGGTGGGGGTTCGGAGACGGCCGGGGCGACAGGTCTTCATCTTCCACTCCAGAGTCCTGATCGCTTACAGAGAGCCCGGCTGCTGGTGGGGGCGAGCTGGGGACACAGAATGGTGAGCTGGACCATCACCGTAAGTCGGTGCTGATCAGTCGCATGACGGTGAAAGTTCAGACCTGCTGAAGGACCGCTGGGCTGCTCTGAAGACCTCTGCCTGTCTGCTGTGAACCTCTGAGCCCAGCTCACAGCGCAGAACCCGACCATCCGCTGGAACCGCCTGCTAGAGTAAAATACAAAAATGACAGTCCCATCAGCTACGTGTGTTTTACATTTGTTCTGCTTTTGACCTATTCCCTGAAGGAGCTGTGAGACACAGCCACACTAGGGAACCATTTGGTGGTTCAACCCCTTAATGCCGAGCAGGGAGTCAACATTAAGAGTCTTTGGTAGGACTCGGCCTGGATTGAAACTCACAACCTTTCAGTCTCATGGCAGCCCACTGAGCAGCTGTACTCAATTCCATCCGTTCATTGAGGATTGTAAACATTGATTTCTGCACATCTCTCTATTTGAGTCGAGCTTTCACTGAAATCTGACAACACACTTTTTGAGCCACATTTATGTCGATGTGATGTTCCAAACATCTCCACTATGGCGTCACATGTTCATTCCAGAACCTTTCTATTCAGTTTAGTAAACGTTCCTGTTTTTGTCTTTTTCTAATTGTCCTATTATAGACTTCTGATTTTAATTTGGAAGGAAATACAATGATTTAAAGACCCACTTCAACAGCCAGGGGGGTAGATCTCAAGGAGCAAGAATCAGCAGCCCTGCTTTAGGCAGAGCAGCAGTTTCACAATTTACCCTTTTAGAAAGTAATTTTGCAATGTTCTAATCCTTTAAACCTTATTTTTGAAAATGATTTAAAATTAAAGTGTTGCTTTAAAAATGTGTTTTTAAACAATTCAGCTACTTTCGACTGATTCACTTTCAGAAGAAAGGTGGTGGAAGACAAAATTGTTCAAAGTTCACGTTTTTCTCACATTTTTGTTGCAGGATTAAACAGAACACAGCAGTGACCTCATCAGACCCGCCGTGTGTGTCGTTACCTGGTACAGTGTCACAGACTGGGTGCTGGTTAGAATCTGGCATTCCAGCTGCGGTCCACTTCTGGAGCCTCGGCACTGGAAGAACTGTGGCGCTCTGTGGGTGGAGCCAAACACAACGAGGAGGAAGCAGCCGCTCTCCGACAGCACCCTGGAACACAGCAGACGGTTGGTGGGGACACACACTTGAATGTCTTTCAAACGCAGCCGTTTCTGCAGTTGCCCTTACCGGTCCTGAAGGCTGGAGCCAAACATGAACCTCAGGCTCCACACCCACACCTGAGGGTTGTAGACGTGGGTAATCCCACTCATCCACCTGCCACAGGATGAGAAAGCCAAGCAAATGATCACAAAGTTAATAACATGAAGTAAAAGCATTGTTTGAGGGTGATAGCTTTATTTAGTTTAATTTGACACATGCAATGTTTTCCATAATGGCGACATATTGGTTTGAAACAACAAATCAAACAGCCATTTGTTCTCAGTGCCTTCAATTATCTATTAGATTGTAAAATCCTTTAAATAATTGGAAGCTGCACTTGTTTCTTCTGTATTTTAGAGGCTTCCATCTCTGCACACTCAACGACTTCCTGTCAAATGAACAATCAACACTGCGAAACAGAAAAACAGAGAACATGGCAGCTTACAGTCCAACAAGCGGCAGGCTGGAGGCTTTGGGATCAGACTCCAGTAGAAGGACCAGCTTCCGGGTTTGGTCCATGGTCAGAAATCTGCTCAGAACGCGATCCGTCAGAGGAAAACCGGGAAAAACAGATGCAGCGTGAGCTCTGCAGAGGACTCACCCTCTCTGCTGGCTAGAGTGCTGCGCGGGCCGGCCAGCGCCGGTCAGACTCCTCAGTAGAGCCGTGGGGATGATGGGAACGGGTCGGACTGGCTGGATGTCGAAGCTCACGGCTGGACAGACGGCCAGCCAACTGAGACTAAAGGCAGCGGCATCGGACTGATGCGAGCAGATGATTCGAGCTCGGATCTTTAGCAACTGAGACAGATCCAGAGTCTGCCTGCTGCTCACTGCATGCTGCAGCACCTGAAACAGCGCCACCCAGAGGAGTTATTCCACACAGATGCCCATCCAAATACAACCACTACGTTTTCTCTTTCTATCCCGTCTCTCATTACTTTGCTTATGTTCTTCATTTGCTTTGTGTTCATCTGTCTGCAGCACTTTAAGATTAAAAAAAAACAGAAAACTTTCTAAAAGCCTGATCTGGCTGTATGATCTTTTAAACTGAAATAAATAAATGTTTCAAATTAATATTTCAAAAAACCTGCGAATATTTTTTTATTTTAAATAAATATTTATTTTTAGATTACATTCGAACACCTTTTGAAGCACAAGATGAAATAAAAGGAGAATATATGAGATAAAAAAATTGTTAAAAGCACACGGGGGTGAAGGAAGGACAAATATCTGCTTACTTTGAAGCACTGATGAAACTCTGTCTCTGAATGGACGACAGCTTCAGGCATCGGCTCCGGCCGATCGGAGAACAAGCAGAGAGCTGCAACATCCCCAGGAAGAACTGTTGATGGAACCGGGCCTGAGCCTCCCCCCTGATCCCGGCCAGGATCGAAGCGGTCCAACGTGACCGTGATGCCCTCTTCATCTAGAGCGAAGACGACAAAACGCTGGATTTAAACACCACTAAACACAAAACCTGTCTGCCTTCAGAACAAACATGAAGGCGAGGTCCGACCTGCATCAACTGACACTGATCCCAAGAGGAAAAAGTGAAGGCGGGGTTTGTTGCAGTGGCGGGCATGCCGCTGGGCCAAACGCAGAGTTTTTTCCTGCAGCACCAGACGAAGCTTCCTGCAGAGAAACACAGTCTCCTGTCAGAGACCCTCAACGCTGCATGAGAGTAAAATATCACTGGCATCAAACTTCTAAACTGCTTCTGAATGCATTATGGAACATTTTGAGGGTCCTACTTTCAGATACTAGCGATTCAGACACTTAAAAAAAGAGCTGTGTTTGTTGTAATACACAGTAAAACCAATCTGTTGACATTTTTAAAGTGCGCATAAAAAAGTGGACGAATATGTCTCAGACAGTGTAGAAAAAGTAAATGTTTGGATATGTAAACACATGTAAAACAGGAGTCATACTTTCCACTCTGATCATATTTGGATCTATTTTCAAAGTGTTCCAGCTGTCTTTTAACTATGATTACAGTGGGGTAAAAAAGTACCAACTGTGCAAGTTAGATAGGTATACCTCAACTATGAGAGACAAAATGATGGTCAGGAAACAGTGGACACACTGTAAGCGCTTTGAGTGTCTGGAAAAGCGCAGATAAATCCAATCCATTATAATTATTATTATTATTAAAATGAGACGATGCAGAAAATCACATCGTCTGATTTTCAAAGAATTTTTTGTGTGCAAATTGTGGTGGAAAAGAAGTCACCTACAAACAAGCAAGATTTCTGTCTCTCACAAACCTGTGACTTCTTCTGTAAGAGGATCCTCTTACAGTCCCCACCCCCCCCCCAACTGACATTACCGGTGACACATAAAGGAAAGCAATAACAAAGCTACCCAGCCGCACAGTTCTGAGCCAGCTGCCAGCTCAGATGAGGTAAACAAAGACATATGCGGATCTATTTGTCTACAAGTTGATGCATCAGAATGGAGCGGAGACGGGAACTTGTGATCTGTCGATTGTAGGTTCTACGTCACAACTACATGCTTTTGTTTGCTCCTGTTTCATGATTTGAATAAAAAAAATAAAAAAAAAACTCAGAAATGCTACTTTAAAACACCACAAAGACGATTTTTTTTCAGAGTGGGTCTTTAAAGGGCCAATATCATATGGTTATATATAACATTAGGCACACTAAAGAACCATTTTTTTAAAAAATGAAATACGAGTTATTTTTATTTTTTCCTTCCCGAAGTAAGACGACTCAGTCAAGTGTGTGCTTACCTGTGGGAGCACAGCTGGAGGTGGAGTTTTTCTCCGGCAGGTGTACCGTCCCACAGAGCTGATCTGGATTTAGGGAAACTCAGCTGGGAGAGCAAACTCACAGAGGATCTGAGTAACAAGAGAAGATCGGGAGTTTATGATTGGAGCTGCGTCATAAAAAACAAGATATATCCGTTCATAACGTCATTGTTCAAGAACTTGAATACACTTCTTTGTCTTGGTGGTATGACTATTATACAGGAAGAGTTTGGGTTCCATAAACTGCTTTTTATATTATCTAGTAACATTTAATGTTCTATGAACACCTTAGGTCTATCATTTAGTATCAATGATCACAACATCTCCTACCTTAGCAAAAAGTAGTACACTTGACTTGTTGAAGTTCGATGTGGTATACTTATACACTACAAGTCTACTATTGACCATGTATGTGTACTATAAAAAGTATACTAACTGGATAGATTTTATATTTACAATATATAGATAGATAGTATATAAAAGCTAAACTTTAAGTATACTGCTTTTAGTACACTTGAGTATGAGTTTGCTAAAGCAAGGTTAGCATGTTTGCTAGCGCTTAACTCACCTAACTCGCATATTCTCCGGCGTAACAATCTTATCGAAGACACTGCAGGGCAGAGCCTGGAGCTTCACTGGACAGCTCATTCCTGCCGGAGCCTTCAGAAGGGAGCGGTGAGAACAGACCGAAGACGCTGACGTTAGGTTAGCTCCCAACGTTCGCCAGCGCCTCAAACATCTGTCCCGCCGGGACGGGTTTGCTTCACCCACGAGACGAGCTTCTACACGTCACTATGGTTACAGGATAGAAAAGTAAAGTCACGGCCTCTTGAACTGTTTTTGTTAACTCATTGACAGGCTCATCTTGCAAAGTTTAACCAGAAAACCAGTTGCCAAAAATAAAAAAAAGTTGGCCAGTGTTTAATTTGGCGCTGTTTACAGGCTTCAATGGCGGGGCAGCTCAGTTAGCCAATGAGAAGATTGCTTTTTTGTCCGCCAGGCCAATGGGAGATGAGTTTACTCCTTTGTTTCTTCCGTTAACGTTTCTCTGGTAAACTATCGCCCCAAGTGGTGTGGAGTGGAACTCACAAGAGTGACGTGAAAGTAACAATTTTGAATTTTACTACTACTACAACAACAACAACTACTACTACTACTACTACTACTACTACTACTACTACTACTACTACTACTAAAAATAATAATAATAATTATTATTATTATAAGAGCAACGACAACAATAATAATAGTAATAATAATTTGTCGAACATGAGAAGATAAAAACCGGTACCCTACCAAGCGACATAATTAATGCAATAAAAAAAACAATGCCATTGTCATACCGGGCACACAGAACTAAATCTAATATTAGCCAAAATATTGCCAATAATTTTAATTCAACCTGTAATGTTTTTAGAGTACACAAAACAATGAAATTACATCCACTCAAATAACAGACGGTACACTATATATATATATATATATTCTGCTAACCAGAGTGCATTTGACTGTAATTCAGAAGTGTGTACACTTCACCTTCCCTATACAGCCCAATAAGGCAGCAAATGTTTGACTTTTAAAAACCCTTTAATGAGGATAAATGAAAATAACCTGACAAAGTCAAATATAAATTATGAAAGGAACATCTTGTTAGATGGTAACATTTAAAATTCTTCTTGAAATGTTTCTGTCAGATAAGTAAATTGTAATGTATTCCTAATACATCTGAATGCCAAGCAATTTCTTAAAATCTTTAGTGGGAGTTAGCAACTTTATCTGACAACACTGTTTAATTGTACAGCCCTCATACTACATAACCAACCCTTTAGCATTAGAAATACGTGTGAAAATTGTCCCCAAAAAAATCTAAATTTTTTGTGCATCTGCTGAATTATTTGTGAGTGAATCACCTCCAAGCACAGGGACTCATTTCCTAAAAAACAGCACTGTAGAGGAATTATTCATCAACTTGTTACACAACACAAGTCCAGCAGAGAGAAAGAAACATGATCAGCAGACAAAGACCTCAGCAGGCGTTTCTCAGTCAAACTGCTTTCCAGGTCAAATTTCCAGGTTATTATTGAAATATTTTGATGTGGAATTTATATAAATAATAACTGCTGTTGCAGAGTACATTTTTTCTTCTACATATATAATTTTAAACATAAAATTATATTAACATATGACCAAAAACGATAAAATATATTAATAAGTAGTCAAAATTAATCACAGAGTATATGTTTCTAGGCATAATAAAAAAGTTTTTTTTTTTTCTTTTTTTTTATGACTGGCTTGTTCATTGACTTCATAAAGGAGTTCTCTTATACAGTCTACAGTCCTATGTATCCTATGTATATGTATCCTTATAAAAGTCTAGACTTGTTTTATGGAAGTATTCACGTTTTAAATGTGCTAATTTTTATTATTAATATTTTTATATCAACTAACTAATATTATTGCTTTTTTATTTTAGTCTGTCAAGTCAAATCTAGGTCTATTATTGTTGTTATTATTAATTGTTTTTATTTTTATGAAGGGGCTTTTCTTGGGCTCGGTAAAATGTTTTAAGCCCATCAGGACAACGCCCACTACCCAGACGGAAAATCGCACTTTGTTTTTTCTTGTTGTAGGCATTCATCTTTCTCATAAACAATCTTTGTCCTCTGGAATCTCATCCTTTTGTTGTTACCCTGTAACCAATCAACGTGCAGCTTCATCTGGGAACGCCCATAATCATCGAGAGCCAGCCAATCAAAAGAATTTCTGCAGCAGGACTCCATTTTGTTGGGTTATATGTGCAGTGGACGGGGCGTCCCGCGGCCGCTGGCTGGAACCTGTTGCTTCGCAGTTCCGTGTTGTGCAATGGACGGGTGAGTTAATTCCTAGGATTTTCTTTCATATTTTATCGTTCTGCAGTTTACGGCTTTTCTTTTTTAATTTCCAATAAAGAACGCTGATATGTTTATGTATTGGACAACAGTGTTTTTTCAGAGTACATCCGCTGTTTGTCGATGAAAAATATGTAGGTTTCGGAGCAGGAAGCTGGGCTAGCTCTGTCTGTGCTAGCTGTGGGTTAGCCTCATACCGAGCCAATATCACAGGGATCAGCAAACAAACAAAAATGCAATGTGGTCGTTAAACGGGACGCAGTTCGCATGAAGGAACCCTAGTTGGTGAAGATAGTACAGGTTTTCAGATGTCAGTTGCGTGAAAAAAAAAAAAAATCTATAGACACGTAGCACACTAGCAGCAGATGTAACTTCAGCGGAGCTCTGCGGCGCTCTCACGCCCACCGCGCTGCGCTTGATCGGGAAGCGTTCCCATCATGGTTTTGATCAAAACAAACACATCCGGACCAAGTTGAGCCGAATAGAAGAAGAAGTCGGCGCACTCAAATACATCTAAAGCTATTAATTAATAAAAATGCTGCTTCGAAAGGACGCTGGAAACCTTCGAAGCTGCTGCTTATAAGCCCAGAGGACGGAAGTAACTTTGATTCAGTTTTTTTCCTGCGCAGATTAGAACGGTGCAGGGGTTAACACGAACGAAGCGCTGACCAGGGCCCGAACGAACTAAGGAGCGGCTCTGACTGGGGAGTTTGGAGCGCGAGGCTCAGGTCGCAGCAGGTTTGTGGAGCTGCGGAAGCGGAAGAGATCGTTAAAAGGCGCTTCTCTAGCTGGGGTTCGCTTCGTCCGTCCGCTAAGGTGCCTGAAGGACCTGTTGACCCCTCCCCCTTCTTTTTTCCTCTTGAAGAAAAATTTCAACGTAAAATTAATTGTAAATAGTAGAAATAAAAAAAAAAAAACCACGTAGTAGTTACTACAGTTCATTTTTTTATTTTTTAGAACCAGATGACGTGTTTCCATCTGGACCCACATTCCGATGAAAATGGTGTTTTAACTTGTTCTTGTGGCATCTTTCTCATGATGGAGGGCACATATAAACTAAGACGATCTTGAAATTGCATTTCTGAATATTTCTTTATCCAAACAATTGTGAATCGAGAGCAGATGCTAAATAAAAGTTGGAACAAGCCTGCTAGTGTGACGTAGAAGCTACTACGGCAAGCCATGAGCGAGCATGATGCATCCACTTGTTGAAGACAACATCTATGTCTGCCTTTATTTTCCTCATCAGAACTGTAAGGCTGGTTAGCTCCAATGTTGTTCGCCATTTTTGTTGCTCCAATAATGTTAGGTTGGAGTTGCCAGGGGCTTAAAAGCTAGTGGGAGAACATGTAAACACATGGATGATGGGAAATGGGGGTGGACTCCCTGACCTTAAACATGATCATCATTAAAACACCACTGGGAACGCTTTGAAAATGGAGTATCAGTGTAGGGCTTTAAGGGACAGGTGAGCCAATGGTGATGCATATGCTACACTGATCTTCTAGCACCGCATATGACAATAGCGCTTAAATGGTGAGGTTTTGTAGATATTATTACTCTATCAACAAAAAATTACACCACACCAGATTTTAGGACGATATAGTGAAGTACCTTCCTTTATTCAGGTATTCCCTCCTCATCAGTCTTTTTTTTAATTGCCTAATTAGGAGAAAAAAAGCCTTAAAGTAGTGCATAAACTTTGTGTAATTCAGTAAAGCCTGTATTTAAAGCTAAATAACTGTTTTTGAATAGTTTCTGAGGGCTTTGGGATCCTCGTTAAACTTGTGGAAACAGGCTTCCGTGTCCTTCTACCTGTTCAGGATCAGTCAGATTACTTTCGTGTTGTTCAGGTGAATCTTCGTGCTTCGTCAAGACTCCTTTGCCCTCAGGGGTCCTCCTCCTCCTCCTCCTCCCCCCGCTGGATTCCAGTTGATCAGCCGGTTTCTGGCTGACTTCAGCCGCTGGTTGGTGTGCCAGGCTATTTCTTTTTTTTTTTTTTTTTTTTTTTTAAGCTTCATCACTTCCTGCACTGTGCTGTGTATTACTTTTAATATCCTGTTAGAGTTTTATGAGTTTGCAACTCCCAGGTTTTGTGTTAGTAGCTTTTGTTTGCAGACAAACGTGCACTTTAAATAACCTCCATTGAATTGGTGCAAAAGAAACACTGAGTTGACTAAAAGTCCAATCTATGTGGATGAACTTGTAGTTTGAGCAGCTTTATTCACATTTTTTACAAAACTCTCAGGCTTTTGCTTAATGTGCATTATTATAAAAATTGGGCATAATGTATTTTGTCACGTGTTTGTGTCATCCTGTTGATGCAGAGCTCTGTTAGCAAGGGCAATATCACCCTTTTTTTTCAATTAACCTTTATTTTGGTCTTAAGTGGCTGACAGTGATGCTATATTACCAGTTTATCAGGAGGACTATTCATTTATGTTTTTATGGATGATTATGTTTTTTTCTTTTTACATCTACATTAACTCAAATGGTCCAAACTGAACGTATCCATTAAAGACCCTGAGAAAATATGTGGTTTTGGTGTATTTAACACATTCTTGTGCCTTTTTTTATTTTTATTTTAAGAGATTTAATCTTAAAATTGCGTTTCTGAGTATTTCTTCATTCAAATTGTTGTGAATCGGGAGCAGACGAAAGAACGCTGTGTGAAAAAAAGCTCGTAACTGATGTAAAACCTACAGTGGCAAGCCGCTACTCCCTGCTCTGCTCCATTCTGATGCATCCACCTGTAGACAAATGGATCCACTCGTGTCTTTTTTGTTTGCCTCGTCTGAGCTGGAATCTGGATCTGCAGGGACAGCCGGACTTTAACTGAATTGAAAAGTGCTGTATGTTGTTTGTCGTTTTATTGCTGTTGATGTCAAATCTCCACGTTTATCAGATACAGACATGTAAAATGTCTAGTTGCTACAGAGTTACAGATGGTGCTGTTTTGGAACCTTTTTTTTTAAAAAAAAAAAAAAAGAAAACTATAAGTTCTTATCACAGTTGAACAAAATTCTAGCTGTTTGGGTTCCTTTCTTCTGCTGTTGGATAGATCTATCTTTTAGCGTATAGTGTTCACACGGGTCTGTCGCTGCCCGGCACTAGAGCATGAACTCGCATTTGGAAGAGGTTTGGTGCAAAATGTTGACGCGGTGCAAATATGTCAGTGTAAAGCTGTGCAGATGACAATAAATGAATCTGATCTGCTCCAGACTTTAATTTTCACAGCTCTATTCTGTTTTATGAAAGACTTTGTGTCGTGTAACTCCCACTGGGGACAAACCACAATGATTGATTTCTCCTCCATGGTCAATTTACAAACGGTTGGCACTTCCATAAATTGAAAAGGGTAACATTCCATACGTCACTACCAAATCCGAATCCCTGATTGGTCATTGTTCAACTGACTTTCAATGGCCGCTCGTTTTATACATAGAGCCAGAAAACTGTATTAAAAACATGCGGTAATACAAAAGTTTAAATACTTTTTATTTGACAATAGTCCCTTAAACGCATCCTTAGGGTGAGGGCAGGTGAGCGGGAACAATGGCTGATTTTCACCCCCAGGTGGGTTCTAAGATGCATTTTGCATCAGTGTGCTTCTTATCAGATTCAGTCTCATGTGTGGTAATTGCTCTGAAATGAAGATGTTGAGAAGATTTCATCTTTAAATCTACCAAAGATAACATTTCTCCCACATCAATAAATGCTTCTGTAGAAAAGGATCATCAATAATTCGGCTAAAAGGAGTCAGGTAATATGAGATTAAAGCAACATCCCAGGGAGGGGGAAACAAAACCCCACCTTTTTTTTGAAGGTCAGAAACAGTCTATAGTCTATCAGTCTATAAAATGGATTTTATTTGGGCTAAAAATGCTACAGTAGTAGTTCCTTTCGGTCAGAATCACGTTGTGGTAAAACCGTATTGTCATAACATGTTGGTCCAATTACAGGACATAATCGCTGTAAACTCACTTCCTGTGTGGCAGCAGATCATGTGACAGGAACCTTTCCAAAGTCCTGCAGGTTTAAGTGAGCTTGTTAGCCGCAGCCCTGCTTTGTTTGAAATCCCTTTAATCATCTGATCTGTCTCTTGCTCTCCTCCTGGGTTTGTTTTCTCGCGGCTTCTCCCTCCATCTCCTCACACATCTCTGCAGCCTCATAGTTTTTCCCTTTTATTTTTCCCCCTATATTTTGTTGTTGTTTTTTGAGTTTTTCTCCCTGCTGCTTCTAACACGCTGTCTTTTCTTCACAGCAGTGTCCACCAAGATTTAACAGTTGGTACTAAGGTAGGCACCTCTGCTTCCTCTTTTTCCTCCTCCTCCTCCTCCTCTTCCTCCTTCAGACTGGTTTGCTGTTTTGTTTGCTGCCGTGGCCGTCATGACTGCTGAAAGTGCAGCGTGGGAGCAGTTCAGACTTTCCCTGCGATCGCAGGTTCCTCTTGTGTCTGCCGAAGGCCCAAACTCTCGCTGTAATTTGCCTCCAAATCACTTTCCACTGAAAGTCAGAGAATAATCACATTATGCAACAACATGCGCTCTTAAAGGAGCACGCAGCTGCTTTTGCAGGATGCAGTCGCTTGGTCAGGCAGACTTTCAGCCATGTGTCAGGTCTCTGAAAGCCTCCGGCCGCTGGCTGCTCTGCCATCCCGCTGCATTCATTCATTCATGCTTTTTTTTAGGTGAGATTTTCAGACCTGGAACTTCAGAAATGAAGTTAAACTGCTGCTTATTGCTTTAATAGGTGGCTGATCCACAGTTCATACTGTCAAGAATTTAGGCTAATAAAGCCCAGTGTAAAAATAAACGCTCTGCAAAGAATCACAAACTATATATAGATATAGATGGATACATATCTGTATCTCTATATCTATGTATATATATATCTGACATAACCAATATGCTTCTGAATGAAGGAAATGAAGCCTGAAAGAGGAAAAGGCACTTTTACTCCGCCCACATTAACAAATATTCTTAAAATGGAAGTATGGTATGTGTGGTACAAAATAGTTTTGTCGAGTCGGTCAAATAAATAAAACACGCCCTAACGATCCACACATTTGAGCTATAAGAACGTGAAAATATTTTAACTCCCTTTAAAACAACTGTCTTGATTAGGAAATAGAACAATAAAAGACGCATATTTTTAAACCAGGCTTTAAATGAATTTCTGTGTAAGCCTTGGCTTTTAAATATAAAGTGAAATCGGTCAAGAACGTCCTAAACGTGGGTTCTTGAACGCACGCTGGACATTTTGGGATGGCCTTTTTCTTCTTCCATTGTTTACTGTACTGCATGTCCACTACCTACAGTTGGAAGAGGCTTGGTGCGAAATGTCAAAGCGGTGCAAATCTCGTAAATCTGGCGCGAAGAAGGAGACACTGAGTCAGCTAATCAGTGGAAAGCAGTGATGAGGGAACTGGAAAACCGGCGGGTGAAGGATCTCCAGGACCGGGCTTGGGCAGCCCAGATCTAGGCGTCATGTGCATGGAGGACTGAACAAACAAAAGCATGTGGAATTAAACCAGAATGTTGGGGGCCTGAAATCCATTGATCTTATCTGTGGTGTGAATTTAAATCATGTCATGTAAAGCTTCTTGAAAAACACCGATTGGGTAGAAGTTTCCCCCTCAGGGCGTCTTGATCCTTAGTGATCGAGTCAGGAGGCTTTGGTGTAAACCAATGCTGCTTCACATGTGGAAGATGGAGGTTTTAGCATCTGCTGTCAAGGTGTTACAGGTGTGTTAACCCGGACGTGGTGCTTTGGAAGAGTCCAAACGTTGCTTTCCTTGCAAACCACCCTGGTGCGATACATCACTGTAAATATTTCCATCTCACTGAAAAGACTTTTCAGACAATTTGATGATGACAATTTTGAAGGACATTTTGGTTTAAAACGTTAACCTCAAGCACAAATATTAAACTGTTTGGCTGTGTTTGAATTCCTTCCCTACTCACTACATAGTGCACTATATAGCGCCTTCGCCACTTTCTAGTACTGTCCGAATCTACAATCCTAAAATCGAGCGCCCTAGAAATTTTCCATATGTCTCTGCAAAAAAAGCAGTGTGCATTGCTGCTCACTAGATGGGCGAATATAGACCACGATGCATTGCGTTTGAACAATGTTTGTGGAAACAAATTGTATTTAAATGTATTTTTATAATAAACCATTAACATTTTCATCTTCAGAAGACAGAGGATTCATAAATGCTCGAATCAATTTTAACTTTGTGAAATCGATGACGTCATATTCTGCATTAAAAAAAAAGGTGGGCATGGTTTCCAGAATTTCTTTTAAAATCAAGAGCACAAAGTCCCGCACTATATAGTTTTTTGGTAGTTAGGGTGGGAATTCGGACACAGCCTTTGTTTATTTGACATTTTTTCTTGCTGAGAATGTTAATGTCCTCCCAGAGCAGCTGTATGACATTCACTCATGTGTTTTCCTAAATTTAAATTTGCTGACTAATGAAAGCCATGAAGGCACAGAGCAGGATTTGGGAGCAGGAAGCGCTCCCAACGCCTCCCGTCCCCTCCTGTGACCTCAGGCGAGTCAACCGAAACCTCACCAGCTCCTCTTAAAGAGGCGGTTACAGAAACGGTCGCCGATAACCTGACAAGGAAAAGATGAAATAGGAAAAGGGAGGTTGTAGGTTTGGGGAACAGTCCAGGATGCTCTGCAGAAATCCAGCCTTGATGTGAGAAGTTTGACCCAGATTAGACATGCAGTCACTCACGCCGAGCTGTAATTTTCCTTTAGAAAATGATATCTGCTCAGAGTAATCTCATTAGAACCCGATAACAGAAAGTCAGGCTGCTGAAGTCTCGTCTCGTTACCTGCCTCCATAATTCTGTCGTATTTTTCCTGCTGCAGCAGAGCTGCCTTCCCAAACCAGCTTGAAGTATCAAACTCCTCTTCATTTGAGGTCACTGGAGCTTTAAAGCATCAAAAGCGACTAAAGCGTTAAATCATTTGGAATAGCAGTTCTTCTGGTTGTAAATGTTCTGATGGAGAATCAGCGCTTTAGAAAAGAATAAAGTATCATGATTAAAAATGAAAGAGCGTGTTCAGTTTCACATGATGGAGCATCTCAGCTGTTTTTTTTTTTTGAGTCTGGGTTTAGACTGTCTGTTCGTTTTTGTTGTTTTTTTTTTTTTGATAGTTTCATTTTTGTGAAGCCACTGACGCGGCATGGAGGCTTTTGATTTTTGTCTGTGTGTGACGGCCGGGTCCGATCAGCAGCTGTCAGCCAGCAGCAGAGATGGGGCTGCAGATAGAGGGCGTGGGGCGGGCGGGGGGGTCAGTGAAGAGCGTCGCTCGGGTTTCTGCTGTTTTGGATTATTCATGCGAGGATCGGTAAGGAGATCGGAGCGGCTTTGTTCAGATAAGAAAACGTCCGCTCAGGTTTCTCCCAACAAGCCTGAAACGGATCTGTGGAAACATGCAAATGCGCGACGGAAAATAGGAGCCGGGCCTTCTGCAGCGCCCCCTGCTTCTGCTCTGCGTTCTGTGGAATGAGATGCCCCTAAGTCCTCTGTGGGGCGACTGATGACTTTATTTAAAACTGTCAACATTTGCTCGAATGTTTGTTTTCAATCAAAACCATTGGTACAAGTCATGGTTTGTGTTGCCCGTCCACTATCGCAGATGCATCAACTTTACGGTATTTTCTTAGACATTGTTGATGTACTATTATAATAAGAGTCCCCCTGTTTTTGTAGCCATCACTTGTTTTCGATTGGATGAAAATCTTGAAGTTGAGGAGACACTGGGGAAAAGAGGAGTCACTCTGATGCTGCTATAAAGGAAGACGGTGTATCTGTTAAATGGAGTACACTTGCACCCTTCTCACAACCAGAAATGCAAATTTGTCCTCTGTAGAAGACATTTCTAAACCTGAATAGCCTCCAACCACTGCATACTACTGAATGAACTCCTTTTAGTTTCTACAGAGAACATTTGGGGCTTTCCAATGACCAAATGTGAAGGGGTGGGCCTCTGGGAATTGTAGTTTTTTGTGGATTAAAAAAAAAAAATACATGACTGAACAAAATGTATTTTCTCTGGTCTAAAGGAGGATATATCAGTTTTTTGACTGAGGCCCAAAGGGCTTTACAGTCACAGTGTAACGTTTAACCACCAGCAAAACCGAACAAACCTGTGACCTTCCGATCAGAGGGCGACCTCTGCACTACAACCGCCCACATTTCAAATCTAGCTTGATGCTCCAGTAGAGGTGACCCGAAAAAGGCATCTAACATCTGTCAACATTTGTATATATATATGATTAATATCATTGTGGCTTAAGCGTTGATGGGATTTTTGTTATTCCTAAACTATAAAAGGTTGACCTTCGAAAACTCTCAATAAAGTTTGCTCATGTCAGTAGAGGGGTTGTTGCTGAGCCAAGGGCCCTTTTACCCACAAGCACAAGCTGCTATAGTCTAAATATTGATTTGGATTGATTCATGTTTCTTACACAATCACGGGCATGAAGTCCATTGAGATGACTATTGTTGTAAATATTGGGCTATATAAATAAAATTGAATTGAATTAAATATTTGGATACATTATGTGTTATTTGTGGAATAAAATCTGTTGTTTTATTTTAATTTTAGAGTTTAGGTTTTGGAGAAGCTTGGAGTCTGAGTTGGTTTGACTCGTCTAAAATGACACTGAGCTGAAATGCTCCCATGTTCCCAAAACATGGTGATAAGTTCACCTTAAACCTCATCGTCTTTTAAGAGTAATTATGAAACTAGAGCTTCTTTTGGTCTCTTATTGACTCTTTAAAGCTGAGATAAAGGCGGCTCAGATTTGGTCATTTAGCCCATTTTTTTTAATGCATTTTGGCAAAAACTAATTTGAAGCTGCCTTTTCCAAAATAAGTTGCAACAAAAGTGTATACATTTTAATTATGTAATAGTATTTATATCCAGGGAATATGCTTGTTGAGTCATTTCAATTCTTTGTTGCCCTTACATGTCAAAGTGATGAAGTTCTGGTTAAAGGAAGAGAAGGCGGGCAGACTAAATAAATACCTGGGGGTGGCCGGGTCCAGTATCTGCAGAGCAAACCCAAACCTCTCCATTGTGTTGTACTTCTGCTGTCTTTTCAAAGACAACCTCTCCATCCTTTGGTCTCGCGTCCAGCCAGCATTGTTCCAAAAGTCCCGCTGTTTGTTCAGATCTGTTTGTGAACTTGAGTCTTTACTCAGAACAAAGTGTCTTTGCCTTTCAACCTTTGACTGATTGATTGACTGACTGACTGCATTTGTTCTCCTATGACCTGTGCTGTCAGGAGCATCGGCATTCATCATACTGCAGAGTCTGGGATCCAAACTCTGACTTTGGCCTAAATTTGCAGAGCTAGACTGAAAACTGTCTTCAGTGTTTGCTTCCAATCTTTTATGATTTGAATGCAGCAATTCTCACTGGTTATTGCTGCCAAAACTGCTCAATCGATTCAAAATATACAATATTTCTACTCTCCAACCAATCTTGTTTGGTTATGAAAGGTTTTTTTACACGATTGGTGAGTCAAACTGAACAAATGTGAAAATTTCAATCATGATTTTATGAATTTGTATGTTTAAAACCTAATAATAAAACGTGTTTGCCTCAAAATGTACCAGAAATGGCTTCAAAGAAAACATACTTTCAATGCCGACAAATACCGGCTGTGTGACTTATGAACAACTTTTCATCAAAAGGACCATATTTGGGTGACGGTTTTGTGGAGCTAAAAGGTTAAATGTACTCTGTTTTAATGGTTTATGCATTTGACTGGGACCCGTTAATGCTGGGTCGCAATGAGGATGAACTTTCTCGATGTGGGCTGATGGGGGGTCAGCCTGTTCGTCTGCATCTGGTTTTTATTGAGCTCTTTAGCTCAGGAATTCCCCCCTCCCTCTGCTTTTCTATGTTCTGGGGGTGAAGGGGGATAGAGAAGAGGGGGGGGGTGTCAGACTACCATTAGCCGTTTAAGGTGTTGCCCAGTCTGGAAATGAGTCCAATAGTTTTAAACCTGTGCAGGAAGGTGTGCAGAAATGTTCTCTTTAGTGACACCTGCTGGCAGCTTCCGGCTGTGGCAGAAACCCAACAGGAAGTGAACAGTGCTGCTGCTGCTTTTGCTGCTGCTGCTGCTGCTGCTGCTGCTGCGACAGGCCTTCTCCATTCAGTCTTTGTTCAGCCTGGGAGGTTTACAGCTGACTGTAAAATAGTCACATCTCTCGGTCTCTCCCCTCAGGTGGTCACGACAGGGAAGCACATTGTGCTGTCTGATCGCCAGGAGGAGTCATGGGAGGATTGTAATACTGTCAACATGCTACTTTAATCACTTTTACTGCTTTATGTTCTTAGCAAATTTTAAATGACAAAAAGACACTTGGTGAGCAGAAAATACATTAACTGAAAATGTATCTAAAGTCTTTGGTTGCAATTGGAGGCACAATATTGAATAAAGTCACAAACCCGTATTTTCCGGAATATACGTCGCAGGAGCCAGAAAAAATGCAGAGTATATAAGGGAAAACGCCACATACAAGACACATTTTGGGGAGAAAAGTGTATTGCGTCGGAACAAATCCTCTAACTAAGCCTGACGCAGCATCATGCCGCCAAGCTCGGCGCAGTGCTGCGTTCACAACGGACAAGATTGATGGGTCAAACTGGCGTCTGCTGCCTCTTCTTCGACGTACGTCAAATTTACGCCTGCTGCCTCTTTTGACACTCGACAAAATCGCTGCTGAATGTTTGTCCAAAAACATGTTCATTTACTAGACGCTCTCGTGTGGGAGGAGCTACCATCAAGTATTTAGCCTCATCGCTACATCGAAGCATTGACTGTGTATCTCATTATAATGCACAGAAATTATGGCGGATGTTGAAAGATCAGGTTTATTTATCTTCTTCTACAACTCGGCTGGAAACATACCTCCATGTCTGGGTTCATAAGATCATTCGGTGTCTTTTTTTTTGTTTTTTTTTTTTGTTCTTTTAGTGCGATCCTTACCTTCTATGCTGCTGGAGCACGCATCTGAAGGATGGTGCTTTAAGGAGTATTCCCATGTCACTGTGACCCAGTCTGCTGTTTCCCAATAGTCTGAGGAAGGATCTCCATGCAAATAAGAAAAATATAGAGTTTAGGTGGATAACCATTCGTTTCTCCTCCGTGTTTGTTTTGGACGGTGCTTCTTCTTCTGTGTTGCTGTCAGTAGCAAAAACTCATACACACATGAACAGTGTCCTCTAGTGGTTGTCAGTGGGAAACAACCAGTAAAAGACAGGTTGTTGGTGGCAACATAACTAATATGACATATAATATATTTATGGTTAAAAAAATAACCTCATAAGTTGCTCCTGAGTATAAGTCACACCCTTGGCCAAACTGTACAAAAAATGTGACTTGTAATCCAAAATAAAATATGGTATATTATTTTTGGCTCAATCCAGAAATGTGTACATAACATGATACATGTATGTTGACCAACATACATGACTAGTGGCCTTATTTCTCATCTTTTTCCAGTCTTTTTCCCGAATATGTCTTTATACAAAAATCATATAGCTTGAGAGCCCCCGTTAACAAGTTTGATTTTCTTTTTCCTCAGAGAGGATCTGACGAACTTTTCTCCAGCGTCTCCAACGGCCCGTATATCATGAACACCACAGGTCAGGACACACTCTGTGCACACAAGCAGAATCCAAAGGAGACCTTGTGTCTTCCTCCTCCTCTCTTCTGACTAATCAGCCAAGATGGCGGTAATAATACTGGGGGTCCTTTGATTGGTGAACCAATCAATAAAATTAAATGAAATCAATCTTTATTTATAGCACTTTTACTATAAACACATAACACAAAGCGCTTTACATTAAGACAGGTCAAAATAAATAACATGAAAATGGACACTAAAATTAAAAAGGAGCCCCCTCCCCAGACCTACACACAACCCCCCACCCCCTAACTGATGGGGAAAGACGATAAGAAATTGGCTGATTAAATCCCAGCTTTTTGTTTCGTATAAGAAATATGTTTTTCTGACTACAAAAATTAAGGACAGACAGAAATTTCACAGTTGGTACCTTTAAAAAAATATCCGATCAGTTTATTTCTTGTTGCAAACTAGTTTGGAACATCAAAAAGGAAAATGGTCCCAGGATAGATCTTTGTGGCACACCTCTGAAGTGATCCCAAGGACTATTTTATTTTTGTGTCATAAAAATGTCCTAGTATTGTGTTATGGTAAATGGCGTATACTTGTATAGCGCTTTCTACCTTCCTCGAAGGCCCAAAGTGCTTTACAGTCACAAACACGTTCACACGCACATTCACACACTAATGGCGGCTCCGCTGCCAAACATTGGCGCCAACCTTCCACCAGAGGTAAGGTGGGGTTCAGTGTCTTGGCCAAGGACACTTCGACACATGGTCGGGCAAGGGCGGGAATTGAATCCTCCATTCAGAGGTCGACCGCCCTACCGCTGCACCACGACCACCCGTGTTGCCTATTTATTTGAAATATTTTTCTTTCCTTATTTCGTAGCCAATGGCAATGACAGCAAGAAGTTCAAAGGTGACTTGAGGGGTCCCAACGTGCCGTCCAGGGTCCTGCACATACGCAAGCTTCCCATCGACATCACAGAGACCGAGGTCATCAGCCTCGGCCTGCCTTTCGGCGACGTCACCAACCTGCTGATGCTGAAAGCCAAAAACCAGGTTAGAACCTCGACTGTTTTTAAGCCAACAACCAGAGAAAAACAATGGAGACTGCATGCAACAATGGAGTTTTGAATGATAATGAAACTTGATTCTAAAACTTTAAAAGCTACGGTTTGCCTTAAACGAATGTGTTGTAATTAAACCTGCCACGCTCATGCAAACTTGTTATCATACTGATTTTCATGAGCTTTTGTATTGCACACACTGGCGTATTGTTCTTGTGGCTGGATTATGTAGTGTCTGTACTGTAGCTGTACTTTACTTTACTTACTGTACTTTTATAGCCCTGAGCTTTAATGACGTTTTGATGAACGTTGTTTGCTACCGAGGAGATAAACTGCATGATTTACATTTTACTGCTGTGACAAATGTCAAACAGTGAGGCACGGTGGAGGGAGTTTGACGGTATTGTAGTGTTTCTGCGGCTTCGTCTTCAAGTGGCTGTTATTTTGTGCAAACCCCCCCCCCCCCCCCCCCCCAGGCCTTCTTGGAGATGAACTCAGAGGAAGCGGCGCAGAACATGGTGGGTTATTACTCCACAGTAATGCCGATTATCAGACAACAACCAGTCTTTGTCCAGTTCTCCAACCACAAGGAGCTGAAAACCGACAACTCCCCCAACCAAGAGGTAACACATGTTCACACGCATGTATCAACGTTTGTCCTCCTCTGTTCATCCTTCATCCCTCTGTCCTCCCCAGAGGGCCCAGGCGGCTCTCCGGGCCCTGAGCTCGTCTCATGTGGACACTGCGGCGCTGGTGGTGGCTCCGAGCTCCGTACTGAGGGTGGTGGTGGAGAATCTGCTGTATCCCGTCTCCTTGGACGCACTCTGCCAGGTAACATCATCAGGGTCCGTACGGGTGCTTCACATCTTCAAAAACCTGATTGTAATCGGGATAAAAAAGAAGTTTTTGAAAAATTTGAGTTTTCACTATCAAGCAGTTTGAGAGAGCCGGTGCATCTTGAGAGATGGATAAATAAAACCAATATAATCCAAAATCAATACTTGAACTCTTTGAAAAAAAAATATTTGTATTTAACTTTAATACAAATAAACATCTGTTTAAATTTAAATGATTTATGGAACTTCTCAGGAAAGCGCTAAGTAATTTTGAGTTTTGGGGATTTTATTTTAAACATTTCTTAATAATTGATGAAAAACGACCGACATGAAGCACAGCTGTCATAAGGTGCTGTAGAACTGGAACATGGAAGCGTTGTAGCAGGATTTTCCTCTTCTTCAGATCTTTTCAAAGTTCGGCACTGTGCTGAGGATCATCGTTTTCACCAAGAACAACCAGTTCCAGGCCCTGCTGCAGTATGCCGAAGGGGCGTCGGCTCAGGCGGCCAAAGTGGTGAGCACCAGCTGCTCCCTGAAAGATCTGGATGTCACTGTTCAGTGTCTGTTGACGGTTTTCCTTTTTTTAAAGTCTCTGGATGGGCAGAACATCTACAACGGCTGCTGCACTCTGAGGATCAGCTTCTCCAAGCTGACGACCCTCAACGTGAAATACAACAACGACAAGAGCCGCGACTTCACCAGGCCGGACCTGCCGTCCGGAGACGGCCAGCCCACGATGGAGCACCAAGCCATGGCCACAGCCTTCGGTTAGAGTCTGGATTTCACCTTCATTATTTCAAACCTGGTCCTGTACTCGAGTATTAAGGGAATGACGGTTGTTCATGTAGGTCCTGGCATCATCTCGGCTGCACCGTACACGGGAGCAACTCATGCTTTCCCACCAGCCTTTGCTCTCCAGCCAGGTTGGTTTTGAGATCATGGATTTCTCCACTGTTTAATTGAAGTATTTTAAGCTACTTTTTTCATCAATTCAACGTTTGAGTGTTTGTTTATTATCTTTTTGCATGGACCTTTTTTTTTCCTTTTTGTTATTTATTTAAGGTAATTTAATTGAATTTAGGTTTATTAAATCGTGAAGCATATTTTTGTGGCAGTTGTCTACTATTTTAATGCCATTTTAAATATGAACAGTAGGGATGCCCTGGTCGGGTTTTTTGGCCTTGATGTGATTCCGAGTCATTTGATTATGAGTATATGCTGATCCAGAATGCTAAATCAATACTTTTCTAACACGTTTAAAAGTCCAAATCTGTAAACACCTGGGAGGTGTTCTAGAAAGCACGTTTAAACTAGCCTGACTTTAACCCTGAACTCTGGCTGAAATCCGCCTGTACTTGCTTACTCTGGGTATGTCGGTTCCAAAAGACCGGATATGTGTTGGCGTAATTACGCTCGACTTGGTAACCCTGGGTTAATGAACGTGCCCGACAAGTACATAAAGACATTCTCAATGGATCGCCGGTTTCTGGAGTCACCATGGAAACGCGTGGAGAAAAAAAAGAGAGCGCTACACTTCAGTGAGGCGGAGTCTGAGATTTTAATGACGGCGTATGAAGATTATAAGACCATCAAAAAAGTAACACGGCTGCATCATTAGTAAAATAGATAGATGACTTTATTAGTCCCACAATGGGGAAATTTCATTTATCTGTGGCAGTAAAAACGACATTCAGAAATAATCTATATGATATAACATAAAAGAAAAGAAAAATTAATTGAGTTAAATTATTTTCAACCTAATTTTTTGCGTCTATCCAACTCAATAGTTGTTTATACAACTCAAATGTACATATTTGTCATATTACTCCAAATTAATTAGATGTATTTCCATCTTAATTCATTGTACTTCTTGAACTCGCATATGTCTAAGTTAGAGGCTGCAGATTTTCTCATTTTTATAAAATTAAAATAAATGATACAGTGTGGATTTACAATATATACCATGCATTTAATTATCATGACTCTGACTGTAACTTCAGTTCTTATACCATACTACTACACTTGTGGTGCTATATTAACTCATCATCAGTGATGAAAGTCTTCCGGGATTTCCAGGAAATCCGGGTTTTACAGCAAACCGATCGTACATTCCGGGAAAGACAGACCTGATCTCTACAGACAAATCTCTTTCCGGATGAAAAATTTGTCTGAAATCAGCGAATTTTAGCTTTATTTTCTATATTTCTCCGTGGATCGCTTCCTCTATGGGCGCGGCTATTTTGTCTTCGTCTTTCCGGCCTAATTGACCAATGACGGGATGTTTTAGTTTCTTTCGGATTTGTCGACGGCTCTGATTGGCTCTGTCTGTACCACGTGGTCAGCGTGACGGATTCCCTAGAGACCAAAACTGGCGGACCCACGCTAAACTTTCACAAACAACTCTGAAGAGTTTGCGATGACATTTGTGTAAAATAATGGCGGGCATCGTCATTATTGAGCGTGGTCACGACCTCAGATGTGAGAATAAGATAAAAAACAAATTTAAGTGGTCTTGGCTGGAGGAAAATGATAAATATGGCGATTTCTTTTCAACGTACATTCGCAAGACAAATGTTGGAGGTGCGTACAATGTTTGTTGTTCAGAATTTCACTCTCCGTTCTAATACAATTAGTTACGGTGGAATTTATGCAGAGATTAAGTAAGGGTTAATGGCCTTCGAAGTGTGCGTTATTACTTTTTAACACCGCGTTGGACGGTTGCTTCCGCAAAGTGCGTTAGTAATAACGCACACTTCGAAGGCCTAAAGAAGCCGGCGCAGTGATACAAAACATTTAAGCTCTGTGACCGGAACTTATTTTTTCATCGTGCGGTTATCAGGCTTTAATGCACACCCAGCAGCCAATCAGAATCGAGTATTCAACCAGACCATGGTATAAAACATGCTTATAGATTGTTTGAAATTGCCATTTATGTCAAGTCTGTGAATAGTTTGCATGTGCCATTTGTAGTAGTTTGTATACGTTTCTCTCCGCGCCCACCATATCGCTCAAAGAAAAGTTCAGGGATTTTTTCCTTGCCTGACTTTCATCACTGCATCATCCTCTCCCTCCCTCTCACTCATGGTGCAGAAAGAATTAAACATAACTCGATAAAATAACTCGGCAAAACACAGTAAAACAGCTACAACTAAACATATTTGGACAAAAACCTACTCTTGTACCTGAATCCGTCCAGATAGGCAACGGGAATGGTATCCCACAATTCCTTGTGGTGCCGATCTAACAGCAGCACCAAAGTTACACCGACATAATTGAATTGAATGAAAGTAAATTAACTGTCTGATAACTACGTGTTATTTTTATGTTGACTGAACTCAAAAAAATGATCCATTTTAACTGAAGCGAATAATGAAGTTAGAGCAAAGTAAAAAGTTTATCTTTAAACATCAATATGGTCTTATCACCCTCTGACGGTGGAAAAAGTATTATCTGAGCTTCTTCATCCACTAAATCATCTTCAAATGGACACGCCATGCTGCTGCACCTCTCTGAAAACAAACTAACCTTCAACTAAACCTGCTCCAGACCAGGTTATGTTCAGAGCATGAGTTGCTATGGCAACTTGACCTACCCTGAAACATACCTCCATTTCTGGAACCGAAAGCTGAGGTTATCAACTTCCTTAGCCTCAAACTTACCGCGGGAGCTAGCATAACCTGCTTTCTGGAATACCCCCCTTTGATTTGAACAAATTTGAACAACAAGCCAGGCTTTGTTTTACCTAGCTTAAAAATACACATCTGAGCGTGTATATATATATATTTTTGTCTTGATGTACATTTGCAAAAAAATTGATGTCCACAAGTGATTGCTATAGCTTTAGCACCTTTTTTTTTTTTTTTTGCATGTCTCAGTCTCTTCCCCCTACGCAGGCCTGACCATGTCCGGTCTGCCCGGAACCCTGGCCTCTCTGACGCTCCCCGCTGGGGCCAGGCTGGGATTCCCGGCCATCCCTGCAGGACACTCCGTCGTGCTGGTCAGCAACCTTAACGCTGAGGTGAGCTGTCCTCTGCCTCCACCTCGTCCAAACGAGTTGTGTGGTAACCCCACGTACTCACAGAAGATTTAACACATCTGCTTACTTTAGTCACACGCACATCCCCTTTTTTTTTTTTTTTTTTTTTTTTACTGTATCTATTGAAGAAGTTGACACTCCAGTAAATTCCAAAATGACAAACAAGACTTAACCTATTGACTAAGATTGATTCAGCGTAGTGTCGCTGCTCTCAAACGCTCATGTTTTCATCATCATATTATGATTTATTCATCCTCATATCAAAGTGAGTTAAAGACGATGCCCAGCATCATCTTTACACACACACACACACACACACACACACACACACACACACACACACACACACACTCATTCATAAACCTTTCATTTTACATTCGTTTGACACCCCCCCCCCCCCTTCCCTTTCGCCAAAGGTAATTAACCTTCTGATTGATCCTTCACCTGTCTTTGTTTTTTTTCCCCTTTAATTTGTTGCCATGGAAACGCCTCGGACCCTCCACCTGTCCTGCCCTCCCACCTTTACCTGTCCTGTCCCTCGCTGCCTTCTCTGCTGTCTTTAAAGAGAGTTACGCCCCACTGCCTCTTTATTCTCTTCGGTATGTTGTCACTTGCTTCTTATTTTAAATTATGAGTATCACCTGGTTGTTCTGATTTTGAGTTAAACAGTTTTCTTCCCTTTTATTTATTTATTTATTTTTTTTTTTAATATGTATTGTATTTTTTATTTTTATTTTTATTTCATGTTTTTGTGTTTGGGAGAAAATAACTGCCTGTTTTTCTGTCAGAATCTGTCTTTTAAGAGTTTTTCTTTTACCATATGTGCAGCTTTATGATGACTCTAAATTAAATCTTATGGAGGGCTGAAGATGTCTTTGTATTGCTTAAAGAAATGCACGAGAAAAAACAAGTAACCACACTTTAGAATTGTTTTTCTGCCCTTCTACATTTCTTTATTTTTTTTTTTAATTTTCTGGGGTTTTTTGAGTGTTTGTCACCCTTTAAAATATGGAAATTAGCTGGAAAATGCTTTTCTTTTTACATTTTACAAAAACTTTGCATCAGCTTGACATTTTGTTTGAATTTAGGCCTTTTTGTGTGCAAAGAAAAGCTCCGTCCACCTAATCCCATATTCAAACAAAGAAACACAGAGATAAATAAATGCAGTAAGCCATCCCTAAATTTGTTTATGTTGAGATAATATATAAGTATTTAATCAGTAGTGTTTGTTTTTTATTTGTTTTACATTTATAAAGAAAGTCAGTTTTGGTTCTAAAATTGACAGTAAAACATCAGAATTGTGCACTTTATGTTATGATAAACTTCATTTAACAGTTTGCACAACATATCGCATTAAGCTGCATTTATTGTGTGTTGCACAAAAGTGAGTTTTTATGTTTTTGCATGCTGGGTTTCCTTCAGTTTGCATGCGTCAAGTTCAAAATCAGCTGCTCTTATAGTAAGTTTTCTCATTTTTATTAAACATTTTAAGCAAAAGTATGACTTTTTAATGAATTGTTGGGGTATTTTCATTCTCTCTGACACCCAGTTTTAAAATTTCTCCCTGGTAATATTTCTGTGTTTGACGACTTTTACAGTTTCTTTTTTTTTTTTTTTCGCAGCAGCAGCATCTTTTTGCTGCTCTTCCTGCAGCTGCAGGTTGTTTTTGCTCAACCCCTGCCTAGAAATGTTACAGAATCAGCACTTGAGCTGTTCTATTCCCAATAAGGAAAACAAACACAAAATTAACTGAGTTTTCAGTTTTTGTCAAAGTGAAAAATATAATCTATGAAACTGTTTAAAGGGGATTTTTTACTTGTTTGGTAAAAACAGTCTGAGAAGAAGCAGTAAAAAAAGAAAAGCAGGATTTTTTTTTTCTCAGTGTGGAATAAAGTAGTGAAGAGGGATGTGTGAATAAATGATAGATGATTACCAGGAGAAGCCTGAAAGAGGTTTTTTTTAATCTTTCCTGAGGTTGTTGATTTTGGATAAAGTTTCTGCTCAAACGAATATAAAAATGCAAAAGTCTCAGGCCGTGAATCCACTGTGCTTTAGGCACGCGATTATTTACACTGGACTTTTATTACCCGAGGCTTGAAGGGGGGGCAGATGTCGCCAAATCTTTCTTTCACAGCTACATTCCGATATATAAAAAGATTTGGTGTCATAGAATTTCTCCCGTATCTTGAAAACGATGCGAACCATCCCATCGCTACCAAGTCAGAGTTCAACTGGTTTCACTTTCAATGCGCATTTAATGGCCACACGTTTTGTAGGTAAAGCCTGGAAACGGATTAAACAACCTGAACCCGAAAGCCCTGAAGGCGCATATACGTGCGTTTATGTGGCTTTTTCATTGGAAGCCTGATGTGAGCCCGACGTGAACGTAGCATCAGGGGTGCAGTATGACAGCAAACCTTAGCAAAGACGTTCCTGCTTTGGCCTGGAAGAGTTTACTGTTGCCTTCAACCCAACCTCAGTTAGATCATATAAATTGTTGAAGCTCCTTAAAGTGCTGATTACATATTTTTGTTTTCAATTGAATCTCTACCAAAGCATTCTCTTTTGAAACTTCATTCAGGACTGTCCAGGTTTCTGGATGAGTGTGGAAGCATGAGACGGTTCTTGACCTGCTGGTGTCTCTCTGTTCTGCTCCGCTGTGTTTAAGGTGTTTATGGCGACGTGATGCGAGTGAAGATTCTCTTCAACAAGAAGGAGAACGCTCTGGTTCAGATGAGCGACAGCACCCAGGCTCAGCTAGGTAAACTCGCACATGCTCAGTGGAAGCCTCCCCTCCGGCATCCAGCCCCGGAATGTTAGAGAACGTCAGTCAGTCAAAACTTTACTAAGGGAAGACTTTTTGCTCAATTTCCTCCGTTGTCCTAAGGCAGGATAAAAGGTTCAACAATTACAAACAACAATAACATCAATGTCTGCAGGACTGGTTTGTTTTCAGCCGCTGTTTAGGAGCTGTTTGGATAGTTTTCACAGCTTGACACCACAGTTTGGCTGAATTTAGTCCTGCGCCTTTGAACATTACAGTCCCCTCCAGTTAAAGCCCTGGTGCCTATTCCAACATTTGTTTTTTTCTACCTTTAAAATCTAATAAGTGGGGAGGCGCCAGCCCATTCAAATCTTTAAAAAATGAGACAGGCATCCATGTACTTTTTGTAACTTTCAAAATCCATTATGCCATACTTGGTTACAGTAATGATAACGCAGAGGCTTTTTTTCATCTCAAACTTTCAGGGTTCTCTGAAACAGAGAATTGAGGGGTCTCAAAGTGCTTTCATTTGTCTGAGACCATGTAGTAAGACATTCAGTTATACGACTAAAAATCATTGAATGCATGTAAACCTTTGCTGCCTTAGACCTTATTTGCTTAAAATTTGACAGATTAAATTTGCAAATATTGGATCTTATCTTCACATGATCTTTAAAAGTTACGTTTGAATCGAAGATTACGCCAAGATACTCATAGTCTGAATAAATAAAATGTCCTAATAAAAAAAGTAAAATGTTAAAATACTAATAAAAAATGTAAACATGTGATTACAATATTTAAGTACTGATAGAAAAGGTTAACAATTTCAGTCATACAATACACAGAAACATCAAAATATTAAGATGTGTTGAAAACATTTCAAAATATGATCATAAATATGTATTAAAACCAATAAGCAAGTATGAGCAAGAAAGATGTAGATCCGTGGTCTAGGTTTTAAGTGGACTACATTTTCACACTTAAAAAAAGGTTTTAAGTCAGCAAAATATAGAAATTATTAAGTGGGAGGGGGAGGTAGTAGCGCTTTAAGATTTTCACCCAAAATGTAAAGCGCATTCTAAATAAAATGTATTATTATTATTACTATAGTATTTTTCTTTTGTTTACACCACACAGTACACAAATACTCTGTCCAATTGTGGAGTAGAAAATGTGGAACACTATAAAAAAAAAAGTCCATAAAGTTAATATCTAAAAATAAGAGTTTGAACTATGTATCGAAATACAGATGCAGAACAGAGACTTGTGCCTAAATATTTATGAATGTGCTCACTTTTAAAAAAATAAATTTAATGGAAATGTGTCTATACAGTACAGGTATGGAAAGATATGCAAATACATATTTTATTTGTTCTTTTTGAAAGGATTCAGACAAATATGGAAATTCGTCTTCAAAAGAAAACTGAAATGAAACGATCAAATCAACAACTGTAAAATAGTAAAAGGGAAACATGAAAGTGGTTTTTATTTATTTAGTTTGGACGCGTGGGGTTTTTTTTTTTTTTGCCAGATATGAATGAGAAATATTCATTTAGTGATTTTGTGTTGGTGAAGGTTTGTAGACAAAATTTGAAAATGTTCTTATGTTGCCCTTATTACCACCCTTCTTTAAAGTGTACCGCCCCAAATACTTTCCTTTTTGTTCCCTAAAAGTTTCTGCCCAAATGATCTTTTATTTTTATTTTTATTTTTTAACTTGTGTGAACTCCTTCCCCACTTAGCGATGAGCCATCTGAATGGTCAGCGGCTGCATGGGAGGCCTCTTCGCATCACTTTGTCCAAACACACGAGTGTGCAGCTCCCCCGGGAAGGTCACGAGGACCAGGGTCTGACCAAAGACTACAGCAGCTCCCCCCTGCACCGCTTCAAAAAGCCTGGATCTAAGAACTATTCCAACATCTTTCCACCGTCGGCCACCTTGCACCTTTCCAACATCCCGTAAGTGTTTTGTTTTAGTTTGCCCAGATGAACTCCAAGCCATCGGGAAATGTCTGATTGTCTTTCCGCATCTGGGTTTCAGCCCCTCTGTGGTTGAAGATGATCTAAAGATGCTGTTTTCCAGTTCAGGAGCTGTGGTTAAAGCCTTCAAGTTCTTTCAGTAAGTCCTATCAGTTGTTGTTTCTGCCCTTCAAAGCTGCTGGGTGTAAGACAGCGCTGTCTTTTCAAGTACAGCTTAGACTCCTCCTCCTTTGGGGGTTGAGTCTGGAAATTAAGCACAGCATGCTCTTGAGATGTGCTTTAAGCTACATTCACACCGGCCTCTGCAACACGCGTTCAAGCTGCCACTTCCAATGAAAAGTCCATGTAAAGGTTGTACTTGCATGTTTTGGGCTTGCGCGTTCAAAACTCTTGTGTTCACGTGTCACTACACACATTTTTAAGACTGTTTTCGGGCTCTACGTACAAAACACATACTTAATGCTACACATATTTGGCTGCTAAAGGCTGCTAGCATAAGCTTTTGTTGACCTCAGATGGCAATTACAAGAGTTAAAAAGGTCTTTCAGACTCTTGATTGTCTTTTTTTCATTCATTCATCTTCTAAACCCGTTTTGTCCCTTTCGGGGTCACGGGGCTGCTGGAGCCTATCCCGGCCACTTGCAGGCTAAGGCAGGGGACGTCCTGGACAGGTCGCCAGTCTATCACAGGGCCACAATCACACACCCGTACACACTCAGACTCACACCTAGGGACAATTTAGAGTAACCAATGAACCTATGAAGAATGTTTTTGGACGGTGGGAGGAAGCCGGAGTCTCCGGAGAGAACCCAAGGATACACGGGGAGAACAAATCTTAGTTGTGCTTGTACTTAAAGTCCCACTTTTATCTATGATAAAAGTGTTCCCTGTGGTCTTGTAATTATGATTATGCCCTTTTTAGCCAAATGCAAAAAAATCAGTTGTTTTCTAGAGGCGATCCTGGCCCCCTTACCCCCCCCATTGCTAAGGGCTCTCAGTTTACGCACTCTCCCGCTAGCTTACAGCCCTTCACAACAAAAATGGTGAGCTGTCCAGCCGTATGTTTTAGATTTTTTAGATTCAGATTCCAGCTCAGACGAGGAAAACAAAGACGTACATGGATCTATGTGTCTGCAAGTGGACGCATCAGAACGGAACTGAACTGGAAGCTTGTGGTCAAACCAGTATCCTTTCTCACAAACATGATGTTTTTAAGATGACATTTTTTTTCTGTCTGCTTTTGATTTACAACTATTTGAAAAAAGAAATAATCAGAAATGCAATTTGGAGCTTAATTCTCTGCATATATATGTCCTCCACTATTTCCATCATAGTGGGTCTTTGAATAAACTCCCTTCAAACTAGAGTTTATTCAAGTAAACCCCAGTGCCTCAGCTGGAGCTGAGCGTTTAGCTAGCATAACTTCAAAGTTTTATCTTTTAAAGCACCAGTGATTGTCATTAGTCATGATTCTGGGTCTTTCTTTGCCCCAAACAACCCTGGAGCTTTCAATCTTGTTGGTTTTATCCTCCAGAAAGGACCATAAGATGGCTCTGATCCAGATGGGCTCTGTGGAGGAGGCCATTGAGTGTCTCATCCAGCTCCACAACCACGACCTGGGAGAGAACCACCACCTGCGGGTCTCCTTCTCAAAGTCCTCTATCTGAGCCTTCGACTCGCCGGTCAGATCCCGGTCAGGGAGCGGACCGGATGGCACCCACTACACTCCGATCATTCCAACAAGCGTCTACAGAAACTACCATGAAGTCTGATGTAACCTTAAATTATTGTTTTTAAATTAATTGATTCATTTTCAGAGGTCAGGTATTCTTAAGAAAATTCCCAGGTTTTCCTCTGAAGACCAGATCTGGAGGAATCCGGGTGTTTAGGATTTTTCATAATGTAGCCACACGATTGTTCGATTACACTCGCAAATCAGTCTCAGCCTTGCTTTAAACATTTTTTTGAATCTCTTTCTTGCCGTCGACCTTAAAACCCAGACTCCTGAGGTCTGTTGTCCGCAGCTCTCACTTAAATCTTAAAATTCTGATGTCACAAATTTCGAACATTTAATCTCCGATTTCGGTTCTCCTGCTCCTGGTCCTCCTGCTGTAGCTTTCCCCCTGTTCATGATGCCGTGGCTTTATCAAAGGACCCCTGTGCCTTAATTCTGAAGTCGCAGTGACTTCCTCTTTAACAGAAAAGCCTCTGTGAATTGGCAGGTTTACAGTTGGTAAAGGTTTACTGTAGAGATGTATTACAGATATATCCATATTTTAAGTGTATTTTATTGGTGGTGTTGTCAGTGCTTGTTAGTGTTTTTGTACTGCTGGTCATAGAGTGAAACACGTGAACTGTTATAGAGGGTTTGCTGGATTTTTAGCCGTAGAACTTAATTATTTCTTTTCTTTTTTTTTTTTTTTTTCTTCTTTATTTCCACTTATGCAATCATGTTGTTATCATTTATCCTAGCATTATTTTAATCATTCCAACCTTTTTCTTTTTCTTGCTTTGGCGGTTTCCTCTGAGAAACCCCATCGAATGTGTCGTTAGCTTGTCTGTTGCCTTGAACGGTTTTATTTATACGTTTGTGATCCACTACAGCTGAAACCAAAAATGGCCTTCTAGATGCAAACAAATCTGCCTGCCTCAGGTTTCTGGTCTAGCGGACCAGAAAAAGGATTTGTGGACTGGTTCAGGCTCCTGTGGGAATGTTTAGCGATTTCTCGACTGGATCCAGCCCATCGGTGCAACTTCGGTTTGGGGAGGGAGAAAAAATAACAATAAAAAAAGAGTATGTGGAGTGCCTTCAAAGCAGCACTGAGTTGTAGATCAGACATGCATTCCTCTTTGTTTGGACAGGGGGAGGACGCCCCACAGCAAACCAGAAGACACTGGTTTGGTTTGTTAAATAGTTATGATTACGCCGACATTCCAGCCCCTCAGAGATCCTCCCCGCCTTCAAAACCCAAGATTCTGCAGTGAGGGCGACGCTTTCCTCTGACTGAACTGCTGATTCTGCAACCGTGATGCTTTCAGGGCACCTGGGAAGACTTTTTCAAAATAAAGTGCTACAGCACACACTTATTTGGATTTAAAAGTGAACGCTGTCATTAGAACTTAAATACGGCTCTAAAGTTTGGAGCAACAAATTGGATCTAAAATAACTGCAGAGTTGGCATCCCAAAAATCTAGCATGCATCCAGCATTCATGGACTTTGATGTCCAGATTACATTCAACTACAAAAGCATTTAAGTTGAGTTTAACCTTGATGCTTGTAAGAGTTTTTGTCCCTTATTTTATATTTCTATTATATTTTATGATATGAACGTTGACTGGGGGTCTCAACCTAGTATCCCAGCTTGAGACGAGGACAGGCCAGCAGAATAGATTTGATACATTTAATGCTTATTCCCCAGCAGATTAATTCATCATGTTCCAGTCGGTGCTCAACCATTGATTGCTGAACGGTTTACATTGAAAGCTAAATTTAAAGCCACTGACTGGATGCATTTCTGCATGTAGCTTCGACGCTATAAGTATACCCAACATTTTTGTAGTTATTATTGACCTTGTACACTAACTTTGACAATCCAATCCATGCCAAATTGGTGAACCACATTCTAACATTTAATCAATCATTAAATCCACATTTGATTCTTCTAGTCTAGTATAACTTTATAAACACCAATTAATTTTCCCTTTTTTTTTGACATTCTAATTTGTTTCTTAAATGGTTATATTAAATGCGTAACTAATGGTATAAAACCGGTACTCTCATTGTGCTATCGGTTTTGAGGTTAGACATTCGCAACATGCTATGGACTCCAACATGGTACGTTTTGTTGCTTTTAATTTCACCTAAAAATTTCTCTTTTTAATCAACTTAAATCACGTAAAGTACATTTACGTAACTTATTTTTTCAACAAACCCCATTAATTTTTTATTAGGTCAGAAAAAAAATTTATGAACTCCAGAAATACAGTAGGCATTACTTTTGCTGAATTTTGTGTTTATAGATACAAAAAACTAATTTATGTATTTTGTGACTTAACTTCAAGGAGAGCTTTAGCCTATTGAAACTAATAATTTATATCATTACATGGATCAATAAAACATTTTCTGCAGCAAAAGAAATCCCTTTTTCCAGGTGTACTTGAATGCATCGCGGTCTTTCTGTGCCGGATGAGGCAGGTATGGCATCGGTCTGTGGCAGGAGGGAGGGGAGGTTGGTCAAGTGTATATACATGTTTTATACACGGTTGTCTGAGGTGATTATTGGTTTTATATCCGATGAAACTTGTATATTTTGATTAAAGTGTGAAACCGGTTCTGAGCCTTACACTGTTTGTGTCACAAAGAAAAAAAAAACAGATTAAATAACTTTTTATCTAAAGATATTTGGACTCGAGTCATCTGTTAGAGGCAATACATCTGACCATGATGTTAAAGTAGGACTTCCCCAGCAGTACAATTTAGATTGAAAAAGCAGAGGTCCTTATGGAGACTCTTGTGGAACCCCACAATCTAGATTATTGATTAATTCAATTTGTAAAGTACAATCAAATTTTAAGTTTGCAGATTTTGCTGCACATTAAAAAACATTCATCATTGAGAACATACTACTGTTACTGAGCTGTAGCACAAACCAATGTTGTGCAATGTCGTCCTTAAAACCACCTGATGTTGACGGAAAAACAATATGCACGGAAAGTGCCCTGTCAACCCGACACCCCCTGCCGGAGCAGCCAGGACCCCCCAACACCCGCACAGTATGGCAGATAGATGAAAAAAGCCTGCCGAGCAATGCAATCACATCTGCCACCCAGACCAGGGCAAGCAGGACCACCGCAGGAGCCCCCAATGCCAGAGGTCAGGGAGGCACAGGGGAACAGAGAGTGCAAGCTCCAGCCCGAACGGAAGAATAGCTTCCCCTGCCCTGCCTGGGTTGGCCCCGCCCCTGGAGAGCACCCCCAGCCCCAGATGAGCAACCACCCGGTTCCCATGGGAGAGAGCAAGACAGGGGCCGCCCACTCCTGCGCCAGGAGGACGCCGCCCAAGAGAAGTGGGGGTCCCTGAAGGAGTGTTGTAAATATGGCCCGACCAGGCTCACCCACTGTTGGAATTTGGAGGGGGCTGGCACTCGAGGGCAAGGACCAGAACCCACACCACAGGGACACTGACACCCCCCGGGTCAGATGTGATGTGATCCCCGGCTCTTGGTATAGCCAGAGAACTTGGGGATCCCTTTCCCTGCGTGGAGAGAGGGCTGCCGGGCCCAGGAAGCCAGCCTCCAAGGGACACTGCCGCCATTGCAGAGGGCGTGGGTACCCCCGCCAGGGATGGGGTAGGGGACAGAAGATCAGAGGTCCTTGTATGTGTATTTGTGTCTACACCTGTGTGTTGGAGTGTATATTTTTGAGGGGTAATGGGTGTGTGTACTAAAGGGTGCAGTTAAAATTGGCGGGTAGGGCACTGAGAAGACATCTCCTGCTTGCTCACCGTGACGTCCAAGCACCCCCCCCCCCACCAAGGGTTCTATATGTCTCCCGAAAACAATATGGTCCTTGCAGTCCTTGACTGCAGCGGCCATAAAAAGTCCTTTAAAGTGTACATTTGTATTACCGGTAAGACTTTGTAAAGTCCAGACAAAATATGCAGAACCCTTTGTGGGGGTGGGGAGGGCATGTCTACATAACCTTTACTCACCAAAACATTTATTTAACTTTACAGAATGTATGTAACACCTCCATGTAAAGCACACACACTGCACTAAGGTTGTGGGCTTTAAAGCTCTTCTGTCTCCATCTTATGAGCCGATGCAGATGAGGGAGTAAAACTGGATTTCTGAGGACATCATGGCCTTGCAACAAACTTAACATTTCAGGAATGTGAGAATAATATGACATTTCCTGACAAACTTTCTGTAATTGTGAAACGGCATATATTATTTCACCTTACGAGTCAATGACAGGTTTGTAGATGCCAGAAATGCTGTAGACTGGGGAATGCAACTTTTTTAAGTTAGCAAATTTAATATCATTATTGGAAAGTTCTAGTAGTTGCACATTAAGTATTTCTCAAGTTGGTTTCCTATTTTTTAAATAATTTTATAAGCATTTTCTCCTAATGTAAAATCTTATTTGGTAGTATACATATTTTTCTTTTCTGCAAATGTTTAAAAAATGCAATGAAAGACCCTGTCCATGGACCGTTAACAAATTTGTTATTAAACAGGTTAATAAGAGAAGAATTTGCCAATGTGAGCAGAAATTCTCAAAATACCAAAAGTTCTTCAACCAGGACATTTATTAACTGGAAGCTAGAGGAGGAAGTAGACAAAAAAGATGACATTCACAGCAGCAGATGTGACTGTGATTGGTCACCACAGAGTCACAGGACCTCACAAATGCCTCCACCACTTCAGATCCTCTGGAGTGTCAGTATGAATTTTCATTGTTATGCTGACGACACGCAGTTGTATTTATCCATGAAACCTGACCAGAATGACAGTTTAGAGAAGCTGAATGCCTGCATCAGAGACATCAAGACAATTAATTACCTCCTCCTGAACCCAGAAAAAACTGAGGTCATTATACTAGGTCCTAAAAACCTGAGAGATGCTCTGTCTGCTCAGATAGTCTCCATGGATGGTGTAAGTATAGCCCCCAATTCCACAGTTAGAAACATTGGGGTTTGTTTGACCAGGATTTATCATTTAAGGCTCACATATCTCATAGAACTGCCTTTTTTCACCTACAGAATATTGCTAAGATCAGAAATATAATTTCTAAGAGTGATGCTGAAAAACTCATCCATGCATTTGTTACGTCGAGGCTGGATTACTGTAACTCCTTGTTAGCAGCGTGTCCTAAGAGTTCCTTAAGAAGTCTCCAGCTTGTTCAGAACGCAGCAGCTAGATTGTTAGCAGGAACTAGCAGAAGAGATCACATCACTCCTGTGTTAGTTTTCCTCCATTGGCTCCCAGTTGATTCTAGAATTAAGTTCAAGATCCTCCTGTTAACCTATAAGGCCTTACATGGAATGGCCCCGTCCTACTATTAATGACCTCATAGTCCCTTACCATCCAATCAGAACACTTCGCTCGCAAAATGCAGGACTGCTTGTGATTCCTAGAATTAGTAAAAGTACAGTTGGAGGTAGAGCGTTTAGACACCAAGCCCCTGTTTCATGGAATAAACTCCCAGCTCATGGAAGAGAGGCCGACACAGTTTCTACATTTAAAGTTAGACTGAAAACATTCCTCTTTGGACAGGCTTATTGTCAGACTAGTTAGTATTCAGAGATTATTTAACTTAATGTTAATGTGTTTAAATTAAAATTAATAACAATAACTATTTGTTTTTAAGGCTGCTAGTAGTTGAAGCTGGGGTTCTGTCCTCTTTTCTCATCCACTTCTACCTTCCTTCCCCTCTCTATTCTTGATTATTATTCATCTTTTAGTTCTCCATGCCTCTGTTTGGTGCAGTACGATTCATGTACTGTCCCTCTTTCCCCCTCCCCTCCTGGGGAGTGGGAGTGCTTCCAGATTCCAGTTGGCTCATCCGTGCCCCTGTACTTGACAGTGCACCTCATCTCTGGCTCGCCTCTTCTACTGCTCCTACACCTGGCTGGGGTTCCTGTCTCCGGCTCGACTCTGGGCCCCCGGCCGTCCCCCCAACTGCGGCTGGATGAAGCTCGTCTGCTGGACTATAAATATGTAGATGTAGAGTTAGATAAGTTAATTCTTCTCTAAGAGTTCTGGTACATCACCTGTCCGTCCTGGGGGAGGATCCCTCCTTCATGTGGGCACCCCTGAGGTTTCTTCGTTTTTTCCGCATTCCGTTTTTTTTTAGGAGTTTTTCCTTACCGCGAAGGGGGGTCTAAGGGCAGGGATGCCAGTTTAGCTTAGTCAGTTTGATAGTTAAATTTAGCCTTTTCATATTGAATTCTATGTATTCATGATCCTTTTGATTTTATGTTTAACTTTTTCAATTACCGTTACAAAGCCCATCGAGGATGACTGTTGTTGTGAATTTGGGCTATACAAATAAAATTGAATTGAATTGTGTCTTCAGTAGGAAAAACTGGTGCAGACATTTCCAAAAAAGATTGAGTTCATATTCTTTTTCCAGGCCAGTTTATTCCTGTGCATTGCAGGAACCCCTCCTGCAGGTGGCAGCAAACACTGATCTAAAGGAAGGCTTGAATTTACAAGTGTCCAGTTTTGCCAACAGTCTTTCAAGTAGAAAATGGCAAACAACAGCAAGGAAAATAGAGTTTTTAATGTACACATGTAAGAAAGATTTACCATTTCCAAAGAAACTACAATTAGCGTTTTACATGGTTAGATGGGGCAAATAGATTTTGATTTCATTAAAATGTTAATTTTGTCCCACAGCTGTTCTGTTTGTAACTATCTTAACACACCTCTGATAGAGTATCATGCCTCAATTTTAAGCATCAGTGATGACCCAGTGGATAATGACGTGAATCTTCATCACAAGGGTTACTGGTTCAAGTCCTGCTAGGATTAACTCTCGGTGGGTCAAATACCAGGGTCTTTGCTCTGAATTACTGCAGTAGCAGCTCTGGTTGATCTGTGTCTGAGTCTCTCCCTGTACAAAGGCAAACACAAAGACTTTCCATTTAAACTTCCTTGCATGCTATTTTGGGAGTTTTATTTTTTGCTAAACAAAAGGCCAGTAAAATATTGCTCCTTGTCTTTTAACCCTTGTGCTATCCTAGGCACTTTAACGTTGGGAGTTGGATCATCTAGACCCACAAGACAGTGCGCTGAACCTTTTTTCTTCAATGATTTGTGATCTTCACTGGTGTCCATGGATTACATGAAATCTTTCCACGTTTATCCACCTTTGTCATGGTAGGAAGAACAAGTCAATAAAAGGGTGGGGTCATCTAAGATAGAACAAGGGATAAAGAGAGAAAATGATGCTGAAATGTAAATCAGTGTTTCCCACCTTGTTAATTAGTAAGCTAAATTAAAACAACCAAACAAGGCAAGAAGTGATTGATGCAAAGTTACTTAAGGAGGTAAGCATTAAGCTGAGTTTGCATCGCCCTCAGAAATGTGCGTTCAAGCAACCACTTCCAATGAAAAGTCTATGAAAAGGAGCTTTTTAGGCTTCCGTGTTCAAAACACCCGCGTTCACACGTGGCTGTGCACATTTTTTAAGACCATTTTTTCGCTCTGCGTACAAAAAACGTGACAATTGAACAGGCAATGAAGGTTAAACCAGGTTAAACTTCGACCAATCAGGGACTTGGATCGTGATGCATGGATGCGTCCCATTTAACTCACGGAAGGGTCAACCTCTTGAAAATTGATCACTGAGGAGAAATAAATAATTGCAGTTTGTGGTCGGCCGGAATTAAGTGAAACCAAATCTTTCAAATTTCGGAAAAAAGCTAAGACAGAAAAAACCTGGAGCAAAATTTGCTAGATTTGCATCGCTTCGGATTTCGCAGAAAACCTCTTCCAACTGTAGGTGGCGGGCATGAGCTAGTAAACAGTGGGAAAAGAAGAAGAGGCCTCTTACTCGAAGACATGTTCAAGAACTTGTGTCAAATTCCTGGTGTGTTCATAGCTTCAGACAAACTTTGCCCTTTAAAGTTTCAAGAATTTTTACTAACTATTTCCAAGAATGTAGTTTTGATCTCAGAAAACCATCATTGACATCAAGCTAATGGTATTTCCGTACTTGTTGCATCAAAATGAGAATGATCTGGCTGGACGATCAAAGCTGGCATTCTCCTGCTCTGGACAGGCAGAACAGGATGAGCAGACGGGAGGAAGGGAGAGAAGAAAAGAGAAGCGAAGTATCCATTTACACACTCAGTACTCTGGAAACAAGAAGAGAAGATCTGAGGCTTTACAGACTGGAGGAACTTCATATCCATGTCGTTTTGTTCTCACCAGATCCACGTTGCACCGGTGACACGCTGCCGAACAAAGAGGGATTGTGGCGGGGGGGAAGTAACGCCGGCACGCCAGCTTGCTCTCACACGGCTGTCAAACTGAAATCCTTTCAGTCCGAGAAGCGTTAGCATAATCCCTTGAAATTTCCCCCCCTCCAGCACAGACACACATTTATGTACATTTAAGTCTTGGAGGGTATGTGAAAAAAAAAAAAAAATCAAGATTCTGTCTGATTTCTCTGCAGTATCCGGTCCAGATGTTTGTCTCTTAATATTTCCATCACTGAAATGACTGAATAATTCTTGCTAACATCAAAAGACAAGAAGCCAACAAAATAACTGCTAAATACTTATACAAAGAGTACAGATTTGGTTTTTGGTGTCTTTCGTTTCAGAATTTTTTTACCCTCTATTCAGTCAATGTGGTGATGGGAGGAGTGGTCATGTTTCTGGGGGCCCTTCTGCCACCTCTGAATTAAGGCATGAAATGTAAAATACATGCAGCAATGTTCATCATGCGCCAGCACTGTTTGAAGGGACCGAACAACAGGAAAATCTTTAAACATTTATTCTGAAAATCAGAAACCTGAGAGCAACTGGTCACAGCTGACTGAGAACATCTGTGCTTTGTGGTTGAAGCGCTGGAAGGCAGGTCACAGGATTTTAGTTGCCATCATGAGCTGGTTGATGGTTCAACACTGAGCAGTACAACTTTTATCACTGCTGATACTTTCACCATTAGCAACGTTGCGAAGTATTTAAAAAAACCTCTAATACTACAGGTGATAATAGTTTTCGGTCATGGAGTAAGTCCCCACCTTCACTTCCCAAGCTCTTCCAAAGACCACTGGAGGCCGGTGTTAGGAATGTGTTATTGATGCCAATTTAAAGTCCCATTCCAATTATTTTTTGATCTATCGTAAAAGCGATTCCAGTGGTCTTTTAACTATCATTATGCAGTTTTTAAGCAAAAAATCAAAAAGTGCATCTTTTTCTAGGACATAGTTTTTGCAGAGCGGCAGGAGTATGACAGAGTTCACATCCCTTTGTTAACAATCTCTCCCGCTAGCTTACAGCCTCTCACAACCCCAAGCTTACTTTAGCTATGCAGCAATAATGTTGACCAGTATCAGTATGTTGATCTGTACAGTTTTGAGCAAGAGGAAGTCGGAGATTTATTTGTCTGTAAGTGGGTGCTTTGGAATGGAGCGGAGCAAGGAGGTTGTTCCCTGTCCAGCGCATTTGGGACATCACAATAGGGACATTTTTGGTCTGCTTCTCATTCATCGAGATTTGAATAAAAAAAAAACTTAGAAACAAGTTTTCATCGTAATTTTCTTTCTATACTCCTCCATCATGAGAAAAATGCTACAAGAACTTGTTAAAAACACCAAAAACACCATTTTGTTTGGAGTGGGTCTTCAAATAGTCAAATTTACATAAAAAAAATTAACTCATCTAAAGCCTGGTTTAAAAAATTACCTCACCTCGCCTTACCTTGCTGCCGTTCTCTCTCCCTAGACCCCTCCCTGATGCCTCAGGTCGGCTGATCAGCTTCTCCTGGAGGTACAGAGGTCTAAGAGGAAGTGTGGAGGAGATCAAGGCTTTTTCATCTGTGTCCCCGAAGCTCTGGAGCAATGCCGGTTAGTAATTGTCATGGGTCCTCTCTGTCCATCTTAAAACTAAGCTTAAATCCCATTTTTAAAGCCAAGCTTTTAACCTTCCAGACCATGCTCTGTTTTTTTAAAAACTATTTTGGTACCTATTTTTTGTTCTCTTAATTATGTTATTGTTTTGCTTGCTTTTCTGTAGTTATATTGTATCTCTTAGTGTTCTTGGTGTTTCACTGTATTGTGACGGTCACAGTGATTCATTTTTAAAATCATCCGTTTCAAACTTTTTTAGAACTCAAATTTGCACCTATTCAGGTTCAACTGCTCTCACTGTTCACAATCCATTGAGTGACAACAGAGAGGATTTGTTTCAATAGTGAAGCCAATGAATGTATTTGTTATAATAAAAAGAACAACACAATTTTACATAAAGATTTCAACCCAGCCTTTTTCAGGGTGTAGCCCACCTTTGCCCAAAGTTGGCCAAGACAGGCTCTGATGACCCCACGACCCTGAAAGGGATTCACCAGGTTAATAAGGTGGATGGATAGGTGGATGAAGACTTCGGCCAAATCTGAATTCTTCCCCTACGGCTTCTCCCTACCCCTACATTTACCCCTCCAAATGGAGAGTTATGGAAAAATAGTGTCTTCAAATTTGGACGTTACTCCCACTCAATGACATCATCAAATCAGAATTACTCAGTGCAAAACTTTGCTGTACAATCTGTCTGAAGGGGGTGGGTTACGGTGGTCTTTTGGCGCTATCCAGCAATGGATAGTGTTTGAAAGAGACATGACAAGATTGGAATGGGTAGAGGAAGGTTTCAAGTGAGTGACGAGGATGGATAGGATCAGGAAAGAATCCATTAGAGGAAACAGTTCATGCGAGAGGATTTGGAGGCAAATGTAGGGAAGCAGGCTGAGGTGATTTGGACACATTCAGAGAAGGAACAGTGGTGATGCTGGTGAAAAGATGCAAAGGTTGAAGCTACCAAGAAAGAAGCCTTGAGGAAGCCAAAGAGGAAGTTTATGGCTCTAGAGGAGGAGGACAAGAGGACGGTTGGTGTGAGGAAAGAGGATGCAGGAGGTAGGGTAAGAGGTAGGGAAATGAACTTTTGTGGTTTTAGAGTCACGTGTTCGTGGATTTTTTCAGTCACAAGACTCCTCAGGTTCATCCATAGACTCTTAAAACAATGGACAAATCAAGGTGGGACGCCAACCATAGAAAATGCCTTACCTCTGGCTCTCACAAAATCAGGCCAAATCCCTAACCATTACTTTTTAAAATGGGTGGCGCCATGTTGAAACCAGTTGACAATTGGTCCGAGTTGCTCTGAGTCTTTGTATCTATGGCAACTACTGTGGCTAAAAAGACGTGACCTTATTGTGAGTCCCCACCTCTTTTGACTAATAAATTGAACCGAAATTGGATTTATGATAACAAATTTGCCTCATGGAAACAGGTCAATTTCGAAAAACAACTTGCGTTTATCGGAAAAAGGTTTTTGCGCTTAGAGGTGGATTTGAGATGTATCGAAATAGACATATTTAGCAAAACTGCAATGGAAACCTTATTTTTTAATAAAATGAGTCACGTGAACAACAACTCTGCCCAGGCAGACAGTTTGCATCAATGTTTCTTAACTCGTTCGGGCTGCAGAGTTGCTGGAGTCCATACCGGCTACTGTTGGGCAAAGGAGGGATACAGCTTGGACAGGTCACCAGCCTGCAGTCGCTCTACTCTGCTTGCTATGCCGGCACCCGGGCGGCTGGTTGGCCTAAGACAGAGCGCCAGGCAGCCAGAGATCCTCTAAAAAAAAGATCCTCTAGTTTGATTCTGGTTTTTATTTTTCCCCTCCAGAACTAATGTGTGTCACAGAAACATTGAAGTAGCAGAGGAAAGTTGTTTTTGCAGCGGTAGGGGAGTGAACAATGGGAGAGACCGAATTATCTCATGAACGCGGTTACCGAAGCTTTTTAAAGGAAATAATTCAGATTTCTAAACATCCTCCGTGTATTCCATGCATTGTAATTTAAATGTACAGTTGGGCAAATCTGATTATTAGTCTGATTATTAAAGAAATTATTTGTAAATATGGTGGAAAATCAGTATTTGGTCACCTATAAACAAGCAAGATATCTGGCTCTCACAGACCTGAAACTGTAAAGCAGGTACTTTCTATTTGCGAACACGAGAGGGGAGGGGTTGAGCTGTCCGTTGTTTTTACAGTGTATAGGTTCGTCACAAAAACTCCCCTCAAGATGTTTGTATGAGAGTTTTGCGTCCAAAGGAGGTGCAGCAGGGAGGAGGGAAGCGGAGATGAAGAGCATGTCGGCCCGACGGCTTCCTTGCCGGCTCTTATGGAATATTTCCTAGCTATTTCCATCAGTTCCTGAATCGCTACCAACCGAAGTCTGTTTCCCTGCATGGAAAAAGGGCATAAGCTGACACAGAAGTGGACGGAAAATATCCTGATATGCTGAGGAACGTAGCTGCGCACATTTTGAAAACTGTTTATCGAGACCATTAAACTTATGTTGAAAGTTAAACCAGGTCAAACTTCGACCAATCAGGGACGTGGTAGTGGCATGTAGATTAATTCACGGAAATGCCAAACAATTAAAAATTGATCATGGAGCAGAAATTGATAATTGCGGTTTGTGCTCTGCATGATGCCACACCAAAAGTCTTTCATATATCGGCATAGAGATGTGATAGAAATTTCACACTAAGCCTCTTCCAACTGTCACATGGGCTAGTATTGGCTGGCGACAGTCCAGTGTGAACACTATATGCTAAAAGTGCAACACATGCCCGACATAAACGTAACATAAAGATGATTTCTGGCCTTAGAAAAAAAAAAACACAAAAAAAACTTTCATTTTTTTTCTGAACGACACAAAAAAAACACACGAACTACCACAAAAGTGGATGTAAAAAGTGTAAAGTAACATGAACTCATACTTTGTTTTATTGATTTTAACCAAATGATAAATCATAAATGGAAGCTAAACAACAGGGAAGCTTCCCTCTAATGACAGACATTTGTGATGAATGTATTATTGAGCTGTCATGTTGCTCCTCTGAATCTTTTTCTTCCTTAGAGGTGGAATAATTTTAGTTTTTTTTCTCCTTCCATAGTTTGGGGGCTTTTCTGAGGCCAGCAGGGAACATATTGGCTGAGCTCACCAAGGTGTGCTAATGCCTGGTGGGCAAGTACTTTAAATGCTAATTCTCCCCGCCTTCCGTCCTGTACTCAAACATACCAGCCGGCCCGCTAACTACCTCTGAGCCAATCTCTTCATCCTCCTCCTCCTCCTCCTCCTCAGTCGCCGCGCGCCTCTTCCCCGCCGAGTGACCGCCACAAACAAACACAAGCACTCTGTCAAACTGCTAATCCAGCCGCCGCGCGCGCAAACGCACTGTACGTGTCGTGTGCAGCCGCTCAATGAGCAGTCACGCGGCTCTGACACTTTTGAGGGAGCGCACGAGAGGAAAAACAGCGTTTTAGGCAGAGAGCCGAAAAAAAGAGGAGAGGCCCAGCGTGCAGCTAATGGCCGTCCGGCTGACAGCTCCATCACGGACTTAAGCGGCCGCCTAGCTCGGCTGCTTTGCATCCGTCTGACAGTTTCGGCGCTTCTGCCTAAAAGGTAGATTATGCAAACGTTCGGTTCACTGGCCGCCTTCACCTCCAGCTCCACCCTGATGCTGCTCCATCAGAACCCCCCTCCTCCTCTTCAGGTTGTGCCGTCCTGGTGTTTCTGTGATTGGAGGCCTTCCCGCGGGGAGCCGACAGGTAATTCTGTCCACGTGTGATGAGACGTGAATAATCGGCCATTTTCAGCCTTCCGCTCGTCCTCCGGGTGATAATTAACCCCTTAATTCTGCCGGTTTGTTGAAAACTGCTGCAGCTGCTAACACACACACACACACACACACGCACACACACACACACACACAGACTGAATTGACAATCCCAACAGGATTCTGAAGTTCCTAAAACATGTCAAACGTTGGGCTCTGAAATTGAACTTTTAAAATAAAATGTACTCATTTTTTTTTAAATAAACATGCTTCACAGTGTAAGTGATGGAGCAAACACACACACACACACACGGGCTGCAGGTCAATTAAAGGCTGACGGTCGAATCAGGCAACAGTCCATTAAGTCGTCTGTGTGGCTGATTTAGAGGTCGGAACCCCGCAGAGATGCTCCCCTTCTCCTTCACCAAGGACACATGCACGGCTGGAGTCCCGGTCCCGCACTGAGGTTCTACGTGGAACCAGACAAAGAACCTGCAAGACAATGAAACCACAAGATGTTCAAAACACTAGATATGGACCCTTTCACAATGAAAAATCAATTTAGGTCTGTTTCTGTCAGAACAAATATACGAGTCTTATTTTAATGCTACTTTGGATTTATTATATTATTGCTTTCATAATAAATATGACTTTTGAATACAAACATAATTATAAAGAGAAAGTTGCATTTTCTCAAAATCTGAAATTGTTTTTACTTTTCAAAGGAGCTTGTTTGACTTCTTTCTAAACCATAGAGGATCATCACAGTGAAGCTAATGTCTTCCTACAAAAGGTTTTAAACAACGCAAGACAAAAATGTTCTCACTATCACCTTAGTTCATCTTAATTCCTACTTACTACTGCTGTCAACATAAACATTAACTCATTGGTTTATGATTCAGTACAAAAGTATACAAAGAAAATACAAATATATACTGACTCGTTGCAAAAATTTAGAATATTGTGGAAGTGTGTTTTCATTTCAATAATTTCATTAAAAAATAAACTTTCATTGAATATAAATTCGGAGTTCAATGCTTTAATATATTTCAAGTATTAATTTGTCCATTTTTACATAGATTTAGGTTTTAGCTCATAAAACCCATTAAAACAGGAAATCTTAAGTTTATCTTACTTCTAAGCCATAAATGTATAAACTTAACTAATCTAAATTAAATCCATTCTAATAAAACTAACTCCTTTTGTTACAAATATACTTTCTTTCAGCCAGAGAGCCACTATGGAGAAGAAAAAGAGCCCCATGTGGCTCCAGGGGCTCAGATTGCAGACCATGATGGCACTATAGCAAAAAAAAACCAAACAAACACAAAAACAACAGATGTCCTTAAATAAAACAATGCATACACACAAAAGTACACCAAAATAAAATAGCCTCAAAAAACCGCAACAACCTCAAACAGAATCCTGACGTCCCTTTGAAAGGGAACAAAATTTCTGCAAACGATAAAAGATAAAAGATAAAACGACCAGCAGAAAGACATTAAATGAGAAGAAAAAAAACACAAAAAAATTCAGCATTAAATAGAAAAAAAAAAACCCGGGTCAACTTGTAATAACTTTAAAAATAGACAAAGAAAACATTTGTTACACAAAAAATAAGAAATATAAAATGCCCAATGAGAGATTCTGATTATGCTGCATTCACACCAGTCAGGGGCGTCAAGTTTCAATGTTTAAACCAGTACAGATGCGATCTGCAGTCCTGTGTCATGGTTTGGGCATCGGGCACGGCGACCCACGTCAACCAGTTGGGGAGTCAGTGACGCTTTCAGTGAATCCATCAGCGGGGTTGAAAACGAAATCCAATAGGGCCAATTCTAACCCGGTGGGGCCGCCGGGTTGCCGGAGACTGTCCCGGTTACTGTTGGGCAAAGGCAGGATACACCCTGTTCAGCTCACCAGTCTGTCACACAGTCCATGGAGCTGGACTCAATACTCAAACTCCCACTTTACTTTCCTCCAATCAATTATGTGTCTTTTTATGTTGTGGAGTTAGGTGGAGAAAACTTCAGTCAGAATCTTTTGGATGAAGTCAGAAATTTTAGGTCTAGTTAATAGATAATCACTTAGTATTATCCACCATGCACTTTTTAACTTGAGCCAAACTTGTAGGGACTTCTTCATTTTTCCTCACTTTTTAGCCTTATCCTTTCTCCCATGTATCCTTTCCTGGGGTGCAACACGATCTGCTCCCATGAAGGATCATCTCTTTGTGAACTCTTGACAAGCAAAGTTGGTGCTTTTTCTTTAGTTTGGGGATGTATGAAGCTTGGATATCCTGGTTTTGGGCACTGGGGCTGCAGATGGAGAGAGCATCTTTAACAAGATCCATAGGATTCTGAGCAGTGAAATGAAGTGCAAGTGGATAGGCCCCATTGCCTAAAGTTTGCTTCCTCTAACTCAACAAAGTTCTGTTATAGCAATTGGACGAGACAAAGTGAAGTACAAAATTGTCTTGCAAATGGCATGTGCAAACTTGATTATTTTAAAAATGAAATCACTTACTTTTCTGCAAGAGTTTGAACTTTGAGAGTTTAAAGTTTGAAAATGTCTGTGTGAAACATCTGTAACTCTACTTTGCAGGTTTTACTTATTACGGGTTATCTTTTGAAAGCTAAATATGAGGGAACACTGTTAAGTGCAGAGCCAGTGACCTGACATGCGTAAAAAAAGCTACTAATTCGATTCCCCAAAAATAATTGTGACATTTCACAAACTCCCATATGTTCAACCATAAATAATCTTATATGCTTCATGTTACACATTACCTGTAGAAAAGATATAAAGCAATAATATCAATAAAATATATTTTCCCACTGCATCATTGATGTTTCCATTGACTATAATGAGGTGATGGGCCATGCTGGGCGCCAGAACAGAGACTACCCGACAAGTTTCTATTTCTGGTTCGGGTGTATTAATAAATACATATTTGAAAAACTATTTTTTTTTAAAGTCTCACTCCAAACCTCTTTTCATCTATTTTAAAAATGTTCCCAGTGGTCTTTTTAAGCATGATTTTGATGTTGTTAGCCAAAATAAAAAAATCTAAATTGTTTTTCTGGGACATAGTTCTGCAGAGCGGCAAGAGTTTTTTTTTTTTTTTAGAAATTTGCCTTGGTAAGTCGTGGGCAGGACTGTTAGTACAGTGTATGACTGCCTCCATTTCCCATCATCCCTTTGTTTACACTCTCTCCTGCTAGCTTACAGCCACTCACAACGCCAAACTAACATTTCCAGTGCAATAAAAATGGCGAGCAATATCAGAGATATACTTTTTTGAGCCAGATGCCAGCTCAAACGAGGAAAACAAAGATGTTAATGGATAGGTCTGATATTGCTTGCCATTTTGTAGCACCTTTAATGTTAGCTTGGGGTTGGAAGGGGCTAAACCTAGTGGGAGAAAATGCAAATAAAGAGATGACGGGATATCAGGGGAGGTTTACTTCCACACCAACAGTCTTTCCCAGAAGCGAGTTTCTGATGAACGTCTGGCGCACTGCACAAAGATTGTATTAGAAAACAACACAGGTTTTTCTAATTTGGCTAAACACAGCATAATCATAATTAAAGGACCATAAGGGACACTTTTAGAATAGATCAAAATATGATTGCAATGGGACATAAGCTATTTTTTGTTAGCATTATAAATATTATTGTCATTTTAAAGTTATTTTAGTGACCTCTGTGAATTCCTTTTTTTTAACAAGAGAGCACTGACTATTTGTTCCTTTTCGGACAGAAAAAAGCAAATGAAAAGAAGCCACTTTTTTTTCTTTCTTTTTTTTTTCTTTCTATGGACAAACATTAAAAGATCTATTCGAATAAATCTGCATCACAGTTTATCGAATGTAAATTTTCTTTGGGGCAGTGTTCTAAGGCTTTTACCTAGCTGGTGAAAGTTTGACTTGATTAAACGGAATTGTTCAAAAAGAGGAAAACAGTAAACATTTAGAAGCCTCCCTGTGGTCAGACATGGAACTACAGGGGGGAGGCAGGTTAATGTTACCTGGACCAGATGTTTCCTCACAAAAAAATTCCAGCTGAGGTCATATTATTTCCTGTTGTGCCACCCCCTCCCCCTTATCCTGTCGTTCTCTCTCTCTCTTAGTGTACATGGCTAGTAGTTGTCGAACAGCCAACTTTCTCTGCATTTATTCATGGTAGCTTCTGAAAGTTTAATAGTGCGGGTCCATTAATCTGCAGGTCTATTTTAAAAGCAAGAATTAAAGTTTCATCTATATTCCTCTGTCTCTCTGCCCTCTTCCCCCCTCTGCTTTCCCTCCAAAGCTGACGCTCTGAAATATTTATGAATGCTGAATCACTGGATGCGAGCAGGAAACTCCTCGCCGCATCAGAGGGCAGAGAAGCAGCTTCCAAAAACCTCAGCCTCAGAAAAGAGCCCGTCTTTGCGAAACGAGAGCTCGTCAAGGTCGAAGTCTCATTCTGACTGTTGCACCAGGGTGAACGCTCAACAGCCACATCGTTTTCTTTTAAAGGGCTATGTAATCCTGTTTTTTCACATAAAGCTAAATACTCAATCAGAAAGTGCTACCTACAGTCTTTTTTTTCCCATCACTTCTTTAATAAACATTGTACTTGTTAGGGGTACAATGATTCATTTGAACAACCTTTTGATTCATATCATAATTTGTGGTAGCTGATACGATTCAGTCTCGATTTTAGTTCATTTTAAACTATCTAATTGATCCGATTGACTGACCTAAAATGGATCCAGGACATATTTTGCCAAAAATTCAACCAGTGTGACTCAGAGATAAGTACCTGTGGGATGAACTGTGCAAGTGACGTTTTCCACATTCCTTGTATTAATCCAGTGTAAATTAAACATGTGTACAAACAAGTAAACAAGAACTAATGGTAAATCCATTCACATTTTAGTTTCATAAAGTTGTGTTCCCACATAGAAATAATACAAACATTATTAAAACATTCTACCACATGGTCTGGTCACATGTCTTTCTACGTATTGGACTGTGATGATGGTTGGATCTTTTTTTTTTTCCGATTCAATTCAATTTTATTTGTATAGCCCAAAATCACAACAACAGTCGTCTCGATGGGCTTTGAAGTGAAACATGAACTCAAAAGGATCATGAATACAAAGAGTCAATAGGAAAATACTAAAATAAACTAACAAACTGACTAAGCTATACTGACATCCCTGCCCTTAGACCCCCCTTCGCGGTAAGGAAAAACTCCTAAAAAAAATGGATCCCGGGAAAAAAATGAAGAAACCTCAGGGGTGCCCACATGAAGGAGGGATGCTCCCCCAGGACGGACAAGCGATGTACCAGAACTCATAGAGAAGAATTAACTTATCTAACTCTACATCTACATATTTAAAGTCCAGCAGACGAGCTTCATCCAGCGGGGGTTGGGGACAGTCAGGGGCGCGAGTCGAGCCGGAGGCAGGAACCACAGCCAGGTTTAGGAGCAGGAGCAGAGACGAGGTACACGGTCAGGAACAGGACCATCATGTGTTTTTAAGAATCATTTTTGAATCACCTCTTTCAACATGTTTTGCCAATAGCCGACAAGCAAGTTGGTGATGTTTCGCTCACATTAGGCACTAAACAGCAGCTGGAAAGTCTCTCTTTTGCCGGTTTTGTGTTAAAGGTTAAAAGCAATATTTTCCATCAAAACAGTAAAGTTTTGACCAGGGGTGTCCAAATCCAGGCCTCAAGGGCCGGCAACCTGATGGTTTTCCAGAAACCCTGCCTCATTTGCTGTTGATTACCTGGATCAGGTGTGTTTAGCCAATAAGGAGCTTCAATGGCAGGTTGATTGGAAAACATATATGACACCGGCCCTTGAGGCCTGGAATTGGACACCCCTGGTTTAGACCATTGACTGTATAAGGGAACTGGTGCAAGTGAGTGTGACGTCATCCATAGAAAACAAGTCACTGAAGTCAATTCAGTTGCATTTTTTCGGCGCCATCATGTTGGAACCAGAAATTGTCAGTAACCAGTGACTGGTCAGAATTAGTCTTAAGTCAACATTTCTATGACAACCATTCTCTCCAATCAGGAGTGAGCTTGCTGGAAGTCCACACCTCTACTACTTGAAAGTGGGCTCGAGAAAATCTGTCGATCAAACATTTCGACTGTTAGACGTGAGACTACTTACTTTTATTGAGGCATCTGATTAGCCAGTTTATAACTCAAATAACTTGCACTACAGAATAAAACTCATGAAAAAAAAATAGGATTAACAAGAGCATATTATAAATGGTGAAAAAAAAGATAATTCTGACAGAATGACTGAGTAAAAGCTGTTTATTTTTCTATAGAAGTCTATGAGATTTGGCTTCTTGGAGTCAGCGAGTACTTCTGCCGCGGGGGAGGGTGTCATTCAGTCCAGTTCTCATACACAGTCAATAGCTGCATTTACATGGACAAAAGTAACCAGAATAAACGCCCGCCTTGCCCGCCCATGTGTCGAAGTGTCCTTGGCAAGACACTGAACCTCACCTTGCCTCTGGTGGAAGGCTGCCACCAGTGTGTTAACGGGTGTGAATGGGTAAATAGAATTGTGACTGTAAAGCGTTTCCTGCCTACAAAGAAGGTAGGAAGTGCTATAGAAGCGTACGCCATTTACCATGTCAAAATGATTTATCCCAATCAAAAGTGTGGCGTATGTAAACGTTTGTTATCAGATAAAGTTTTTCTTGGTCCACTTACACAGTTCAATTCTGATCCGATATTTGATCAAATCAAAGACATTATGCACATGTAACCACAGCTAATGGTGCAGACCAATAGAGAGGTCAAAACAACATTTATGTTTAATTATAGACATTCTCCATGTCAAGACAAATGAAACAAATGTAACAATACTTTGGAACATTTGATGATTTACTGCACTTCTGATTCCTTACTGGACTTAGATTGTTGTGCTTTAAGCTTTTTCTGGCTGTTTTATTGTTTTCATTATTTTATATAGTAAAATTAACAATGTAAACAAGAACCCCAGACTCCTCTAGATATGGTTAGACACAAAGCCACTGGCAGATATGAAAGGCATAATTAATAAACAAAGAAATGAAGACAAAGTTCAAAAAGCATCTGAATAAATAACCAGCCTCCTTACATAATAGTGGTTTCTAGATACATACTTTTACCATGAGTTACATTAAAACATTTTTCCTTTCAGTTCTCACATTATCTTTCTTTTTTGTTGTCTTGCGCTCTTTTCATCTTCCATGGTTCCCTGCTGCAGCTGAGCTTGGACGAACCCTGATCATCTCCACAGATGATTATTGTGGTCAGTAGGTGCTGCTGCTTTCTCATGCGTGGTTTCACAGTGAGGACATCATGATGAGAAACCTGACTTTTGGAGGATCATCACAGCTGACCCTGTTGGAGTGAATCCTGATTCCCCCTCCCAAACAGAGAGAGTCACACTAAGGCATTCTCAGCAGTTTAAACAACTTTTTATTGTCTACATTATATGCATGATTTTTCTGTAATTAGCTTCTGCTCACTTAAGGAAATGGAAAAGGAAAGAAAAGCTTAGCCATGTAATAGCTAACATCTGGGGAAAAAAGGACATTTCAGAGGCAAGTTTGTACAAAAATAACTACAAAAAGTAATAACATACCTAGGGTTTTAATAACTCTTGGAAAGAAATAAAATAAAATAAGCATTCTTTCACATTAAAAGTTTATGAATGAATGTAAAACAAAGAAAAAAACCTTCGTAGAATCTGTATCAAAAGCTGTTTTGTCCAGAACTTTTTCTATTCTACAAATCCCTCCCATCTTCGCTCAATCCATTTTCAGTTGATTTTAAGATTCCGATCCTCACTTTCAAAGCACTGCACAATTTGGCACCTCCCCTCTGAAGTCCTTCAGTCATATCAGCCTCCCCACACTCAGATCCTCTTCAGCTTCTCTTTGCTTTCCATCTGCTCCTTTTTCCACTTAGGGGCTTATATCTTTCGGTCGATCTGTTCCTCTTCTCTAGAACTTCCTGCCCCAAAACCTTCACAGCATCAACCTGCTCCCAACAGTTTAAGAGTTACTGGTTTTTGGATACCCACAAATGAAAAAGGTTGTGTCTGAATCCCTTCATTACTCCCTAACCCCTTAAAGACTATATAGTGTGGGACTATCTAGTGCCCTGGATTTTAAAAGCAATTTGGACACCATGCTCACTGTTTTTTAAACCCATTTCCTAGAGTAAAAACCAAATAAATATAGAAATTTTACAAAGACGATCTGTGAATCTACTGTGTTCTGATGATGAAAATTTGGATGATTTATAAAAAAAGAAATGTAGATAAATTTTTTTCAATTGTCAAATCGTTAAAGCTTTAAACGTTATGCATTGTTCTACTACACCTGCCCAGTTTATTAGACACCTGTCCAACTGCTTGTTTATTCAAATTTCTATTAGCCAATCACATGGCAGAAACTCAATGCATTTGACCTGTAGACATGGTCAAGATGATAATCATGAGCATCAGAATGGGGAAGAAAGATGATTGAAGTGGCTTTGAATGTGGCATGGTTGTTGGTGCCAGATGGTCTGGACTAAGAATTTCAGAAACTGATGATCTACTGCATTTTTCCCCAACAAGCATCTCTAGGGTTTATAGAGAATGATCCAAAAAAAAAAATATTCAGTGAGCAGCAGTACTGTGGAATGAAATGCCATGTTGATGCCAGAGGTCTGAGGAGAATGGCCAGACTGGTTCCAGCTGATAGAAAAGCAAAAGGAACTTAAATGGTTACAACCGAGGTCTGCAGAAGAGCATCTCTGAACGCACAACACGTCCAACCTTGAGGCAGATGGGCTGCAGTAGCAGAAGACCACACCAGGAGCCACTCCTGTCAGCTAAGAACAGGAAACTGAGGCCAAAATTCACACAGACTCACCAAAACTAGACAATAGAAGACTGGAAAAACGCTGTCTGGTCTGATGAGTCTCTATTTCTGCTGCCGCATTTGGATGGTAGGGTCAGGATTTGGCGTCATTAACATGAAAGCATCCTGCCTTGTATCAATGGTTCAGGCTGGTGGTGGTGGTGGTGTAATGGTGTTGGGGACATCCAGGAGGATGCAAGCCTTCGAGGCCTGAGGTTTGTCACCCTTGCTTTACCGAAAGACCTTATGGAGAAATTGCCATCACTTTTTGAGCCAGAAAGTGGAGTCATGTTACAAAATTCACCAAGGCTTTCATTAAACATCCCAAATATCCTGATGCCACACCTGTTGCTGTGGGAACCAAAAGGGGACATGCTGAGGAGGAGATTGGTGCTTTTCCACAGCCAAAACATTTGATAACACCATCTGCTTTCAAGGTTTTGGGCCGGTGCTTTTTCTTCACAGCGTGTCGTTCTGAACCCCGACTCTAGTGTCAGCCTCATCCTGAGGAATGTGGGGTTGAAAGAATAAAATCTGGACGTTCTTTTTTTCAGAAATAAAAAAAAAACCTCCCTGTGTGGCAACTAAGGTTAGCTGAGGTTTACATGAAGTCCAGGAAAAAGATCTGAGTTCCTCTAGAGGGAACATGCCTTGATGCAGAAAGCTGAAGGACTGAGAAGTCAAGCAAGCATGTACAGTGAAGTCATGCCCTCAGGCTTGGACATCTACGTTCCCACTCAGAAAAAATATTTCCCTTTTTTTCTGGTAATGCTTATTAATGAAATATATAAAAGATATAAATTATTTTGGATTATTTAAATATGTTTCGATTTAAGTAGAAATGGTAATAAAATGTTCTATAAATCACCAAATTACTTAATGAAGAACCAGAAAAGGTTAAAACTTTTCCAGAGAGGATTAGAGGAATGTTTTTTTCATAGTTACTGCATATAATTGTCCCAGCTAATGGGTTTTATTGGAGTTTATTTTTTCATTAGGAGGCTTAGTGTTAAGTGTTTTTTGTTTCACGGTTGCATGCATTTTGCTACTTTGTGCATTTCTGTCAGCCTTTTATGCTCTTTTCTTTGAGTTTGGCTCTTCATGTTTTGATGCCTTCATACTTAAAGCAAAAATTATCCAAATATTTGGAAAAGTTTGTAGTAAAATTATTAAAAGATGCTGTGAGCCGTCTTTGATCACACTGCAGTAGTTTCAAGAGTGAGTGTTTACAAACAATGCAATATTTATGAAGCACTATTAAGTAAAATTTATGATCAAAAGCTGTTTGGTTCACTTGTTTGTCCATCTGAAATCCATGTTTGTGTTTGCAGAAGACATTTTGTTCAGTTATAACAATAATGGATTGGATTTTTCTGCGCTTTTCCAGATGCTCAAAGCGCTTACAGTGTGTCCATTATTCATTCACTTCACATTCATACTTGGTGATGGTAACTACTAATGTAGCCACAGCTGCCCTGGGGCAGACTGATGGAGGCGTGGCTGCCAGTTTGCGCCTACGGCCACTCTGACCATCACCGGGATCATTCATGCACATTCACACACCAGTGGAGCTGCACTGGAGGGAAGGGGGGTGAAGTGTCTTGCTCAAGGACACAACGGCAGTTGACTGGAGGGAGCGGGGATCAAACCGCCGACCCTGCGATCATTGGACGGCCTGCTAGACCGCCCGAGCCACTTCATTACATAACATTTCTCAGCTTTTTGCAGGATCAGAACTGCATAGATCGTTCACGTTTGTCACCTGCCACCTTCGTTTGTTTGGCCCTTTGGCCTTCAGTGAATTTCTGCTGGGAAATATATCATCAGTTACGATGGCTGTTGAGTTTTCTGAATGTTTTGATTTCCTGAACCCAAACCAAATCCCTGGCTCTCTCATTAAAGCTGTTTAATATAGTGATTACCGTACTCTTTTCACTTACTTTAATGTAATTTTTTGGAAGGAAACATACATTGTTTTGTACTTTTTCTGAATAGATGGTTTGTGGTATCTTGTGTCATTCCTTACCAACCAGAAGAGAGCAGCAGTTCATCTGAATCTTCTGCAGGACCCTTTTTTTTATTGACAAAGAGCCTGAAACTCTAGTAAACTTTGGTTTCTGTGTCTGTGGGTAATGTTCAAGCTTTTAGGGGGAGTTCAGACCTGAAATCTGAGCTGGATTCAAAAGTTCACGTGTTTTTAGGTTTACTAGACACCAAAGCACAACAGGGAGACTCATAAAACCCAAACTGGAAACATGAAGACGCAGAAATTTTTTTACAACCCAACTAGAAGTATATGTATTCTGTATATAACTGCAATTATTAGTTTAGTTTGATGCAAAACGCATTATAAAACAAAACAAAAAATGTAGAGAAAATTCAAAAGCACATCAGTCTTCTTTGCTGATCCACAGATTTGAGCAGATTTTGGCCGCCAGAGGGGTCTTTCAGGGATCTAGAGCGCTCTTTTGGCGTCACTCTCTTTGAGTCATGAACGAAGCTAATGTCTGCATGGCTGTCTACAAACTTTCGGACACTCACGCTAAGAGAGGGAAGCACCGTGAATCCCAAGCTCCGCCCACTAGGACGCACCGGCAGCTGCAGTTTGGAGCTGAGCCGGTATCCGAACCAAACGCTCCTCCAGCCGCTGCGTCTACAACTTTGTTCTTTGTTCCAATCTGCGCTGGGTCGACCCGGACGCTCGCCTGGCTCGGCTCGGCTGAGTCCGATCTGAGCTGCGGCGGAGAAAAGTTTAGAGAGAAAGGACATTAAAGCAATCAGAGTTAACTAGTAGGAGCTGCGCGCAGCGCAACCGCGGAGCGGAGGCGCGCGGAGCTGGAGACAAATCCTGAATAAAGCTGCGGGTCCGATCCGCACTCTGTGCGTAAAGAAAGGAGTCAGTTCAGGACGCACGTGTGCGCACGGGTTCTGACCCGGTTCTGACTGAGTGAGGATGAAAGTTTGGAACCGGTCCCGCTAGAGAAGAGGTTCTGAACATGTTTGTGGTCGCGCGTGAGAGCGGGACAATGTCGCCTGTGAACGCTGAGCATCCAAAGTGAGTAAAGGTGTCTCGTGAGCGCGCCGTGCGCAGGATCCGGACAGTTTTTAATGCGCGCCGGCTCTGTTTGCTGAAGAGAAGCGACACGGATGTTCGTCGGGACGCAGCGCGGTGCGCTGCCGCACATGGAGCGCTCCGGGCGGCCGCTGCTCCTGCTGCTGCTCAGCCTGCTGCTGCGAGTCTGCTCCGCCGTGACCGACGAGCGCATCATCTCCGACCGGTACGCGGTCTACTGGAACAGCTCCAACCCCAGGTAAGACCCGGAGGAACGAGCAGGGAGGCTGCACGTGTTTGAGGGATGCTTTTTACGTAGAGGGCATCGGTCCACCAGGTCAAACTTTTCCCTCTTTCCGTTGCGCGTGCAGGACAAACGGAGCGCTCAGACATTAGAGATCGTGAGCAGCGCGGCGGAGATGATGCAGGTCGAACAAACTACTTCAGCTGTTTTTGAGAAACAAGTGTGCGTCACGCAGGAGGAGCGGAGACCACGGTGGTGCGTGAACAGGCACAAACACCCCTGTCCTCCTGGTCTGCAAACACTAACCCCGCAGGCACCACGAGGTCTCCCCTTTCCTTACGCAGCTGAGGAAAAGTGGAGGTTTCAAGTGTGAGTGCGCGCATGCACAGTGAGCTCTGAGCCTAAAACGGGCAGATATGATAAGTTCTTTAGGTCAACAAGATAAAAGAAAACCAGAAAAAAAAACAGATATATCATCCGGCTCTGAATAAACGAATCACGGTGAAGGTAAAGTTGAACCAGTAGAGGGAAGAGCAGTTTTATGGAGGTTTAGGTTCAGGAATCTCAGCGGCTTTTCCTGTTGTGGTTTTGATCCTCCTGAAATGTGTTGACATTTCCTAAAAACATTTAAACTTTTGGTTCAAGTAGAATCAAATTACTAACAGTATTTATTTAAAGTCCCCCCCCCCCCCCCCCCAAAAAAAAATGTCTGTAGTTAAATACAAAAAAGAAACAATTGCCATGTGAGGCATACATTCTTATAATTTTGGAAGAAATCTTAACCAGATTCAGTTGTGGGCTGAAGGTTTGCCAGAAGCATCTCTAATGTCTTCCTAAATATAAGTCCAGATGTACACCGAAATACGTACATCACTGAAATCTGGAAATCAGTAGCTTATTCCATGTCTTTCTTAAAAGAAAACAGAAAACAGATTTATTTTTATTAATTTCTGAATAAAATAATCTTTTCAGTGCTTTCTAAAAATAAAAATCATCTTTTGAATGATAGTTTTTTTTTGTGACGTGTTAACTATCATAGGGTTTTTAGATGTTTCATTGCATACTTACATTCTTTTAGCCATATTTTTAACCAGAAACATCCCTTGTTTTCATTTTTTTCCCTATCAGTTGTTTAGTTAAAGAGCGATTTGCAGCTTCTTTGAGAAGAAGGTGATGTCTGATTTGGTTCAACCTGAAATCACTCCAAAATGTTTAAACTTCACAGCAACATTGAAATGAACCCATTAAGTTTTTAATTTAGTGCTTTCTTTAAAGAATTTAAGAATGTGAAGACACAGTGACCTTTTTTTCTCAGATAAGCCGATTTAAAATATTTCCATTAGGCTGAAACTTGCTCCACAGGATATTTGAAGCTGTGTTTGGGATTTGTAGGAAATTATAGTAATGCTGTTGGAGAATAGACTGATTATTTTGGGTCGGATCGAGGTAAAAACACTTCTGCGTCCATCAAAAGGAGGTATAATTTGTCAGAAGTGACTTCAATGCAGACGGCATGCCTAAATGAAACATGATCAGTTCAAATATAATTAAAAAGTCCCGAACGGGCGACGACCTCTGACCTCCACCACTTGCTCAGCAACATCGCTGCTCGTTTTCTTCGGCTTCATGTTGTGTCCTCTGATTGGTCGGCTGGTTTCTGGATTGTCCAATAGGAGGCTCTCGTGTTTGCAGTTTGTGATTGAGCAGCTTTTGATGCAGAGGCGTGAGATGAAAAAGAAAAATGTTTGATTGTTTGACTTTTTTTTTTTTGCAATAAATTCGAAATAAAATGTTTTCCTGAGAGGAAATACATGCAGATGATTCGGTCCGAAGACCCTGCAGCAGGAAGTGCTGTAAGCCGGCCTCACAAGGCCTGTAAGTAAGTTTTAGTGTGTGTGGTCCTCCAGATGTGAGCGCAGCTTCCAGCTGCCTGATCAGTTGTGTTCCTGCAGATTTCCTCAAACCACTCCATTTTTCATCCCCGCACACGCTCGCGTCTCAAACGTGGAAACACCAAACTGACGTTTCCACATGAAGAACGACGCGTCTGATGGCAAACGTCAGCACGTGTGTCATTAAGAGAATTTATGACATCTGTGTGAGTCGGCATGTTTCTGTTTAGGCAGCCAGCAGCAGGAAACACTTTTCTTCTTTTCCTTTGGTAAATGTGCTCTGGAACGTGTCAGAGTCGGTTCAGAACAGATAAAGTCCAAAAAGAGTCCACAGTTGGTGTTCTGGCTCAATCAGGAGCAGTATTCAGGCTGGGAGAGTTGTTACAAACCCCGAAAACGTTGAGAGCTCAATCAGAGAGCTCGTGGCGCTTAAATTCTGAAGTTCACTGAAAATGGAGACAGCTGTAGCTTGGTCAGTGAAGGTTTTTGGAGTCAAAACACACAAAAATAGATTTTTGAGTTTTTCAAGTTTTAGATTCTGGACATTTTTTCCGGTTTCAGATTTTTTCTGGTTTCTCGTGTACGTGTTGTTCAGAATTAATTCCCCACCGTCTAAATCAATCCATTTTTAAATTCTTTTTGTCATGATTTTCTTTAATTGAAATTTTTTTTTTACATTTTGTTTCCTTTTTCCTTTTTTTTTTTTTTTTGCTTTCCAGTTTTTTTGCCTGATAGGGGTTTTGAACAAAATGTTGGTTAGGATTCAAAAATAATAACTTATTAAAAAGTTTAGGTTTTATGCAAAGTTTCAAAATAATAAAACTTTTTCCTAAAATTTGACAAAATTCTAAATATGTTTAAAATATTTTTGGTCATATATTTTCTGGAGATGCTAATTTGTTAAATAAAAAAAAAAAACTGTCTTATTTTTTCAAAACCAAATTAGCGTTCACATACGGGCATAGAACATAGAAACCCACATCAGTTGCAGGTAAAATAATTTTAATAATTATCTATTCAGTGTGTGATATACGCAGCCTTGTTCAGTATGGCTTCCTACAATTTTTGTTTATCCTGAATAAGAATCTTCGTCACGTATTCGCCCTTTAAAGAACCAATTTGTTTCCCTCAAGAAAAGAGCAAAAAAAAAAAAAGCAATTTGCTTTATTTTGGTAGCATCATTTGATGCTTTTATTGTCACAGCTTTTCAGAGTAAAAGTTGTTACAAAGATTATTTCAAAACGCGAAAAAAAAAACACAAATTCAGGCATTTTTTGAGCTTCAAAAAAGCTATTTAACCTTTGCATAAAACTAGATAAAAGTATCATAATTTGGATTTTTAATTAAAATATTAAAAAGTAATAAAAATAAAATAAATCTTTAAGCTGAGATGGTGGCCTTAACCTCCATCACATTTTAGCTTAAAATGGCGGCATCCATTGAGGCGACACTTTAACTATACGGTTGTCTTCGTATGGGGGGGGGGTCAGATTCATCTTTAGAGATGTTGATTCTTTTGTGTCACAGAAAATTTTCCAAATTTTCTTTGTTTATGTTTGTTAACCAAGTAAGAATTCTTAAAAAAAATCTTTTTGTGTTTAGGTTGGGATTGACTTTTTAGCATGTTTTTCTTATTTTTATTTTTCAAAAATGTGAGTATTTGAGCTACTGAAACGTTATCTTTGAGTGATCTTTTGTGTTTGAGCATCAGTTGTGTTTGTGTAATTCTAGAGGACGCGTTTGCCATATTTAAATAGTGATTAAAAAATATGTATTTTGTTCTGTGCCAATGTTTTGCGTGTCTAATTTGCCTGATGCAAGTGCAGATTTAATTGGTTCGCGTTAACATTTCGGTTGCAACTTTTTGTTTTTTTTTGGTTTATATGAGTAATTGTTACATTCACAACACACCTGCGGCTGGATTTTACAGGTTGATTAACAGATTTTTATCTGAGATGCAAACTGAATTCCCGTTGTTGACGTGTTCAGTGGCAAATAATGCCTCTTCTGATTTGGATTCTCAGCACATTTCTGACATGGATGTGTTTGATTGTTGGCTTCGAACATCAGGCGGAGTTCAGTGTGACGGCAGATGTTCACAGCAGGCCACTCAGGTGCAGTCGGTGGTGCATTCAGGAGCTGCCGGAATGTTACGCGTCTTATCTCTGTAAACGAATCGATTCAACCGCTCATCTCTGCAGCCTGAAGTGTAAAGAAAACTAGCAAATCCCACCCTTTACTCTGCAGGACTCCTTATAGAAATCATCCCTCTTGGATTCTATTGGCTGCTCTGACTGCTACGCTCCTCTACTCTGATTGGCTGCTGGGTTTCTGTTCTGTTCTTTGAGAATTTTAGTTTGTGCAAGCCTTTTCTTTTTTCCAGCGCGTTGCAGCAGAAACCTGGAACATGGTCTCTCTTTCTGCATCAGCAAAGCTGCTTTCAGAAACGTGGAGTTCTTTAAGTTGATCATAGACATAGTTCAAAAGTCTCCTAAAGGACGAAAGAAAAAAACATGGTAAACATAGATGCAGATGTCTTTTGATTTTTGCTTTATAGATCTTAATCAATTTTTTAAATACTTAATCAAATCCTACTTTTTAACTGATAAAGAAAAAATATATATATCCCAAACCTTTTACAAGTAATCAGATTTGTGGCTTATTGCTGTTTCTCCAAATAAGCTTTTGATGTTGTTATTGATTCTGCAATCTTTTTAGTTTTTTATATCTCATAATAAATGAAGCAGTTTTGCTTCAAACTCACATGAACTCAAGATTATTGTCTTCAACTACAAAACTACTTAAAACAAAAGCGTTGGAGGGTTAAATATTTGCCATTTATATTTGGAAATTTACTGATTTTTTTTTACTTTGAATGAAATGTCTATTAAATATTCTACAAAGTCCAAATGACAGCCCCTAAACCTACTGCTATGATGGAATCAACCTGGATGAATGAGAGTCTTCATAGACATACAAAGCTGATATTTGATTGATCTGTGTTTTTTTTTGAGGTGCTTTGGTCTTTTGTTGATCAGTTATTGATTAAATAGTGTGCCAAAGAGACTCATTATCTCACCTTGATTTAGTATAAACAGAAAAGAAAGAGTTTATAACTCTTTCTTTTATAACTCAGATAAATAATAGAAAAATAGAAAAAAAGGGTTAAAAATAGCAACGGAGATGGAGTTTTTCCCTTTTTATTCAACTAAAACTTCTGGATTCCCTTTTGGCTTTTATTTTATTTGAAACCTTTCATTTCAGGGGAAAAATGTGGTTATTGACACAGCCGGATTGTTATTATTCTGCCTTTAAATTTGATGCTTCAATTCTACTAACAGATCAATTTAATTTACAATTAAATAACAATAAATTAATCAAAAATTTATTTCTATTGGAATTTCAGCAACTACAGGAGTAGATGTAGAAAATTATATCCTTTTTAAAAAAATAAAAAAACTCTTGAGAGGGACTGTTCTAAAAAATGAAGACAAAAAACATTAATTTATCTTTTATTTTGAAATGTACTCAGTTGTTTGAAGTGTTCAACCTTTATTTTGCAGGGGGCGCAGGCAGGAAACACACTGACCAGACATGAACTTCACATCTAGTTTAAAAACTTTGATCTCTGGGTAAAATCAGTGCATCATAAATATACGTTAAAATATTTGCCCTTAATTGAATATACAAATGAAATAGTTCTATCGTAGTGTAAACTAAAGATCAATATTTAAATGAAACAATGTGAGATGACCTGCATTTTTAGGAAGTCCTGTTTTGGGGAGACTTAATAAAGATTTTACATTTACTTTGAAGAGCAGAATCTGCTTTGTCGAGTTCTTTGTGGTCATTTGTTTTCAGCAAAACTTGTTGTTGTCTTTAATCAAAGTCTCACTTTGCATCTTATGGGTCCTCCGACTTTGTTAGCTTGGTCCTCGCCTCTTTGGCTCTGGTTGGTTCCGTGTCATCATTTGTTAGAGGACTCATTTACTGACAGACGTGTTGTAAGGGTTTGGGGTTTGTGATTTTCTGACCTGCGTTTATTCGGGTTTGTTCAAAACTCTGGTAATAGAACAAACTGGAGCTCTGGTGTTTGTGACGAGAGGTCAAAGTTTGGGGGCTGTGGTTTCCTCAAAGGCTTCCCCTCCAGCTGCTTGTTTCCAAACTGTTAGAACTTAAGAGTATTTTTAGCAGGTTCAATTCTCTTGGTGTATTCAGATAAATATAACAAGGAAAAAAAAAATATCAGCAACACAATAAAAAGTTTTTGTTTGTGTTTTTTTTAGCAGATTTTCAGGAAGAAGAGTCTTGAACTGAGGAGCGTGAAAAGGGTTTCATCAGGCTGAAAGGTGTCACACAGACAGAAGCAGCTGGGTTTTCATGTGCAACATTCCCACTTATTGCCTCTTGTTGCTTCATTTTAAACCATGTAGAGCCAAGTATGTTATTTACAGTCCACATTTCTTGCATATAGATGTAATTCTCACAAAAGTTAGCTGAATTTTCAAAAATTTCAAACTGCTGTTTCCTTTTTCTAACTTTGCTTTGTGTTCGAAAAATCACAAAATGTTTGCAATCCTCATTCCTGCTGCGTTTCAGAGTCTTCTAAAACTGACTTTTACTAACTGATAACCAAATAAAGAAAGTGTCTGTTGTCACAGCTTCGAAAAATGCACACAAGGGCATCTGCAGTATTATGTTGTTTAATCCAGAAAAATTATATTTAACTTTACAGGAAGCTCTCAGCCAACAAACATCGTTTTTAGCATAAATCCTATCATTTGTCGTTGAAGTTTTTGTTTTTCAATTTTTCCCACTATTGTTTTGTAGTTTTGAAATCTTTGTGGCTGAAAGATTCAAATCTGCATGCGGCATTGAAATGACCTGTGGCCACGCCCATTTGATCTGTGGGCCCTGGTCCATTCCTAGTTCTTCACGTCCCGGTTGTGTTGTTTTCTGGAGCTTCCTTGTGCTGTTTTTCCAATCTGCTGCTCCGAGGTCAAAGTGAGACATTTTTCACGTGTGACGGGACTCCGTTTCCCTAAATGAAATTACAAGGAAATGAAGTGTTCCTCTGTGGCTGCACCATGTCTCTGTGCTGAAAAAGACAGAAAAAAAACCTTAAACCCCAAAAATGTTAACTTCATTAAGGGGTTCCTCAAAGCAGAAAATCTCCAGAAATGTCCCGCAGCCTCTGAGGGCGCAGGCTGAGCCGCTGCTGATGGATTTAATAAAAACCAACGTGTGAGGCGTTTGAGGTCCCTCTATGGGACTCCTATTGGACAGGGGTTTTGACATGGAGAGTGTGGAAAAAAACAAAGAATTCACAATTTTGTCCTTTTGTGTTATTTTTTCTTGCATTAATTTTACAAGATTAGTATTAAATTTGATTTAAAGAAAAAAAGAGAAACAATGAAAATGCCTTCCAAATATGTTCCAGTGTGGCTCTGACTTTACCATTCAGACTTTAATGCTTTATAAGTTCTTTCACTTGGTTCATTTTAGAGTAATTTATAAGTTGATTCTTTGTATTGGTGTATTTTAAATCATATTAGTTCAAGTGTGTGGAAGTACTCTGGAAGATTAGTATAATTCAAAATTTCAACCCATGTTGGTAGGATTGTATTACAGTATCATGGATTAAAGTTACACTTCTTTTTACTGTAAGTAGTGTAATACATCACTAACATATTTTACTCATTACATGTTTAGCAACTCTTGTATTAAGACATCTCATTGTTCAGAAAATCATCTTTTGTTTGCGTTAAGTCATATTTGACCTAAATTACTGAGCCAAAATTCATGTTAAGCTTTATAGACCCAAACACCTTAATTGAATGTTTTTACTGAGCTATAACAATTAGTTTCCTTATTAGCGTTGTTGAGTCATTTTTTAAATTTGCTATGAATGGAACCAAACATGTTCACTCCTTATTTAAATGTAAAATGCCGTGCGGTACATCTGTCCACTTCTGAAGATATGAATCTGAAAGCAACTTAATGTCAATACAGGAGTCGTGCAATGCATTCCAATTCAGTATAGTCATTTATTTTTGCAGTTTTATTTGGAAAAATGTTTTGGCTTGCTACGCTCATCGCTGGTTAGCAGAAGAAAAATACAGAACCATCAAAAAAAGTAAACTATGTAAGTTTTCAATACCTTTTTGCCAAGCATGTCTCTGACCATAACGCTACGTTCACAGGGACGCCATCCATCCGTCACCACCAGTTCTGACTCCCTGACTGATCAAAGCTCGACCTGGGTTAATTTTCAACGTTTTGTACGTAGAGCCTGAAAATTGTGGTAGAAATCTGCGTTTCTAAGCGTGAATGCGAGTTTTGAAACATGCATTTACATGGACTTTTCATTGAAAGTGGTCACGTGGTCACTGCGCGTTGGCGAAGGCGGTGTGGATGTAGCTCAAGGCAGTTCACCCCTTGGACTAGCTGGTTACAGGAGAAATTAAAAATCCCTTTACATTGAAATTACTTGTTTGTCACTGTTTATGTTGAATCCTGTTTTACTTTTCTCTATGAGGGGGATTTATTCTACTTTTGCTTTGTTGCTATAACATTTATTGGGTTAGGGGGAGAGAGGAACTGACCATTCTTTTCCGGTTCTGATTACATTTTTGTCAGTTTTTGTGCTCAGTTAGGGGTCATATGTGTTATTGTTTTGGGATAAATTCAGAAAAAATCTGACAATCGACTCCACTTTATCATTTATGCATGAGGAGTGGGTTCTATTGGTTCCACTGGAGGCTCGCCAAATTGGGTTCCAGGACTGGCAGGACTAAAGCTGGCATGGGACAGATGACCGGCAGTGTTTGCCCCTCCCTCGTGTGAAAAGTCTTTGACCCTTAATTGCTCTAATAGAGCTACTGAGTGGCTACAGGTGGATGTTTGAGTGAAACGGTGTGAGTGTGGACAAGACGTTCTGGAAAAGGGAGTTCAATCTTAAGTCTTTCAAAATAAAAGTCAATAAAATCAGTTGTGTTCAGACCAGCAGGGTTCTCCAGAGCCTTCAGAGTAGAATTAGCCACCTTAATTTTCTTTTATTTGCTTTTATTTCTCCTCAAGATGCTTCAGTACCTTGAAAGTAGGTTTTTCAGTATCATTACAAATAACTGTTTGTTAGTGAGGATGACTTTAAAGTTCCACTCTGATCATCTTTTGATCTATTGTAAAGCGTTTCCAGTGGTATTTTAATTATTATTATGCTCTTTTTAGCCAAAAAAAAACAAAACAAAAAAACAACAGTTGTTTTCTAGGACATAGTTTCTGCAGGGCGGCAGTAGTTCATTTGAAATTCCCCTCTGAGTTGTGGGAGGGAGCGCGTTCATGAGGTAACCCCGCCCCTCTTTCCTCCTCCATTGCTGACAGCTCAGAGCAGGGAGCTTTGGCCTCACCCTTATTTTCTACGTCACAAATGCTCTTTTAAAAAAGTTTTTTTTGTCTGCTCTGGGTTCACAACATTTTGAATAAAGAAATACTTTAAGCTTAGAATGCAATTTTAAGCTTAATTTTCTTCATATATGTCCTCCATCATCAGAAAAATGCCACAAGAATAAGTTAAAAACACACAAAAAACCCAATTTTTTATCAAAGTGGGTCTTTAAAGTCATGTTAGAAAAGGAAGACGCTAAGTAATCATTATCCTTGTTCTTGATAACTGCGTCTGTTCTGTGAATTGGGGCTGAAAACTGCTTGTGGGAGTTTCTATGAAAGAAAGTCACCAAACCAAATGGATTTTTTCAAACAGGCAAAAAGTGTGTTCTGTCTTTGTACTAAATGCAGGGCAGATCAAACAGCAGAAAAACCAAACTGGACTGAATGTTTACAGAGTAGTAACCATTTGGCTCTGACCTGGCTCTTTGACCCGTGCTAAAACAAAGTGGTTGTAAGAAAGTCCGAACGTCTTTCAGCGGATCTGAGGCTGGCGTGTGAATGACAGCATGTATCCATAGAAAAACATTCATATGGATATTTTAATTTCCAGTTAAAAAAAAAAAGTCATTCTGAATCTGTCCTTTTTTTTTCTCCAGTTGGGGCCTTGCTGGTTTACCTGCCTCTCTGCTGAAGGAGAAAATGGCGGCCCCTCTAAGTTTAGAGAAAGAAATAAAAAAAGTAACCCATTGCTGCAGCCGCCATTTTGTTCTGCTTCTTGGCTTTGGGGGTCAGACGCCCTGCCTTCTAGCCTTTTCGCCCCCTCTCCCCAAATCTTCATGATCCGCTGTGAAAGAATCCGAAATGCATCCAACTGCATCATAATCTTTTTTTTTTTTTTTTTTCTTGATCAGGTCACCCAGAACTGATCAAAGTTTGGACTTTCCCAAATTTCTGAGTGGAAGTTAAAGGTCTGGACTGAGGGGATTTTTTTTTCTGACACCATGATAAATCCATGAAAGCCTCAGTGTTCAGGTACAAACTGCGCTCGTCATTAGAAGACTCATTAAGTCCTCAGAGTTTATCACCTCCATCATCTGCAGCATCCAGAGAGGAAGCTCAGACGAGTCGGTCTCACAGCGGCTCCACGGGGAGCAGGCAGAGAAACACATGCTTCATTATCTCAGCGCTAACACGAGGTCCGCTTCATGACGCCGCTGCAGTCACACAGGAAGTGGGATTCCAAAGTCAAAGATTTTACAGACCTGTGTCAAATCACAATGTTTCCATTTTTGAATATTATATTAACTGTAAATAAAGTTTATTAAGATTTCTGAAGATTCCGTTTGTACCTCAACTGTTGTTGCATCACCCCGACCAAGGTGTTCACACTGTTGGCAATTTGGACAACAATTTCTTTCTAAACAAGTTTGTTTATTAGTTGACTTCCTGCAAATGTCTGTATAAAAAAAGTTTTCTTGTACCCTTTGTTTCCAGAAGACTTTATTGTTTGTTCCCTAGCTTTGTTTTATTTAAATAAATAAATAAAAATCTTTATGAACAAAATAATACAAAAAAAAAATACAAAATAATAATAAGTCTTCCTTTCTGTGTAAAAAATGTAATATTAACTTAAAGAGTTTCATTTTTCTGATGATGGAAAGAAAATTTTTCTGAGTATTTCTTTATTCAAATCGTGAATCAGGAGCAGAAAAACAAATACTGTTGGATACAGTTGAGGCGTTGAAGCTACAACAGCAGTCCAAAGGCGCCTTGCTCTGCTCCATTCTTATGTCTCCATTTGTAGACGACTATTTCCACGCACGTCTTTGTTTTCCTCGTCTGAGCTGCCTTCTTGCTCAACTGTACGGCTGGATAGCTCAGATATTGCTGGCCATTTTTGTCGCATCAGTAACGTTGAGGTTGGAGTTGTGTGAGGCTGTAAGCTAGTGGTGAGAGCGTGTGAACAGATGGATGATGGGAAGTGAGGTCTGCATCAATGGACCCACCCATAACTTGAACAAAAATGTCTAATTAACAGCTACTGCTCTGTAGAAACTGTCTTTAAAAAAACTTTTTTTTTGTTTTTGCTAAAAAGGTCATAATCATAACTAAAAGACCACTGAGAGCACTTTTACAGTAGATCAAGAGATGATGGGGGTGGGTCTTTAAAGGGGTCTTTTACATGAGCAGCAACCTTTTCCTAAATGTGGTCACATGGGGTTCTTTCAAACTCCCTCTGAACCAATCAAAGTGGAGTTTTTGTGAGTCACAAAGTTCTCTTACATCTCATAGGGCTGTGACAGCTTGAAACAATTTTAAAAAATAAGCTAAAAACGATTTTTTTTTTTTTACTAAATTTGTAAAACAGAGACATCTACAAACTTAAACCCTCAGAAATTAGGCCCCAAACTCTTACCCCATTGGCTGATTTGGCTTATTTAAAGAAAAAAGCAAAAAAACATCTGCCGATGCAGTAAGGATTTAAGAAAGAAAGTCTAGTCACTAAGACCAGGTTTTCTCAAACTATGCTATGGAAACATTTTCCTAACGAGATGTTTTTCTTGCAAGACAAAACATAGCTTCCTTTACTTTCTTAATATGGAAATGTAGATTAAATCCGTCTGGTGTTTAAAAAAGTTGCCACTGATATTTGTGTGTCCACAATGTCTGACTCTCATTTTTGAGTCCAATCAGTAACAGATCAAAAACCTTTGACATTCCTTTCTGCGTTTTCACCCTTGTTCGTTTGGATTGTGGCTGTTGACAACAATGTCTGAACGTTTGCCGTGGGTTTTCCTGTTTCTTCAAGAGTTGTGATGCAAATCTTCTCTAAAAATTCTCACGAGTGTTTCAAACGGTCTCAGTTTAGTTTCTGCTGCTCAAAAGGTGCGAGACATCTTTGTTGAAGGCTTCATGAAAAAAAATGAGAGTGAGTCATGGTGCAGGTGAGACTGGTGCTAGATTTATCAGAAAACCTTGCGAGGATGACATTCTTGCGAATCGATTAAATTTTATGTAATAGTATGAAAAAATAAAAATGTCTCAGCTTGAATTTCAGGCATGACTTTCTTTGAATTTTTCCAAAAAAAAACCAGAAAAAATTTCCAGCATTTTAACCTAAAAAGTCCTCTTAGGGCTAACATAATTTATTTGAGTTGTGATGATTGCGTGCATGAAGGATTCAATGCTCTGCAGGTGGAATGAGTATCAGTTACCTGCTCCATCTGATAAGCTCAAAACATCAATCTGAACATGAAATTCTGGATTGTTTTCAAGGAAATCCTTGTTGCAGATGAATGTGGGTTTGCCTGCAATCAAGGGAGCTCTGCAGATCGTCCAAGCAGCAGGAAACACGCCGCTCACTTCACTCCTTTTCTCCCTTTTCTTCGTTGGTCGCATGAGCCAATGGCGAGGCGGCGTGGCGTCACGAGGGAGAGGGTTCTGCCGGAGCCGCTCCCCCAGTTATTTTTACATTCTCTCCTCCTCGTGTCTCAGCACTTCATCATGCTTTCTGCTCCCCGCTCATGCATTTTAATGTCTGACCCACATTTTCACTGGATACAGACTCTCACACACTTACTTACACACATACACACACACGCACACACACGCACTAGGGGTAACTTTGAAGTCCTGCTCCAGCACACAGAGGTGGAGGATGGGGGCGAAAAGCTGCAACCTTTCACTGTTTTCTGATGAAATCTGCCCTGAGAGGCAGCAGAAAGAGGGAAGCGGGTCAGACCAGGATACCGGCAAAGTGTCGCACAAGTCTGCAAAAAAAACAGAAGAAGAAAACGCACAGAGGTGCATATCAGTTACATCAGTGCGTGCACGTTCTGCACAGCGGGATTTGGCGAGGGCCACGCTCACGCTTAGGAGAACAAAATCCCCTCAACAACTGTGTCCGGCAGGGGTCCAAACAGGAGAGGGTAACACGAGTCCATTTATGAACGAATCAACGCTCTGATTCTGTCATGCATATGGACACCGAAGCCCAAATGTTCCTGATTCTGGAGGAAATCTTCCCACCGAGCAGACTGGTGTGGGTTTTTTCCTTGTTTGAACAAAGACTGCAGGGAGCAAACGGAAGCAGACCTCCAAAAACCCTTTTTTAATTTTACTTTGAATTTTTCAAGATGCGGTCATGTTTCTGAACAGTCTGAGGAGGGTGGTCTATGATGCAGCTTTGAGTTTCATGTTAACTCATTAAGACCTGAGGGGCCCTTCAAGAACCTTGAAAAAGTGCCACTTCTTAAAAGCCAAGTGGCACCAAAGCAAAAAAAAAAAAACATCAGGGGGTTCGGCTTTTGTTCTAAAGTCTGAGTATTTTTTTTGGCATATTCATCAGCCTCCTGAGGTCACGTGACGTAAAACGCTTGAAAGAGATTTTCATTGCATCAGTGCTCTTTCTTTTTTTTTTTTGGTTAATGGGGGGAATCAGGTGCAGCTGCTGCAGCTGCTGTGCAGAATTTCTTTGACATTCCAATGCCTAATGTGAAATCACAGGAAATGCTTCAAACGCCAAAAAAACTTTGGAATTTTACAGGTTCACTAAAAGGAGATTTTCGTTCCCTTTTTGGGGATGTTTTCATCTTATTGAGACAAGTGAAAGATCCTGTAAAACAGAAGTTCAGCCTCTAAAGTTTGGAAAACATCTCCAGACGTCGTGAAATTAATTATGGAAATAATGGGGTTTCTTCTAAGGGGAAACAGATGCAGACATGAACCTGTTTTCTTTTTTTTCCCCCCGGTTGTGATACTGCAGCTGTTTTCATGTAAACCTACTTGTCTGTGTTCGCCCTGATGTTTGTTTAGGCCCAGGCGCTCGAGGGGCCCCGGGGCCCTCCGGCTCTTATTGTGAAGTGACACATTTTGAGAGCAGGAAGCACGGCTACTGTAAAAACCGAGATCACTGATCTGCTTGGTGTGTTGTCCTGCTGAGTTTTTCTCGTGGCGCCATGACATCCGCAAATTGTCAACCGTTTTCGCCTTTTTTTCTTTCCTTGTTTTCTCTTTTAACGCATTAAGGGGAAATAGAGTTTTTGAACTCTGTTGCTGGTTTTAGCTGCATCTGGAATCAAATGTCATTTTTTGACAATAGCAGCAAATTCAAAAGGAAGTAAAGAAAAAGGATTTTTGATCATGTCTAATATTTTACAACATCTCTACTCCTTCCCGGTCCGTCCCATCTTCAGGCCCGCCATCGGTTCCGGTGTGATCTGATGTTTCCGCAGCAGGTCATGGTTCTGTGGCCTCTTCTCCGTGTGTTGCAGAGCGTCTCTCTGATCGTGGAGTGAAACAAAGCTGTGGGGATCATTTTTATCGATCCCTCCATGAAGCGGTTTCACGGATGAACGGCGACCCTGAATGTGTCCTCGTGCTGGAGATGATTAATTAATAAAACTGAAATGTGTCGGGGAAGCAAATGATCTCGTAATTTTCACAGCGTTTCCTGGAAATGCAGGTTTTGCTCTGAGTTCTTTCATCGTTGGACAAATGGGGAAAAAAATGAGGACTAAATTAAAAACTGAGAACCTGCTTTATTTTTTTTTCTTTTAGTAAAAAAGAGATTAGGAAAACAACAGAAGATGATTTTTGTGGAAAGAGGGCAATGATGGGGAAAAGTCATTCCTAGAAGATTAGGACTTTTTCTTCGACCAAAAAATGTGACTGTGATTCAACCTAATCACACCTGAAACCGATTCAGTTCACAGATCATTAGAATACGTCTTGTTTTCACAATGCTCTTTATACAGAATCTGACAGTCGCTTTTGTTATTTATCCCAAACTCACACTCACCCATTATCGAAATACTAACACGGCAATAACTGAAAGTAAAAAGACCTTTGTTTCAAGAAAATTATCTTAATTTCTGTCTTTCAAGAAAAATAATCTTTTCGAGACAGTTTTTCAGTAGCAAAATAATCTTAGTTTAAGAAAACATTTATTTTTTCTAAAATAAGAATTCTTGGTTTGATAAATCTCTCTTATCCCATTGGTAGATTTATTTATTTATTTGCTAATTTAGAGAAAGTTTTTTTAAATTTTAAGAATTTTTGATTTATATTCTTGGGGGACTGGTAATGATAAAAAAAAAAAAAAAAATCAGACATGTGGATAACTTGCTCTTTTTTTTTTTTACAGCTGCATTCTTTTAACAGCAGTTTTCCCCTTAAGCCACTGCAGAAGAAACTGATATCAGTTTTTATCACATTAACTGTCCAAAAAAATGGTATTCTAAATTTTTTAAATTTGTTCTAACTTTGCTCTCTTTTAGTGGCACAGAGATCTGATAAACAAAACTGTCGTTTTGTGCCCAATCATAAATATGTTTTTCTTCCAAAAACTAAAATCGGAAATTGTGAAAAATTTGTGTGGAACAAGCTTTGGTGATAGTTTAACACTGCGACCGATGAGGTCCATTTTGGTGCCAAAGTTTGCATAAATTGTAGCTAAAGACAAAATAACAAAATGCATATATATATATATATATATTTCTTTATACTGAGCACTAAAATCTCCTCACATTAGTCTTTTCCTGCCACCGTCATCACGGAGGCTGTCACTTCCAATCAAAATGAGTCTTCACAGCACTTTCTGTGCTGTGTGCTAAAAAAACACGATTAAACTCCGTCTGCTACAGTAACACTGCAGACAGACAGGATCCCGAGGCGAGGGCCTTTTACTGCTGCACGCAATTCACTTTCTATAAATAAAGACAACAAGTACTAAATCCAACACATCCCACTGAAGACACAGTACAGTTTGATACTTCACATATCGTCATAGATTTTTTTTTTTTTTGGCTTAAAACTGATCCATTTCAGCCATAATTTATTGTAATATTTTATCCCTCAGTTCAACTATAAAGAAAACCTATCGTCGTCATGTTGAATGGGAAATCCCTCCTGCTTGGTCGCAGCAGTCTTTTCCTTCCGTTAAGGAAGGCCATGGAAGTTGACCTGAAACATTCCTGATACCTGCTCGGCATCATCCGCCTATCCCCTACTTTTCCACCTCAAAACCTGCTTACTGACTTTTTAACATCTTTGCATTTAATGAAGGCACCGTGGTTAGGGGTCTCGTTTCACAGCGAGAAGGCTCTGGTTTAATTTCCGACTGGGTCCTTTGCATGTCCTCCCCGTGTATGCAATAAGTTGTCCCTATGTGTTAGTGTGTGTGATTGTGCGGTCCTGCGACAGGCTGGCGACCTGTCCAGGGTGTGCCCCGCCTTCACCCAACAGTGGCCGGGACAGGTCCCGACGACCCCGTGACCCCATACAGAAGATGGATGGGTGGATTTATTTGAACAAACGTGTTTGGTTTCATGCAGCTCAGGTATGGATTCTCCCAGATATTTTGACCTTTCGTTTTGTTTTTTTGTCTTTTTCTTTTACTTGTTATTGCAGCCCATCTGTTGGGGGCAGCAGCCTCAAAGAAAGAGTGAGATCAAGTCACCTCTTTTTGCTTTTTGGAGGTCCTTTAGTTGCACTTTACACATTTTAAAATGGATGGTATAGAATGTATCTATATTGACTGTACGTCTCGCAGGCGTTCATGAGTAATCATGAGCAAAAAGCAGAAACGTCTGCTCATTAAAAATTGTAATCCATCACACATACAATGAGAGAAGTAGAGGATTTCATTCCTGTTGTTTTCAATGATAAAAAGACAATCTCCAAGTATCATTTTTTTGGATGCAGTTGAATGTTTTCAGGTTTTTAAGACGTATTTTGTGTTGATTTGTTGTTTAGATGTGTTAAACAACCATTCATGTATATTTCATCGGTTATATTAGTTCCTGTTCCATGTTTCGTTTGGCTGAAGTTACTGGCGTCCAGGTGTAAAACTAAACGGCGGGTTGTCCGGTCCTCGCGTGTCTAGATGTGACGACTTGACACGTTGAGTGACGCGTCTGTTTTGTGGCAGGTAAACTGATCCAGAACCGCATATGGGCTTCGGCCGACGTCTTTGCGCTTCCGCTGCATCCTGTCTCTCGGTTGGTCCGCTGGGCCGGCGCTGAGGGACGGGGAGGTTTGCGGAGTGCAGAGCAGATGGTGACTCCTGACCTCTCTGGGAGCTTGGAGAGTTAAGGAAAGGAAAGAAAAGCAGAGTAACATTACATGCGAGCTCTCTGAGGAGCGAGGAGCAGACTGTCAGTCACATGCTCCCTGAAAGCTTGTCTTTTAGCTTTTATTTTCTTTTCTGGGGGTGCGAAGGCAGACGTGAAGCTGTCTGAGGTTTCTGCTGAACTTACAGCCGTCTTCCTGCAGTCAAAGATGGAGAATCAAATCTGTTTTCTTTTCTCCTCTCAGGTCTGTTTCTGATCTCACCAGATATTCTCTCTGCTCTGGATTAGGGGCTGCCATTGATAATTTACTTTTGATATAGTTGCAGCTGGTCAGGTAAAATAAACAAAGTTTGCAGTCACAGCTTAGGTTTTGTCTCACAGCTTCGGCGTTTGTTTAAGTTGGGTTTGACCGATAAAGATCGTTTTGTTTTTTGTTTTTGGGATTAATCTCGCTCTGGTCTGAGTCGTCAAAGTAAAAGCAGAGCTGCTCCGCTTTGGGTTTGTTGGACTGAAGTTTGGATGAAACTTGGTATGAAACATACATTTTTCTGCCCTCCTTCACTGTAACGAAGCATTATTTATATGTGCTATGTATGAATTCATCATTTTCTATTGTGATGTCTTTTTAAAATGTAGTTCTTACACACTCTTCCATTTAAAATCATTGCTTTCCTTTCCAGTAACGTTGAAGTTATATTCTGAACATGTTATAAAAAGCTGCCAAGAGTCCCCCAATACCCCCAGTAAACTTACAACAGGCCTTTGGTTTGACCCACTTTTGTATTGACACATTTAGATTATGTAAAGATGAAGACACGTCCTTCTAACTTCCTTCTTTCAATGGTTTTTAGGCAACACGGCGTGTCAAACAACTGGATCTTGAGCTACATTCACACCGCCCACGGCATTGCGAGTGCAAGCATTCGCTTCCAATGACAGCTATGTGCAAATGTGCGCATATTTGTGTTTCGGGCTTCATAACGCTCACGCATAGCTATGCAAGTCTCCACAACTTGGGACTCTGATTGGGTCGTGACATATGGATGCCGTCCTTTTTAATTCACAGACGTGCCAACCGTTTCAAAATTGATCATGGAGGAGAGATTCATAATTGAGGTTTCTGCCAGGATGGAATCTATGGCATCAAGTCTTTTATATATCAAACATGGAACAAGATTCACGAGATTTGCTTCAGTTCAATTTTTCTTGAGCTCTTGGAACTGAATGGAACAGAACTTCTATGCCCTTTGATGGAACAGATTCTTCTACAGTTCTGTACTTAGCTTCCCACCAACCAATCAGAGTGCGTCAGATTCAACTATATGACCTCATCCAAGAACTATAGTGAGTTTTGGGGAAAGCACAGCAGAGGTGGGACAGATCACCAATAATGACTACAAAGAGGAAGTGGAACACAGAGAAAATACAATAGGAACAACTCAAGGAGGTTTTTGTGGATGCCTGGACATGAAAGAATTAGAAAAGTTCAACAAAAATTACGTTGCCGTTTTTATTTTCTATTAAAAGCAAAGATGAGGCCCACTGAAGTTCAGTTTATCCTGTGCTGATGTCAAGCGTATGTAAGTGCAACACACTAGTAGTTTTTGTATAGTACTTAAGTGCAAAAAAATGTAACGCTGTGAATCTGTTTAAGTGATGAATTAAGCCATCATTCCAGTGTGAAAACACTCTGACTTTAGCAAAGATGTGACCATACAGTGTGGTAGAATGTTCTAGTAATGTTCCCTTTGGATTATTTTGATCCGGGCTGAACTAAATGACACTCAAATGTGATTGGATTAACCACTAGTTCTTGTTTACTTGTTTGTTTGTACACATATTTAATTTACACTTGACAATCTTGCAAGAAATACAAGGAATGTGGAAAACTTCAGCTGCACTGTTCAGTACTCAGGTATTTATCTCTGAGTCTCACTGGTTGAAGTTTTGGCTAAATACGTCCCGGATCGATTTTAGGTCAGTGAATCAGATTGTTCAAAATTAACTATCAATTATGTATCAGCAACCACAAAATATGAAGTGAAATGCATCGTTGTTGAATTAAATCATCATTCCTCTATTAACGCCTACATATTTCTTCAACAAATACTTAAGACTCGTCCTCCTTAACGGCAAAAAAGACGAAATGCAGAAATGCGTTTCGCACCAAAATGGCGGAACACATTGATGAGCAACAGACAAACTGAGTAAAATCGGGCAAATGAAGTATTTGACAATCTGTGTTGATGGAGACACCGTTTCTGCATCACTCCCCTCCCTGCCAGTCCATGAACCGGCTCTTCGGGACTGCACACATCTGCAGCAAATGATTTGACTCACATGCACTGTTTTGTATGCGCGGCGTGCACGTGTGCTGCCTTCATGCTCCTAAAAGTGCCAACAGCTGTCTGATTTCATCAGATGCTCTGTGGAGCTGGAGATCAGTCTTCAGACAAACGCAATGCGCTTGGTGACGCTCATCACATGAAACCACAAGCCCAAAATAAACTGACCTAACAGCCACACCAACAACCCCCGCTGGTGAATGGAAACCATAGACTCCGAGAAATGTTATTTGTTCTGTTTTTCCTTTTTGTTTATGGAAAAGGACACCGATGGATAAATGTTTCTACCACATTTTGGGATCAAGCTGCATTAAAACCTGTAAAGCTTTCACTTTTTAATGAGCTGTCTGACGAACCAGCACATGCGTGACGGCTGACATTGGCGTGTGCTGCATTTTGGGTAAATGAGGTAACTGTTTGTCTGCTCTGAGATCTCACTGTGAGCTTATCGGATTTTAAATTTCTAATTCTAATCTGATAGATCAGTTTTTATATTCAAAATCTGCTCAAAAAAACTTTAGAATTAGATTACAGTTAAGTAGCCTTTAGAAAGAGTCACTGGTTTGATTCCTGTGGAATGATAAGAATGGTCGACCGGACCATCCAGAATGGCTAAAGTGCACTTACCATTGAATATAACCTTTTATAAAAGACACATAACATGGAAGTGTTCTCTGAAAACTTTAAGTTGTACTTTTTTTTTTTTTTTTAAGAAAAGTAACAAAAGGTGTATTACAATAGTTGATCTCGAGGGCGTCAAGCACCTGCTCACTCTGGTCCTTCCATTTGATGCACAGGTGGGATCTTCCACCCTCTGGGACACAAAAGAGCCTCTCAACATTTTTAAATGGTGCTAATGGTATAAGAAGTATCCCAAAATTATAGCAGCCCTCCCAGATTAGTTTTATATCTGCCCAATTAAAGATAAAAGTGTCCATCCAGGTGTCAAAAGTGTGTGTAGAGCTTAGCAGTGTGTTTATTGTCCGTGTGTGTGTTGAGGTTTAAACAGGATTAGCCTGCAGCTCAGGTGTTCCTCTAACAGGATTATTGAATCCTCTTGAGTGTTCGTTGTGATGTTAATCCGAATTATCGGCTGACAAAAACAAAAGGTGTGTTTGTGGATGTTGCAGAGACACTGATGTGAGTCATTTGGAGCAGGACATGTTGACCTCCACCATACCCGCCTCTCCAGCCGCAATCGAGACGAGGCCTTCAGGTGTTTCAGGCTCCTGTTTGGTCCCTCTGGAGGTGCTCCTCCTGGAACAATGGAAGCTGCAGGTCATGGGTTCAGAAACTTGCAGCAGAAGCGTTTAACCTGATCGCCCCACGTGAAGGCCTCATTGCTGCCTGCAGGCTTCAAACTTGCTGCTCACTGAATACATATGTCGTCAGGTTCCTCTTCTGGATTCTTAATCACAGCCAGGCAGACCTTTGATGGACTAAGTTGGCCCAACTTTTGTTCCTTTTTTTCTAATTAATTTTTATTTAAGTGAGACAACAGAAAAAAGACAAAACAAAAAAAAAGAAAAAACAACAAAGAAACTAAAATACCCTGGAAAAACAGATCTGACAAACACAGACAACTACCAATACTAACACACGAATGCAGGAACTTTTCTATCGTTTAAACCTTTTTTTTAAATCAGACATTGATGTTTTTCAGAGATAGATTATAAAGTGTGCAAAGACACAATAACTCCCAATAACTGTGATTATTAACAAAATCAGATCATGAAATACATTTTGTTTTGACATTATAAATGAATATTATTGTTCATACTAAAATAGATATTAAAGAAAGGAACTCCAATCATCTTTTGATCTATTTTCAAAGCGTTCCCAGTAGTCGTTCAGTTATGATAATGAACTTTATAGGCGAAATCAAAAAACCTGTGTCATTTTCTAGGACATAGTTTCTGCAGAGCGGCAAGAGTTTATCCGAAATTTGCCCCTGAGTTGTGGGCTGGACTGTTGGTGCATAGAAATCCTGCCCCCTTTCCCATCACCCATAATTTAGAGCTCTCTGTTTATGCCCTTTCCCCCCCTCACACTCCCAGCCTAACATTGCTAGTGCAACAAAAATGGCGAGCAATATCGGAGCTTTCCAGCTGTACAGTTTTGAGCCAGATGCCAGCTCAAATGAGGAAATTAAAGATCTATGCAGATCTAGTTGTCTACAAGTGGATGTATCAGAATGGAAGGCAGCAGGGAGCTTGTGGCCCGCCTAGTGTATTTGCGACATCACAACTGCAATATTTCTCCAGTGGCATTTTTTTTTGTCTGCTCCTGACTCACAACAGTGTGAAAAGAAAGAAATTCCCCAAAATGCAACATTAAGTTTTATTTAGTTTATATGTCATCAGAAAAAGGTCAAGGATAATTTCAGGTCATAAGAACATACCAAAGACACCATTTTCATCAAAGTAGGTTTTTGCAAACACTTAAAAAAAAAATGTTATCATGTCTTTTGCCAAAAACCTCCCAGCAGTGTTTCAGCTCAGCCTCTGCAGAGTCACAATCTTCTTCGTAGGTTTGTGAAGTTCTTCAGGCTCGCTCCTGTCAGCGGCTGGATGGGATCATGTCAGGTTGCTTGCTGATTGTCTGCACTCCATCACCAGCCTTACCCTAAGTGGGGAGGCCAAAGTGCTGCCATACCGATGACTCAAAAGATGTCAGGACCTTTTCAAGAGAAGAAGCATATATTGATTAGCATTTGTAGGCTGCACAATCAATCCCACTGCAGGAAATGCTTTATTTCTTCCTTTTTTATGGTCAAAACTACTGTTAAAGAAGCTACACATATTTTAAGTGTGTGTAAGAATCTACCAGAAACAAGTCGGGGTCAGAGCATGATGATGTGATACATGAATTAAAAAGAAAGGTGAAGCCAGACACTTCAGTGGTTAAATAGAGTTCTGCCATAAAAAACTAAACTTCAAAGTCGTTTTATTTTCTCTTAATCTATCATTATCCTAGTAAGTTGTACTTTGTTTCAGCCGTTTGTGGTCAAGTTTCCTCATTCATATCCTCAGCACGACTAAGGGGTGATATAAAGATGTGGTTCTTTTAATGGGGAGCAAGTTTAGTGCATGTTTCTTCATAGTTTGAAAGATTCTACATAGGAACCTGATGCATATGGTATTCAGACTGGACTGTCACTACCGTGCACTACCACAATACTAGTGCACGTACTCACAATTGTAAGCATGTGGTGCAAAGTGGCGCAAATCTCACAAATCTTTTCCAGGCTTTTTCTTCTGTAGCTCTATTCCGATGTATAAAAGACTTGGTGTCATATCCCATAATTCCAGCTGGAGAGGCACCACAATTATTAATTCTCCTCCATGATTGATTTTCAAATAGCTGGCACTAATGTAAAATAAAAGGGTCGTCATCCATACGACACTACTAAAGTAGAGTGTCATATTGATCAAAGTTTGAACTGGTCTAAATTTTAGCGTGCGTTTAATGACCACGCATTTTATCTGTAAATAGACTTAAAAACTTGGGTAGCGATGCGTGATTATGGGAATTTTGAATGCTGAAGCCCAAAACGTGCATTTATGCACATTTGCACAGACTATTCATTGGAAGTGGTCTCTTGAGGGGGATGTGAATGAAGGACTGGAATTATAATTCTTAATAAAGTAATTATTTTACTTGTGTCTTAGTTAAAACGAAACCAAAGGCCTGTTTTCATAGTTTTAGTTGAAACAAGGCAACATTACTCCTGTTTACGTCTCAAACGCAAATAATAACAGAAATTAGTGCATGTTTTAGAAAAATCAGAGAAATACTTGTTACATAAAAAGTGTAAGTGGATCACTATCAGGGTTCGTCGTTGAAGCAGGTTCACGTGGCTCTTGTTCAAACTATGAAAGCAGCGCTCAGTGAACTGATGGTGTCCTTTAGGGAGGAGCAGAGCGTTAGAGTGGTGAGCTCAGCTGGAGATGAAGGACTAAAGAACAGGCAGCCGTGACGAGGAGGTGGAGCCCTTCACCTCAGGGTGGAAGATGGCAGGTTCAGTTCATGCTCTACCCGCTCAAGTGTCATGGTGTCCTTGGGCGAGACTCTGAGCCCATCATTGATAGCCTGGTTAGCGCCTTGCAGGGCAGCTCTTCAGTGTATGAATGTGTGTGTGGGATATTCATTCATTGTGGAACTGTGAATGTAAAGCGCTTTGGACCTTGAAGTAACTAGCAAAAGCATTATATTTGAGTGTCTGACATTTGACTAAAGAGCTTCTCCTAACCTCATCTTAAACTGGCGTTTGAGATGACTAGATGATTTGATTCCTGCACTGGTGTTTGTGCTGAACCTTGTTCATCTAAAGTCTTTACATCATAACTTAAGTTGGGTTTTCATAGCAGCCAGTGCTGTCTGAGCACAAACACTTGAAAGAATGCCAACAACGCATTTATTAAAGAAAAATGCATGATTTTTATAAATGTGTTTAGTCCATGTAAACGGTAACACACCCAGTTTTGCTGCATTAGTTAACAAATGCCGGCGTAATCTAACTTCTTCCCGGCATCTGAGATTTGTGTGCACAGTTCTGCAAAAAACAAAACAAAAAACCTAGATCAGTGCATTGTATGAAAAACAACAGTATGATGTCAATTTATGATGGCGATTATAATTTATTAGACTAGATTTCTATGCTCATCAAGTTTTCCTGTGCGGGTCCCTAGCCTGGATGAAATACAGGGCTGTGTCAGGAAGGGTATCTCTGTCGAACCACCTGTGCAGAACAGTGAAATCTGATTGGCTGTGACGACCCATGAAGGAATATACTGGAAGGTGAACGGTTATAAACAAGACATTAGCATCCTATTTGATTGGCTCTTTTTTCATTTAAAAAATTAGGATTATGGTACCACTATGGTACCTCGGTAAGGTCTACTGTATGTTGTCATCTGGTTACTATTAACTTTGTGTTATTGGTCAAAATATTTTTAAGAATGTCTTTTTTGAGCAACGTTAATGTTCTTTCTTAGTGGGATTTATGCTCGTTCAGGCTGTTTTCCTTCTTAATGTAATCGGTGGCTAAAATAAAGCAGCAGCATTATGGTGGTAAAGGTTTCTGCAGATACAAGTCTAGTAACTTTTTGAAATAACAAATATACACATTTTTCTTTTTCTTAACAAAAAAATCTTACGTTTCTACCCTCATAGCAATTCAGAAGGATCCCACAATTATATATTTATAGATGTTTTTTCAGGAATAATGAACGCCTCACAATCAAAGAGAAACCGCTGCCTCTCAGTTTAGCTTTTTCCTTTCCAGAAACAAAATCGTATAAAAGTTTCACCGTCACACTTGGAGGTAGATTTGACTTTCTACACAGTAAATATGATTCGGCACCTGCTGTGAATGGCTGACACGTCGACACATTTCATTCTGCTTCTTCATGATGGCAGCTTGACATTGATGTGAAGATGGGTATTAATGAGGAGCGTTTGAATTCTGCATGGTGACAGCCCAGCAGGGCGGGTGGAGAGAAGGAGCCTGGGAGTCAGTGGAGTGGAGTGACTGGTGTTCGTTTTTTTTTTTTCTTGCTTTTCTATAAAGCGGTGCTTTCCTTTATTCTAGTTTCAAGTTTCCCTTTTTCCTCCTCTTTCCCCGCCTTCTTCACCTGTCATTCACACTGAATGTTACTCAATAAACCAGAGCTGATCTGTGGCCGGAGCAGGCCCAGATTTAGCCAGCCTCACTATGGGGTGCAGGCAGAATAGTGGGGGGCAAGTCTGGGTTTGCTGAGATTTTTAGGTATCAAATCCCTCTGAGCTCCAAGTGTAGAGAAAATCATGCTGTCATCATATCAGTTAGTCTCTCTCTGTATTTACCAGGCTTGGGACAGGCACAAGCGGGATACTAGTTTGTATTCTGTTGAGGCTGCTCCAATTTTTTTTCTTTTTACGTCTGTCTATTTGTCTGACTGTCCGTCCATCCCGAATGTTCGTTTTTTTTGTACTTTTATTATTCCCCGCAGCAGGCAAGGACTGAAAGGACCATATTGTTTTTGCAGCGACGGAAAAAATGTCAAAAAGGTTCAAAAATCCCTCAAAGGAAAGGAATAAGCCCAACAAGACAGGACCAATATGTAGTAAAACACAAAATCCAAGCAAAGACATAATCGGTCCTAATCACAAAAACTTCTATATGTTTCTCCTTTGTTTCATTATTATTATTATTATGTTTCTCGTTTCTTACAGCGTCATCCTTTTCCATGCCTGGGATTTCTGTAACTTTGTGGAGCTGGAAACCAAACCTGAACAATCATTTTTCAGTAACAAAACCCTCAGATTTTTTTTTCCAATTATCTGGATGGACTTCCCAAATGTGAAGGTCATCTCAGTGAATTTTAGCAGACAGAGGAAAACCTCATTTAGTCAACATCCTTAAAACCAAGACTTTTTTTTCCCCCCCCACTGAGCCAAACAGAGGAGCAGGAGTTGAGACTTTTTTGATTCTCTCGATTCATTTGGTTGGAAAGTTCCCCAAAATCATCAGTTGAGCGCCGTTCCCCTCCCGAACATGGAGCAGACATACCAAAGGCATAGCTGTTGTTAAACTGTCACATGCCATTAAAACTGAAGAAGGAAAGCCTTTTACTCCTGACATGCTTGCTGTCCCAGAGGACTCTAAATCACAAAAATACATACATGGCATCAAAGATTAATATACGTATACCCTAGCTAACCTTGAACCTAATGAAAAGTCGTGGGTGAACACCAAAAAATGATACGGCTTCCAAACCACCACTGATTAGTAGCCAACGAACCTGAGGCAACAAGGACTAAATACTTCATTTTCCTTCAGTTTCAGACCCTGTAGAACCACTAGTACCATATGTGAAATGTCCATTTTTGAGACCCCAATCTCATCAGCAGGACTCAACTTTTGCTTAAAAACTCATTGTAAACAACGTGGTCCATGTCTTCTGCCCTGTAGTGCGTTATCATTCCACTAGGGGCAGTAGAAGGGCTTTTCCTGATCATTTTAAGATTGCTGCCTCCGTAAACTCTAAAAGAAACACTTTTGGCAGGAAAAAAGTTAAGCTAATTTTCAAAACTTTATGGTGAGAACACCCCATGTATTGTATTTATGTTTTTAAATGACTACTTTTTGTATTTAAAAAAAAAAAAAAGCTAAATTTGATGATCATTAATTCTTTATAATATATGAATATGGGGATCAAACTTGAGATAGTTGATACTTTTTCCTTTTTCCTGAACACTCATGCCAATATATTTACATCTTAAACTAAGATTGAGAACAAAAACCTACCAAATCACCCGATGGATCTGATACTATCTACATCTTATAAAATATATTGTCATTTTGCATTGATTTCTTCAAAGGGGTATTATTTTTTAGGGTCTTAACACAAGGAAAGGAACAGCTGAAGTCCATGTTCTGGTGCTCTTTCCTTTTGTTTAAGGTGTCAGTGAAAGTATTTTCAGTGTGTTATTCATTCAATCAGAACTTAGGTCCATTCATATCTTGATGTTAACCGAATATTCTAATATTCTAAGATTCTACATTTTTTTTCTGTAGCAATTAGATAAAATCATTATGTTTACAAAAATTAACCAACATTTTCTATTGTTGTGTGATAAATAAAAAACCCTACCGGTAGTTTAATTTTTGAATTATTAACAAACACAAACCTTTGGGTGCTATAATGTAGCATTCAAATGTCTATCCCCTTACAGCGAGTGAACAAAGTGCGTGATTTGGGCGTCATCTTTGACGCCAAACTAACTTTTTCGGCCCATGTCAGCAGCACAATTGCGAAAGCGGATCGCTCACTCTGTCTTCTCTTCAGATAATTTCAGATTTCCCTGGAGAAGGAAAAATTTGACCAAAAAGCTCTTACCACTACATATCAAGCTCCATTCTGGAATATGGCAGCATGATCTGGTCTAGGGTGCCAGCTCACACTTAAAACACTTCAGCACAAATTCCTTATGCGGCTGGATGGTGGAACACGAGGCACAGATACAGTCTTGACTGAAGCTTTATCCTCAGACTTTCTGCATCTCTTGAAACTTTTCAACGTCCCAAAGAAGTACATCGCGTTCAATTAGATCTCACCTTTTGGGGAACATAATGACCAGCAAGACTGACTCCTCATGTTTTATTTCATGTTCCTTTTGCTCGTGTTTGAACAGTTACATTTGGCACATTTTGTTGAACCTGTACTTTCTTTTGTCTCTGCCTGTCCTCAGCTTAACTTTTTTAGTCCTGACGCCGGCGCTTTTAAATCTCATCTTTTAAACTACGTAAAAAGCACGTGATTATTTTGAAATATTGAATTTCTCTCTTTTATTTAGATTTTCTAATTTTATTGTATTTACTACTTTATTATATATATTATATTTTATATGAAAACACAGATTATGGAGTGTGAATTAATGTGGCCTGTTGGTGAATATTTATAAATAAATAAATAAACTAGTAAAACTGGTAAAATGTATTAATCTTTTTATTTGACTATACCTTGTGTTCAATTTTCATTATTTGAAAAATAACAAATTAATTTTAATGCATACATATTCTATATATTTACTTTTTCTATACTTTTACTATTTACTTTTTATTTTCAGACTTTCTATTGCTTTTTTTTCTTCTCTCATTTGGCTAACTACTTCTGTCTTTTTTCTTTAGATTTCCATTTATGTTGCTCTTTTTCTAACAGTTTTAATTAAAGCTCTTTGTAAATGTTATGTTTGTAGTATTTTAAAGTAATTTTTCCATTTTTAATTAAAAAACAAATACAACAGTGTTGTTAGGTCACTCGTAAAAATAAAAACATTTTACATTCTGTTTTATATTCTGGTTGCCATCACCTCTTCAGAGTTAAAACTACCTGTGGTTCAAAACAAAACATTTTTCTTCTGTAGTTTTACTTCTCTAGCGGACTTTTGGGTTTCGTTAAAGCCTGATGCAGAGTTATAGAAACCGCGTCTGAAGACTGCATTGGATTCTGGTGCAGATCAGCATCATCTTCATCAAATCTGCAGAATGCTGCCTTGGCTCTGCTGCAGAATGGTCTCTGAGGTTTGCAGATGTGTAATCACTGCTAGTTGCGGTGCTCTGAAAGATTTCTGTGCATAACTGTGATTCCCTGAATTCCTGCATCTGCTGCGCTCATTAGGGGGATGCGGCTTCTCCGTTTGCTACGAGAAGACACTGGACAGTTGGAGAATGGAAAACACACACATGCACACAAAGCGTGAGCTGCTGATTCAGCAGTGTCTGTGAATGTGTGTGATGATCAGTTCTAACCACACTGTAAAAAATTATAAACAGCCTCCCTACCAAATTTTCTGCCTGATTAAGAACAAAACAGAACCAGAACACACAACTTGATTCATCTGAAATGATCAAGTTGCCCTTTTCTCAGTGGTAAAAAACATTGCAAATCACTTTAATATTATTAGGAGTGTAATTAGCTCCTTAGAAGTTCGCCTTTTAGTATTTTTGGTAGCTTTTTGGGAACATAAACACATTTATGCCTCTTTCAACTTAGCATGTATGTGCAATTTGAGTGGGACTAATGAGTGTGGTACACAAACTTATATTTGTGGAAGCAGCTTTTCCTTCTTTTGAGATTTAGTCTTCTGTCACTTCATGCAATTTGATTAAAAAAGCCTAAAACTTAAAGGAAAACAAGCAATGTGGAAAAAAGTTGTAATTTTACAAGTAGATGAACGTTTTCTGTTTGTTTTAATTTTGTTCTTATCTCAGTCGTTTCAGAACTGGTTGAAACACAATGATGGGAGGTAAAGTTGCTAAAATATTTTGTTAAGTTATGTTACAACACACAATGTACAGCAACAAGGGGAAAAGAACCCCAGCTTACACATGCTTTCTCCAAAATTAAAAAAACTGAGTGTTTTTATTTTTAAATACTCTGAAACATCAGATAACTGTTGTTTTGTGCCAACAGGGAGGTGCTGCAGAATGGCTTGGTCATTACCAACCCTGACCAACATGAATGATGGACATTTCGCAGTAGATGGCCTTGAATTGATCCGTGTCAATCAGTAGATGCATGTCTTGACGATGCTGCATCCAAACATTTTCTTTCTTTCCTCCTCCTATTCTCTTGACTACTTTGCTTTTGGGCAGCAAACAAAAAGATTGATGGTGATAACACCCTGCTTCAAGGTATGGTCACATGCATCCATTTGGGGGTTGACCTGTGCAGGTGCTGCAGGTTTTTAGGTTATCCGGCGTGTGGAGAGTGGTAGACAGGAGCGGCCACTTCAAGACGCATCTTATCGATGTTCTAGACCAGGGGTGGCGAACAAGTTTGACATCAAGAGCCGAATTTTTTTCACTGTGAGAGTCAAAGAGCCACACCACACACTGACCTGCCAAGACGTACACACACAAACACACACACAGTTAAAGCCGTATTATTTTCCATAACACACTCCTCTCCCTACACCAGAACAGCAAGTATTGTACTTGTGTTTATTTCAAGGAAAGTGTCCACCCTCAATACAAACATCAATGCAGCTAAACCAGAGTTAACACAGAGACTACCCTGGAGGTCAGATACCCCCTCCACACACACACACTCTCTATTTCACTCTTTTCTCTGCCTCTCTCTGTCACACAACTACTCAGTGACGTGCAGTGAGGTTGATGCTGGACTCCTCTGAAGTCAGATTTACGATGATAAAAACTGAATATTTTCACCATTTATCCATCAGTATTTAACTGGTAATTCTTTGTATCTCAACATTCCTCTTTCAATGACCCTCACACCAACAAATACACAAACATCTGGACAGAGCATCCTTCTGGTGTCTGAGTGATTCATATTCACAATAAACACATTACATACATTACATTTTAGTTGTGTGCAACTTAAATTAATTCTAACGTCATTAGAATTTCTTGCCTTTACATGTTTTTATATAAAATTGAATGACTGACTTTTTGCATCAAAAGCAAATAATATATTAAATGTTGTTACATTGCAACAGTTAAGTTCATACTTCAGACTAGTAATCAGCTGAATTACCATTAAACTGGCTGCGTTATTCCCTCCCCCCGTACACATTAAGAGACCATTAACTTGAATATATAACATATACAGCTAAACGGACATTCAAGTCACTTCTGCAAACAGGTTCCTGACTTATAGTTTTACAATTGAGATTCCCCCCTTCCCATAAGTCTTAGGGGCTGAAGGCGGGGCTAACTCCGGGTAGCCTTTCTGATCAGTTCCTCTACGTGAGTGTCGGTCAGAACGGACCGATGCCTTGATTTCACGTGTTACAAGGTAATAAACAGGGACTGGAGGACACATATTGAGGAGAACGTGGACAGCAGATTGAGAGCAGCTCTTTTACACACGGGGAATTCTCCGTTCTCCAAAATGTAACAGGGCCTTCTTTCACAGAGATTTCTGCTCATTTATCTCCGGTTGCCGTTCTTCCAGAAACGTCCTGTGTTTATCTTATACTCTGAATTTCACCATTTTAACCATGAGGGTAACAGTCTGCACGCACATTAAATCTGTATCTATGTGTTCCGACAGTGGGAGTAACCTGCGCAAATGATTGGCGGACACGTATGTGTCGGGAGCAGCATCTAAGACACACACACACACTGCCAAATTACTTTTATTATTGATTATTATTTATTTTTAATACACTCTGGCGGTTTGAGTGTGGTTTGAGAGGGAAAAAACGATGAAATGGGGCGCAGTATATAGAAAATATGATGAAACGCAAAGAGCCCCACCCTCTTTGGCCAAGAGCCGCGTGTTCGCCACCCCTGACTTAGAGTGTCTTGCAGTTCTCTTGAGGCTTGTTGAAAATGAAATGCACGATTGTCATGCTTGTGGTACGTGTATCGCGCAGTGTTCGTTAGGCTAATGGAAGCTCAACGCACTTATGATGTATGTGTGATGCTGTTGTAAGGTGATCTTACTCCGCACTCTAGGAAAGTATCAGTCACAACTGCCTTCATTGCTAGATACAAGCTGTCTACGGTTGAAAAATTGGCAAGCCTGTACGGAGCACTCAAGAAGCATTGGCTCAAAGTGGGAATGAGCAATCTGCAAGATTTGGGGGAGTTTAAGAAAAAGAAAAATGTGTATGTCCCACCTGCATCTCACCTAGTTCACCCTTACATACCCTTACAAGCTGTATAGTGTTCGTTCGGACCTACAACCTTGATATTTTGTGCAGGCCACCTGCCTGTACAGGTTTTCCCCATTTTGGCCCACATCAGGCAGTCAGGTTGAGTTGCTGCTAAACTATGATGTGAACAGCATCCAGTGAAAAAAAGTTTAAAAAAGAATTTTTCTGTATTGTGGTAACATTTGAGATGTGTGGGGTTGTGATCCCACTGTGGCCCTGAAGTGCAAATCACATCAACAAATCACTTGACAGAAAAGCATTTTAAAAATCACGACGACAATTCAAAACAAAACAAAACAAAACTTCAGAAACCAAAATGCAAAAAACAAAAATGAAAAAAACATTTAGGAAAACAAAATTAAATGTTAAAAATGAAAACTATTTCAGAAAACGAAATGAAATGTTGGAAAAACAAAACACAATGAGAAACCGGAAAAGGTACTGAGGGGCATGACTGATTGGACAGTGACGTTTGTCCATCATTTCAACTGCAAGTTATTTGTAGACTGAACTTTTTTTTTTTTTTTTTTTTTAAGACTGAACATCATCATCTGGATCTCCCTCAGTACCGTTTCAGGTTTCTCATTGTGTTTCGTTGTTCCAACATTTCATTTTGTTTTCTATTTTTTTTTTTTACAGTGCATTTTTTTTCCTGGAAATTAATTTTGGTTTTTTTCTAATGTTTTTTCATGTTTGTTTTTTACGTTTTGGTTTCTGGAGTTTTGTTGTGTTTTCCAAAATGTAATGCTGCTTTTTAACATTTACTTAGTTGTGTTTAAATTGTTGTTTTGACGTTTCAATGTTTTTGTGTCGACTAATTTGTTAAATGATTTGCACTTAAGGGCCACCGTATGACCGGATGGTCAAAGCAGAGGCCTTTAGAACGCAGACATAATTTAAATACGGATATTTATTCTGGAATTCACATTACCTGATTTTGTTCTCTGGTTTGGTTTTTGTTATTAACGTTGTTTCTAAGATCTTTTCTATGTGTTGCAATGATTTGCTGGAGTTAAATCTTGATTTGTAAGGTGATCTCATAAAGGACACTTCATAACAATCATTGTTTTTATTCAAGTTTGATGTCCCTGTTAAAAAAACACATTTATGTGTTCTGAAAAGAAAACAAAACATACAACTGTGTGAATGTGTGGAAAGAGAAATCCACAGACTCATGACAGATTCATTTTCTGGCAAAGGGTCATGATAATATCCTGAATATTTGATGCATTGTGCTCGCGAGAGCTGCTCAGGGTTGTAGTTTCATCTTCATGATGAATCAGAACAACACAGTGGGGAATTCTGTGGCATGAAGTCATGGTGCTGTGGGGGGGTTGCCATGGTAACCAGGTGGGTCACGTGCTCGTGAGCAGGTCGGCTTCAGTGGGTGAAAATAATGTTTATAGATCACCTGCTGTTCCAGGTAGATCATTTTTCTTCTGCTCTTTCAGCTCAGTTGTCAGAAGACAAACATCTGTCTTTGAACTTTTGGTTTTGATCGTGCGCACTTTAGGTGCAGCTCTGTGTTTACAGTTTCCGTAAAAAAGAAAATAACCTTTTGGAAAGAAAAAGTACTTTCCAGAAAAATGAAATGTTAAACAATAAAACTCAAGAAAAACCGGAAAAGGCAGGTACTATAGGACATCTCTGATTGGATGACGTTTGTCACCGAACGTTATTTGACATGAAGCCACACTGGATATGCTCTATACTAATCATAAAGCTATCATAAAGATATTGAAGACGCATTTGACAAAACTCAAACATTAAAACTTAAATTTCACTATCCAATCAGTGACATCCCATAGTACCTACCATTTTCGGCTTCTTTTTGGGTTTCGTTTTTTAACATTTCATTTTAATTTCTGGAAATTACTTTTGTTTTCCAAACGTTTTTATTTAGTTTCATTTTTCTAAAATTTTGTTTTTATTTCTTAAATGTAATGTTTTTTTATTATAATTTATTTTGCTTTATTCTTTGTCGTTGTGATCTTTAATATGTTTTTGCGTTGAGTGATTTGTTTGTGTGTTTTGGACTTCAGGGCCACCGTACTAAAGTGCTCTGGACCTTGAGGTCAGTAGAAGAATGCTATGAGTATTTGTACTTTTTACATTCTTAGTTTGCTTCCAAAAGATTTTCCCAAAATAGTTTCCGAAAATGTTACCATAAAGCTAAAACACTGTATCATGCTGTCTTTTGACCCATTAAAACATGACATGTGAAATGTAAAAAAAAAATAAAATCCAAAAGTCCCAACATGATCAAGAAAATATTTTCAGTAAATTTTTTCATGACAAAACTAACAATAAAACCTGTTTTATTTATGCTCTGACTTTAGTTGTCCTGACTTCTGCTTAAATGTATTTAAAGTATATTGTTTAAAGTACAGATTGTTTAAAAGCCACCAGAATACAAAAAGTTTGTTGCTACAGGGATTAGAAAATTTTTCAAAATAAGATAACATTTTTCCTGGATTAGCAAAAACAGCTACAGACGATGGACGACAACAACACGGTGGTTAAAATGTTTCAGCTCAAAAAGACGATTTGACCATATCAGAGCCTGACGGAAGCTTATTTTTTATGCCTCTTAATGTTTTTTTTCTCAAACTAGTTTAATTTGATTGAATTTTTGTCGGCTTTTGCTGGTCCTAGCTTGTTCTGATTTCCCCATACCTTGTGGTATGTGTGACTGTTTCTGTGGGTTCTGAAATGCAAGTGCAGACAGATCTTGTGTCCTTCCTTCAGGATTCTCTCCTCTGGCTCATGTTGGTGTTTGGGTTTTCTTAGCTAAAGCGGGAGCTCTTTAGTGTTTGCTGTTATTCATTATAAATGACCATGGAATTCCTGCTCGGAGACGACTCATGAATCATTGAAGTTGAGCCAATCAGAGCGGGAACCGCTCTGTTCTTATTTTTTCTTTTATTTTTAAAAGCTGTCAGAGGCTGGACAGGACATGAACCTCGATCTTAAACCCTTTTTTACTTTAATTTTCAGTCCTATTTTCACAGTTTCTTCAGATTCCTTTGGTTCTTAAAAGTTTTTTTGGTAGTACATCCTAAAAAATGTGACATTTTGCTACCTCATGTAGTTTTATTTTTACCATTAGACATAGTTCCTTTTCAGAGAGCATAGAGGCCTTATAAATGCCCAAATATGACCCAAAACTTCCACCAGAATGTTGATAATATGAGTCTCCTCTTCACATAATTTTGATAAAAAATCTATTTTATGGAACGACGAGGGTTAAGTGTGGAGGCCGCGATGCAGAAAGCAGCTGTGCTTCCTGCTGTTTGGGTTAAATGAGTCGTGTTTTTGGAGAACCGGCTGAACTTCTTTGTTGTACCCCTGTCATTTGCCTGCAGAACATGGCGCTGAAACAGATCCACTTATTTTTTATTCCGTGGTCCATTAGTGTTTCTCCCAGGAGGCCCATGTGGTTAATTAATCAGCAAACCACTTTCCTGCTTTTTTATCGACCTTTTGATCTGTGATGGATGTTTCATTTCCGCTGTCGTCTCTCAGCTTGAAGCCCTCTGGATCTTTTTGTGGCTCAGTCGGTAGAAAAATTCAGTTTCGGAGAACGCCAGCGTCGCCGTCGCCACACAGCCTGGTGTTTTACGAGACCAAGCATGGCAGCGAAACACCCTGACTCGGTCTGAATTTAAATCTGACCTAGTTTTTTTTTTTTTTTTGTCACTAACGTGAATCTGTTTTCTTACTCTTTGGTTGGAGGAGGAGGATGAGGAGGAGGCGATGAAGGGGGGTGGCAGGAAACTCTGTAAGCGGCCTTTTCCCCAGACGGTGAGGAGGCAACAACAGATTTACACAAGGATGAAGCTTTCAGGCTTAAAAGATTTTTTTTTATTTTGGCTCCATCTCCATCGCTGCCCTGAACTGTCAGGCCTCTTCCTTGTCCTCGTCTTTTATTCATTAAGAAACCTGATGCAAACTAAATCTGCCTTTTCTCCGCCGTCCCTCCTTCCACCTGAGCCGGAGCTCCTGGCGGCGGCGTTGTGGCGGCTGTGGCGCTGCAGCTCCAGAGTTAATGGGATTATGCAGATGGCAGCGCTCTTAAAGCGTCCATTTGAAGTGTTTAATGGAGATTATGGAAATGGTTGAGCGGCTCAGACCTTCTTCTGCTCAATGAAAAGACGACACAATGACAAGAAAGGAGCGGATCTGCAGCTGCAGAGAGGGTCGGCCCGGGGAAGCCGGGGTGAAAGGTCAGCCTGCTGACTGACAGCTGAGTGTCTGGCTCTAAAGCACTTCAGCAGGAGGATTCATCCCATTAAAAAAAAAAAAAGAAGAACCATGTATGTTTTAAGCCTCTGAACTTATGTTTCTGGACAGTCGTGCACAATTTTTACTGACTTGGTGCTAATTTTTTGTCAGTCTAACAAAAAGTTGTTCACCTCTGTGTTAATAAAACTTTGCAGTCTTTTGTGGGGATATTAGAAATTCAAATAAATAAATAAAAACTGACTTTTTCCCTCTGTAACGATGCTGATTTGATGTTTTTAAAATTTTCTCGCACATAACAACAATACACTTCCAGCCAGCATCTTTAAATGGCTTTCATAAAACAATAGAAGTCTCTAATTTACTCGTAAAGTAAATCCGCAATCGAAATATCATTAATTGTTCCGATGGGGTTAATTGATGAACTCCCCGCTGTAAGTTTGATGCTCTGAGAACTCAGCTGAGTGTTAGCATGATTACAACAAAGCCAGCAGGGATTTTAGGAAAGCTACTGTTGCTGGATCAAACCATGTGATGCTGTTCAGAAAACAGTTCAAAGCTGGAGCACACCTTCAGAGAGTTGAAACCTTGATGATTCCATGGAAATTCATCTCAAGTTGCTCAAGCCTCAGTCTGCATGGAAAAGTTCACGCTGCACCCTCTTCAGAACAAACCACAAGACTTCTTATGGGGGGCACTGACAGGGTCTCTGGGTGTCCAAAGTAAAAAAAAAAATCAAAAGGGGAGGACCTTTCATCCATCACCTACACTAAATGATTCTGAAAAACAAAAGCATAATAATGTAACCTAACTTAATGTTGTCATTTTCAGAGGCCAATTCATTCTCAAGATATGCTGTCTTTGGCAAATTTTCAGTACTGACAACTTCACGTCTGCCTCTCGGCTTATCCCTTCAGCTTTCACTGATTTAAACAGGTGGTGTAGCAGAGATTTTTATGCTGGATGCCCTTCCTCACACAACCCTGTATTTTATTCGGGCTGGGGACCGGCACAGGGAGGCCCAGACTTCTGGTTACGTGGTGATTAGGCAGTAGCGTGAAGGGTTTCGGCCAAGGACCACACTGGATAAAGCTCATTGCGCCCCTTGGGAATCGAACCCTGATTTCCCATGTCCCAGTCCTGATGACATAAAAAGATTCAGATGTTACTGTTGGAAAAATACAAATGCCACACCTATTTCTCTAAAAAAGTCTTCAAATAATCTGTTTTTTATTCTAATCTCATAATGACACATTTAAGGCCGGGTGAAAAATATTTTTATTTTATGACTAATTAAAAAAATGTAATGCTAGCTGCAGACTAGAGCATGCAAGTTATCTGTAAATGTCAGAGCACAAGAAGAAGAAACCTCAGGGATGTTCACATAAAGGAGGGATCCTCTCCCAGAAAGGAGAGGTGGTGTACCAGAGCTCTGGTAGAGAAGAATTTGCTTATCTAACTCTACAACTACATATTTAAATAGTCCGGCAGATGGGCTTCATCCAGACGGAACTGAAGGACAGCTTGGGGTGCGAGACGAGCCAGAGGCAGGGTCCACGGCCATGTACAGGTGCACAGATGAGCCGACTGGAATCTGGAGTTACTTCTGCTCCCCCGGTGGGGAGGGGGAAAGAACACATGAATCACCCTGTACTACAGAGAGGCATGGAGAACTGAATGATAAATAAATGATCAAGAATAGAGGAGAGAGGAAATGGACGACAGAACCCCAGTGCACCATACTTTCCCGAGCTTCCAGCTTCTCGCAGCCTACTAGCAACTAATTGTTATCGAAATTTAATTTAAACATGTTAATAGGAAGTTGCAAGCACTATGGTACTTGCAGTGGATGGTAATAATAATAACAACAGATAATCTTTTTGTCCTATCAATATAAATACAATATAATACTCATCTAAGCCCAAGTAAACCACAGCAGGGGGAATGAGCAGCCCTGAACCAGTTTATGAAACCATGTTCTCTCTGCTTAGATCAGCGGAAAAATATGAATAATGGATGTAATAAGCAAATGCATTCTGAACAAGCTGGAGACTTCTTAAGGAACTCTTAGGACATGCTGCTAACAAAGAGTTACAGTAATCCAGCCCAGACATAACAAATGCATGGATGACTTTTTTAGCATCACTTTTAGATAATATATTTCTGATCCTAGATATTTTGCATAGGTGAACATATCTCACTTTTACATGTTGTTTAAGTGTTCGCTACGACCTGTCACCACAGGAAAAAAAAATGGGCATGAACATTTAGCTTTACGGGATCACGGGGTGATCTGTGATCTTAGAAAGAATAAAAGGCAAACCTGCACCCGTACACGCTTGCCTTTTTTTCGCCCAAACACAGGTAGTATCTACTCATAGGGGCAGTTGTGACTAAGGCATGAGCAAACAGCTATCTTACTATGCTTGGTCATCTCAGAACTGAACCCAAAGAGGACACATTTAAGGTGCATTCCCATGGGAAGGGTTCAATTCATGGGAATGTGAAAGTTCACCTGAACTCTGGTACGGCCCAAACAAGTGAACTCGGGATCACTCAAGAGTGAGAGGCTCACTTGAGTGTGAACCAAAGTGTGGAAGGGAAGTCAAGGTTAAGTAATTGTTAGGATTCATGAGTAGCTAAAAAATGTGACTTCACATATAATCATAGGTACTTAATATCGTAAAACTGAAGCGGCTGAAACCACATAAAAAGTTGTGACATTTCAAACAAAGTAAACATGAGAGGAGGTGCAGCTATCTTATTACTACATCCTGCGTATTGACCTCCCCATTTGAAGACTTGGTCAGGCGGTACCACCCCAAAGGAGCAGAGTTAGGAAATGAGTAATTTTTCTGGTCTGGTCTGCTAAAATCTGTGATATTCTTCTAAGAGCTCAGGGTTGAGTTTATTAGCATTCTCTGCCCATTCAATCCAAGCCTACTGGACCATCCTAGTGCGAAGCCAATGCTCAGCTAGATTGGGTAGGGCGTTATACACTATTGACCACTTTATTTTTTTCTTGTACAGTTTTCATTTTTCTTTCTCACACAGACAGATCCTCCTGGTTTAGTTTAGTTGCTAATGCCTGCACTGGTGCAATTGTGTGTAGAAGTCAGGTTCTGTCATGCTGTGCAGAGGTGTGGGGGGAACCCATTTAGGGATTTTCACAAGTGTCATTAATTTGTACTGCCTCCAAGGTCACTGCAAGTTTTCAAATGTGTCTGAGGAGTTGGCAAACTCACTATCCAATACTAGTGTATGTACCTACAGTTATAAGAGGCAATGTCTAAGTGGGGCAAATCTTGGGAATCTTGCTACAATCTTTTTCTTTCACAGCTCTATTCCGATTAATAAGAGACTTGGTGTCATAGAATTGCATCCAGGCACAAACCGCAATTATTATTTTTTCCTTAATGATCAATTTTCAAACAGTTGGCAATTAAAAAGGATCCATCCATATGTCACTACCAAATCCGAACCCTAACTGGTCAGACTTTGACCTGGTTTAACCTTCAACACACCTTAATGGCCTTGCGTTTTGTAAGTAGAGCCCAAAAAGGGTCTTAAAATTGTACGTTGCAACGCATGAATGTGAGAGTTTTGAATTTAAAAGCCCTAAATGTGCATTTACCTACGCTTGCATAGACTTTTCATTGAAAGTAGTCTATTGAATGTTCCCAAAGGGCAACTGCTTTGCACTTTTTGTTTTAACTTGAGAACTTGTTGTTTTAACACTTCGCATTAGGGGCAAAAACCAACTCCAACTAGGGCTGGGAAATATTGCCTGATATAGTTTTTTTTCATGTCAGGCGATAACAATATATATCAGGATTCAAATAACTACATTTGTCAAATTTAAACACTCTGCTCATGAGAGAAATGTGTAATCATCAGCAGGTTGTTTAGATTTCAATATTTATTTCCTATCATACTTTGAACATAACAGATGCACTAAAAGGAACACAATGTAAAAAAAAAAAAATCAGATACTAAGAAAAGGCATAAACATTGCAAAACATCAATTCTACAAATAAATTCTTCAGGTTTTACAGAACAAACAAAAACTTGACAAACAGGAACTAAAAGCAAATTCCCAGAATTTCTTCTTGTAGTTTAGACTGTTACTGCATTGCAGATCTTACCTTTGTTGTTTTTGCTGAGAATCATCCTTTATTTCAGTCTGAGATTGAACATGCTTGGTGGCTCTGCTTCAGCTGATAAAAGAAGTTAGTGCTATTTCCAGTTTTAGAACGAACATGCCTTCTGCACAATTTGCAGTGCATGTCACTCTGTTTTTTTTGTTGCATTGTAAATAGCTGTAACACATCCACACAGGGGCCGAAATTTAAAATTTTGAGTCACTGGCAAAGTTAGCAGATAGATTTAAAAAAAATACAAATCTACCAGCCAAACATATTTTTTACCGGCCAAATTATAACACTATTTTACACAGAAATACCTTCCACCTTTTACATTTTTTAAAGAAAATAAAATAGCATAAATGGTTTGAACACATGGATGTTGTGTTTGTTTATCTCGTGGGCAGACATAGAGGAGGAGAGGACTATTCACCAAAAGGAGAGCTAATAAACATAACTAAGTTTATCCTCTAACTTTTACCTGTCAAAGTGGAGAAAATGCTCGCTAATGGGCAATTATAAATTTTGGACCCTTCAGAATAAAAGTCCTATTGCGATAGACACATTCTTCTATCAAGAAAAAGTTACATTGTGAAATATTTAATTTAATTGTCGTCTTATCGCCCAGCCCTGCCTCCAGCTTTCAACTATCAAGCACGGCGGCAGAGAAGTTATGATATGATGTATTTACAGTCCAAGCAATGCTGTTCATCTCTCAGATGGTCTTTGTTTTCCAACAAACTCCCTCTCTTCTTTTTCTATTTTTCCATTTGATAAGTCTTAATGCATTTTGAGGAAACTCCCCTGATATGAGGTGAAGCTTTGCTGTGTGTCTTTTTTCACGTCTGGTTCTGATTGGACATTGGAGTCTAAACTTCCTGATCGTTCATCTGTCTTCACATGTTTCTGTGCAGCCACCACCAATCACCCACCTCCCTAAGCCCTCTCCAAACTCTGACATTACTCATTTATAAAAATAAACAGTTTGTTGATAATAAAACCTTATATTTCTTCGAGCTGGATGTAAACACAGCAGCAGCAAAGAAGACTGCCGTCATTTTTCTATGCTCCGACTACTGGAACATTCGAAGAAAGTTTACATGGCTGGAGGCGGAGCCTGGCAGAACGTGGACACAATCAGCCTCATATTACCAACTGTGGACATATATTTGGCTAAATAAAAAGCCGCATTGTCCTGATGGTTAAACACAAACTTGGGCTGATGAGGCTTTATTTAAATCCCTGCAGGTCTTTAGGAACAGAAAATCGATTTTTGGGATTTTGCATGATTTATTTCCAGTTTTCATCACCTCATTCCTGCTGATCATTGTCCAAATCCTCCTGCCCTCCGATGATTGATTTGTTTCCTCCCCAAGCAGCATCTGGTTTTACTTCCCCTCTTGGAAAAATAATGCAGCAGAAAAATACGTTTATGTTTTCGCCAACTCCAACTGGAGTTGTTTCTCTAACAGACGCTGATTCGAATGTTTTCCATTGATTTGTGAATGTGTCTGTAATGTGTCCGGAGCACACTCATGGCTTTTGCCACCAATACAGAGGTTTGGATTCCATGCTGCTTTGTACTTTCTGTTTTAACTTGAGCACTTTGTTAATTCTTTTATTTAGCGTTTTTTGTGTACATTTCTTTAAACTATGATTTTGTCCATGGTTTTTGTTTGTGGCTTATTGGAGGTGTTTATTTCCTGCAAAGCAATGTGTTCTTAGAGCAACAGAAGAACCATTGTGACTTTTTTTTTTTACTCTTTTCTGCCTTTACTCTGCTTCTCCTCCAGCTCTGAGTTTTTATGAATGATATTGCCATGATGACATCCTCTGTTGCATGGTGTGGTGATGATACCAGGAAAGACAGTTGGTGGTTTGTGAATCCTCATTACTTCCTTTTAACCCCTTAGTGTCCACCTTGCGATGCCCTGAGGCCTGCTGGGAGATGTAGTTTCTCCTGGTGAAGTAATGACCAGGAGGGCCTGGTCATAAAAGTGGCTGCACAAATAACCATAGGTACAATTTTCAAATAAAAAACTATTTGAAAGATGCATTTTTCTGCACAAACTTTAAGCTTGTTGATACTGTGTGCAATTTTTTTCCATTGTCACATCAGTGACATTTCATGGTGAAACAGAACAAACATGGTCCCAAATGAACTGATGTTAAAACCCAATTCCAGCTTATTGATAATTTAATTTGAAGTCACCTAAACAGTCATTTTTTTATGTTAAATAACGTAGTTATTATCTTACATTTACACCCAGGCCTGCACAATGTACCGCAAATGTCTCGTTATCGCAATGTCAAGCTGTGCAATATGAATATAGCAAAAGACAACAAAAATCACAATAAATGGTTACTTTAAATGAGCAAAAACAATCTTAAGGCAACTTGAAGTATCTAACGAATCAAATAAATCCCTTTATGCATTTAACCAATCAGATGGACGCCTTCACGCTGTTGACCAATCAGATGGAGGCCTATTATGTTAGATGTTTGTCACCTATGTCGATTGTCATTTGGAGTGTAACTTTTAAACTGTTGCAATGAAACGGGAATTATGTTTTTGGTTGTTTTGCTCTTTGTTTAAGCATATCATATTGTTATCGAATGAATCACTAATATCACATAACACGAGTTTTTCTCATATCGTGCAGCCCTACTCACACCCAATATCCTGGTTGAGGACATCCTACTTGTCTCATCTGCTATTCATCCATGGCAGAAAGACGGGAGTTTCCTCCTGTCTGCCTGCTATCATTTAGACATTTCTGCATGAACAGATTTTCTTTGAGTGTCATCTCTTCATATATATTTAGGAAGACTGTATTCTAAATAATATGTCATATTTACTGCTGTAGCATTGTGGTACCTTAAATGCACGCTGAAGTCTAGGTGTTTTGTGTGTTTCCCCTCTGTGATCCACATTTACACTCAATTAAGCAGCTATATCCATTATTGACCCTTAAACTCTTAAGACCTAGGGTCCACATATGTGCACAACACCTTTTTAGTAGTAAAGTAAGTCAATTTTGGGTTATAATTCCACAGTAGTTAATTCTACTTAACTGGGGTCCTATGACTACATGTGTGGACACTTATAAAACCACTTAGTGGTGTCAGAAGAATACAGCACACTACATGAAAAGTTTAAAATGGCAGAGAACAGAAGGGTGCTCCAAACCCAAAGCTCGATGAGATAAGAAGCCCAAACATATTTCGTAGCCTATCCTTCTTTAGATATGCATAATAGCATTGTAACTTTGTCATTACATGCCCATTTGATACAAATAAGTAAATGTAAAGATGTAGTTAGCTTCTAAACATGATGTGCACATACATGTACAATGGGACTTAACTTTTCTGAAAAATGCCTTTAATGCACCCAGGTGTAAATCAGTTTACAGCTAATTCTGGTACAGCTGTAGGTTTTCTTACGTACATAAATGACATGAATTTGTATTTGACTTTTTGAATTATTTTATTTCTGGAGCATCTTTCTCTGCACTGTTACTGGACCTAACTGATGAAGGCAAGTCAAATGTGGAAAATGTTTCTGGCAATGGTGTCCTGATATCCAGGATGCTGATTATGGACTCCCACCACAGGGGCAAAGCAGCAGTGAGAATGACAGTTGTAGTGATGAAGACCCCCTTCCACAGTCCACTGAGCACAGCAAGGGATGTGAACGTCTCAGTGGTGGATATAATTGTTAGCCAAAATTTAATGGATATCTGTTCATTTTAGGTTCCGGTAGTTGGGGCTTGAAGACTAAGTTAGGGTTAGGCGGGGAGGAAAACCGACACAGCACTACTCAGTATTTTCAGCAAAAGGCTAATTTACAACACCTTTTGACAGATGAATCGACAGGTGTCAGTTTATTGTAGGCGGTCCCCACCCTCCCTGACGTTGTCATCAAACTCATCAGATTTAGGATGATTGTTCAAACGATGGCCCAGAAGAGTCAACATTAGCACCAGGCCCTCTGGAACAGTCCAGTAAAGGTGACTGTGCTTATTTTGGCAAGTCATGTAGGTAAATCTTCATATTTCCTCTCAAAGTCCAAACAGATTCAACTGTAAATGTGTCATTTATTTTACAAAATTACCATTTTTATCATATTCTGGTTGTCTAGGACATGGAATGTGCTGGAGGGCTACGCCAGTGACCCCAAACATTGGGGAGTGTGAGCATGAGGACAAAACAGAGCACAGAAGAAATACTTGGAGCTCGCTAAAATATTTTGAACAATATAATGTTAAAAGACTTGATGAAAATGATTTCTGATTCCTCAAACACAATGTCACTGTGACCAGGAGTGAGGACCTACTCAACACATTAGTAGATGAGGTTTATCTTTTATTTTATTTTTTTTGGTGTCTATATTTTGATGTCCTGCTTCTGATAATCAGAAATGAGGATGCTCTGGTCCATTGCTCTGATATGCACTGTCATCACTGACAGATTCACGCGGAATAGATTCTCCAAACTGAGTCAACCAGGAAAGAAAATTGTTGCGTTCAATGTGGAAATAAACCCTTTAATACTCTATTACACAATGGTAACTTTATTGTATTTTATATAAATTCAGACCTGGTGTGCACATACGTGCACATCTTTTTTCTCTAAAATTACATTGAAAGATGGTACTTTAGGCGTTTTTATACTAAACGGGTTTCAGTAAGCCCAAAAAACTAAGAGAATTAAAAAACTGTTTATAGAGATATGAGGACCCATAAAAGCAGAATCTGGGCATTCACACTTGCAGTTTGGATCCGCACCAGGGTTTATTTCCTCAGATAGTCTGGTCCGGCCTTCTCGGAGTCGGGTTGTTTGGGAATGCAGCCCAAAGCGGGTGGTAAACTCCATCTAAGGCTAAATACCGGAAGAGTTTTTAGGGATACTACTAGTGTAGTATTCGCTCTGGTGTGAATTAAACAAGTGAACCTTGATTCATATCATAATGAGTCGCTTTGTTTACTTACAAATAATCTTCTTCGCTTGAGTGTGAATGCAGATAAACTTTTCAAGGAACCAAAGAGCAGAAGTGAACTAAGGAGAATTAGTAGCAAAAAAATAAAAAATTAAAAAAATAACCTGCCTACAGCATGAAACTAAATCCGTGTCAATCTTAGACATTTTTATGTTTCTGGTGGATAGATGTTTTGTAGTGAAGATGATCATTTATTCACTAATGTATCATTGAGGATATGATGGAGGAAATGCAAGACAGCCTCCTTTTTTCACTGTTTACCTTCCATTCCGAGATCTAACATTTTGACAGTGTCAGAGCTCCTTTTTGGCAATACTGCCCACAAGTGAGCAGGTGTGGAAACAGCGTTTTTCTTTGATTTTTTTCGTCAGCATTTGTTTGGTTTATTTCAGTGGATCATTTCTGTTAGTGCTGTGCGTGTGAAAGCAAACCAAACTGAATGAACAACATCCGGTTTTAATTAATTATGTTTTTTTCTCGTCTTAATTATTTAATGATCTTCTTTTCAGAAGACTTTTACAGATGTTTAGTAGTGTGTACATTTCTAATAACTATTTTGGTGTAACACTGGCAGCTGACACTGAAAAAAACAAAACAACATCACAGGTCTTCAGTTAAAATGCTTTATCTAGTTTTTTAATTTGTTTTACTAATTTATTTTTCCCAAAATGCATATTAGTCTCGTGTTTTTTCAGGTTATTATTGCAAACAATTTTTTAAGCAATGGAAGCAAAATAAAATAAGAAAAGCTGCGGTTTTGGTCACTGATGCTAGCAGCAGCGGCAGCACACAGAGGGAGAGCTGTGCTGTGGATGCACGTCCTTCCACACTGCCGCTGCATTTGTCGAGTGCTGCTTTGTTCGTGGGGACGATACAGGTTCGTTTGCACAGATTTTCGGCATTTTATATCCATTAGTTCAGTGTTGTCCTATAGGAGATTCCGTGTCATCTTTATGTGAAGAACAGGGAGTGAGCTGTGACCAAAAGTGCATGCTAAATGTGTGTCTTGATGCTCAGTGACTGAGACGTGGCTCGTACAAAAATTTGACACAAAAAAAAAAAAAGCTAAATCCTTCACTCTGTTACAGTGCAACAAAGAATCTGATATCTGACTTAAACCTTACTAAAACAGAGCAATGGATGCCAGTAACTTTCATTTAATTATAGCACAAATCAATAAAGCTATTTGGAATGAACATCTATAAGGCACACACCCACCCAGAGCCAGCGGTGGCATGTTTTCATTTTTAACCACTAAAGAACCCATCAACAAGTCCAGGTGTGGTGTCAGACAGACATCCACGGTGTGATTACCTGTTCTCTCTCCCTGGGGGGGGGGCCTTCACCCCCCTCATTAGGTCATCATAATTAGTCCCACATTAATCACCGCCCCCCTCCTCTGTTCTGCTGTGTAATCACAGCAGGCGATGACCAGCGGGGCAGAGCAGTAACTGTTTGGAGAAGCTAATTAATTAGCGTAACAATGACATTACAAACCGTCATTATGATAAAAGAGACTGTGTTCATGCTGCAGCAGTCAAACTGCAGGCCACCCGCTCTCATGTCCCCCATGGATTAATGCGCTCCCAAAAATTCAGAAGACGCCTAAAACTCTAGTGTTTTTGTCCCAAAATAAACAAGTTTCATTTTTACATAGATATTAGTCTAGATTAAGTGTTTTGAAACTGTAAATCTGTACTCTGTAAATCCTCTGTGTGTGTCCTTGTACCTGTCTGCCCTCCCAAAGGGTTAGTCCTCTTTATTAATTCTCTCCCATGCCACCCCCCTCCCTGTTCTCTGATTGGCTGCTGGGTTGTCCCGCTGCGGTAAGACTCCAAATTTATACGGGCCGGTTTCCGACAAACAGGCCCCAGCGGGTCGCTGATGAACTCACAGAGATTAGAAGATGCATCTGGAACGATGAGGCGGAGTCACAAAGCTGAATTGCTCCGCTGCTCATCGAGCATCGAGAATTGAAACTCTGCCGGTTCTTCGCTCGTTCAGTGATGGGTCAGCTGCAGGTTATGCTGATTAGAGTTCAAAGGTTAGAACCTCATGAAATTCCATAAAAACAAACTTCATATACAGGTTTACAGGTTGCATCCATATCCAGCATCGACGAACAGTTCTTAGTGTGCGACTACATCTATCTATCATCCATCTTCAGGAACTGCTTTATTCCTTTTGGAGTCACAATGTTGTTGAAACCTGTCCCAGCTACTGTTGGGTGAAGGCGCAGTACACCTTGGACAGGTCACCAGGGTGTGTGACTATAGTGCAGTTGAAATATAGATTTTAAATAGAAATCCCAAAAAAATAATATGACATTTCTAAAATGCTTCATTGATCTTTTAGTGGTCTTCCATCCTCCATGAGTAAAACTGTTAACTATAAATGCATCTGCATCCCAGAATGCCACCAAACCTGGACTGTTCTGCTGACGGTCCTGTTCTGGCACCTTTTTTCTTTTAGAAAAGATCTGGAAAATGAGTGCAGTCAATGTTTCCGTGTAATGATCCGTCCAAGAGGCCTCCGTTCAGAGAATTCAACAGTTCCTCTGTTCAAGGTTAGACTGAGGCCTATTTCAAAAATAACTTGTGGATTTAATTTGTGGATCTTGGCAGAGGCTACCCCATCTCTTCCCTGCTCTGTCACCTGTTGATGAGTGTGGGCTTTGAAGTTCATGCTCAAAAATTCCTCCAGATGTCTCACACGACAGAAGCTTCTTAAAGAGTTTAACAGTTTCTCCCACTATCCATGGTCATCTATGCACTTTTGATTCTTAAAAAGTCAAATTATCACAGGGGCAGATTAAAATATCATACCAAAATTATGATTCTTTCAAAGGAAAAATGTCTTCCTGCTTTAAAGACCCACTCAGTTGTATTTTTGGCTGTTTTTGACTTGCGGCATTTCTCTCGTAATATCTAGAGAAAATTTAGCTCAAAGCTGTGTTCCTGATTGGTTGTTTTTTCAAATAATTGGGAATCAGGAGCTGACCAAAAATGATGCTTAAAAAAAGGCTTTTGATGAAGAAGTTACAATCAGCAGGCCAGGAGCTCTCTGCTCCACTTCATTCTGATACATCCACCATCAGACAAATAGATTCACGTACGTCTTCATTTTCCTCGTCTGAGCTGGAATTTGGCTCAAAACTGTACGGCAGGACAGCTCCAATATTGCTTGCCATTTTTGTTGCCCCACTAATTTTAGCTTGGGGGTGTGAGCAGCTGTAAGCTAGTGGAAGGAAGTGTAAACAGATGGATGACGGAAAGTGGGGGCGGGCCTACTCCAGGCAACAGTCCCTCCCACTACTTAGAGGAGAAATTCTGATGAGCTCCTGCCGCTCTGCAGAAACTTTGTCCTAGAAAACCACATCGTTTTTTGGCTAAAAACAGCATCATAGTAAATAAAAGACAACTGGAAATACTTTTGCAATAGACAAAAGATTAATTGAAGCGACACTTTAACACAGCTGATGAAGCCAGCAACACCTAAATATCACACTTGCTGACCAACGTTAACTCTTCGACCGGTAACGCTATCAACTTGAATCCGCTGATTCTGACGTACTACATTACTAACGTAATTATTTTAAATGTCATTTTACATTTTACTTTACTAACTTTTACTTTCGCAAAGTTATTTTATATTATTAATGTAAAGTTAGTACTGTAAAAGTATTGAGTAATGACCCAGTAAAACACTATAGTAAAATTACTTACTACTTTAACAACTTACTTTACGAACGTAAAGTATTGCACAGTGGAGCAACACATTGCTTCCTTAAAGTAAGTCAGATAAAGCATCATTTAACGGCACAGAGCTGCATTTCTCTGTGACAGAATCAGCTCATCTGCATTGATTGTGTGAGCCCGTCACTACTCTAAAGTGTTGTACAACATTAACAATTATTTTAATTGCGTTAACGGTTGAAGATTTAGGGTAGCTGAAAGAATATCAGCGCTGTGCCTAAAGCTCCAGGGTTACAGGGTTAAGGATGAAGCAGAGAATATCTCCATTGGAAAAGTTTTAATGACAGATCTAGCTGACATCGATGAAAGGACAACAGAAACCAAATAGGGATTTAAAGAAAATATGCATTCTTTGTTTTTGATTTTATAAATTGGTTCTTTAAAATGATCTGTCTGGGGATGGGTGCTGTGAAAATGCAGACATTTGTCCCAGATGGTTTGTAGAAAAGAAAAAAAAAAGTCTCACTTTACACAAACACACTTTCTGCGGATCTGGTTTTTGTTGCTCGTCTCTGACGGTCGACTCTTGCTTTCACAGCTCTTGAATGTGTTATTTGTGTCTAAGTGTGAGCTCAAAGGTCAAAGTTTGCCTCTGCTTTGACTCTCACCCTGACAGCAAGGCAAACCGATTGAAACCAGTTGGATCAATGACAATCACAACCCACTGATCTGCTGCACATGACCAATAATCAATATGTTGTGTGAATGCCAGGCCTTTCTGCGGTTAGCGACCTCTCCGTTGGCTCTGCTCGCTCGGCTGACTTTGCAGGCGTCTGCAGGAAGCAGAGGGCGATGGGTTAAACAGGCCCTGAATTTATGTCTGAAGGATGAGTTTTTAACACAGAATAAAACCTTTCACCTCCAAAACAGGAAATGATCCGTCTCGGTGGACTTCACCTGATGAGTTACAGTCAGACGCTCTGAGAATCAGCTACTGCTCAAGAGAAATGCGTAGAACAAACACACACACACACACACAATGAAGAAGCAACCAGGAGAACACCAAAAAAATGGAAAATGAAAGAAACACATGTCACCATATGGAAAAACATACACCCCAACAAAACACCAAAGCAGAGCCGATGAATCCACTGTGAAGATAGAAACGTGAGGCAGATGGCACGTGAGGAAAGGTGTATAAAACGTACAAACGAGACCAATTCTAAAGAAAATGTAAACCAAGAAAGAACATCTTATCTGAACTGGATTGTTGCTGGAGATGCCTTCAACCTAAGGTGCTGCGATTATAACCAACAAAGTAACTGGCAAAAAAATAACGCTAATAATTCACAAGCTAACAGTGTGTATCAGAATATTGATCAATAAGAATCTCGAGGTTTCATGTTTGCTGTAATTTTGCATTTGAATTTGAAACATTACTGTATTTTCCCTAAATTCTTTCAAAACCAGTATGCCTTATAATGCAGGTTATTTCTGGTCACTGATGTCAAAGCGATTTTGAGAGGAACATGGTGCTGTGTCAAAATTGTTTGGTTGGTAATTATTGTAAATATGCTGACGTGGCTAACAAGTAGCCGTGGTGGACTGTGTGTGTGTGTGTGTGTGTGTGTGTGTGCGCTTTTTATCCATTTTTTTAGGTTGTTAGAGGAAGTTAGAGTATTCACAGTAATGTTTATTTTAGAGGTATCAGTCTGTTATTTTTATATGTTGCAAACAAGGTTGGGAGTTACGGGTATTGTGAAAATGCTAACGCAGCTAAAGACTGTGTCACACTGCAGTTATGTACAATTTGCGCATTGTCCATAGATTAAATTTTGGTCTTTTGTGATACATATACGTAATTCACAAGTGTTTTTTTGTGCTCGTCATTCGTCGATGTGCGCAGATGAGGGTTTTGGCCGACGTGTCTTTACGTGAATTCGGTTTTGAGCAGTTTCAAAATTTTTCCCGGATTAGACTTGCGCAGTTCGTGCGTATTTTTTGTAGTTCATGCACAATTATTACATGAATCATATGCAATTGTGCATGATTCTTACAAGATGCATATGCAAATTTGTGGCTTTCTACGACCGTTCCACGTATGTCCAACGGACTTTGAATGCATGAAGCAGCGATGTATAACTTTCATATCACATATCACGTTAAAGGGCCTATATTATGCTTTTCTTAAGCCTTTCAGAGTAAACTATATCCATATATATGATAATATTTTACCTTTGACATACAGAAGAATGAGTTTTTTTAAATGATATATGAGTTATTTTCGCAGCTCATTTTCTTACCCGGAAATAAAACAACTCGATCTCTGAGACACCAGCTTTCGCTCCTTGTGGGTGCGACCGATTTCATCACCTGGAGCCAGCCTCGGCAGCGTGTCTGCCTTTTGCCCACAAAAACAAACAATTTTGCAAAGATGGATGTGCATATAGTGGAGCCTTACAAAAGCATTTTAGCCGATTATCGTTAGATTAGTTGAAAATGTGGATGGTTGTGTTAGCCTGGAGGCGGTGCTGGCAGTGCAGACTCTTTCTGAAGGGGGCTGATCCCCACTTATCTACATCACAATGTTAGAACATGCTCATTTTCATGGAGTGTAGGGAACTGTGAGGAAGGCGGCCGGGTACCCATTTATTGTCAGTGCGTTGATGATCCAGGGTGCCCTATAGTGCAGAAAAGATGGTAGTTGCTATAAATTCATTGTTAGCCTGTTAGGTTATAGATTATTAGTTTGCTTATGTTATCTACATTTGTATGGATTTATGCTTAGCTGACGCAGACTATAATTAAATCATCATCACACAGCAGAGCAGTAATGAAAAGGACCAATCACTGTGATTGACATGTGTAGAACAGTGAGTTTTCTGAGCCAACTCGTGTCATTTGATCCAAACTAATGGGATGATGGAGGAGTCAGAGATGAACTAAAGAACAGGGATTTAGATCAGGAGGAGAAGCCAGCTCACTGACTGACACACAGGAGGCTGTTTCAGCTGCAGTTTTACTGCGCAGGGATGAAATATGGTTTTAATACTCTCTGGACTGCATGAAAATCCTTGAGTAAATCGCCTCCCTCCAGGCATGAAGTCCACAAACATGACTTTAAAATCAGTTTAGAGTGAATTTGTTGAATAAGAAAACCCTATTCTGTCGGTGTGCATCATTACCTTGAAAGGCAGTTTTTACCCTCTAATAAAATTAGGTTAGACCCTCAAGCAACTTTTAAATGATTTCCATGACAAAATAAAAATGTTCATATTTGTCTCCTGCATCTCAGTTGTGATGTGCAAAGAGGGAGGAAAAAGTTTCTGGATCTTGTGGATGAGTCCATTTGATCTCCCTAAAACAAAAAGTCATTCCTAAATTTCTTCTGAAAATCAGAATCGAGGCCCTGCTTCAGGATGTTTAAACCTCAGAGTGAGGGCTTTCTTGTTTTTGTCCCAGTGGGTTGCTGAATCTCAAGGGACTCTCCCACGTTCTGCAGTCTGCCAAGGAGATTGTGTGAAACTGACCCTGCTTCTCGTTTCACATAATCACACCTGCAAGACCCACAGAGTTTCCAAACTCAGAGCACCCAATCCGATCGCCTGGGAGTGCTGCACTGCCCAATCAGATTCCATCTTTTTGACATCTGGATCTTATCATTCTGGGTTGGATTTTATTGACTGTCATTATGGTGCTGATTGTATTAAGCTATTTCACAGCACCAACTATAAACTGTGGAGCTCCTCACATTTGGTTGCAAATTTATTTTTACATTGAACGTTTTTTTTTATTTTTTAAAGTTATATTTATTTCTGGTTGTGGTGCCAAACAATAAGTAAGTGCGTAATAAGTCTCACACATGTTTCATTGTTTTTCTGATTAATTCCTTTTTCTTTTTTCTTTTTGGGTGTCCTTGGTTCCTCTCGCTGGCCCCTCACCCCTCTAAAGGTAAGAAATGTTTCATTTTTTTGTCTCCTGGGGGTGGGCCCTTTAAGTTTTCTCTCTGTTCAATGACTTTCAGCCTCATCTGCTGCGTTCAGCTCATGATAAGAGCTTTGACAGGAGGAACGCTCGCTGTGAGACACAAGCGATGCCCGCTGCTCTTCTGTCATCATCTCTAAACCTGAACCCACTCAATGTTTTTATTCCAAAGACTCAATTTCAGCCTGAAACCAAAGCTCATTATGACTCAAATGCAACAGACACAAGAAAAACACACTTTCTTTCGACTTGTTTGAATTTATTGTTGTTGGGTTTTTTTTTGGCCTCTCTAAAGGCCAGAACATATTTAAATTGATTTAAATCCATAGCAATTGCTCAAATATTTAATATCTTGAGAGTTCCTATTTAAAATGCTCCCTGAGGTTTTAGCTTTCGCCATGCCCACTTTGTAAACATAACATTTGCATGAATGAGTTCAGTTTGTGACAGATTTGAATCATGCATGGTTTTATGCAAATAACTGAAGTGTAAGTTAAAATGACACCATTTCATATTATTTTATAACGAACACTTTTCCTTAATTTCTGTTAGTTGATTAAAAAAAATCTGTCTAACACACAGGATTATTTTTCACTACATCTCTACCTCCTTTTTGTAACAAATGGCAGAATTAGGATTAGATTAAATAAATTAGTCTAACACTTTGAATTCAACCCTTATAAAGTGTTTGAGTCAAAATGGACCCATATTTAAGTTGAAACTGGGTCAGTTTTGACCCGAACACAATATAAAGGTTACAGATTGTGCAGTAGAAGCAAAACTTGTAGTCTTGATTTTTGTGTTTTCAATACAATCTGTTAATTTTTTTTTCAGTTTCAGCTGTTTTTCTAAGTGAAAATGCATCTGTTTTTGAAAATTTGATTTAGAATTAATGGTTAAAAGTCCTAGTAGAATAATACAGCTCACTTAATCACTAAAACTACTCATTATCGTGGTGTAGTAAAAAAAAGGATAATTAGAGATAACATATTTATTTGTTAAAAGTGAGAAGATACAGTAAAATGGCTGAAACTGGAGTTCAACAGCCCTTCAGTTCCTGTGTGACTCTTTGTCAGAGCGCAGCTGCACATTTCCTGAACGTTAAACTGAACGGTCCTCAAGGTTCATTCATAATTCAGCCTCTACTCGTGCAGCATTTCATAAATAAACATGCATAAATCTGCATGCTCCTGCTGCAGCTTTAGCAGATGCGCAGTTACAGCAGAGCTGATTCCCCATCATCCAACCAATCCCAGGCTCCCCTTCCAGCCTGGTCTGCAGCTCGTCTGGCACCACCTTCACTCAGTTAGGATGAAAATCCACTTCCTGCTGGATTAAGGAGGTGGTGGAGCGTTTCATGGCTTTAAATCCGGTCAGTTTATCACACGGCGATGAATCGGCGTGACCTTCGCACAAACAGCCGATCAGATCCTAATCTCTCTGTGGAAGATGCAGAGAAAAGACGGAGGTCAGAGGTCACCCATACAAATGGGTGTAGGTCAGAGCTGCCAGTGCCAGACGGAGCTCGGCTGAAGCAGCTGTGCAGGATTGAAGCATTGCTGTCTTCATTGGGTTTCCCAGTGGAAGAAATGCCCCCAAACATCAGTGCATAAAGGTATAAAAGACGTTCCGCTTCTCTTACAAAAGTCCTTCTTTTTAGAATTTTAATTAAAAAATTGAAATCTGGTACTTTTCTATTAGGGTACTTTATAATGTTTAAAGTAAATATCCAATCACTGATTGGGGGAAAACATCTGATTTCAGTCAAGTCAGCAACTACGGGATTTGGTCCAATTTCTGATCATGTGATCAGGATTGTGACATCCTAATATAAGGTTTTTGAAAAACAAAATTCAGATTTCTATTTTAATAATTAAAAATTCTGCTGAATGTCATTTCTGTTGAGTATTTAGAAAAATACTAATTTGCATAATAATTTGGAATGCTGGCTCCTAGTATGAAGAGATTCCCAAATCTCACAGCAGAGCCTGAAGTTTCTTTTAGAACTTACTTTTATAAGTATTCAATGTGTGTGGGGTCATGGGTCGGATGTGTTAACGGAGGGGAGTGGGAAGGGTGAAGGGTGGTTTGGGTTTTTATTGTAATATTGTGTATGTCTTTTGTTTTAAATGTAAAAGCACAAGACATGAGAAGTGCTTGTTTCTAAAAAAAAAAGTTTGATTGATTTATTGACAAACAGTAGAACAAGAAGAAGCCCCTCCTTGCTTGACCAGTGTGAACACCTAAGGCTAAATGTCGGTTTAAGACACGGGTTTAGCGCGTTCTTGAACGCGTCACTGTCCAGTGTGAACGTAGCTTAAGAGTTTAAAGTTGAAAATATTCCCACATTGTTGTAAAGGATTAAGTGCAGCTAGCGGGTGTTGAGCACAGCTTTTGAAATTTTAAACAAACATTATGCAAAAGGCATACTTTTATTCAAAAATGTTTAATTTTCACAATAAAATTAACAAGCAACAAACTTTTAAAGTACATAACTTAAATTATTATCACATTAAAGTACTTGTAAATGTACTTAATACTATCAGATTAAGGAACTTAAGGGAGAAAATAAAGAGTAAAACCAAATTACAAGAGTAAATCTGTAGAAACTGTGTTTTTATATAGCCTTTGTCTGCCTCCCAGCTGGGTGGTTAATGTGTGGAGTTTGCATGTTTTTAAATGTGCACTGTGGATTTTCTCTGACTTCTTCCTGCAGTTGAAAAGCAGGCTCTTGAGAGGAACTGGCGACCTCTCAGGAGTGAGTGCGAGCCTTTGTGTGCATGTGTGTGTGTGGCCCTACAGTCGACCAGCAACCTGCTTTTGCCCAGGAAAGCTGGGATAGGCTCCTGCAGCCCCCCGGGACCCTAATCAGGATGGGGAGAAGGTGATGAATGGCTGTATTGAAAACAACAGGTAGATGTCACGACATCTAAGCAAGATGAGACTCTTATCGTGCAAACATTTTGCCTCCGTTATTTGGACAAATGTCTAAAATTCGTCCAGCTCCTCTTTAGCGGGGCGTTTGTTTACCCTTTGATGGATTTATTGAGCTTGACAGGATTTCATTGGTTTAATCAGTCCTGGTCTCTGTGTGGTCTTGAGTTTCTGACTCATTGGTGGGAACTTCCCGACAGTCGACTGATGACAGAACATCTTCAAGAACCAATCATGGAAGTCAGATGAAAACGAACTGCCTCCTTATTTTAGAAAAGACCCAAATAGCGAACTCCTTAGGTGCATATGAAAGTGTTTGGGGATTGTGCTCTTTGTTTATGTGAAATACAGAGAATTTTTGGAGGGGGAAATGAAACTCCTGATCTGGTGCATGGTGCTGGGAAATGACTCACAGATGTTTGCCTTGCTTTTATCGTGAAACAGTCATTAAACTCGGGTCAGTCTGCGGTTAGTTGGGTCTAATGTGTCCCCGCGCTGCGACTGACAGGCTCAGCAGGCCTGCGCTGCGGCGGGGACTCAACCCAGCGGCTGATTGGATGGTACGCAGGAGCCAAATGACAACAATGGTGGCTCCCACCCAACCGGGTTGCAGTGCAGAGAGCTCGGGGAGACGAGCGGCCTTCTCTCTCTCTGCGTCTCCTGGCAGGATTTGAGTTTAATATTAATGAACGGTTAGATTAGCAGGACTCCCAGCAGCCACTGGGGCTGTGTAATCCAGGCCGTGTCAGGATGATGATAAGGTGGGGTGGGGGTCTTGGGAGGCCCCTGTCATGAGCTCAGAGGCCTTCCACCCTCCCCATTTCAGTAATTGTGCTAACAGTTAGTTAAAAAACAGGAAATGCTTCTATGTTTAAATAATAAAGCTGTTTATAACCTTAAAAAGAAGTTTTTAAAATATTTTTTCAGAAAAAGGTGTTAATTGGTATTTAAAAAACAAACCAATTGGTAGAATTGACCTTAAAGACCACTCTGATAAAAATTGTGTTTCTGGTCTTTTTAACATGTTCTTGTAGCCTTTTTTTCTGATGACGGAGGACATATATAAAGAAATTAAGCTTAAAATTGCATTTCTGAGTATTTCTATATTCAAATTGTTGTAAATCAAGAGAAGATAAACTGGTTGGATCACAAGCTCGCTGCTCTGCAACGGAGAGGGGCAGAGGGTGGGGTTTTTCCACGCCAACATCCCGCCCACATTTCAGAGGTGAATTTCAAACGAAACGCCTGCTGCTCTGCAGAAACTATGTCCTAGAAAACAGCAGCTTTTATTTATTTAGGTACAAACAGCTTCATCATAATTAAAATCCACTGGGAGAGCTTTAAAAAAAATGTATTAAAAGATGATTGGAGTGGGACTTCAATGCTTGTGTGGTAGAATCCAGTAATGTTTAGTTGTTCTTTGTCATTTAATTGTGTTTAAAGGCCTTACAGTTGGTGTTGAAAGATGTTGCTACAATCTCACTTTTTGGCTAAACCAGGACGCACTTTTCATATGCTCTTCCTACTGACTAGACTGCATACTTGCCCTATGATGAGAGAGCATGATGGTGTTTGTTGTGATGGACGAGTCAAACTCTGTTCTTTCAGGGACCTAAGACCTCGCCACACTACTGTTACCCCCTGGGAGGCGGCGGGATACGAACCCAACCTCTCATCCTCCACAGTAGTGCGGTTGCTGTGTCCTGCAGCTGGTGGACGTGAACTTGAGGGTTAGCGTGTTGAAGTGTGCAGATTTGTGTAACAGGGCCGTTCGCTGGATCGGCGGCGACACGCTGATCATTTCCAGAAACATGAAGATGAAGAGGATCAGGGAGGGTTTCATGGTCACAGCTGTGCTCAGTGAGTAAAGGGCCTCTAGTTTCATTAAACACAGCTTTAATTGAGAGGGGGGGGAGGGGGGGGTTAACAAATGAATGGAAATCATGTCCTCATTCATTTGGGGAAGATTGAGCGTCTCACTGATTGAGCTTCATCGATCAGCAGGAGGCTCAGACCTGCCGAGGTGAACGTGGATGTTTCTGTTGGATTCTCACCCTCGGGCCCATTAGAAGGGACGGGGCTAACACCAGCGTGTCCATAACTAATCAGTGGCTCCGCCCACTCCCACAGACAGATGCAGGTTAGAGAGAGGACACACTGTTCCCACCGAAACTGACTCCAGACCAGAAACCTGCTGGGGCAAAAGCTGTGGGCGCTGTCTGATTTGGCATTTTTTTGTCCAAGTTTAGATGATTTTTTTTTTTTTTGCTTGTTTGTATTTTTAGAGGTAAAAGGACGGCCATGTGGAGCTAATTTTTAATGAATGCATTTTAGGAATTTTATTAATGTGTTCATTAGTAAATTGGAAAAGTCAAAATTAGGACTAGGAAAAGACGTAAGATGAAAAAAATAATGAAGGATTTGGAGTTCTATAAATAAAGGTAACGTGTTAAAGATAGATTTCAAATGTGGAAAACCTTCACAGTAAGCACAGTTTAACAAAAAAACATCTGCCCTGGACTCAATATTTGCATTACGACTATATTTTTTGGCAAAAATAAAAATACAGAAAATTAAGAAACTAAAGTTAATGTTTTGACAATATCATCAAAATAAAATGTAAGTCACAAAAAGGTAGTTTTCAAGAAAAAAATTAATATTTAAAAAAAATAGCTCTTAAAACACCCAATTCATGTTGTTTTTTGGAGCAATACTAATTTTTCGGGTTATAGTTGTTTCATTTTCACCTAATTTATGTTTTTTTTTTCTTGAACTTTTTAGTTTTTCCAGAGTTAACAAAAATGAATCCCTTTTTAACCTCTGAGTTGGGTTAAAATCATGGAGTTTTAAGTGTGCGTTAAGCCAAACTCCTGTTCTCAAGAAGGAACTTGACTTTTAGCAAATACAATTAATGCAAAATAATGATAATAGGTCATAAATAAAGAGTTTTTGTATTAAATAATGTAAAAAAAAAATCCAGATCGCATTTTCATCGATTAAAAATATGAGAGAAATGAATCTTTGTTCATTGCTGTCACCATAAAAACCTGACAGATTAAAGCTGTTTGCAGATTTTGATTTTTTCAACCACTCTAGCAATTCATAAACATAAAATTCTGACTGCAGTGATATTTTCTGCATAACAATTTTAAAAAGACGGTGAAAATTCAATGAAGTTTGTGCTTCAGTTGCTGTTTTTCGGAAAAATGCGTTTGCTTGAGCAATTTTATTTTATTTCCCCAAAAAGCAGAAGCAAAAGTCAACAGTCGATCTGTCTGATGGAAGGAAAAAAGGAAAGAAGGTGGGAGGACCTGCGCTTACTCACCTGTGGAGGTGGATGCTGGGGAGTTAGACTGGCTGGTGGTGAAGTTCCACCAGACAAAGTTTTATAAAAAAAAATAGTACTAGAGACCCTAACACTCATGCCAGCTTGGATTTAGCCATTCCCACCATGGGGTGCAGGTAGAATATTAGGGAGAGGGGGCAAGTCTGGGTGAGCTGGGAGTTTGGGGGGTGTCATAACCCCCCGAGCCTCTAAAATACTTGGAAAACCATACTATCATCACATAATTTCATCTATGCATATCTCTATCTTCTCCTTTGATTTATTTGATATTTCTCCCATTTGCATTTCCTAAGCTTGGGATGGGCACAAGCAGGACACTGGTTTGTGCCCTGTTAAGGCTTCATTTATTTTTTTTTTTTTTATATCAGCCTATTTGCCTATCTGTCCATCCTTATGTTATTTCTTTTCTTTTCTTTTCATTTTATTTTGCTTTACTTTTGTGTTTTTTTGGTGTTTTGGGGGTATTTCTTTGTTTATGTCCTTATTTTTACTGACATTTTTTTTAATATGCAGATGGGGGGGGCAGTCACCCCCCCCCCTCCATGCCTGTATCCGATATTGACTTGTGCACACCTTGAGGCAGGTAGTAAACCTGCGACAAACGTTGCAGTGCCAAAGTGAACTGTGGAGAACGTATTGATGTTTGTAATGAATGAAACCAGCGACTCTCAGTTTCTGTGCCAAACGCAAAGTCTGCAGAGCGTCTGGGGAGCCGCATTCATGAGACATCGTCTCAGAGACTTCACTTATCTGTCAGATGATCACAGCGTCCCAGAGAGCCGTCTGGGTGGGAGGTTGAAGGTCAGAGGTCAGCGCTGTTTGATTTGCTGCACTGTGGAGCGTGAAACCTGAACCCTCATGGATCTACAGACGCTCACAGACTGTGTGCAGAGCAGCACCTTGGTTTTGGGCGAAGGGAGCGATAATCCCACCGTGGTCTACCCTGAGCTCCTTTCTGATCGAGATGATCGACTCCTCTGAATGAGTCTCCCGCAGGATGGATTTATTCAGCCTCCGCTCTGCAGGGAGTCGGCCCGGCATTGATCTGAACTGACCTGCACAAGTTATTAATCACGTGTCAAATTAAAGGCTCGAGTTGCAAATTTAATTAAGTTGACGCGTAAAGGAGTTCAGAATGAAGGATTGTCTGACGGAAAGCTTTTTACAGAGACAATGGAACGTCATTTTAGCATTTTTCTAAATCCTAAATTAATCTGTTTCATTAACCTTAATGCGTAAACCATTAGAAAACAGAAAATATTCAAATCCAAAAAAATTTAAAATCACAACCTTTAAAAAAGAAAAGAGGAAATGTGTCACAACTGCTTTTGATCTATGCTGGGGATGTTTTAACCTCTTTTTTACACTTTGACTCTTGTTGAATTTTTTAAAATACAACGCAGCATTAATAAATTGATTAAAAAATGTTGTTAAAAATTATATTACAAAAAGTCTACATAAAAAATCGGATCCTTTTTTTTCTCCTTAAATATTAAAATAAACTGCACGAACAGTTGCACAAAAGATTACACAATTGATATTTCAGTACAGATTTATGTTATAAAACTTATATTTGAGCAAACTTTAAATTTTGCTGCCAACAGTTTTTCTTATGTTTATAAACTTATTATAAATGTATTACCAATGAAAACATCATCATTTCGGGGGGATCATTTCTATGTTTTAGTATTTCATTAACAGTTTATATATTCACTATTTTTTACTTTATTTTTAATTATTTTATTTTTTTACCATCAATTACTTTTGTTTTACCAATCTTCTTGATTTTACAATGAAATGTATGCATGAATCCCTCAAAGTGTATTCATATTTGTTTAACAATTTTATAAAAGGAGCAAAGTATGTTTAAAAATATTTTGGAAAAAATACATTTATTTGTCCAAAAAGCTTTTTTTTAAATGTATGAAATTTCAAGGATAAACCATGAATAGATTTAAGTGGTAGAAAAGAAGAGTGCTGAAGGTTTGAAGCTGGAAAGAAACAAATCTTCCAGCGATTGTCCGTGGAGTTCTTCAGTTTCCGGAATCTGGGCTTCGTCTTCTTTGTGACCCGCTGCCCCACAGAGCCGTTGGGGGGGCTGAAATGCTGGTGGTGGGTGTCTGGAGAGTCTGGGTGCAAGAGGAGGGGTGATTCCACGGGGTGAGGAAGGGGTGGATTAGTTCTACTTGGTCGGCCATGAACCCCCCACCCCCCCCACCCCTCCCTTTGTCCCTGCTGTCAGCGGTGGAAACGCTCCACCAATCACACACTGGCTTCAACAATAGCTGCCATCATTCCCAGAATTCCCTGAGAAGACGGAGCGACTCTCCCCCCCGTCTGACCTCAAGCTGGATTTTGAATGATTTGCTTTAAAAAAGAAAACCATTTTTTAACTTAGTTTGTAAAAAGTAATGCCCATTACGTCTTAAAATCCTAGTTGTTTATTGATTCAAGTGTGTTCCTAAAACAAAACCGAAAAAGGTGTCGCTTATATTTTACTATTTATTACTGAGTCTTCAAAGAAAAAAAACGTTTAAAACCATAAAACACATTGAAGCAACAAGAAAAAAAAAAAGAATAAATATATAGACTTGAAAATATTTTTTTTTGAGAGACTAAATTTATGAGACTAAATTTGGGAAAAATCAAGTTTTTAATTTACAAATACAGTCTTACTGTGACAATTACACATGAAATATGAATAAAGTATTTTAAACAAGGTAATCTGAAAAATAACTTAAACGAAAAAAGGAAAAACTAGGAATTCGCAAAAAGCCATATAGTGTCAAGTGTTCCGGCATTCTAAAAACAGCACTAAAACACAAACCTAAAAAAAAAATGTGTATATATATACTCATTGGCATATATTGAATTTTATTTTGTACATCACTGCCTAATAAAATTGACTAAATATTTTAGGAACAAACTCACAATATAAAAAAGACAATGTAAATAACAGGATAAAATAAATGGAACAAGAACATTTGAGAACTCTGTTATTTTTATAAAACTATTAAAAGAAATTGTTATGAATTCCACAAAAATCACTGCATATTAAAAAAAAAAAGGATTTTTAACCCATCAGTTGTTCAAATCACACAATAAAATACTTGAGTTAGAAATTTATTTCAAAATAATGTTAAAAACTAAAAGTATGTGCAAAACGGCACAAGAGCCTCCAAATGAATTCTGTCGTGGTGTTCATGTTCAGAGGAGGTGCTTGTTCAGGCGCTAAACTTTTTAAATGATCAGAACCCAAAGAACGGCTTTGTGGCTAATCCGAACGCAGCAAAAGTTCTTCAGTGCAGCAAAGCTTCACCTCCAGATACCTGATGCTTCATCAGGTATCTGATGGTAATTTGATGGTAAACCAGGTAAAACCAAATGCAGTCATTTATACTTCTGAGAGCATCTGGAAGTGCTGCATATTCAGAACATTTCCCTTTCTGGTAAATAGAGTCTTCCTGGATGCTTTAAAGCTAACTTTATGTATGTTAAGCTGGAACTAAACGACAAAAGGATTTTTTAAAAACCTAGATGCTTCTTGTTGTAAGAGAGGGCGAGCCATTTGTTTTTAAAAAAAAAACAATTTTTTAACATTACCATCATTTTCATCCCAATGAGTTGTCACCTTTGTGTCAAACATCCAGCTTTAAACACCTGCAAAATCTTCCAAAGCTCCGCCTTCTCAGCAGGTGAGGCTTTTCATCAGCAGGTGGATAATTAACACTCAGGCTTCACAAAGGACAGCCCTGGCCCTAGCCTCTATGGACCCCCTCTAACCCCCCCCCCGCCGACCAGTGAACCACGACACCACTCTGCTGCCAAGGTCAGGTGGTCCCCACATTTTTGTGCCTTTTGTTTCCTCGATGAGCAGATCCTGGATCAGGTCTCATTATCCCGGGGTCCGCTTTGATCTGGTTTGGCTGTGCCGGGTCCAGTCCGCTGGCCTGTTTGTGGAGAATGTATTTACAGTACTTGTGTCAGGTTTCGTTTTTTGGATCTCTCCCGGATAAAAGAGGAGCGTGAAATCGAAACATCTTTGAAACGGGGCTCAGCTTCAAAAGATAAGGAAATGAGTTCAGGTTGATTTAAACTGCTGCTGAGGGGAGATGTTTCCTTGACACCCATGGTGTGTAGCATCTTTACAAACCACTTTCTTTTTCATTGTTCTTGCATAAGATATTGCTAATATGAGGAGAACTACACAAAAACTGCATACATTTATAGAGTCTGATGTGTGAAAAAAGTTTTCATCATTTTTCCAGAATTTCCTGTAATTTGTAAAAATGTATTCATTTATTCATTAATGTGTTAAAAGTGAAATTTTAACAAAAGCAAGGCTTTTTCTTGCCTTTTGGTTGCATCTTTGAACCTAAAGAATAATGTGGACACTACTGGTTTCGTCTTTGTGGCCGCATTTTTCAAAAGATTTGATTTTTAAAGCTCAAGTTAATTTTTTTTTCTCACAATATATTAGTCAGAATTGAGTGGTGAAGTCCAAGCTTCAGCTCGTTAATATTTTTTAGCAAACTTTGCAAAAATATTAATCAAAAACACTAAAGTTGAGTCAAAGTGTGATAAATAAAAATGCATCATAAAGCTAAGTTAACACAGTCCTCGACAACCCACATTCAAGCAGTGTCTGAACAGTCTATGGAAACCCATCTAAATGCGCATTTTGGGTTGTTACGTTCAAAACTCTCATGCTCACTCGTAGCTGACCGACCTTTTTCAGGCTCTACGTACAAAACGAGTGGCCATTGAATGTGCTTTGAAAGTCAAACCAGGTTGAACCAATCAGGGACTTGGTTTTGGTAGTGATGTGTGGATGGCATCACTTTTAAATCACAGAAGTGCCAACCGTTTGAAAATCATGAAGCTCATGAAGGAGAAATTAATGATTGTGGCTGCTGTAAAAGAAAAATCCTGGAGAAAGTTTAATAAGATTTACACCACTCTTCCAACTGTTGGTACTGTAGGCTCTAGAATCGAATTGAAAAAAAGAATATGATTATTTAGGCTCATGTGTTCTAGATGGCCTTCTATATGCTGAAACCTGTATGCCTAATATAAACATATTACTCCATATACATATATGGAGCAAAGCCGAGTCCCTGATTGGCGTTTTTTGTATATAGAAAAAAAAAGACTTCTAAACAATGTTGAGATGCATGATATTTTTTTTATTTATAACCTAGAAGCCCAAGCTGCGCATTAATGCATGTTTACATAGACTTTTCATTGGAAGTGGCGCTTGAACGCGTGTCTCAGAGCCCCATGTGAACGTAGCATTATAGTATATGATAATGGGATAATGGGGGCTGCACGGTGGCGTCCCCCAGCCCGGTTCAAGTCCCGGCTGGGGGACATGAAAAACAACATCAATGGGGGACCTTTCTGTGTGGAGTTTGCATGTTCTCCCCGTGTATGTGTGGGTTTTCTCCGGGATCTCCGGCTTCCTCCCACCGTCCAAAAACATGCTTCGTAGGTTAATTGGCAACTCTAAATTGACCATAGGTAAGACTGTGAGAGTGAATGGACGTGTGATTGAGGACATTCTACCCTGCGACAGACTGGCGACCTGTCCAGGGCGTCCCCTGCCTTCGCCCACAAGCGGCCGGGATAGGCTCCGGCAGCCCCGTGACCCCGAAAATGAATGAATGAATAACGCGATAAATAATGGGATTTTTGCCTCTCGGTTTTTTGTTGTTGTTATTACATCATACATTGTAGCAGCTGGTAAACATTTTATCTTGGTTGGTTGCACTCAATTGGGTTACATGTCAGCTCTACAGACAATTTGGATATTTTTTCTTTGTTTCAAATGAGGTGAAGGATGAAGATCCGCTGGATTTGCCTCCATCTGTTCCATCTGTTTTCAAATGCTGGGTTCCTGGTCGGACTTGAAGGTGTGCGGACACAAGTTCACCCGCGGCTCTGGCTGTTTGAGCCAGTTCAGCAGAAACGCTCCCAGTCAGCATGGAGCAGCGCAGATGGCAGCTGGTGAACAGAGGCTCTGGTGACAACAGGACGCACACACTCCCACCTGCCCCAGTGCGTGTGTTTCTGTGTGTGTCTCTGCTCAACAGTTGCCAACCACACACACGCGCACTCATGATCTGGGGCTCATGTTGCAAACAGCAGCAGCTCTGACAGATGTTAGCTCGCTCAGCTTCATGTTCCAGCAACAAACTACAGTCAACACGCTGCTGCGGGTGGTGAGAACTGTGCCGCAAAGAAAAGCTGTGATGGGGCAGCTAGGGGGGGGAGCTGTCTTGAAACGGATTTTATTACTGAGTGACCAACAGAGATCACCGGAAATCCACTGAAATATGTCCCACACTCGTATGTTCACATATACGGTGGCCCTGAAGTGCAAATCACAACAACAAATCACTCTACGCAAAAACATCACATGTGACAATTAAAACAGCAAAGCAACTTACAAAAAAAATAAAATAAAACGGCATAAAATAATATTTGGAATCAGAACAAAATTCCTGGAACCAAAATACAATTCCTAAGAGAAAAAATAAACAAATATAAAAAACTGAAACCTTTTTCAGAAATCAAAATGAAATTTATTATTATTATTATTATTTTACTCATCTTTTTTTTTACTCTGGCAACACAGATTATTATAAATTATAAATGTTATTATAAATTTTATTATAAATTATTATTTTCATTTGAGGCCTGGTGAAAGGCAAGACCTTTTGAGAAACAAAAAAGATAAATGTAACAAAATTAATGACAATCAGAAAACCGAAAATGGGACATCGCTGGTTAAATGATGACTTTTAAGTTTTGACATTTGAGTTCTTTTAAATGTGTCTTTAATGTTCACATACTAAAAAGTTTTATGATTAGTACGGAGCATTTCCAGTATCGCTTCATGCCAAATAACTTTCAGTTGAAAAGATGGACAAACATGTTTTGTAGGTAGAGCCCGAAAACGGACTTAATAACTTGTGTAGCGACACATGAACGCAAGAACACAGAAGCCAATAACACAGGTACGTGTGCATTTATATCGACTTTTAATTGAAAGTGGTCACTGAAACGTGCGTTTCCAACTTAGTGTAAACGCAGCATCACACCTATCAATCAAACAACCACACCCTTATTTGACCAAGACTTTTGGTTTAAAATATAAAATGCAAGAATGCAATTGGGAGACAAAGTGTCATATGAACTTTTTTAGTCAACATGAATACATCTTGATTTAGTAGACTTTAAATCAGTTGGTCAATTACGCTGCAGAAAACAAGATGAGCTGTTATTGTGAATGTGTGTGTGTCTCTGATGATTTAAACTACAGACGCTTAACGAGGCCATGAGTGATGCAGATTTATTTGATTGGTTGATTTGTTTAGTGAACTAAAAACAAGGAACTAATTATCCCACTGTATGTGTGTGTGTGTTTGTGTGTCTGTGTGTGCGCCATGGGATGACACGTGTTTCTGTTTCTCTTTATGAAGCTTTGGAGAGTTCTGCTTGATGAGTCTCATGGTGGTTTGGTCTCTGAGCAGCTGCTGCCGTTTCACTGGATTTCTCCAACGATGAATGTATCCAATTGCATATTTTTTTTGTCTGTTTGGTTTTGTTTTTTTTTGCTCATTTCAGATGGCAAAACCCTCATGCAAAAGTCAATTAAACACATCAGTGGTTTGCATTTGGCTCTGCAGGTGTAAATAAATACATGCAGAAATGAACGTGGGAGGCAGACCTCCCCCTGGGGGACAGAGACGTCAGCCGTTGTGATTTCAGTGTTAAGATCAACATGACACTTGGCAGCACAACCCATTAAACCTGTTAATTGTTAGTAAATGTGCATGCAAAGCTGATTACATTTATGTTTAGTCATTTAGCTGGTTCTTTTATCTAGAAATAGACATAGAATTAATATAATACTGAACAAAACAAGCAAAGAGTAAGACAGTCAACACATTAAAGACCCACTACAATGAAAATTGTGTTTTTTTTGTGTGTTTTTAACATGTTCTTGTAGCATTTTTCTCATGATGGCGGACATACATTAAGAAAGTTAAGCTGAAAATTGAGTTTTTTTTTCCCCTTCAAATTGTTGTGAATCAGGAGCACGTGAAAAAATGCAGTTGGAAAATAGTTGCATGTGTTACATACTAACTACAATCAGCAGGTCACAAGCTTCCTGCTCTACTTTATTCCAATGCATCCACCTGAAGACAAATTGATGCATTAATGTCTTTGTTTTCCTCATCTGAGCAGAAGCGCTATTAAAACTACTTCAGCATCAGTGAGGCAAGTGCAGCCAAGCACTGCACCAACGAACACATTGGTTCCAACTCTCCCCTCTGCTGTTTTGGAGTGTTTACTGCTGCACGCAGTGGCACTAGGATTCACTCATCAAGTCCAGATGACCTTGGAGTTGACAATAGTGCACCTCAACAATTATCCAATGCAAATGTTTCCCTGGAAGGAACCACAGCGTTTTAAGTTCATGGAACCATTAAAGACCCTGGTGAGAATAATCCATAAAACTTGATGCTGCAAACTGTTTCCCATGCAGACAATTCATCACAATTAAGTTTGAGGTTCGTTGGGTGAATTCTCCTTGTTTATGTTTTTATTTGCATTGAAGGGGGAGCAAGTTGCATTGAGCTTCTATTGTGAGAGTTTCAATAGATGCATTTAAAATTATCAAAAGAAAACGTGCAAGATATTGACACATACTCGATACAGATCAGCTGACGCACACATTCTCGTATGCATAAACGCAGACACATGCCAAGCACATTTCATGCCACAAACATCCTGTTTGTGCAAAGTTGTTTGTGTTGTACTGTGGGCGATGATGTTATAAAATGTTAAAATGGAGTCTAAACCTTTGCCTTGAGCTTTCTGTCACTCACTCTTTCTGTCTTTACTACTAGGACAGATTAAAATTGTGAAAGATAAAAAAAAAAGATTAATTAACATATTTTTAGCCACAGATGAATAAAAATGACCAGAAGTAAAGTTTGTTTGTGAAGGCATAAAGCAAAATAAAACAAATTTCGGACTTAATAACACCTGTATTTCCTGAAGTTCTCATAAGGAGGCTGTCAAATAAAAGCTCATCTTGTTTTCCGTAGCGTAATCTACCTCACCTTGTGGGTGGTGCAGCCTGACTAAAAGGTCCGGACGTGGTTTTAGTTGGGGCTCAGCTTTGGTCCCATGAGGGGATGAGGGATCTTTATGGTAACAAGGTTTTCTGTTTTTTCTCTTTTTTTTTTTACCTGCCGGGACCTGACAGGTTTGAACTGAGTGATGCATCATGGGAGAGGAAGCCATGGTCCAGAAGTTATCCCTGACAGCAGGGATCAGCACGTGCACACCCACATGCACACCTCTGTCTTTGGGAAGACCTTAAGCTAATTCTGTCACAAACACGCAAACAGCATTTTGAAGATTTGTCCGGGACAAAGTGTCCTCACTGTGCTGACGAAATTTGTCAGCGCACGTGAAGCACCGCGCATGCCCTTTTGATTGACAGCTCTGACAGCCCAACTCTTGGTCACCACAGTGACCACGTCCCGCTCCGTTAGCTCGTCTCAAATGGACGAACTTGCCTGTCAGTCAAATGAACTTGCAGTCAGTTTCTCCTCCTCTCCTTCACTCCTTCTTCCTATCCATCCTTTCTTCTTTAACTTCCCACCGCCTTTTTCCTCTACATCTCCCCTTCATCAGCTCACTGCACATCACTGTTCATTGTTCCCATGGCTACGACAGTCAGAAGCCGGTGTTGATGTGGTCGACTGAACGGGAACAAACCCAATGACATAAAAAAAAGAACAGACAAAGTAACAAATTAAATTAAAAAGGTGAAAAAGGAGAGGAGTGAAGGAAAAGGAATCAATTTAGAAAAAAAGGTGACCAGAGAAAGGAAAACAGTTGAAATAAAGTAATTAAGGAAAAAGAAGTTTGATGAGACAGAGCAGGAAGGGAAAAATCTTAACATTTTTTACATGACAAGATTTCTGTTTCTAATTTTACTCTTTTTTTTTTTGCTTACTTTTGCTTTCAGACTGTTTGGTTTGGTCTCGGAAAAGATCATGGTTTGGATCCACCTCAAAGGTTCAAATCCTAAGTTAGCCTTGGGCCAGGACCATATTTCATTACCCCGTAGGTTCATTGGCCCAAAATTAACCCCCCAAAACAAGAAATCACACCATAACTTCAACTAAGACAACTCAGAACCAATGGTCAGAGGCTGCAAATGTCAGACGAGTCTAAATCGATCTGAAGTGAAAATGGATCAACTTCAAAAGTTAGTTCAGAGTTACCTCACATTACATCTGAAACTTTGTTCATGCAAATCTATCCATGTTGTTTGGGGTGATCCTGCTTACCCTAATGCTACGTTCACATGTGCATTGCATGCAAGAATGTGCTAAAGTTACCAGCACACGTACCTGTAGTTGGAAGAGGCTTGGTGCAAAATGTTGCAAATCAGATCTTGCTCCAGGCTTTTACTTTTGTAGCGCTATTCTAATAAATGAAAAATTGTGTCACAGAGTTCCAGCTGGACACAAACTGCAATTATTAATTTCACCTCCATGATCAATTTTCAAACAATTGGAATTAAAGGAACGCTACCTATACGTTGAAGCCAAATCCGAGTTCCTGATTGGTCAAAGTTCAGCTGGTTTAACTTAAGTTAAACGCACGTTCAATGGATGAGGATTTTGTACCGAGAGGCCGAAAACCGACTTAAAAACGTGCTTGATTGCAAGCGTTTTGAACACGGAAGCATGAAACATGCCTATACACGCGTTTACAGAGACTTGGCTGCTTGAAATGTTGCTGTGGCCAGTGTGAATGTAGCATAAGAGAAAATAAATGCAGTAATGAAAATATAGTGGAAATTTAAATAGAAAAATGTAAAAAGGTTAAGAGAAAGCATTCAAAGAAGGAAGACTGCAGTAAAAAAAAAAGGACAAGAAATTGAAAGGAAACACACAAACACATGAACAAAAAATGAAGAAAAAGGTGAACTCTGAAGGTAAATAGGATCATTAAAGTTGAAAAATGATAAAGTCCCCGCAGCAGCTTTTCGTTTTCCCTCTGATGAGTCGACAATAAACAAATTTGTTGAAGGTCACTGACTTAGCTGTTTGTTTTAACGCCCTCCTCCCACATCACTGACAACACCCTCATACGGCAGTTTAACCTACAACCCCTCCCGCTCTTTCACCACCTGACGAGCTTTGAAGTGCTAACGAGCTGCTGGAATTTCCACAGAGAGAAAGAAAAGAGGCCTTCGTTACAGCCGCCGCAGGGCTGCGTTCAAAGTTGATCTGCAAGGTGATTTCTCTCTATTTATTTAATAGTTTATTGGGGTTGGTAATAATCAGATTATTCGGTAACAGTTTGTGTGCAGACCATGAGCCAGGAGACATCAAAAAGTGTCTCTAGCTGTTTCCAGAACAGTCCAGGTATGCTTTGCATTAGATGGGATAAAACGTTTGTAGTCTAGACCAAGATTTGTGCCCCTGGAGTCACCAACATCTGCAGCACCGTTTGCCCCATGATTGCATTTGATAAACACTGTTGACTGGAGATGAGTCTAAGATCCGCCATACAATCACCTATAATAACTCACTCTGTATTTGACTTGACCCACAACTGACCTACACCACATCTGCCACAAACCAAGCTAGTTCATGGCCTTTAGTCCAGGTTTGGCCCACAAAACCATTGAAGGACTGCTACTTGGACCCAATGATTAGCTCAGATTAGAACCAGATCAAATCCACATGGACCCGCTGGAGAGTTGTCATTAAGGGAAACTGCAATTCTCATGATTCTATGGTGCTGAAAACAGCAAAAGGCTTGCAATCGTCATTGATCTTAAAAAGTTTACCCATTTTGTTGAAGGAACCTGGACTACCTGACACAAACACACACTCCCCATCAGCAGTTACAACTAAGAAAAAGCTACTAAGATGTAACATCTTCTGAATTGACCTTATCATCCAGTTTTTTTATTTTATTTGATTTGAAAAGGTTTATTTCAAGCAATCAAGTAGAAACAATACACACAAGCAATATAATCATCAGTTGTACTTTCATACAGTAACTAATCAAACTTAGGATAATTAGACATATTAATTAATATTGCTTGAAAGGGAGTGGAAGGAAGCGAACTTATATAATCCCACCCCGTGATACTATAACCATTTTATTACATGATTTATCAATATCCAGTTTCTAGTTTTTATCAGACAGAATTAAAAATCATAAGGTATCGATAAAGCACATGACAAAAATGAATTATTTAATTATTATGTAAAAAATAACTATTTTAGAAATCAACATGACAAATGCAGAGCAGTTGTCTAAAATAAATGCAGATTATGTTACTTATAAAAGTCATTCATATGATTAGAACATAATACTATATCAGTAAAATAGACACAACACTGTTTCAGAGATTTTCATATCAAAATTTCATCAAGTATCAAAAGTTAAAAACGTGCAAAATTATGCTACATTAGGAAAGATTTTTGAATCAATTTATCAAATTTTGGAACAAGTGAAGTAATATCATTAAACATCGATCAATTTAACCATTTTCAATAATCTTTTTCAGGCCACAGCACATTTTTGTATGTTGTAATTATCCACTGTGGGTATTTAGTGAGGATTGTTGGAGTTCACTCCTTCTGTCATTGTTCTATACTATTGTTATGGTTACAGTAATTAAGTTATTTTTCTTTATCTTAAAAACAGTACTGCATTAACTGAAAGTGACCCATCGTGGCTTCTTCTTGTAAGTCAATTTTAGGACACACATCAAAACCTATAGAGTGAATACAAAGATCTGCGCACTTTAATCAAGCTTGTGCCTGGTAAAGCAGTAAGAAATGTACGGTCCGTGGCACACGAGTGTGGCTTTGATATCTTCCTGCTAAATGTAGTCCTGCCGGATTTGTGAACCACAAGCATATCTTACACGTATTAAGACTCTGCCCTACTAAGTGTTTTATAAAGTAGCAACAAGACTTTAGTGTCAGTTCTACATTTGAACTGGTAGCAGATGTAAGGACGTAGCAACAAAAGTAAAACGTTGGTTTTTGTTTTAATTATGGAAGAGGCTTTCAAAATCAGCTGCAACTTTCCAACTGTTCTTAACTTTCTAAAATCAGATCAAATATTGTTACACAAATTTATCCAGCCTGATTAGAAGGTATAAATTAGCTTTCATCAATCTTACCTAGACTTAAGACGCATTAGTACGTGATGGTAAAATGCTGATTTAGTTCTGGTTTTGATGAGAGCTCTGAGTCAGTTAAGAAGCCGAGGTTTTTACTTGGCTGTTGTCATCATACTTTCAGTAAATGTCATTTTTTCCATCTTGTCTCCAAACACAGAGACATCTGTCTTGCATTTGTTAAACTAAAAGAAATTTGACTGCATTCAGGAGATTAGCTTCTTTAAGCAGCAAAGTTTCAAATGTAGCATACTTTATTAGGAATAGAGCTGAGCAGATTCTGCCAAACTATGGTATATGAAGTATTATTATGATGTGCATGATCTGACCCAGAAAGACTATGTACACCAAGGTAATCCACATTAAATGCAGACAATTACAACATTTTCATTATAGAGAAACCTGTCTGGATGACTTAAGTATTTTTATACCAGGCATCAGTGAATGCAGTTTGTTTTTTCAGGTCTTTTCCAATTTATTTGTTTGATCAGGTTTGTTTACTCAGGATCCACATTTAAACCCAAGCACAATGAATATATAGTCATTATCCACCGATTTTGCCCCCCCATCAAAACAGACGATCTGTACAACTGGAAACCAGTTGGTCAAAATTATTAGAGCAAACAGGTAGTGTAATGTCTATGTGTCTTTTTTAAGACTCAACTTCTTGTAGACGGCAATAACTTAAGGTTTGAAGAATGATAACTAGTTATATAAACAGAGAACGTGAGAATGTTTGGGGTAAAGGTCTCCATCTTCAAATCTTCCCAGTGTCATCTGTGTAAATCCCTGTTTTGCATCGTGTTACTGGGATTACAGCAGCCTGTCGCTTTTAGCTGTGAGGACCAGCAGCAGGAAGCCGAGCAGAGGGGGAGACAGGAGGAGAGGAGAGGTCAGAGGGAGAGCAAAGAATTATTAAAACAAACCAGACCTCTTTTCTTTTTTTGGTTTTGAGTGCCAATTTGAACTGGAGCGCTTTCATGTAATACCAATCTGACCTTGAATATGATCTCATAAGCCTTTTTGGGAATCTTTTCTCCTGATTTTGCTTCAAATTTGCCCCAGAAAACATGTCTGTTGTAAATCAGATGGAGACAAATGTTCCATTTAGCTCTTTTTTTAGTAGAAAAGCAATATTTAAAAACATTTAAAAGTGGTTGGATTGTGTGTAACGTGCATTTGGTGTCTGAAGTCTGAAAGGGTTTATTGTTTTGTGATTTTCCCTAATTCAATCCACCTTTGATAACAAAGTTTTCCAAAAATATCAAACTTTCCCTTTCCCTTATTCAGACCTTTTCTTAGACCGCAGCCTGTGGAAGTAGTCTGAGCTCTGGTCATCTGCCTGGTGGCATGTCCAAACTGTTTATCAGGGTGAGGACAGAGAGGTGGTGAGGGGGTGAAAGAAAGATGGAGGTGATGGAGGTATGAGGGTCAAGTTTCACCATCTCATGTATCTCAGCATAAACTCTGGGAAATGAATCTAAACTGTTGGCGTCTGTAAGCTGATTTCAGAGGAGGGGAGGGGGTTGTAATGCCAGGATTTTCTGCCGCACAAGTGTGAAGTGTAATGGCAGCCGGCCGCGCTGGCTCTCGGCCAACGGCGGGCCGTAGTTAATAGAAGTGATAAAGAGGCTGCCAGCTGGCAGGAAAACCTTCTGGTCCTTCTCTGCTAGGTCTGATAGCCCTAAAATCCTCTGGAGAGCAGCACAGGGGAGTGGCAGAGTGGCAGGGGGCCTGAGAGAGGATGCAGATCCACATTCAAAAGTTTTCCAGGGTCTTGTGAAGTTTTCAAGTATGATCTCTTTTTTGTCAAGAAATTCAGACTAAGCTCAAAAACTTGTCCATGCTTATTTTTACTGTAATATTTCTTCAATAGATTTTGTTTTGTTTTGTTTGGAAAGCAGACTTTGAAAGTGACCTTTTAAACCATCATTGTGGGGCAGCCGTAATGCGGAGGTAAAGTGGTCGACCTCTGATTGGAAGATTGTCAGTTCAATTCCCGCCCTGCCCACCCATGTGTCGAAGTGTCCTTATAGGCAAAACACTGAACCGCACATCGCTCCGAGTGGTTATAGGTTGTGTAAGGCAATGGAGCGTGTGAATGTGTGTGTGTGTGTGTGTGTGTGTGTGTGCATGGGTGAATGGGACTCTGACTGTAAAGCACTTTGGGTCTTCTCTAGAGGTAGTAAAAAGCTATAGAGGTACACGACGTTTACCATTGCTTCAGAATAAAAACAAAATGAAAACTGAACTAACATGTACCCTCTAAAAATTTGACAACTTTGGTGCACACCTCAATGCAAGGGGTTACGTGGGGTCTATGACTCCGCCCCTTTCAAAAAGTCTCCATGGCCACAGTTAATAAACAAGACTGATCATTTGCTTTTGCTTATATTCATAGAATATGGGGCACATGTTTGTTACATGTCTGCCATGGGTTCGGTTAGGATTAGAGTTACACGCCTGCTCATTTTTGTACGAGTGTGTGTTTTTAGACATGTGTGTCAGGTTTTGTGTGTAGAATTTATCCCAAATTTAGAAAAAAAAATCTTTTTCTAGAATTTTTTTTTTTTTTCAATAATGTCTCTGCCTTTTCAGTACTTTGACTCCTTAATTTTTAGGGGGGTGTCGGGCTGTCACGATTTTAGGAATATTTGTCACTTGTAGTTGTTTTAACAGAAACTTTTCTTAACCACCCTCATCTTCACTTTTAATTATTCATCTAAAAAGCCTGATTGACAAATCCAAAGATAATACTGGACCAGGCAGGGTCCTGGGGCCAACAAGGAGCAATGGGGGCTATCTGACCCACATGACAGAGGGGATGAAGGGGGTGTTCTTGAGTCTGAGTGTGTGTGTAAGAATTTGACAGGCTTCACCTCTCAGATCAGAAAACACAAAGCCGCGGCAGCAGCTCTGCATTGTTTATATTGTTTCAGACTGAGGGGAGAGGCAGGGGGGAGGAGGGGCAGGGTCAACAATAGAGGTGGTGCAAAAGGATGGAGGTTTTTTTTTTTTTTTTTTGGATAAGTCCTGCCCCTCCTGCAACAATGAAAAAGCCTCACATGTCAAACTTTAACCTGAACCTTACCTCAAGAGCTGAAGCATTCTGGGTAATCCTCCAGTCTTCAATCTTTCTTGGTTCTTCTTTGCCTCCTCAAACTCAGACCATTAGGGAGCCCTGGATATGACATTACAGTTTATCCCAATTGCTAAAACAAATTTTCTAAAACATTAAACCAATTTCACCAAACAACAAACCTGTTTTTCTAAATAAAGGCTAAACAAACAAAATTACTCGACTCTTTAGTCAACAGCTGACTTTGAGGTCACAATGAAGACTCTGATGTCAAAACTAACAAACGAAGAGCAAACCCAACACACTAAAACATGTGACACTAATAGTATATAAAGAATGGTAAAGATCCCCCTTAACAAATTGGAGTAAAATAGTATTTGGGGTTTTAAATGTATTTTTACTGTAAATCCAGGCTATCATTGATAGTACAGTCTTGTGTCTGTGCCGTGTCAGGCCAGAGGACTTCCTCCACACCACAGGCATTGCTCATCTTAGCCAGACAACGAGGAAAAATGATTTTGTTTGCCTGATTCTGCCTTTACAAGACTCAATTGAAATGTACATGGCCTGCAACAGGTTTTAGTGGGTTTGTGGTTGTCTCCCGTCAACCTTCTAATGGCGAGCAGAAAAAATAAATTCAACTGGATTAAGGAATGGAAATGTAAGTGGAAGGAAAGCTGTAACTTTGGCCTGAATCTCACCATTAATTCTTCTCCTTTTATTGAGTCCAAATTATTTTGTCTAAGTTAGTCTTTGTGTGGGTTTGGTTCTTGGTGCAGGTCTGAGTCTAGGTCTCCCTTGCCTTGGCCTGTTATCCCTCTTTGAAAACCCTTTCAGTAGTTCCAGAACTGCTTCACTGCTGTTGATTTGTAACAAGTGTCTTCAGTTTTGATCTTGTGTGTTCATGGGGACTGTTGTGTTAGAGCAAAGTTTGAGTTTTCCCTCTTTGTGTTAACTTTTTACATCTTGTATGTTGTGAATTTCAACTGTGTTTTAAAAGTGACAATGTACCATTTGTTATGCAAAGAGTAGACTTAGAGTTTGCAAACTGAACATTACCTACAAATTGTGTTTTTAGGATTAGACCAGAGAGGGATGTTTTTAAGAATATAATTCAATTGGTTGATATACTGGTTTAAAGAATGGCACTCTCTGTGTTAGCAAAAGCGAAAAACTGCAAAATAAAACAAACAAATGAATTGTGTCTTCAAATTAAACATGTATGTAAAAGAATTAATTGTGTAAACACATTAGCATTTTGTTGGTATAAATTAGAATGACTATGTGTGCAAGAATGAGCATTTTGTTGTCACAAATTACTATTTGTTTGAGTATAAATTAGCATTTTGTAGGTTTTGGTTAAAATTTAATGTGCTCAAATGAGCAATTTGTAAGTACAAATAAGCTTTTTGTGCACGTAAATTAGCATTTTATAAGTATAAAATTGTATTTTGGGGGCCCAAATGAGCATTTTCGGGGCAAAAAGATTGCATTTTGTGCACAAAAGTTACGTTGTTTTTGCACATAAAGTAGCATTTTGTAGATAGGCCATTAATTAGAATTTTATGTAAACAAATTAGCATTTTGTGCGCGAAGATTTGCACTTTGCAGTAGTAGTAGTAGTAGGATTTGATACTATAATTCTACTTTGTGCACACCAAATGTTAGTTTGTGCACCCAAACTTCTACATTTGGCATACAAAATAATAATTTGGCACACAAAAGCAGAATTTGCGACCACAAGTTTTTAATTTAAGTGAATGATTTAAATATATTTTTTTAATGTCATGTCCAGGGCTCCGAAGGGTATCGTGTAAAACAGGGAATCTACATCTAAAATCAACTTTTAACTAACAATAATACACTAAGATTGTAATAGCAGAACTAAATGTCATCAACAGCATCAACATTTGCTCTGTGCTTGGTCACACATGAGAGGTTTGTCCTCACAACTGCATAAAAAGTACACCGAAAGGAGAGGCCTGGAATAAAGTCTGTCATGGGTCGCTGTGGAAACCACAGGAAAGAAGTAGGAGTCGTGTTACAGGGAACATGTGGCCGCTGCGTGGAACATGTTTCGCTAACATGATCTGACATTTTCTGAATATTACAGCGCTCTGGAATCTTACAGCATGGCTCAGCCCGTCAGAACCAAGGTCCTGCTGTGGCCTCACTGCAAACAGCCCAGTGCCACTGCAACATGACACTAAGTAGGTTTCACAAAGGATGATTTTTTTTTTTTGTAGCAGTCAGGAAAACTTTTATTTGTTTCAGTTGTTGATTGCTTTTTTGGAAAGTGTGTCGCCCCCTGCTGTACATGCACTCAAATGGCTAGTAGTAATGCAGTTCTTAGAATTACGACTTAAAACATGTATGGAGACAATTTCATAACGTTCTAATTAAAACAAAGAGTCTAGATAGAGAAATGACACAATAAATGAAATATCATTTAAAAACTACTCTGCAACACTGCAGTCATCCAGGAAACAGACAAATCTGGACAATAAAATTGGAAAATGTTTTCGAGGAATAGATAGTAAACAAAAAAAAGAAAAATGCAGATTGACACTGACTACAAATTGTCCAGCTTTTGCAAAGGATGCCAAGGTGTTCCCAGGCCAACCAAGTGATATAATCTCTCCCACGAGCCCATAACCTTTTCCCAGTGGAACATTTCTGCAAACCTTTAACTGAAGCAGAGCAGAGGTCTTTTTGAGAAAAAAGGAACCCCGTTTCAACTCCGCACTGCACTCTTTATTCTGTCTTTAAAGCCTTTTTTTTTTCATTAAGTGATACATTTACCTGAAAGCAACACTTTGTGGGCCACAGCCCTGTCATGACATTTGTGCACATTGTCACCCTGTGATGAAATCACGAAACCCTCAAAAAACCTAAAAGCTACATCTCATAAAAACATTTGGCTATAAAAGTGATTTAAAGACTCTGTCAGGAAGCTTGGGACTTATGGTCCAAATGACCATGGTCCAAAACAGTCCAGAATGATGTCTAATGATGCACTTATACTGGAGCATCATGGGAACCGGAAGCTGCGCTTGTCTTATGTTGTGTGCTAAGGCTGTATTTAAAAAAAAAAAGAACATGGATCAGTTTTTCTTCAGTGAGCTCCTTTATTTTCTAGACTTAAACAGCCTTTCTGTTAGTTTTTCATTGGAAGAATTATGAACTTCATAGATCCACCTTTATTCCGTTTAATTCGCTTTATGAACTCAAAACTGAATACATTAGTGTCGGAGTGGAAATTTGAAAAATAAATCAATATCTGATGAAATCGTCAACGCCAAGTTTCTCCCAACTGTAGGTGTGCTACAGTAGAAAAAGAACAAGAAGAGGCACTTCCCTGTTTGTCCATTGTGAACGCTAAATGCATGTTTGAGAACCCACATGAATGCGCATCACATACCCTATGTAAACGTGGCTTGAGGCACTCAAGGAATCCAATCAAGACAGTTTTGATATAATAGACTACATCCTCGACTGATAAAAGAAGAACTTAGCAGACTTGAAGGTACCAATTTAGTTTGTTTTGGCAGAAGATCCAGAAGTCTTTACTTCATGAGGTCTACACGTTCTCTGTACAACGGCCAAGGCCCAGTCCCTTGCTGACTAAACTAAAAACCCTGCAGGCATCATTGCACCTGGAAATTTGTCAGTGGCAGCAGGCAGGAAGCTCCTAACATTAGCTTAGATGAATGAGGTAACTCTGAGGAATGCGACTTATTCTTATTTGTCAACCAAAACTTTTATTAACAAGTTGCAGAACTTCTCCTGAACAAGCTCACAGTCATTCATGCTCCTCTGTTGTACTCAGGATGTAATCAGCTCCATTTAGCTTTTTAAACAAAGGAGTAAATCTTGGTGTGAATGAATGTGTTTTATCTCATCTGTGGGTTTGTTTGGGTTTTTGAGTTCTTGATAGGGGCGGTGCAGGGAGGGAAAACAGGGCTTTCTCTTTACACAAACCCCCAGAAAGTGTGTTTGGTTGGTCGGATCAGGTTTTAGACAGCACATCAGATAGTTTTGTCTTCCAGCTTGTATCCTCTTGTCTGGACCAGAACAGAACACTGTGAGCATTGTAGCCGAGTCTGTAAGGATAGAGTCACATTACGTTTACACAGAGGAGCACAATGGACTGCAGCGTATCTCCAGAGGGCATCTACCATGTGACTGACGGACAGAAATAATAAAGCTGCTGTATTCTGTTCCTGTGGGAAAATCCTACACCATCATCAGGTCTAATTTAATAACAGTTTGCATGATGTTATACAACTGGATTACTACACAAAGCCATGACTGACAAACCCTGAAGACACAGGATATGTTGATATTTTTCTGCTCTTGAAGAGTATTTTAGTCTTTAGTGAAAATTTAAGCAAGTTTCCTTCATCTTATTGTTATTAGATTCATTATTTTTCTCTGTGTTTAGAATTTTTATTAGGATTTTCTCAGGGAATTTTATTTTACCTTGTTTGAATTTTCGCTCAAGCAATAAGCATTTAGTGTTGATATATTATTTAATTATGTTTTAAGCTAAGATTAGGACAAAAAAAGTCTGGTGTCGTGCACTGACTCAGAATTTTGGATTTTCTAAAAACTGTATTTGCAAACCATTGAAGCATTTTTAATCTGTTTTGCTATTTTTCAACTACTTTTCTGTCATACATCTAAGTTTTTTTTCAACTTAAACTTTGACTATGACCAATACCTTGTTTTCTGGGAATATTGCACAAAAAACATAAATATTTCTATTTGAGTAAAAATCAAATAAAGTCTCATAAATGTTCTCAAAATCGAGATGTGCCAGGACGTTTATTGTCAAAAATAATGTTGAAATGCCCGCAGAGAGGTAAAGTGTGGTGTTTCAGTGAAGATCCATTTTTACAGCTTTTATAGGGAAACACACGCTGGTGTATTATAACTTATAGATTTGTCTGTTTGCCAGCTTTGTCCAGACATGTGGAACATTGTTATTGAAAACAGATGCATGACATGAATGGTTTTCTAGTGGTGCCTTTGCAAACATGGGAGTCCTACTTGAGGACAAAGACATAGAAAATGAAACAACCGCATTAAATAGTCTCCTGAGAAATTCTTCAATTTAAAATTTGACATAATTGTGGAATAAATGTTAGATGCTTAAACCTAAGAAAAAACTGGAAATGCACTTTGAGGTACAGACATGGATAATCTGCCTCCATCCGATCCATTTCCTCTTCATCCTTCTCGCTCACACCAACCACCTTCATGTCCTCCTCTACTACATTCATGAAGCTCCTCTTTGGTCTTCCTCTAGATGTCTTTGGTAGATGGTAGCTCCACCTAAGCGTTCTTTTATCAACATCATCACTGTTCCTCCTTTACATGTGTCAAACCATCTCAATCTGCTTCGCTATCTCCAAAACATCTTACATGAGCTGATCCTCTAGTCTATTGGATTCATTCCTGATCCTTCTGAAGCTACGAACACATCGGGCCTTTAGTGCGCATTCAAGAATGCACTAAACGTGTTCTTGATTGGTGGTCAGCCTATGGTGTTCACATCGGTCAAGCAGGGAGGGGTTTCTTCTTTTTCTACTCTTTACTAGAGCATATCTGCCACCTACAGTTGGAACGGGCTAAGTGTGAAATGTTGAAGGAGTCAAACCTCACAATTTGGGCACAAAATGGAAACGATTCAGTTCATTGCTAGTATTCTTGCAATGGTGGATAAGGATTATCATCATGTCAATGGAGTGGTATCTTTATTTGCAAGAAAAACACAGATGTGGTCTGACTTGTTGCCATGTCTGGGTTCACCAGAAAAAAACAAATCCTTGTCCTTTACACTCCTGACTGCTGTCAGTGTTCCACCTTTTATAAGCCACTTATTTCCTTTAAACCATCAAAGTGGTAGAAAGAATTTTCCCACCTGTAGTTGTTGTGATGTTAAACAGTACTTTGTGCTGGAGATGAGTGAAAGAAGGCTCCTAAACACTGGATTCTGGTGTAATATTGCTTTGAGATAAGATAATTGGATATTGCCACTCATTGGAGTGTCCAATCCGAGTGCTTGATGACTGGTGAACTGATTTTTTTTAAGGTATCTCAGCTCCACCTACTGCCTGAACCAGGTGTGATCATGAATGGCAGTAAGTAAAGGAAGGGGTAGATGCCAACAGGCATTAAACCCTTTTCAGTAGCAGTGCTATATCTTCAAACTCAAAACTCATCTTTTAAGCTCAGTATTTGAATCATTTTTACATTTTGTCATGTTTTAATTTGATTTTTTGGTTTGCCATTGTTTTTGTACAGTGTGTGTATAGAAATGTTTTTATTATTATAACTGCTATTATTACTATGCTTTTTAATAGTTATTTATTAATGTAAAGGACTTTGAGGTGTTCTGTAGCAGGAAACATGCTCTATAAATAAAGTTGAATTTGAAATTTAAATCTTTGCTTTTTTAAGAGAACATATTCTCAAATGTAAAGAAATCTACTCATATTTAAACAGCGTCTGTTTCTGCTCTATTTGTAAACCTGACCCTGGAATAACTTATAACGTTTACTTTATATAAATACATAAATACTATGAAAAACACCACTGAAGTGAGCGATCTAAAAATTAATGCAAATTCAAAAAGTAGAGCAATTGATTTGGTCTTTCATAATGACCTGATTCACTACAGGACCAGGTTGGGTTTTGATCTATATTTTAGTCTAGAACTAATGCAAAGTTATCAATGTGGGTTTGTGATCAAAGCTTAAAATGTACTTTACTTTGTGCAAATACAACCGTATCTATGGTGGCCCTGAAGTGCAAATCACATTGACAAATTACTCAACATAAAAACATGTTAAAGATCAAAACGACAATTTAAAAAAACTAAATTCCAGAAACAAAAACTTAACAAAAGAAAACCTTTCAGAAAACAAAAGTAATTTCCAGAAGTCAAAAATGTGAAAAAGTAAAACACAAAAGAAGAAACCAGAAAGGTAGGTACTATGGGACATCTCTGATTGGACGATGACGTTTGAGTTTTGAAGAAGAGGGAAAACCAGAAGGATGTTTAACTGAACTGTGGTAAAGAGATGATTAAGCATTACAAAAACATTTGTAGTTGCTGTAATCACGAGTTTAATGAAATATCTCCTGTTGGAAGATGTTACGATGCATGGGCGGAGCTACGGGGGGGGCAAGGGAGCAGCTGCCCCCAGAAGAAGAAGCATTGTCCTTCCATTTTGCGCCCCTGTTTTTGTGTCAATATTAGTTTAGTTATTGACAGAAATTAAGAAATAAAATTTCTTGAAGCATTGAAAAATTAACATTAGTAATAGCACCTCAGCTAAAGGAACTGATGTTTTATTATTAATCACAATAACAAAGCTAAAACTGTTTAAAATAAAATAAAATTTTTGTTCCTTTATTTGTAATGACCACCCTTTCAGAGTATTCTGACCCCCCAATGTAAAATGTTCTTCTAGCTCTTCCACATGCCAAATAATTTCCGGTTGAAAAGGTAGACAAACATGATCATCCAATCAGCGATGTGCCATAGTTCTTATCTTTTCCTGTTTCTTCAAAAATGCTAACTTCCTTTGAAGCATTTTTTCTTGGTCAGTGCTGGTTTGGTTCCAAGAATAAATTAGGTGATAAATGTAGCTTTGACTTTTTATTTTTATTTTACATTTTGTGGTTAAATCTGGTTCTGATTTCCACCGTTTTTCATGTGCCTTGTGTAAACAGTGTTAATTAACCTGAAGTTCTCCTAACAGTCTCTGAGTTAAGGCAGCCTGAGCAGAATCCACACAGTTCTTCTCCTTATAGTTCCCATGAACATGGTGTTGATTCTGTCTGAGTGGATCGGATCATTAATCTGTCAGCGGGTAACTTCTGCTCAGTTTGGTATCTCCGTTCTGTCAGAAATGCTGATGAATGACCCTGACCCGCCCCGTCCACACCAGACCTGGATCTAATCCTCCCGGCCTTCATAAACCCGCACAGATTAAACAGTAAATCACAGTCAGGCATGCAGGGAGCTCTGGTTTTACAGATGTGGATGGAAATTAAATGTATGAAAAGAAATTCCATACAGCTGCTGCTGCAGGACAAAAAAACACACACACACACACGAGGAAAACAAATGTTTAAATTAGAACTACAGAAAGCAGCAGTAAAGAATCGGGACAAATGTAGGAAAGCTTTTTAGATGTTGACACCTGTTAAAATTTTTGAAGCGGAACATGACCTCATCTTTAAGCCCTGCTGAGTCCTGGATTCTAACACGTACAGCAGAAAATGATTTGTAACTTTATTGATGACAGGATGAGAGGGAAAAAAAGGAAAGAAAGGCCCAAAACAAAACCGTTCTCACACAAGCACTAAGGCTTTTTCATTCAAACCACATTTCTGATCATTATCCACTTCCACTCTGATTTACAGTTTCACAAAAATCATTCATGCGTTCATTGTTGTTAGCGAGCCACAATGCATCACCATGCGTTCCAGTATGTGTGTTTTGATTAGATCTTTCTTTTTGTTAGCACTGGCTTATAAATGACAATTCTTTCTCTGAACTCGGGTTTGGGTTTTTCCAGTTTAATCAGAATTTCCAGCTAGGATTCCTAATTTAAATACATTAAAACACATCTTTGTCCCCACAGCAGCCAAAATCAGCTATGAGTCAAGAATCCAGCCTCTGTGACGGTACAGGGTTGTGGTTCTTATTCAGGGTTGAGTTTTGTTTACATCTCTACCACAGCAGCATGGGAGCTTGTCCCTGAACTGTACTCACATTGCTTATAAAGATCAGTGCCTAAGCGTGGATACCATGTTGATTTATCACCCAACAGAGAATGCAAAGGAGAGCACGTGGGGAGAAAAAGGGTTTTGCCGAGCTTAAAGTCCCACTGCAATCATTTTTGATCTATTGTGAAAGAATTCCCAGTGGTCTTTTAATTCTGATTATGCAGTTTTTAGTCATAAATAAAAAAAAAATTGTTGTTTTCTAGGACTATGCAGAACAGCAGGAGTTCTTTTGCAATTCATTTTAGAGTTGTGGGCGGGACTGTTGGCGTGAAGTAAGCCTAACCCCACTTCCCATCATCCATCAGTTTACTCTCTCTCTCCTGCTAGCTTACAGCCCCTCACACCGCCAACTTAACATTAATGGAGAGCAATATCAGAGCTAACTTCTGTCACCCGATATTATGGGCTCAAAGCCCCGCCCCCATGTATAGCTAAGTGAAAAATCTGAATTGAAACTGTAAATTGAGGACTGAAATGCCACTCTGACTTGAAAACAAAAACGGCAGCTGTTGCTAATGAAAAATAATCGTTTTTTTAACTCAAGTCTCAAATTTACAATGTTTTTTCTATTTCTTTTAACTTTAAAGCTATTTTTTATTTGAAATGTACAATGTCTATTTTTCCATATTTGCTTCCAGTTTGCAATGTGTTCCTTCAATTTTTCTTTACTTTTTTCCAAATGTACAATCTGTTTTTTTGTTCATTTTAAGTGGATCCCGATGTGAAGCCATACTCTGAGCTAAATGACTAAATGTGCAGGATAACATATATCCTGTTTTGCAAATCCCCAAGTGTTTTGCATTTAGTTTTACATCAAGCAGTTTTTAGCAATGACACATTGATGTCATAGGAGAATCTTTTCCTGGCACATTTGATCTGACTCTAGATTTGTGCTGCTCTAGAGTCCACAGCTCTGGACCACCAATGGTGTGATGAAGCAGCCTCACAGAACCCTCTTTGGGTTTTTACACAGAAAACAGATTCCCCCGATGTGAGCCCGCCTTTACTGTGGACAAACCATGGTGGTGGGGTGATTAAAAGCAACAGCAAAGATGAAGGCCATTTAATGCAGCTTGCATTTTTTTATTTTTCCCATGAAAATATTTCAGGGTTCAACCAAACATTTGAAATGTTTCCACATCAAACTGTGCGAAGGTTTCAGTTTCAAGCTTAGAAAGAAGGAGCCTTTCTTCAAAATACACAATCTTTTTCAGATATCAAAGTTTTTTTTTTTTTTTAAAGTCATTTTACTTTTAGATGTAAATAATTCAAAGTCATCAGCGGGTTTCTGAGACTTCTCAGTGTGGGATCCATGAAATGCTGTTCTGTGAATATTTAAACATAGAAATTGGGGATTTGAGTTACAAAGGCAAGAAATGGATTAACTTGTAAAAACATCTAAAGGCACAAATAAGGCAAAATGTGCAGGAAAAAAAATCAAAGTCCATCATTTGTGTAAAGCTACATTCACACCAACCTCGGCAACGCGGTCACTTCCAATGAAAAGTCCTATCTAAATGCACATAAACGCATGTTTCAGGCTTCTGCATTCAAAAGTTTCTTCATCATCATCATCATCATCTTTCTTTATAAAGCAAGTCAACACAATTAAAAATGTAAACAAAGCAATGTTCATCAAAGCTGAACGTAATAACAGCACATATCTTTATTTAAGTTTTGGCCCTAAACTTTAGACTCAATGTCATTTATGTGAAAATGTCTTGACTCTTAATTTTTATTTGGTTTTTCTCCAAAGTTGGAACATTTTTATGTTAATTTATTTCTTGTCGTTTCAGTGTAGCAGCGCCGTAATAAGTCTTGATGTTGTAGCTCTAATTCGACCCTGGATTTCCTGGGGTTTCAGTTCTCGCTTGGATGTTAATTTTCTCGTGTGTGTCAGTCCTCCAATCAATTAATCAACTAATCTTTGGAGCTCTAAAGATGAAGCTAATGTTGATGAAGGTGGTGACCCCGCTCACCCAGCTGGGACGGTCAGAAAGCCTTTGTCCATTAGAGTGATGAGTAATGATGTGAGAGCTGAGAGGACAGAGTTCAGTGAACGCATCGCCTGCTCTCTGGGCCGTTACCGTCACCCGATCCTTCAGCTAACCGAGTTAGTTTCCACTTTGCTAATGGTGTTAGAAAAGATGGAGAGGGCGAGGCGGAGGAGAGACGCATCTCTCTGTCCTCTCTCATCGCTGGGATCGTTTTCCTCCGGCAGGATGTTTCTTCAGTGACGCAGCAGCTGCTCTCATTCGCCCACCCCAAACTCAATAAGGAGGACACTGATGCTGCGTTCATGTCAAATGGGAATAATCAGCGCTGCGGTTCTGCATCCAACCTCTGAAAAGAAACTTAAAATGTTATTATAGTTGTACACGGGCCCCATTTGTGCAATAAAAATGCCATTTTGCCCATTTATCAGGAAGCTGATGCTTTAAATTGATATGAGAGAGGCAAAAACATGAAATTTGTTAAGTTTTCAGGTTTCAAAGAAGCTTTAAACTTTCATCTATTCTTTTTGCTTTTACCATTAATCAAACATCCCAAGAAATACAGCAATGTCCCAGATTTATGATTGTTCACTAGTAATTTGAGTCAAAAATATTTTGAATCAGTGAAAAACTACTCTGGTAGAGGAACTTAAGAATCTCCACATTAAAAAGGACTTTTTAGACTGGCATTATTTTAGTAGTAAGAAGAAAATCAATCTCAGAGGAAATTTAAAACTGTTGAAGAAAATAAAAAGATTTACATAATTTTAAAGATTAAAAAAGGGAAATATTTTCCATAAATGTAGCCTATATTAAGACATTTAATTTTTAGGCATTTAGATTAATCTGATTTCCTTTGAAGCTAAGCCCCTCCCCTCACCAAACACTCTAATCAAGTTTTTTGTTTTCTTGTTAAATGATTCTCAATCAAAAAGGAGCAACAATTATAGAACTTAGCTCAGTCATGTTGGGTTGATCAGAAGAAACCAAATCAGTCGGTCCAAATCTTATTACCAAAAAAAAAAAAAACTCTAGTAATTCGTTGGAATGACCTTGCTTACACCCCCCTCCCGCTTCTGCATGATAATTTTTAGGTTTCCGTTCTGTGAGCCCTATGAATATTCAGACGGACGCAAAGTTTGATTTGTTTGTTTTGTTAGATTATTAGTTTCATCTGTCAAAGTATGACAGGCGGCATGTTTGATTAAACATGTAAATTACAGCAAAAGAGGAGCAAAGCAGCTGCGAGGATAAAACAGAAGCTCTAAGCGCTGCATCAGCTCACTAACGACAAAAAGTGGATTTCAATTTGGATGCACAAGTTCATCAGTTTGGATAACTTTGTTTTCAATCAAAAAGGAAATAATCTAAGCCAAAACAAGAACTGACTACAGAAAAAGCTTATATTTAAACAAATCTGTTCAAATTCAAGGGCAAATTGTGTCCAGGTGGACGCCGATGTCCCTGATGCAGGACGGTGTGGATCATTAGGTGGCGATCCCACGCGGTTCATGAATAAAGATAAAAGATTCTCAAATTGAACCAGGATTCTTACTATTTGATCTCAATAAGTATGAATAGTTGCAACAAACAATAAACTGTAATATGTGTATTTTTTATTAAATGAATAAAAAGTTGAAATAATATGTATTTGATAACAGTCATTTATATGTTTATATAGAACATGAAATCAGATTAAACAAGCCAAAACAGATAATATCAAAGATTCTGACAGAAAGAGAAAAGGTTTTTTATACATCTGCCTGGTTAACTTCAGCGGTAAACAAAGCATTAACATCACTGTTGCTCATTTAACAACAAATCCTGAATATATTCTCTAGTTTTTCAATCCTAAAAGTGTCACTGACACTAGTTCCAGTAGTTAGACGACAAAAAGATAGCAAGTGAAAACAAAGCAACACCTAATAAAAATAACTGTAACAACATAGAGGAAACTTATCTCAAGATTTTCATAATATTCCATAACTCATAATCATTTTTTATTTTCTATTCTATTTATAATTATAATCTATTTTTTATTATTCATATTTAAAACAAATCATTTTAGAGAACTTATCAGTAAACTGAACTTCAATCACTTATCATTCACAAAAAATGTGATACTTTTGTATGCAATTTTGCACACAAATCTTGGACATTCTATATTACAGTTTACATTTGCACACATATTTCGTTATTTTGTCTTTCTTGAACTGAAATGGTGATACTTCAATTCCATTGTACAATGGACAATGACAATAAAAACGAATCTAATCTATTGTAATCTAATCTAATCTACTTTTACTTTGAAAAAGACACCCTTACTTTGAAGGTTTATTTACATCCAATAGTACATTTGGTTTGTTTAGTTTATGTACTTAAAATCCAACATTATTCTGCCTTTGAAAGAGATAAATAAATTGCCTGAAGTGTATTCTCACTACAGTCTACAATAATGATGAAGACCACGAATCATTGTCAGGATCTCGGATGTCGCAAATAATCGTACTCGTATTTTTGGGAACAGATCGCAAATATCCAAGAGTTCAGATACTTGTTACAGCCGTATGGATTATCAACAGGAACTAATATTAATAAAAACTTAAATGATAAAAAGGAATGCAATAAATATGAAAGTGCTGAACCAAAAATAGTCAAAAGAAATAAAAGGAGCTGACAGGAGGACTAATTCAGCGAAACAAACAGCTGAGGATGATTGACAGCAGAAACCCGGTGTGACTGTGACTGAGGTGAAAACAACAAACCTGACAGACCACAATCTGAACACAAAGCATGACTTCATTACAATTATCCTCAGTGGTTAACCTTCACAGGAGAGACAGGCAAACCAGACTGACCCCAGTAACACAACAACTCGTCCATAAAAGAACCTATAAATAACAGCAGGAAGGAAATACAGTAGAACTTTTGTTAAGGTGAATCCAGTTGCAGTAAGAGTAATAAAAAAACAACCTTTCAGTAGTAGTTAAACATGGGGGTGGTAGTGTGATGGGGTGGGCCTGCTACAGATGTTTCTGAGTTTAATGTAGCTAAGGTGTTTTACAGTCATGGTCCCATGCACACACACATTCACAAGGCGGCTCCGCTGCTGAACACTGGTGCCAACATGTAACCACCAGGTCAGTGACAGTTATCACAAACATTTGCTTGTAGTTGCTAATGCTACGTTCACACCTGGTCTGGTTCAAAATGTCAAAGTGGTGCAAATGTCTTGAATCTAGCTCCAGGCTTTTTCTGAAATATGAAATATTCTGAAATATGAAAGACTTTGTGTCGTATACGGTAATTCTTCCATCCATGATACAATTTTAAATTGGTTGGCACTACCATGATTTAAAGGGAACATCATTCGTAGGTCAATATCAAATCTGAGTGCCTGATTGGTCAAAGTTAGACCTCGTACCTCGTATAACTTGCAACTTGCATTCAATGGCCCCGTGTTTTGCCCTAAAACGATCGCAGAAACTTGCGTACCAATGCTTGAATGTGAGTTTTGAATACAGAAGCCCAAAACACGCATACACATGTTTCTATTGACTTTTCATTAAAATTGTCATTTGAAAGTGCATTGCCAGGGCAGTGTGAACGTAGCTGTAGGGGCAACAGAATGTCACGGTTGCTCCAGGGCATGGCCTTAGACAGCCATGCTTCCTGTTTCTCTCAGTCCCTGCTGCCATTAATGACATTCATTGTCAGCGCCTGCTCTTACCTGCATCCAGGTGTTCTGTTCTGACCTGCATACCTGTTTCTGCCTGTTTTCTGGATCTAACTTGAGAGTCTTTCAAAGTGGTGCTTACTGGAACCACCAGACGTGACCTGGCGTGTTCCCTAAGCTCCAGTATCCGAAAACGGAGAGTTGTTTAGTCACAACAGAACGATAGATCTTTCAAATACAACAAATATGCCTAAAACTAAAATATTGTGGGGTGGGGAGATTTTTCTCTACTCATAATTGTAGCAAACCCGTAATAGATAAAGCAATTATTTTAGTTTATTCCATTTTTGTAATTGACATTTTTTTTCGTAGCATCTACTGTATCTAGCATCTAATGAACTGTTTTAGTGAGAAAAGTTCACATGTTGGGAGAAGACATGTCTGTCCTGCTGGTTCATGGGTTTTTGACTCAACACAGAGATGAAAGAGGATTAGAGAACAGTTTTTATAATAAAATCTAAATGTAAAATTAAAGGATTTACTATAATCGATTCCATAAATGCATCCTGATTTCCTCCATCCATCCATCCATTTTTGGACCCACTGGATCCTTTTTGGGGTCATAGGGTCGCTGGACCTTATCCCAGCTAGTAGTGGATACACTCTGGACGGGTCATCAATCTGTTGCAAGGCCACACACTCACACACCTTGAGGAAATTTAGAATCCTCAATTAACCTATGAAGCATCTTTTTGGTCTGTGGGAGGAAACAGGTTTCTGTACATGCACGGGGAGAACATGCAAACTCCACACAGAAAGGTCCCATCTGGGATTCCAACCAGGGCCTTCTCACTGTGAGGCGAGAGTGTTAACCACTACACCACTGTGCAGCCCTGTCACGCTTGTCTCATTTAACCCATTGTGCTATCTTGGATGACCCCACCCTTACTTTGACATGTTCTCCCTACCATGACAAAGGTGGATAAAGGTGGAAAAAATTCATGTAATCCATGGACACCAGTGAAGATCACAAAAAATTGCAAAAAAAAGTTTCAGAGCTCTGTCTACTGGGTCTAGATGACCCAACTCCCAACGGTAAAGTGCCTGGGATAGCACAAGGGTTAAGAAAATCTAGAATACACATTTCTTTAAATTTAAGGCTAAGACTTGGTCAATGAATGTGTGACTTTGGCCGAATCCAAATTCTTCCCCTCTTTAAAGTTCTAAAAAACGGTGTTGTTGTGTATTTCTGAGCGCTAGCAGCTCCGCACCAACATAGCTGACCGGCAACTATTCATGACGTCATCGAGTGGGAGTATCATCCGAATTCAAAGACACTATGTTATCATAACTCTGTTTGGAGGACTAAATATAGGTGTTGGGAGAAACCGTAGGAGAAGAATTCAGATTCTGCCTTTGTGTCATTTACAGGAAGCCCATTGGGGGAGCAAGTGGCCACGTCAGCCATGTGTCTGTGTTTAGGGTGTTTTTTTCTGTCTCATTCATTTGTGTTCTTTGTCACTTTGGAGTTGAACTGTTGCGGCTCTGTCTTCACACTGCTGTTGTCGTGATCAAAAATATGGGATAATGAAGATAAAAAGGGGGAAATTTGATTTTTTTTCAGCTTGTCCAGCATCTGTGGGTCCATCACATGCAGCTGAAATTTGTTTTAAGGCGGCAGAAAGCTTTTTGCTGTTGTTACCCACAGATTTCTGTCCCAGTCTTTGCATTTTTGCACTGATTCTCATCTATTTAGAAATAAAATAGAATGAAAGTAAAAAGACAAATGATATACTTTTATCCCACAGCAGTCCTGAACTGCAAGGACCTGATTTTTTTTGCTATTCTACTTTCTTTCTGCACATTTGAGCAAGGATTTCTCCCTTGCCACATACTCAAAAACTCACTTAAAATTACACGCACCCAGTACTCGGTGTAAATGCATTTTTTACAATGCAATTTTTTAAATATTTAAAACAAAACAACATTTTAGAGAACTTATGTCCAGTAAATTGAACATCAATCACTTTTTATTTACAAAAAACGTGATACTTTTACTTTGAAAAAGACACCTTTACTTTGAAGGTTTATTTACGTCCAGTGATTGAAAAGAAAAATTTTGTTTGAGCCAATTTCATGAAATTCCACACGTACCACCTGGTTAAGTTTACAACCACAACTGAAGTTTTTCTGACCTTTGATCTTAAGGCCACCTTCCTGAACTTTGCCCGTAAAAATCATCTGTACTACCTTCTACAAATTAAAATTTCTCCTAGAGACTCATCGAGCATCAATTTGAGGCTACTTGATAAAAAAATGTTGATCGTAGATTTCTTAACGTGTTAGATTGGCATCTTTGCCAAGCTAAAAATAATAATTCAATAAAAATAATAATTCAGTCTATTTATTCTACTTAAACCTTGAGGGCCGGCCTCCTGCTGGTTTTCCAGAAATTCTGCCTCATCTGCTGCTGAATTACCTGGATTAGATGTGTTCTGCCAATAAGGAGCTTCCATGGCAGGTTGGTTGGAAAACATGTTGGACACCAGCCCTCCACGCCTGGATTCTGGCACCCCTGACTTCATCATTTTATCTATTTAATTGTGTCACCTGTGCAATTACACCATTTTCTGTTGTGATGACAAACCACAAAAATGAAATCAGGGCTTTACTGAATATGTCTTAGATCCTCCTAATGTCCACGAAAGTGAAGTGAGATGACAAGACAAAGGACTAATGAGCAACAACCCCTGACTTGACTGGAAATCAGGACGGTCAGGGGGAATTTTAAGGTTTGTCTTGTGTTGGTTGGAGCCAGATGGGGCCCAGCTGTTCACTGCTGCCCTTAACGTGAGTTATATGTTTAGGAGGCCGTGCGAGGCTCAAAGGCCCAAAGACGAAGCTGCCGCGGGTCACGCCTGATGGATGTGTGCGCACTCATCTTGAGTCAATCTGTCACTGATGGCCACATGTGAGGCCCGTCTCTGTTGTCTGCAGAGATTTGCAGTTCTGTACTTGCAGAGCAGCACGAGGAAGATGTTTGCTTTAATGCAAGCATGAGCTCCTGCTGATTCTTCATTATCCTTTTCACTGAGCTAGCCTAAAACATTCAAATCTGCTTTTCTGTTTTGTTAAAATCCTGGTCGGATGATGGACTGAGCGTCTGATGAGCTGCCAGCTAGAATCAAACTAAAGAAACAGCTAAAGTGTTAAAGTTTGTTATCGTTTGTCCAGTTCTTTAAGATTTATGATCTGACTCAAGTTTACTTGTCTCTCATTTATTTTTTTTGACTGGTCCAGCTTGTATGGGATGCAGTTTGTGTTTCACGTGTTGGAAAAGTCAGGGCGGCTCAGAAAGCCGGGGTTGCCAGGAAGTGTGTCCAGCTGTGGGTCACGTCTCCTTTCTGTAAACACCACAATGCTCTGATAAACAGTTAGATGTGATTAATTGAGGCCTGGGGGGTTAGAGGGGAACATGCACGCTCAGAGAGCCGCTGATCAATGGCTTCCATGTGTTGAGTCTGGTGGGTTTTGTGCTGTGGAACATGCAGGTATGAAAAACTAAAAGTGAACCTAGGAAACACTTCCTTTTGCAATCCTTCATCCCCGCCTTCTTCTCGGTTCTGCACAGAAAAAATGCTTTGTTCTATGTATTTCCCAGCTGTTGGTAAGTTGTGAGCAGCAGACGTTTGATGGAAACCAAAGAAAGTTTCTGCAAGTTTTTTAACAGCAGAGTTGTAGCTTTTTTTTGTTACTTTTAGTAACGGGTCGGTTTTGCACAATTGGTGGCTGACTAAATACGTTTTTGCCCTACAGTGTATATAAAAATGAAAAGCAGGCTAAATCAGAACAATATAAATTTACGAGCAAGCATAAGCCAAACAACTAATTCATTTTGTTGAGATAAAGTTTATTGACAAACAAATTCTGGTAGTTTTTATGCTTTTACAACTAAAACTGGGTCGGTGCCGACCAGAACATAAGAGGAAGGTTAAGTGACACATTATTTGAATTATGAATAAACTGTTATTCTGTCAGACTCCACAACAGGAAGGTTCATTGCTCCTGTAAAGGTCTCTACCTCTGTGCTGCGCATTTTAGCGACAAAAAAGCCTTTAGGGATAAAATTTACAAAACCTGCCTACATTTAGCATGCCAAATATTGCTGCCTTGTATTTATTTCATAAGTAAAAAGTAATGGAAAGAGGAGCACAAGTGGACAAAGTTTTTTTTTATTAATTAAGTCTATTTTTTGTTTTGTTTTTTGTCAACTATTCCATTAAAATAAGAAATTAAAAAACTGTTTCGGTTGCTCTTTTCCAGCAGACAGTAGTTAAAACAAAAGGACTCCTTAAGCTGAATCGGCATATGAACCAAAGAATTTGTCTTCCTCAGGTTCTTTCGAGGTGACTACACGGTGGAGGTGGCGATCAACGACTACTTGGACATCTACTGTCCTCACTACGAGAGGGCAGAGCCAGCGGAACGCATGGAGCATTACATCTTGTACATGGTGAACTACGACGGCTACACGAGCTGCGACCATCACAGGAAGGGCTTCAAACGCTGGGAGTGTAACCGGCCCCAGAGCCCCAACGGGCCGCTCAAGTTCTCTGAGAAGTTCCAGCTGTTCACGCCCTTCAGCCTGGGCTTTGAGTTCAGACCGGGTCACGAGTACTACTACATCTGTGAGTACTACTACATTACATGTGCTGTCTTAGTAAGCATTTAGGAATCTGTAAGCCATGAAGGACAATAATAGAAAAACAAAAATTACACATCTGTCTCAATGATATAATAAACAGAATAATTTATTTATTTATAATTATAAAGTTGGAATCACATTATGATCTAAAAAGGATTAAAACCAGAGTACAATTTGTTTTTTACAGACAAAAACAAAGATTAACTCAATATAGTAACACTCAAAACAAAAAAAAACCATAGAAGGATTTTGTCCCAGAGCTGCCTCCTAGTTAAGGATAATATAAATTGGCCAGGACTCTGCAGAAAAAAATCAGCCAGTCTCCACATTCTGTGTTTGTATTAAGCCAGTTTTGGTGACTAAAACAAACAAATAAATGCAGGTTTCTGTTGCAAGTCCTCGGACTTTACCTCTCTAAACAAAGACAAAAAACATCAGCTCCACATCAAACTACTAGTTTATACATTCTATATTCATTCTTTTATACATTCATTTTATACATTATACAGTTTTATACATTCTTCTGGGCGGCCGTGGTGCAGCGGTAGATCGACCCATAATCGTAAGATTTCAGGTTCAAGTCCCGCCATGTGTCGAAGTGTCCTTGGGCAAGACACTGAACCCCACCTTGCCTCTGGTGGGAGGTTGGCGCCAGTGTTCGGCAGCGGAGCCGCCACCAGTGTGTGAATGTGTGTGTGACTGGGTGAATGGGACTGTGACTGTAAAGCGCTTTGCCATTTACCATTTTAGCCTATATTGTGGAGAATAAGGTATAAAGTATAGTTTTGCCCAAAGTTTCATTCAGACCCAGTTGAAATTTTGTCCATAATTTTAAAAAATCTCCCGTCACATGTATGCGTTTTGATGCAAGGATCTAACAGTAGGCTCCACCTCTAAACAAGAAGTCAAGCCGCCCTGAGATGTTGACCATGTATGTGTTCTGGCTGGATTTAAAGCCTCTATCATTGTATTAACAACAGTTTATTATAATGTCTGATGCCTTTGACGCCAGAGACTTTCATCAATCAAAAAAAGACTAGTTTCACGTAATAAGTCACTCATTATATTTATTTATATTTTCGTTACCAGAAGCTTTTAAACATATGCAAAGCCTCAAAGGATGTAAACGCAGGTTTTTGATGTAGCTGATTAAAAACTGTCCTTATCAAGGTTCTCAGTTGGTAAATGAGCCAAATATTTAGCTCTGCATGCTGCTCATCAATTACTCTGATATCTGTGTTGCTGATTGTCCGATCAGTGAAATCAAACGCCCCCCCCAGGTTTACCGCCTGGCTCAGACAACAAAAGAGCGAGGACGATGAAAAGCCACAGGAACACAGGCTGCTGTCAGTTTGTTCTGTCCGGACATAATTTGTTCTCCAAGCTGGAAAACATTTCCTAAATTGTAGCTCGTTTGGACCGAAAAGCCCCAAGCAGAGAGTTTTGTTTTAAATGGCACTTAATGATCGCGTTTGTGTGTTTGTAATGAACACGTCAGGTTCAGAGCAGATGCATGAATAAAACATCCACTGCAGGCCAGAGTCGGAGAGCAGAACAAAGAAAGTGAAACTGCACGTGTTTTAACATCTCTTTATAGAAAAGAAGAATTTTCTGTTATACTAATTAATGTTTGATCAACTGTTGCTATAGGGGTCTGACCTTGGATTTACTCTTTACTGATTTTGCAAACATTAAAATGAGCCAAAGAAAAACTTGGCTTATGCTTGGCAAGCTAATTTAACCAGCAAAGTACAGTCACATGAGGCAGAAAATGATTTTACCCAATTAGTTAAATTTTGCAATATAACTTGGTTAAAAACTTCAGTGGATACAACCTGTAACCCTGTAGCAGTGGATATGTCACAGTGGAAAATAACACATGCTCTTTGACCTATCGTACCTTTGAGACCAATGTGATTCAGCCGATTCTAAAGAGGAGAAAAGCAGCTTTTCAGAATCGATTGATTGCGTAAGTACTTCGCGGCTGTAACACCATATTCAACCACGCCCTGAACTCGAGTTCTTGAATGTGCATTTAGCATATGGTGTTCCAACTTACAGTTGGAGAAGGTCTGGTGCAAAATGTTGAAGCGGAGCAAAACCCGTAAATCTTGTCCCAGACTTTTTCTTTCACAGTTCTATTCCGATTTATGAAAGACTCGATGTCATAGAATTTTAGCCGGGCACAAATCACAATAATTAATTTATCCTCCATGATCAATTTTCAGACGGTTGGCACTTCCATGAGTTAAAAGAAACAGTATCCATACAGCACTACCAAATCAGGGTCTCTGATTGGTCAAAGTTTAACTGTTTTGACTTTAACTGGGTGTTCAATAGCAGCGCATTTTGTACATAGAGCCCAAAAACTAACCTAAAAACTTGCAAAGTGATGCTTGAAGGCGAGGGTTTTGATCGTGCAAGCCAGAAAAGTGCGAATATGTGTGCTTACATAGACTTTTGGTGAAAGTGGTCGCTTGAGCGTGCGTCTCCTGAGTCTGTTGCAACTTAATTGTAAATTCTGGAGGAATAAACTGTTCAAGATAACATTAACCAAACTTTGGTTATACTGGTGGTTTTAGTAGGTGCTTATCATGTCTTCTTAAAACTTGAATAATGTCCTTTTAATGATCAGCATACTCTACTTTATCCTGGCTTCTGTTTTTTATTACACATTTATACCATACTCGATACTCGATTCTGATTGGCTGCTGGGTGTGCATTAAAAAGTGATAATGCACAGTGATAACCGCACGCCCCAAAACAAAGTTCCGGTCAACTATCTTAAATCTTCCGTATCGCTGAGCCAGCTTCAACTTTTGCTTCATCATCTGGAAAAAACAAGCGGAAAGATGTGAACTTTCTCTCTGAACTGATGCTTTATTCAACCCATCGGAAAGATCAGCATAGATATATCGCTATATATCACCGAATCTTGACTGCAGTGGGGGCGGGGCGCCTTGTCACGTTACCATGACGAGATGCTGCACCACGTAACAAATAGTCTATCTTTTGTGAAAAAAGTGATCCAAATCGTTAAAAAACAAGAATTAAGGACTAAAAACTGTTTACGTTTTGTAAGTGAGCATGGTATAAGCGGGTTAATGGCCTTCGAAGTGTGCGTTATTACTTTTTAACGCACTTCGCAGATGCAACCGGCCAAAAGTAAAAAGTGATAATGCTGACTTCGTCTGCCATCATTCCTTACTTAATTTTGTGCAGCTGTAGAGTAAACTGCTGTAGAGTTTGTCCAAAATAAATGGATTTTTGATTTTGTATTTCTTCTCTGCAGCATCACCACATCCCAACCTGGCTGGGAAACCATGTTTGAAGCTCAAAATCTATGTCAAACCAACGAGTAAGTATATATCTTTATAAATAGACATTATTTTATCAGGACTAGATCTTATTCTATTATCTGAGGAACCCAAAAATGTGGCAAAATACATCTTCAAAATATCTAATAATTCAGAAAAACAGTACCGGTAGTTTATAGTAAATAAAAAATAATAATTTTACCATTATTTATCAATAATGATTTTTCAAGCTTGAATGGACATCTCCAGAGCCTCCTTTATCCCAACCTAGCTCATTTGCAGGGACCATAAAGTGTCCCCAGACCAACAAGATCTGACAACATCAATCAGTTCTGGGTCTGGTTTGAAGCTTCCTTCTGTGGGTACAAGAAAAACACTGTCTTCTGCCATTTAAATGACAATCAGGCCAACATAAATATTTCAGAGCTCAAAGTTGGTGTACTCTGGATGGTGAATAGCATCACCATCTCACCCCAAGTGGGCTGGAATCCCAGCTGGGTCTTTTCTTCATGGAGTCATCAGACCAGACAATGTCTTTCCAATCTTCTATTGTCCAGTTTTTATGAGCCTGTGTGAATTTTAGCCTCAGTTTCCTGTTCTTAGCTGATAGGAGTGGCTCCTGGTGTGGTCTTCTGCTGCTGCAGCCCATCTGCCTCAAGGTTGTACATGTTGTGTGTTCAGAGATGCTCTTCTCCAGACCTCCGTTCTAACCAGTGGTTATTTGAGCTACTGTTGCTGGAACCTGCCCATCAATAAAGTTCCTTCCACAGAACTGCTCTTCACTAGATATTTTCTCTTTTTTGGACCATTTAAACTCAGACCAGACCGTCTGGCACCAACAACCATGCCACGTTCAAAGTCACATAAATCACTTGACTTTCCCATTCTGATGCTCGGTTTGAACTGCAGCAGATTGTCTTGACCATTTCTACATGCCTAAATGCATTGAGTAGCTGCCATGTGATTGGTTGACTAGAAATTTGCATTAACGAGCAGTTGGCCCAGTGGTTAGACACCACGTACCACAAACAAAAGGTTGGTGTTGGGTGAAAACTGTCATTGCGTCACTTCCATCAGTGATAAAACCTTACAAGCTTGTAGCTAAAATAAATGCATTAGATAATATTATATTATACAAATTCAGCCCGCAGAGTCTTACGGAGTAAACCTGTTTTAACTTGTGTTTGCAGAAATCTCACATGATGATTAGTAAAGAAAAAATTATAATTTGTATACTCATAACACAAATATGAGTTGAAATATGGTTGAAACTGTTGCAAGCTGGGACGACTACTCATGTCTACTTTAGGCATCGAAAGCTAACCTGCAATTTACTGAAACTCCAACATGTAAGCAGTTTAAAGAGCTTTTTTCTTCTTGTTCTTTATGTATTTAGTGAAATGGATGTCCACTGAGTGATGAGCCATCAGGCTCCGAACTCCTCTGGATGCCTAATTAATCCCTCCTCCTTCTTGTAAAACTGTAAATGTCAGTTTAAAGCAGGGGGAGTGTGAAGACTCACAGCTGTCAGTGAGAAGGCATTAAACACTTCCTCCTCACGCTTTTAAAGCAGTTTATGAGAATTTAACTGTCAGTGCAGAAAACAGCATTAACACATTTACACCATCACTGGCGGGAGATCCGCCGTCGCTCCAACAAATCAGCTTTCATCAACAAACGGCGCCGCCGGGAGCCGATGTGCTGGAGAGAAGGAGGATTTGTGGAGGAAACGCAGTGGAGCGAGGAGAAAAGGTGTTCATTAGGCGTGTGGATTATACACTGCGGCTGATTGGCCCAAAAGAGTTGAACAGCAAATTACCCAGAATTCAGAAGAGAAAATGAATAAACCAAAGTGGGCAAATTGTTTCCCCAAATTCTGTCTGACACTCCATCAATCATCCTTTTACAATAAAGTTGGACAAATTAAATACAGGATGTTTTTAAATGCATTTTTATGATCAATTTCGGACTCTTTTAGATGTATTCTTTGGAAGCGATTCTGCAGCATAATTAAAAATAAAAGTCAAAACCAGAAATGCTTTTTCATTTTCAAAATGAAGCTGCTTTTCTTGAATCAAAATTAAAAAGAAAAAGCAATCTGCCAAAATGCTTTTTACAGTTTCTTCTTCAACACCGCTTATTCTGTCACTTGGTTAAAATGATAATGAAAATGGTATTTGAGATTTCGTTTTCAAAAAGAGGGGTTGAAGTAGGAAAGGAAAAAGCATTTTGGCGGATTGCTTTTTCATTTTAATTTTGAGTCAAAAAATGCAGCTTCATTTTGAAAATGAAAAACCATAATTTTAATAGTCATATTAGATATTTGTAATTGAATTTTGCTACACATTTACTGAACAACTTTTTGAAAACGAAATGTCAAATACCATTTTCACTATCATTTTAACCAAGTGACAGAATAAGCGGTGTTGAAGAAGAAACTGAAAAAGGTTTTTGGCGGATTGCTTTTTCTTTTTAATTTTGATTCAAGAAATGCTGCTTCATTTTGAAATTGAACAAGCATTTCTGGTTTTGACTTTTATTTTTTAATTATGCTACAGAATCGCTTCCATACTATTTGCTGGTCCACAGAGGTAGTTACATTTCTGAATATTTCTTTTTTCAAATTGTTGTGAATCAGGAGCAGAAGAAAAAATGCTATTGGAAAAAGATTTTATTTGTGACATAGAACATACACTGGGCAGGCTACAAACACCCTGCAATGAGCTCTCAACAACTGGAAAAGAGGAAGAGGGGGCGGGGTTGCTCATCGCCAACGGTCTTGCCCACAACCCCCTATACATCTGTCTGCGGTCTTTTCTACTCTCTGTGTCTCACTTTGTCCAAGCAAACCTCTTCCTCTCAACACACTGGAACTTTTCAACTCCACCACTTAGTCTACTTATCAACCCAGATGACACACCAAGCACCTCCTCCCAGCTGTGGTTGTCCAATCATCTGGAAGAACCTTCAGATCTCCCAAAGCCTGATTCAACTCCTCTCTAAAAACCACAGAGCAGTCTTCATCTGCTGTGTCCTTGTCTTCTTCACATTTCTCACCACACAGGACATCCACCTTTCTTCTTCCCATCATGTCGACCAGCTCTTTACTTTTCCCTAAGGTTCCAACATTCAAAGTTCCTAATAAGACCTACACATCTGCCTTTCCTTTGTTTTCCTCAGCCTTGAACATGTGGTGGTTGTGGTTGTTGTTAACCTCAGCCACAACCGATCCAGACTGAAAGTTCTGTTTGGGATTAGTAAATGTAATTTGACTTTGGTTTCACATCGAATGTTCTCCCCGACACAACTTCCTGCATTTATCTGTTCCACCTCCACGCTGAGATTCACAACAGCTGACAGCTTTAAGGCTCCTCCTCTGTCAGTTATTCCAGCTCTTCACTGTATACGATCACATTTATCTGAGATTCTTGAAGATTGTGGAACAGTACTGAAGAGAAAATAAAGAAGATAATTGATTTGGTTTTAAGTTTGATGTCCATGAGCTGAAACCTCTCTGTGGGAAGTGAACCTAAAGTTAGCACTAATCCTGATTCTTAGTCCACCATTCTAGTCATCTGCAGAAAACGAGGTATCTTTGCTAAAAAAACAATGTTACTCGAATTGAAGTAAAAAGTAGGAATAATTACTTGACTAAGAGAAGAAAAGCAAATGGTAAAAAAAAGTGCTATACCACTATACTGTGCGGGTGCCGGGGGGTCCTGGCTACCACTGCTGGTTCCACGGGGCTCTCGGCGTGGAGTTGACCACCTCAGCAGAACATAAACACTTACCTGAGACCAGGTGTCAGCTCACCTTTGCACAAATAGTATGCGTAACAGAATGAAATGCTTTGGAGCCAACAGGTACGTTTACAACATTTGAGTGTATGTGGATAGGCCCCACCCCTTTAGACTAGCATATACACCTGCATTAATGGTTATAAACTTCCAGCAACTTGTTGCTTTATGATTAACCCCCCCCCCCCCTCTATAATCACCCTCTAATTTCCTTCAACCTCCCCTTTTCCCTCTCTCTTAATTGTGCCCTTAGTCCCCTCCCAAAATACCTCTCTCTTCTTTTCTCTTATTCTTTGGTCCAACAGAAACTGGATAAGTCTTTTATCAATATAAATCAAATTTAGCCTAAATTACTAAAGGGGTTATAAATACACACCTTGTGTGTCAGAAGTTTCATGTTGTAACAGTAAAATATAATAAAATCAAGGATTTTATTAAGTTGGAATAGAAAATAGAATTATTTTGAACAAGTAGCATCTCTCCTATTTAGTAAGAACAAAGCTTTCACTGATGTCTAGATCAGTGTTTTTCAACCTTTTTTGAGCCACGGCACACTTTAGCCTTGACAAAAATCCCGCGGCACACCAGCATCCAAAAAAAAAAAAGGAAAAAAAAAAACTCAGTCTGTATTGATCGACAGCAGCCCCCCCCCCCCCCCGCCCTCCGGAATCTCACGGGCATTTTCATGATATTTGTGGCAGAAAAAGCTGGAAGTTGTAGCTGTTTTTTTCTAAAAGTTGAATTAAAAGTTAAGTTAAAAGATTCAAAAACTGTTTGATGTGTGTTCCTTGTTTAAAGACGTTAAGAGGAGAGGCTCATTGTGCGCTAAGACAGTCGTTCTAACCCAATGCATCATGGGAGATGTAGTGCCATAAGTTCGCCGACCGCAGAAAGACCAGCTTCTCTGAGCTTCATGGTTTTGTTCTCTTGTTCCACGGTCTGACACCGGATTCTGTGGAAAGCTACACCACTAAAGACGAGCTTTAGCTGGTATTTCTGTTAGAACTGAGCGACTTTATGAGTTAAATCTAAATAAACAAGGAAGTGAAGACTTTAACCACTTCTGATTGGTCAGACTGATGACATGTGATTAAACCTTCAAGAATGATTGGTGGAGACAGTTAAAGGGGCGGCACTGGTATAGCTAACAGGATTAGCTGCAGCTAAATCGCTGTATCTTCATTCTTATCAAAATGTCTTTAATAGAATCAAATAAACACAAAGAAAAAATAATTTTATGATCTTTTATATTCCTAACTACTCAGTGTTTTATCAGGGTTTGTTTGGATGAACAAAGAGCTGATATCCTGGAGATGGGAAATGTTTTTAGATCAGTTAATGAGGGCAATTTCCCACGGCACACTTGACCATCTCCCACGGCACACTAGTGTGCCGCGGCACAGTGGTTGAAAAACACTGGTCTAGATCACATGTGATACACAATATTTTAATCCACTGTTTTTATCGAGCAAAGACAAAAAATAAAAATCCAAAATCTGAAGTTTACCTTTCGTTTATCAAAGAATTTGATCTCATTCTTCCTTTTTCCCAGGTATGATGAATTTTTGGTATTTGATAAATGTTTTACCTTTGCCATGCATCACTGCTGCATTCCCCTTTTATCCTTATGTGCATCCCTACAATAGACTAAATTTTCAAAAAAAAAAAAGCAAGAAGTAACTATACAGTAACTATGAGTACAGTCTTCTGAAGTAAATGAAGTTGTAAATCTTTATTTAAGGACTAACATTTCTGCAAAAACTTTCTTAAGTAAATGTATCAAAATAAATGTAACTTATATACTCTGGCAGAAACAGTCTGTTACTTAAACTTGTTTCTTATGAAATGTCAATCAGAGCCCTCTAGTGGAGAAAGGTGTTAGTGCATAGGCCCAACTTAAATTGGAACCACTGGGGCAGCAACCTCCATCTTTATTCAGTTTGCTCTGTGTTCTAACACAGGTCTGTTCTCTCTTTTAGATGACTCGGTGTACGAGTCACCAGAACCCTTCCTGACGGATGACACCACCGGCGCCTGCAGCCTCACGCTGCCATCCCCCGCTCTGCTCAGCCTACTCCTCATCCTCCTGGTCCTTGCTTCCTCGTAGCATTTCCTCCCCAGATTCCAGGTTACTTCCTCTATTTCGCCGACCTCTGACTCTTATTATTATTTGGGGATCAACCTGAGGGATTGCGGTTCAGCGCTGAGAGGAGTTTGGGATTTCCGCAAACATTGTTTGAAGACAGAACAAACAGAGAATTCCGTCTCCCAAAAACAACTGGGATTATTTCTTTTTAATCCAGAACTAGCAGGTTTCAGCACCGACGTTGGAGCTCATCCGAGTACACAAAACCTCTCAATAACCTCTTTAACCAAGCCAAACCTGAAGACCACATCAATGCTTTAACACCTTCTTCTCCATAACCATTACTGCAGAATTTGCTGAGTTGTTGGATCATCTCTAAATTTTTGCTATTTACATATTTTTTCCAAGGCTGATAAATATGTGCTGCGATTTTTTTCATGTCTGTGTGTCAAAGATGATTTTTCAGCAGATGCCTCTGCGTCTGCATCATTCAATGATCAATATTCAATAAGCTATGGTTGTGTTGAAGTATGTTCTTACAGCGATTGATGTGACTAGTCTGATGACCTCACACGTGTCTGGATTACGCTGACCTAGGGGTGAAGTCGTCGATGTGATCTCACCTCAAGACAGCGCCCTCATCGGTGATCAATCCTGAAAAGTTTGATCTCTGCTACATAGACTGAAGGGTTGCGTGGTCACCATGGCAACGTCAGGTGAGATAGGAAGTCAGGAAACTCATTTGTGTAAAGATTTTCTTTCTATGCTCATGAGTTATCTAACACTCCCATGTAAGCAGTAACAAGTCATGAATTTGGTCGTAATAACCAAAAAATTGTTTATTATGTTTATAGCATCATTTATTATTGCCTTTACAGTTTTTTCAGTCTCGTGGTTGGAAAGACGAAAAACTGTTCCATGAAGGAAAACGGCAGACAACTGGACCGCATTAGCAAAATATGGCCAATACTCCCATCTAGTGGTCATAAAGTAGAATGCATTTCACAACTAATTTACGCGAGACATCCAGCTGTTCTGAATAGGAAAAAAAACACCATAACATTAGAAATTTTAGTTACAAAAAATATTAATTTCTGTGTATGTTGTCAACACTAAAAAAAAAAACTATCAAGCAATTTGTAAATAATTGCAAAATCTGAATGTTATTGATGTAAGGAGTGAATATTCCAATTAAACCTGCAGCACATTACATACATGTCCTTTATTTAAAATGTCATGAAAGACATTGCTAAGAGATTAGATGCAGGATGAAATTATAATATCATATTTCTTTATTTATCAAAGGTTTTTTTCTACATTTAAGATGTCAATTTTGAGCTTTTATAAAATTAATGAACAGGATGCTAAAAAATATGGGGATGGGATATGGGAAATATTGGGGATAAGGAACCTGAGGGTCTGGGAGCCATATGGGGCTCTTTTGCCTCTCAATTAAGGCTTTTTAAATAAATAAATAAATAAAAGTTTTTAGGTTTAAAAAGTAACTAAAGTAAAAAGTTGAGTATTTTAACTCAAACTTTATTTCATCTATTTACAGTTGAAAGACAGTACGCATTATTTTGCAAGGTTCCTGACTTTGGTACCCATAATTCTCCAACAATCCTTTAAGCAAAGCAGCTTTGTAGTTTACCAACATTGTGCTAAAACACTTTGACAGATTTTTGAGCACTGTTTACCACAGAAAATCAATTTGAGGTCAGTAACTTTTAGCAGAATTATACTGAATTATAGGGCGGACTTTCTATTTTTGAACAAGGTGCACTTTGTGGTCTAAACAAAAACAGCAAGGTTCATTTTATTAGTTCTAAATTGATTTTTATTAGTTAGATTTACAAATTTCAGGTAGAGATGCACCACAAACAGTAAAAATAAACTTTTATATTTTTTTAATTACTACTGACATTATACTTCCCACTACTACATTTGTGATGATCACATGAAATACAGGATGTCTTTTACTTTGAAAGGAATTCATATGAACCTGTGCCATTTCCCATGATGTTTTATTTATTTAAAAGAAACACACCAATAGTTCATTTAAAAGCTAAATCATAGCACTTCAGTGACCAGATTGGACCTAAACCTTTGGGAGACTGCAGGTGTTCCGTCTGTGGATTCATCCAACACAGAGAATGTTGAGTCTTTTCTGATAATTCCTCTCACCTGCATGGACTTTTATGTTGTGCTAAAACATTGATGTGGTCTTTGGTTAAAATAAATCAATTCAATCAGGAACTGTAAGCCACTTCTCAAGAAAGCATCTCGTCTTTTCCCGTGGCGGTGGAGTCTGACCTTCCTCTCAAAAGTCCTCCTTTGACAGATGGATTTACTGCGGTGGTTCTGCTGGACCTCGTCAGCCCAAAAACCCTACTCGTCTGTTGTCTTTTACAAACAAGGATGGCATCGCTGAGAATTAAAAGCCACAGAAAAGACTGAACTGTGCTGTTGATATCCTCACTCATCGCCAGCCGGAGGGCGTGGCTAACTTCTGACAATAATTTTCTTCATCAGATCTCAAAATTCCAGACGCTTTTCAGCCTTTTCTTTCTGTAAATCTGCCAAAGACTCTTCTGTAACTTTTTAATATTTTTTTTGGAAGATTCTCAGTGGGCGGGGCTACATAACAGCAGATTTGTCATTTGTGGGCCGGGTTAGAAAAAAAGGGGAGGAGCTTTATTATTAATTTTTTTCTCAATAAAACCGAATGTTTTGTGGTAATGAGCAAATCAAAAATGGCCTTTTCTCCCCCCCGCTGGTGCTACGTTTTTATGGACTGTGGCGGTGACATTGTGTGGTCGAGCTCTTTGTCCCACCCATATTTTTTTCTTTATTTCCTCATGCAGTTTCTCCATCAGGAGGGGGCGTGTCCTTGTAAGCAGGGGCGTGCTGGAAAATGCAGTATATCAAATGAATGCACTGTGGTGGTGGACAAAAGGTGATGTTTAGCAAATCGACAGGAAAACTTTATGAAAAGAAGAAAAACTCAGTTCTTAATTTTATTTGTGCCATTTTTTCGCAGGAGAAAGTTTATATGAAAAATGACGTCTGATGTTTGTTGTTGTCGTTGATGCTGTAGTTGTTGTCTTCCTTCTGTTCTTGCTTGCATCTCAATGCATTCTGGTCCCCGTAGTCCCGTGAATTCTGGTTCTGTTGGCGAGTGACGCTTCAGTGGATCTTAATGGATTTTTGTGGACTGAATCGGTTTTTCATAGCATAAGGAAAATGTAAAGGACTCTGTTAAATAAATGGGGAAAAAAAGTGTGTCAGAGTGAGACCTCCTTGCCATCTCTGGAGAAGAAAAAGCTTTTTCTACATCAAACATCTGCAAATTCTATTCTTTCAAATACAAAATAAAAGCTGTTTTTGTATATTTTCTTATTGGATGCTTATAAAGTCCTGTTGTAAAGAATACATTTATCTGATTGGCTGAAGAGCTGATGAGAGGTCGGAGGTCGCCAGGTCTCCTAAATTCGCCTGCGCTGCATGAGCAGGAAAAATGTGACAGCAGAAATCCATCGAGTGAATTTTGTTTGAAAATCTCAGAGAGAAGATGTGAAGAAATGAAATTTGTGCTTGATAAATTCACCAGTAAATGAATAAAAGTCCCACGAGAGACAGTTTTTCGGCCTTGACTCGTTCATTTTGACTGGTTTACTTGCCTGAAGTTAAACATCTACAGGATGGAATGCAGAGAAGAAAAGAACATCCCATCATCCAGATGACAGGATGACGGCCTGTCATCAGTTTATTTTTATTTAATTTAATGTATTCTGTTTTGCTTTATTTTGTTTAACCTTGAATTGATTTATTTAAAGAAAAAAAAATTTCATTTTAATTTCCTTTGTTTAAATTTCTGTTTTTTAATTTTATTGTTGTTATTGTTATCTATTGTTATTTTTCATTATTTTATTATTTATTATTTTATTATTTTATTATTTATTAATTATTAATTATTTATTTTATTTTATTCAACTAAGACATAAAGAAAGTTCTTCACCCCAAAGAAAAGGGTTCTGCATGTCAGAAAGTTATTAGCAGGTGATTTATAAATGATGGGTGGTTTATTCTAAACAGCCAATCACAATTAACAGGTTTAGGGATGTGAAACCAAAAGCACATCTACAGTCTGAGACTTACAAGGTGAAATAATGTTTCTTTTCAACTTTAAAAGATTTATTGTTAACCCCATTGTTACATAAAAATCTAAACACAAACTTTTTTCTTAAATTTTCTTCTAAATTCATCTCAGAACTCCACATCAAAGATTAATTTTAACTTTTTCTCATTAAAGCGTTCTCAGTTTTTTTTATCTCAACTTTTTTACATTTAAGATATTTATTCTGAGATTGAATAACGCAGAAATTCTTATCTGCCTATGTTTTTTTAAATGATTCTTTAAATTGTCATCTTTGTTTCTTAAATTAGACAAAAATGGATGAAACTTTAAAAAAAAAAAAAAACAGTTTCGATTAGTTATATTTGCAAAAATCCTGACCAAAAAAAACTCTCATTTGTAAGCAAAGAAATTTTATTTTTGAGACCAACGTTAGCTCAACAAATATTTATTTATGTCGAGGTTTGTGCTGGTTTTAAAGTTGTCAGAAGCTGGTTTACATTTTTGTACTTTGTCCACCAGATGGCGCCGTTATTCCAAAGTGTTTTTGTTTGCTTATTCCTTTGCTGCAAACTCTTACTGGAGTTAAATTTGTGCCAAATCTTGATACAAAAAATATTGGTTAATAGATTTGGCACAAATATAACTCCATATAAAACTGAAAACAGAGCATATTTTCTTGGAAAGAGAAAAAAAACGGCAAGGAAAAAAAGTGCACAATTTGTTTTTGCAAACTGAAGGGTCACGGATTTTAAAGGAAGATAAATCTGCAAAAAAAAAAAAAAAATATATATATATATATATATATATATATATATATATATATATATATATATATATATATATATATATGTGTGTGTGTTTTCTTGTTCAAATTAAATGGCAAAATATACAATCAAAAATAGCAGGGTCTGTTTAGATGCAGCAGAATACTTTTGACCACTGAGAATTTTGTCCATAAATGCATGTGGGACAATTTCAGGAAAACAGAAAAATCCAATTTTAAAGATTGAAACTGAGCTGACAGATTAAAAAAATTAAGATTGGCTCCATACCATACTGCCTTCACCTAGATCCAGCCCAGATAACAACAGGCCCTGTGTCTCTGCTCAGGACAAAGCAGGTAAAAAACGTCTCTGTCTGAAGCATTTTGAACTGCTTCTGTAAAATGACTTAGACAGTTCTGTTGGCTTGAAAATCTGAAACTCTCACCTGTCATTGCATCTCGTTTGACCAGGCAACCAACAGGAGGCGCTATGTACTCAGATTAGCATCTTTCTTCTGGTTAAAACAAGAGAACCACTTACTCTGACAAAAGCAAACGACTCTGCTAAGATAGGTTTATAAAAAAAAGTCAAAATACTGGTGTAAAATGAAAAATATCTGTATTAGGAGAAGCTGGATGAGGCGGCCCTGGCATCTGGTTCGGACACCTCCTGGATCCCTCCCCGGGGAGGTGTTCCAGACATGTCCCATTGAGCAGACTCAGGACATGCTGGAAAAAGTACATCCCTCAGCTGGCCCGGGAACCCCAGAGGAGCTGGAGGAAGCAGCCAGGGACAACGAGACATGAACAATGTGTCAGGAGGAGCATTTCAAATGTTGGGACTGTGACAGGGAAAGTCAGCAGACATGATCAAAGAAGAAAAGTTGAGATTCAGTCTGATAGAAAGAGAGACAGCAAAGAGTGGTGGATGGAGGTGAAGAGGCATCTGCAAATAGGTCGTAGCAGGTGGAGGAAGGTTTCAGGTGTTTTGTTTGACAAACGAGTCTCAGCAAGAAGGAAAGGGAAGGTGAAGAAGACTGTGGTGAGAGCAGCCATGTTGTTGGTTTAGAGCAGGGGCCTGCAACCTGAGGCTCCAGAGCAACCCGTAGGGTTTTTCACCCCTCCGTTGTGTCTCTCTGTCTGAAGACAAACAAAATCATAGCGCTGATTTAAATTTAATGTATTAGATTTATGAATTTATGGCTAAGTTGCTTCTGTAACAGTAATAACTTGGTAAAAATAAATTGTCACTGCTGCTGCCATTGCAATTAAATCAAAAGGGCTTGTATTTTTTTCAGAGTGCATACATTTCAAATTTTGAGCAAATTACTGTTGAAAAGTTTGAAATTCTTTAAGCTCTGCTTATTATTAGGATGTTTTTAAATCCAATTATCTCATGCTGTAAAATAACATTTAGTTGCTGTCAAGAGGGAAGAAGAGAAATAGATGTAAGGCCTATTCATACTTCATATTCTTCTACTGGATCTAAAGTGTATGAATTAATATTTTCATATTTAGTAGGGCGGCTCACCAAAGTAGACCTATAAATAATATTTTAAAAACCCTCTATTTTGATTGCATAATATTTTGGTTGAAGTATTCTATTTAAGTCTTGTCCTGTCTTAAGAGTAAAAACCAATAGGCAGAATGAAGTGCTACCTTCTCTATTTTTCCATTTTTTATTAATCAAAGGTTCAGCTATACTTTATATATCATAAATGATGAGAAACCAGCCTGAATGGCTGTTCAGCGTTGAAGGCTGCAGACACCTGGAGGTAACAGAGATGAAGATGTTGAGGTTCTCTTTGGATGAGGATGGATGGAACCCGGAATGAATCCCATCAGAACAACAGATCATGGTAGATGTTTTAGGGGATAAATGCAGGGAAGCAGACTGAGATGTTTGGACACTTGAAGAGGAAAAACAGTGTTGACTGTCTTCATGGATGTAGCAGAGGAGGACATGAAGGGGGTTGAGGGACGAAGGATGGAAATAGATGGAGGTGGAAGATTTGCTGTGATACCTCGTGAGGAACGCAGCTGAAAGAACCTTGGAGGAGAAACTGTTGTCATCTCCAGCGACATTTCTGGAGAAGTTAGAGTCCTCAGACACTGCCACTTTGGATTTGCTATGAATAAAAGCAACTTCTCTTGCTAAATAATTCTGAGGAAGGCCACTGTTTGATTTCCACAATCGCTGGTTTCTGCTAAATGACACAGCTGAGCTTCTTTGACCTCTAACAGGCTGTTGAGTTCATGCATCTTCTTACCTTCAGCATGGATAATGTTGCATCTCTCAGCCTTCCTTTCCTTTGGCAGTACGTGTGACGTTTGAATTTCCTCCAACACGCTGTATCACGTACTTACAGATGCAGGAGATCCCAAAATATCTCAGATTGACAAAATGACAGTCCCATTCTGTCTCTATCATAAATACACAGACTAAAGTCTCTGCATTCTGCACAAAACCTTGTTCTGCTTGTCATGTTTAGATCCAGCTTCTTTAGATCTGTGGCCCTTTGATTTAAAATAATGAATGCGGTTGTTTCTGAACGCCCCTCAGTGGTGAGAGCTTTCATCACGTTCTTGAGAAGCGTCTCCTTCAGTGGATGAGACAGATCTCAGCATAGAAAAGCTGATACAGACAGACTGAAAGACTTAAAACTGGAATACAGATTGACTGTAGATCTTCAAATTAATGATGAGACAACATCTAAAACAGACTTTTTCTTGATATTTCTTGTTTTCAGATACAAAAATCAGTAACTTTGGGGAAAATACATTTAGACGTATTTCTGTTCTATGTGAGGAAACAAAAAGCAATCGAATTTTCATCAAGTATTTCGTTGCCTTTCAGTGTTAATAAAAATGCAGGTTCAAAGAATCACAAGGCCGGTTGGTTTGCCCTCACTCATTTTCACCTTTAAATCTGACCATCTTGGCAAAAAGCATGGACACTTCTGCTTTAAGGTTTACTATTTTGTACTGCAGTGCAATATAGTGTCAGGCTATTTTGCCAAAAAAATGTCATCCTGGTCCATGCTGTCCAATAGAATTTTTTTAATGGAATCTATAATGTAATTGAAGTTATTGCAGAGTTAATTACTTTTATTTTGAAATATGAGACACATATGCTTCCATAAGTTAACTCGATTATCTTATATAGATACGAAAAAGTAAACATTATTTATTTAGTTTTTTTTAGTTAAGAAGTGGGGATGTGTTGTTGAAAAATACATTAATCTCAGTGGTTTGAACCCGTAGTGCTTTTATTTTGATATGTTGTTGAAAAAGTAAATGACTGAATCCTGAAGACAGGAAACAGTGGTTTAACCCCAGCACATAAACAAACGGGCTAAAAAAAATGTCAGGAGTTATTGAGCCTATTTCATGTCACAATGAGATCCCGCAGGGGTCGTGATGAAGAGGAGAAGGAGGAGGAAGAGCGGAAAACACGACTCCTGCAGCGGGGAGGGGGGGCAGTCTGGGTCCCTGGGGTGCTGCTTCCTGGGAGCCGGAGTTTAATGAGCCCGCTATTGGGACAGTCAATATCAGAGGGCGGGGTCTCCTTGGAAACGAGGCGTCACGACACGCAGCGGGAGGGGTGTGCGGGGGGGGGGGGGGGGGGGGGGGGGCACTAGGTCCCTATAAAAGATGTAGCGGGACGCATGAAACCCACAGCAGAGGTAGCGAAGACAGAACCTCCTAGAACCCCGAGCCGAGACCCCCACGCTGCTGCACGAGACATGCGGTACGAGAGCCAGTCCCCCGCGCGCGCCTCCAACAGGTGAGGATTCAGAAAACTCAGGTGGTCACGTGACCCACAGGGACGGAAGTGGCACGTTTTTAGAGAACTTATTGAAGGTTTAGAGTTCTTTTTTTTTTAATTTATTTATTTTTATTAAAACTTTAGTTCAAAACAATAGTTTATATTTATTTTTTTACAACTTCAAGACATGTCAGTGCAAGTGGAGGATTGTGCTCCTTTCTATTTTATTCATTTTATTATCATTATTATAAATGTTGTTAAATGTGTTGATTTTAACTATTTATATTATTTCCTGTGTCTGCAGCCAGCCAGAAGCCTGCTTCAAAACGAAGCAGACATCTTCACCTTTTGACAACAGCTGCTTCACTCATGGTGAGTTTTCTGCAATAATTCTCTGCTTTTATATCCATGAAAGTAATACCTAAGATCCTTATAGGGGAAAATCGCTTTTTATATGCCAGAGGAAACATTTTTTGTGTAATGTGGTTAGTAAGGTATTTTGATTAGAAATGTAAATTTTACAAATGATGCAATATGTGCTTATATGAAAAATGAATTAATAAGAATTTAAATGTTTTAAAGAAACTGTCTGAAAAAGCATAACAAAATAAACCCTTTGAATAAACCCAATTTTTTGAGTAAATATTCTCAGATTGTTTGTGTTTCGAAATTTTTACTCTTTTATTTATTTTTTTTATTTTTTTCTATTTTTGGTTTGATTTATTCAGATTCTTTATTTGTCATTCATGCATAGCATTTGGGGTGCAACACCAAACGAAATTAGGTTGCTCCGGCCACAACAAAACAGTGTCTAGACTCCCAGTAAATATAAGGAACACATAGTGTTTCAAAACTGGACAGTGAAAACACAAGAAATAATAACTGTACAAGAGATCTGGTGCAAAATAAGATTTGTACAAAATGGCATGTGCAAGGTAAATCATGAAGAGGGACAGAGGTAGACATTAGTGGTTGAATAGGTCACTTTAGAACCTGAGGTTTTTTAAAGGAGTTCAGGAGTCTGATGGCAGTGAGGAAGAAACTGTTCCACAGCCTCACTGTTCTGCAGAGTAGGCTGGGGTGTGATACCTGAAGGTAGGAGGGAGAACAGTCCATGTGATGGGTGAGTGGGGTCCCTGGTGATCTGATTTGCTCTCGACAGGCAGCGTTGTTTTGTCAGGTCCCCCGATGGTAGTGGGACCCCAATGATTTGTTTCAGCTGACCCCACCACTCTCTCCATGTCTTCTTGTCTGAGACATGCTCTCCTGCCACAGAGATTTGCTGCTGGATAGCACATGATAGTTATTGTTTGTCTCTTTTTTGTCCTCCTTTATGGAGTTATATAGCTTACTTTACTTTTTCTCCTTCGCTCTTGTCTGCACCAGCCTCCTAGTCCAGAGCTCTTGCTGACCCCCTTCTCCTCTGAATCCTCCCCCCAGGTTCCGGTCCCCGGATAGTCCGGCGGATCTTCACCAACAGCAGGGAGCGCTGGCGGCAGCAGAACGTGAACGGAGCCTTCGCTGAGCTGCGACGCCTCATCCCCACACACCCGCCCGACAGGAAGCTCAGCAAGAACGAGATCTTGCGCCTCGCTCTCAGATACATCCGCTTTCTGGACCAACTCCTGTCTGAGCAGGACCCCCAGGATGGGGACCCAGGAGAGGAGGAGCACAGACTGCAGGGCGTGGTGTCGCCTAATCTAAGTTCCATGAGTTCAGAGGAGGCGGAATTTGACGTAATGATGGATGAGCCACTCCACCTGCCGTACCTCCACCTGCCAGCCATGTACGAATGAGGACAGAAAGAGGATTTCCTCTGAGGAGAACGCCATCTTTGGAGAAAACTGAGCAGACGTGACTCTTCACGGTTGCTCAATCGTAGACTTCTTCATGTCATGTTCGGGGTCTTGGACCTCAGCTGTTTGAGCAATTCTAATCCCAGCTGGAATGAATGACTGATTATTGATCCAGATTAATTCAAGGAAGGTCAAAGGTCAAACAGCTCAAACACACATGACATACCAAGGAAGAAAATCCAAAGGGCCCTCTAGTTCTTCATTATGAAGATCTGACACAATCATGTGATATTCACATAATTATCCATGTGTTCTGCAGTCCAGCAGAAAAACCAGCAGCCAGTAAGGTTCAGTCTTCTTCCTGTTACAGCAAGCAGCAGGTCAATGCGTTTATTCTGTAAAGTCTTGTGTGTTTTGACTCTTCCTTTTTATTAGGTTTGATATATTTTCTGTTATTGTCTGAATATTTGATCATTAAAAATGTAAATAAATAATGTGCTGCATCAGTATCTTTTACAAAAAAAACCATCTACTTGAAAAACGCTTTAATCTACATTTTTTCCACGAGGCACTGTAGGAAGAAATTAGAAATGATTTAAAAATAAACAACTTCAAAACAGGCTAAAAATAACTAATTATGTCAGTAAGACAATTGTTCCTGCTGAAAGTCAAAACTGTTATTGACAATTCTGCCTTTCTCATTGCCCACAAGGCTGAATAAAAGCCAGATTTGAATTACCTACTAGCTAACTAAACTAGCTCAGTGGCCTGATGGTAGAGTGTCCACCCTTACAATGGAAGGTCGTGAGTTCAAACCCAGGCTGAGACTCTGAAAATGTGATCCAATGCCTAATGGGTTAAATTGAGGGGTTAAACCACCAAATGGTTCCAGAGCACAGCTATGTCTGCAGCTCCTCTCTACCCCAGAGGATGAAATGTGGATGTCACACACTGTGATAGATAATGGGACTTTAACTTTAAAATGTTAAATATGAAAATAATTATTCTGATAAATAATATTATAGTAATAATTTCTACTAAAAATGAGTAGAATGAAGCTGGAGTGTTAAAGCAGTCACTGTTAGTATATTCATTTGGTTTAACCCTTGTGCTATCCTGTGACCCCCACCCTTACATTGACGTGTTCTTTTCTACCATGACAAAGGTGGATAAAGGTGGAGAGGATTTCATGTAATCCATGGACACCATTGAAGATCACAAATCATTGAAGAAAAAAGGTTCAGAGCTCTGTCTAGTGGGTCTAGCTGACCCAACTCCCAAATTTTAAAGTGCCAAGGATAGCACAAGGGATAGCACAAGGGTTAACATTAACCCTTGTGCTATCCTAGGCACTTTAACTTTTTTCTTCAATGATTTGTGATCCAAATCCAAATGGTGTCCATTACATAACATGAAATCCTCTCCACCTTTATCCACCTTTGTCATGGTAGGAAGAACACGTCAATGTAAGAGTGAGGTCACAGGATAGCACAAGGGATAAAATGAATGACAGAAAATATCCTCAAAGAAAGGAAAAGTAACACAGTCAAAACCTAAACCCAAACTGATCTTTGAGTTTATTTGGTTTAAATTTATAATTTTCTAGAAGAAAGAGCAATCAGAAAAAGATAAAGTGAATAGTTTACATACAATACAACCTTTTCAATGTCGTAATCAGTAAACAGTATCTTGTTGGGAAAGTCTATCATTTTTATATTTTTGTTTAATGCAATGACTATAAAGTTTTGGTTTCTTTAAACATTTTTACTTTAATGTTTCAAAATATTAGAATCGTAAAAAGTGTCTAGTGCGCGATCAAGTTCAGCCAAAGGTCACAGAATCTGAGTGTCCTGGCAGATTCTGTTACATTAATGTAAACGTGGACCTCAAGAATACTCTGCTAAACATAGAAAAAGATGGGTTCTTATAAAGTGCATCTCCTTTTTGCATGAATTTACAACAACTTTTTTTTTTTTTTAGAAAAAATATTTTCCTGATATATGTGATATAAGTGGAGATGTTTACCACTTGGTGGTCTGAGCATCCCCGCCTCACAGAAGTATCAGAGTGGCGGACCCCGAAAGCAAAAAGAAACAAAAAGGTGAAAATCAGACAAACAGGGTCAAACCCCCAGATCTAAAATCCATCAATAAATCCTGATCTTTACCTCGGTATCAGTGGCTGCAGAACACTCATGGGGGGCTCGATTCCCACTTAACAAGCCAATGATGAGTGGGTGTGAAGCTAATGGCCGATAACTATCAAAACCAATCAGACGGCCCCAAGAGAGACAACACAACAGAAGCAGTCCCAGAGGGAGTGAGGGGCGTGGTTCCATTAGAAAGACCTGACAGGGACACTGTGTGATGCTGGCTCGCCCACCGTTCCCACCTCTGTATCTGGGTGTGCAGTGTGTCTCATCAGGGACGATTAATGAAACGACTTCTTCCTGATTTTCCATCACCTGTGCTTCCATCTTCAGCTTCACCAGTTTCTGTGAAATCAGATTCAAATGCAGCAAACAGAGACAAATTCATTCATGGACCCAAACACTATATAATAAGGTGTAACAATTTATTTTAACAACAATTTGATTCATGTGCCCTTTTTAGCCAAAAACCTGTACAAAACAACTACTGTACAAGCTGTTTGTAATGCACCTGATTCACAACCATTTTAATATAGAAATATTTAAAAACACAATTTTAATTTTTCGAAAGCTCCACCATCATGAGAAAAATGCTGCAAGAACATGTTAAAAACACAATTTTCATCGGACCGGGTCTTTAAACAGAATGGGATTTCAAATCCAAGCAGGAAAAAACTATCAACGGAGTTTTGAGTGTTTGGAAAAATGAATGGAGTCTGCCTGTTTTATTTTTCCTCTTCCAGTGTCACACACGTCATGTTCTCACACATTTACAAACATTTCTAAAGTATCTACTTTTCTAAAGTAAAGTACCAAATCAGAGAACGTTCTGATCAGTTATTATAGTCAAGTGTACTTTGGGTTGCACGGTTGTGTAGTGGTTAGAACTCTTGCCTAACAGTAAGACGGCACTGGTTTGAATCTCGGCTGGGACCTTTCTGTGGAGTTGTTCTCCCCGTGCATGTGTGGGTTTTCTCTAGGCTCTCCAGCTTCCTCTCACACTCCAAAAACATGCTGCAGAGGTTGGTGACTCTAAAATTGTTCCTCAGACCTGGAAAGATCTTAGCCTGGCAAATTATACAATTGCCCAAAAAACACAACTTCAATAATTAACAAAAATGGAACAACTATAGTGGACCCAAAGGAAATATGCAATTCTTGACAGATTGCATATATTTGTCATCCCAGAGGATTTCAAACTGCAGTTAGAAGATAATGTAACTTTAGAGGAAATGAAAAAGGCCATAGAAAATACACGTTCTGGAAAGAGGGCTGGACCTGACGGGTTTCCGGTAGACTTTTATGAAAAAAGTCAACATAAAATCCTAAAGCCAATGTTAGACATGCTTCAAGAATCAATTCATAACGGAGCCCTTCCTAAATCTATGATCGGTGCCCTAATCATTCTACTACCTAAGCCAGGAAAGCCAAGTAAAAAATGTGAAAACATGAGACCTATAAGTTTACTCAACTCTGACCTTAAAATACTATGTAAAATTTTGGCTATGCGTCTGCAGAATACTCTCCCTCATGTTGTTCATAGGGATCAGAATGGTTTCATCTTAGGTCGCCAGGGCTTGCACAATGTTCACAGAGTGTTAATTATCATCCATGGGCTGGAAGACACTGCGGATCAGGCTCTGCTTTCTTTGGATGCAGAGAAGGCCTTTGATATGGTCGAATGGCCTTTTCTTTTCAGCGTTTTAGCAAGATTTGGCTTTGGTGAAACATTTCACAAATGGGTTCAGTTACTTTACACAAATCCAACCGCTGAAATTTTAACAAATAAAAATGTCTCTGCTCCTATTGCAATTAAACATGGGTGTCAGCAGGGATGCCCTTTGTCCCCTCTGCAATAGAGCCACTTGCCATAGCAGTACGGGCTCATCCAACCATCTCTGGGATTACGATTAATCACGTAGAACATAGATTGTCATTGTACGCAGATGATATTATTTTATATCTCTCCAACTTAGACTCTTCTGTACCTGCTCTTCTGCAATTAATTGAAGAGTATAGTCACATATCTGGCTTCACCATAAATAAATCTAAATCGTCTATTTTACTGCTGAAAGAAAAGAAAGGCCACCAGCAGTAATAAATAATTTCAACTAAGTCCATTCGTTTACATACTTAGGTATAAACATTTTTCCAAACATAGCTCTAACAGTTCAAAATAATTATGACTTTTTAACAAAAGAAATAAATGACAGTATTAATAGATGGATGCAGCTTCCTACATCGCTGATCGGTCGAATTAATGTCTACAAAATGAACATTTTACCAAAACTACTGTATGTGTTTCAAAATATCCCCCTGCCACCTCCTGACAATTGGTTCAAAACTATAAAACAAATGATTCTGTGTTTTATATGGAAAAATAAAAAATCTAGGATACGGCCATTGCTCCTCCATCTGCCTTACAGTGAAGGAGGGCTAAAATGCCCTAATGTAATGTGGTATTACTGGGCTGCACAGCTTGGGTCTGTAAAATACTATTTTACAAAAAAAGACAATGGACAGAAATGGAAAATAAAACTTTAATCCCATCTTTACCTCTTTATGTATTTTCCGACTTGGAAGCTAACTTGAACAAGAAAACTAATAATCCAATGGTTGAAAACATGATCAATGTTTGGTATAGAGTAAAAAAAAGTCATGAAAGAACAAAATACGCCATCACAGCAAGCCAGCATTTTAAAGCAGGCACAGCAGATGCAGTGTTCAAACAATGGGCAATGAATGGTTTGGAAAAAATTCAAGATCTGTATCCAGTAGGAGCCTCAGACATGATGTCATTCAAAATGCTACAATCAAAATATAATATTAATAGAAAACACTTTTACAAATACCTACAATTAAGAAACTATATTAGGGCAGAACAAAAATCTCTTTTAAAGCCCAAAAAGTCTAAACTAGAAGAACTGGTTACCAAAGACAGTAGGAGAGGAGCTATCTCAGAATTTTATAATTTGTTACTTACAAACTCGCAAGAAAATACAAATATGAAACTTGATGCATGGAGAAAAGACCTAGAAACAGACATATCAGTAGAGGAATGGCGAGTACAACAAACTCACGATTGGGGCTTTTACGGTATAAATGGTTGATGTGAGTTTACATCACGCATGTTAAATTAAATAGATTCAGTATCAACATTCCAGATACTTGCTCAAAATGCAATGAGGAAAAAGGAACACTTTTTCACTGTATATGGATCTGTAGAATAATAAAACAGTTTTGGTCTGTAATCAGAGAAACTATCAAATAAATTATCTCAAAAGAAATAACACTGGAACCAGTCTTTTTTATTTTGGGAATCTATCCCAAAAATAATAGATATTCTAGATCAGAAAAATCCCTTATAGACGTGTTTATTGCAGGCTAAAAGGTCAATAGCAATTAACTGGAAAAACTGCACAGGACCAACACTAAAACAATGGACTAAACTGATGTTAACTGTACTGCCGATGGAACGTATAAAATTTTTGCTAAAAGGAAAAAAGAACTTGTTTGAAGCTGTTTGGAGACCATTTATAGCATTTGTTGAGGGCATGGATCTGTCTGACAGTGATGATGTGTAAAACTTCAGCCTGAACTGAACTCTATGCTGTATCTCTACTTATTTTTCGAAGAAAAAAACGTCTCTGCAGAAAGTATATCAAGGTTTTGTGTTCAAGTGTTCAAACCCATGTTGAGTATTTTATAAGACAATTTACGTTGTCTGAGAAAAAGTTTATATATATATATTTTCCAATTTTTATTTTTAAATGGTTGTTTGTTTGTTTGTGAATGTGTGTTGAAATGCAAAAAAACCTCCAAAACAATAAACATATTGTTGGGAAAAAAATTTGTTCCTCAGGAGTGAGTGTGTGGTTGTTTGTCTTTGTGGGATCCTGGGTGATCCAGGATAACCCCACCTTTGCCTTTTAGTAGCTGAGATTAGTTACAGCTTGATATCTGTTGTAGTTTTTGAAAACAAATAAAACAACAACTGACTTATTTTATTGGCCTGTTTTTTTTTTTGTAGTTTTCCATAAAATATTTGTTATTTTTGTATTATGGTTAACACTTTTGATTCCACAAGTGTCGTCCTCTCATTATAGTTTATGTTGAGGAACTAAAGGGTGCTAAAATGTCTGATTCTCTCCAGGATGCTGCACACCTCCTCCTCCTCCTCCTTGGCCTTCATCTCCATGTCCTGTGAACCAGAGGTGAGAACGGAGGCAGAGCCAGCATCACACACCGGCTCCCTAATTAAAACACGCCCCTCGCTCCTCAGGGACCAGTTGTGCTGCCCCTCTGCATTCATCCGATTGGCTGAGATATTTATCAGTCATTGGCTCCACACCCACCCATCATTGGCTTGTTACAGTGATAACCACACATGGAGCAACCCTTGACCCCCCCTTTCCATCAGCATTCATGAGGCTCTGACACAACGTACTGTGGGAAAAGCCTCTGCTTCTCTGATAGCTGGCAAAGCACTTCAGGCTAAAGAAACTGTCCTTAAGGAAGCTTTATCACTCCGCCCCTCTTCCAAAGTTCACATCAGTGGAGCCGTAAAATGTAACATTTATTCTTGAAGTCCTGCAGATGATCCTCACATCAATAGATGTTAACAACTCTGTTAGATATCAGCTGAAAGGGAACTACGTTGGACACAGACTCAAAGTCCTTATTCGGAGTCACTGATTGGGTTAGAGTTGTCAGATTTAACTCTGTCTGTTTCTGTATGACTTTATCTGCAAAGGGTTTGTGGCCACCTTAACCCTGACTAGTCCAGGTCCTTCTTGGGCTTTTATTTGTTACAATTTGCTCTAATGCTTTATTTTAAATGCTTGACATCCATCTTTTTAGTACAACCCCAACATTTTTTGTAGTATAGCACACACTAATTCCATGACAAAGCTGAACATTTCCACACAGTAAAAAAAAAAACCAATCATGAGAGGTACATTTAGTCATTTTTTACTTTAAAAACTCCTAAAAATGTAGATCAAACTAATTTTATGTTTTAAAACATAAGGAAAACAGGTAGAGACAAAATAAAAAAATAGATAAATCATTAAACAAAGCAAAGAGAAGGTCAAAACAATACAAAAAAAAGATAAAAACTTTTTGAATAATTCATTTTAAATGAAAACAATGGTAATCGGGAGTCGGTTTCCTTCCTGTGTTATTGTAAACGATGTGATTGGCAAACTTCCTGGTGAGTTTAAAGACTATTAAACGTTACAAATATATTTGTTTAAAAAGATTTGGAAATGCTGCCTGATGTGAGTCATTCATTCATTCATCATTCATCTTTTTTACTGTTTTAGGGGCTGCCAGAGCCTATCACCACTTATGGGCGAAGGTAGAGGACATCCTGAACAGGTCGCCAGTCTATCGCAGGGCCACAATCACACACATGCACATCTAGAGACAATTTAGAGCAACCAATTAACCCATGAAGCCAGTTTTTATATGGTGGGAGGAAGCCTGAGTCCCTGGAGAAAACCCACATATGCACAGGGAGAACATGTAAACTCCACACAGGAAGGTCCCCCATTGCTGTTCTGTTTCCGCACCGGAAACCTTTCCCATCTCCACTTGAAGCTTCACTTTAAACTTTTTGAATTTCCCTTCATAAACGAAGTCTTCTCCAAACATTTGCATTTTTATTTTTCCTGATTCCATGTTTTTCCAAAAAATTCCAGAAATGGTGACAAGAGCAGCTAAATCTGCTGCTTTGCTGCCCTCTGCTGGAAAGTTTCTGCCCTCACGCTTTCTGTTAGCAGAAAGTTTTAAAATGGCAATAAATAAAATTTGTAAAGAAAAAGTTTGAAATAATTTTGATTCGATAATGTGTTCTCGTAAACTTGCATCGCTGTTAAAAAAATTCAAATTAGACAGAAAAAAATAACACTTATACTAAGAAAATATCAACTTACTGTAAAAACTAATGTTAATAATTTTGAGGGCTTTGTTCACTTGGTAAAGTTGTTTTTTTTTTAACTCTCTTTGATTTTTGTCTCACTGGTTTTGCACAGAGGAGCTAGTGGACCTGGCCACTGACCTGCTACTTATTTTGCATATAATTTCCAGATCACAGAAATCAAATCAAATCAAATTATATTTCTAAGTCAATTTTTCATCCACTAGTAATACAAAGGGCTTTACAGAATAAAAATATTTCTAACTTGAAAATCAACAGCAAAACAAAGACCTTTACATAAAAAATAAAACACACACAACCACCCCCCCCCCCCCCCCCCTCAATTCTGACATTACAACAGTAAACAGAAACATTCAAGGACAGCACACTCCTGAACACCTAAAACTCACCATATATCCTAAACAGAACAAAGCAACAACATAACACTACCCACAACACATTGAGACCACAATGGGTTGTATAGTGGGAAAGGTCAAAAATAATTTAAACATAAGCTTTTAAATGTTTCGAAATTTCAGCTAAAAGCCAGGATATAGGATCCGAGCCTCCATTTAAAACATGGAGCGTCTCTGCAGCTGTTCCATGAGAGAGAGGCTTAATAACTGAATGCAGCCTCACTGTACGTTTGGTTCTAAGAGGCCTGTACCAGTCAAAAAAAAAAAAACAACTCCCAGGTTTCCAACACACCGAGAAGTTTTAATATTTTTAATTTTGATAAAATAATCTGTCTTGTCTGCAGAACTGAAAACCAAAACCATAGTTTCATCCTATAGGTGCTGTAAGAAATTCTCTGCCACCAATGACTTATTTTTTAAGGCTAAAATACAGTACCTACAGTGACTCGTCGTCATCTAAAACACAGCTATGTAAAGTTATGTGTCATCAGCATAGATATGAAAACAACAGTCATGTTTTCTGATGATCCCAAGTGGCAGCAAATATAAATTAAAAGGAACTGGGCCTAAAGCAAATCTTTGGGGAACCCCACAATTGAACTCATGTTGCCATACTAACAAAGATCTTTCATCTGTGAGATAGGAAAAGAACCAGTTAAGAACAGTACCAGAAAGACCCAAACCTCTCAGATTGTTTAAAGGCCTTTTTTCTCAGAAGTTACATTCCTGATGAACACGTTTTTAGATTCAACAAAATAATTATTTACCTTTGTTTGTAGTGCAAGTTGATATTTTTTGTTTTCTTTTTTCTATTTAACTTGCTTTTAAAGTTACATTGTTTCAAATAATTTCTTGTTTTTTAGAAGCTTTTTACATTAGAAGCTACCATTTTTATCACTTTGTAAACAGAACATTTATTTTTCTTTATTATAAGCAAAATCCTGCTTAAATTTATTTGGTAAAGTAAGAAAAAAAAGATTACAGTGTCCTGTGAGAGAATATGTCATCCTAAAAAGAAAATAGAAATAAAAACAATTCAAAATGTTCTCCTATTTTACTGCTCTGTTACATCAAAATTCCTTATTTACATCAAAATTTCCCAACAGTATTTATTTTTATTGTATTATTTCCGATCGTTCTGTTTTTCCACATATCTTACCAAGCTTTGGCCTTTACAAACTTTTTTTTTTTAAGTTCACATGAACATTCTTTGCCACATAAAGCACATTTCTTAATGCAAAACTTTTTAAATAACTTCAAAAAAACTTTTTGCTATAATTGCCTTTGAATCATTTTATTTGGATATTTTTTCACTTTTCTGAGAGGTCTTTGCACACCTTTCTGACTTAAGAAATCCTGGAGTCATGTGAGAAATCAATAAAGATGTTTGGAATTTATTGAAAACCAGAAGATGTCATTTTCAGTGGTCTGCCTTGCAGAGGTGTGGGGGCAGCATTTGACCTCCATCATCATCATTTCATCCGTTCATCAGTCAAATCGTTCTTCACAATCAACTATGAAACATAAAAAAAAAAAACAAAAAAAACCAGCAGGAATAAGTAGGAATCTAAACCTCAAAGGTTTCCAAACACTTTCTGCAGCTCAGAGTTCATCAGGATCTGTCAGTGTTTCTGATGGACTGCAGCTGCTGTGCAGTCACTTTACAGTAGCTCAAAGCACGGCGGGAGCAGAAAACAACACTCATAAACACCAAGAATAACAATATCCAAGAAAAGAAAATTATTTGGCACAGGATGTGTCATCTGCTGCTTTTTAAAAAAGCTCTCCCCGATGCTGCTGCAGCTCCTCAGATCGGCTTTCCTCTTCAGGGTTGGAAGGTGGGGCTGTGTGTGTGTGTGTGTGGGGGGGGGTGTTTTGGTCGTTCTTCTTGTGGAAAGCTGCTGGTCCTTTATCGATGCCGCTTTGACCCATCAGGACGCACAGCAAGGCTCATCTGAACACAGAAATCCATCAATCCAAAGTCCAGCACAACACCGAAAGCAGCATTCCGCATTCAACTGAGGAACAGACGGAGGAAATTCCTGCCTGACCGGAGGAATTTATCAGCTGACCGACGACTTTCCAGCTCAAACCAGATGATTATCCCAGACTTTGACAACAGTTTCCTTCTGCTAAAGGACTTACTATTCCATTTTTGTCAACTAAATCAATCAGATTACTCTAAATATTTAAATAATACTGGTATATATATATATTTTAATTAATTTCTACTGATTTAAAATCCTGTTTATGTAACTATTGTTTACATGCAACAGACATTTGTTTAATAATGTTTCAGTTAAATGAAAAAACCTGTAATAATTTACCATTTTTTAATATTTTAAATATAAATATTGTAAATATATCAGTCAAATGTTGCTTTTGCTGAAATTCTCACATATTTTTTAGATCCTCAACAAATATTTCTATCTAATTTATTGATGACCCTGACATAGATAAAGCGGTTTAAGAAAATGGATGGATGGATATTAATATTAATAATATTAATAATGTTTCATTTTTTTTAATCCAAGAAAGCTACTGTATTCTTTCTATTAACAACATTTAAATGTATTCAAATGTTTAAATCATTTTTCTTCCATTTCCTTTTAGCAGTTTTATATTTAACTTTTATTAAGTTGTTTCTGCCTGTTTTTCATGTGATCGAATCAACGTCTCTGTTTTCCTTCAGACCATCAGCACGTGTGCTGTGTTGACCTCTGACCTTCTCAGGCTGCGAGCTTCATAAAGCGTGTCATCTTCGTCGCTCTCCACCGCCTCCATCTCCACAGAGTCCTCATAGTTGGACAGCAGACCATATTTCTTCTTCTGGGCGGGCTTTTTCAACCTGACATCATCAGCACCACACAGACAGGACAGTCATTAGAGGCCCGCAGGCGTCACATGATGGTTTGAGGCACAGCGACCGGTGAAGCAGGAGACATTTAGTCTGGACAACAGTTTGTGGACACGAGTTTATCTGAACTCTGAAGCTACGTTCACAACAGGCATTCAACGCATGTTCTTAAACACGCTTTCAGCCTATGGTGGACTAGCAGGGAGTGGCTTCTTCTTCTTTGTTCATGTCTAGCACATGTCCAACACCTCCAGTAGAGAAGAGGCTTGGTATGAAATGTCAAAGTGAATTTTGCTCCAGGCTTTTTCTATAACACCTCTTTCCGCTATATGGTACCACGATCAATGGCCACAATTTTTGTACATAGAGCCTGACAACAGTGGTAGAAACTTGCGTAGACACACATATTCGCGTGTTTCCATAGATCTTTTTTTTTAAACTGGTAACTTGAACACGCATTACTGAGGGCGGTGTGAACGTAGCTTCAGGAGAACCCAACTCTTTTGTTACTCAAAAACAACAGCAATGGTTTTGCCCTCTGGATCAGCTACACCTTGAATACGGGAAAAACCGCTTCATGGAGGACACCATAACCCACAACAATTCATCTGGACCACGGGAAAAGAAAATACACAAAAGGGTTGTTTGTGGAATAAAGATCAGCTTTAAAAACTACAATTCCTGCCATGCTCACCTTAAGGTTGGAGGTTCTGTTCTCAGGTCAAAACTGTCAGTGGATTTCAACTTTGCTGACAGTCGTACATATGGGCCAACATGCCTCATGGAGCTCCACAAGGTTGTGATCTAAGACCCCCTTTTGACACTTTGGACTGATCTCCAACAACAAAGAGACGGCCTACCTACAGGAGGTCAACGCCTGGAGATCTGGTTCCAGGTGAACAATAACACCTGAACATCACCAAAGCAAAGGAACCAATAATGGACTTTAGTGCAAAGCAGGAACGGCCAGTCAGACCTACTGCCATCAGCAGGACTCTAGAGGAGAGAATTGACAGTTTCCAGTACCTAGATAATGCAGGATCTGAACTTGGGCGTGTTTCATGACTTGACAATGTCTATTAAATTCGAGACTCTTTTTACACCCATACACACTCGCACCATTAAGAGAGAGTCCTGAAAGGCAGCACCACTTCCTGGTATGGGAACAGTACCATGCAGGACAGAAGAGCCCTTCAAACCATACCTTCCACACCAAGCTCTTAGACCTGCAGGATATCTATACCAAGCAGTCCTGGACCAGGAAGACTGTGAAGGACCTCAGCCATCCCAACGATAGACTGTTTTCTGAGTTGCGTTTAGAAATCTGCTTTCACTCCAAGAATGCTAAAAGAGAGAATGAGGAGGAGGTTCCTCCCTCAGGCCCTTTTAAATCTGAACCAGGAACCACAAAGACCCCGAAACAGATACCAGAACTTTTTGTCTTTTTGCATCTGTCTCTTTGACAGCTCTCACGGAGGTCAAAAACAAACAAAAAAAAGTAAAAATTCAAGACACAAAGAAAAGCAGTTTCACTTAAAAACACAATTTAGAGTCCGAAAAAAATAAGATCAAGACAAAGGAATTTGACATTCACAAATCACAGAAGTCACTTTACTTTATATCCCGCATTTACCATAACAGCCAACGAACATTTAAATTTGGACAGTCCTGTCAATTTTGGCGTTACTGGATTTGGTCATGTCTGTTGGACTCCTTCAGGTGTTTTCTGTTAAATACAGCTTTTACTTTGATGTCAAAGGCTCTTTCGTGTCCCGACTGGCTCTTTGACCCAACACAACCTTTGATGACTTAGTTTGGGGTTTCTAAGTTTACCAGTAGTGTTTTTAGTCTCAGTGGTCAGAGATGTAGGTAAGACACGTGACTTGAGGAAACAATCTTGATCAATAGGATTAATGTTAATATGTAAGCAGACATACCAGAGAAGCATCCAGTCCTGGATTTTAAAATCAATTCAGACACCATGCTCACTACTTCTTTTCTTTTTAAACGGCAAATATGACATCACTGTTTTTACAAAGTAAAAACCTAATAAATATGAACATTTTATGAAGGATATCTACAAATCCACGGTTCTGATGATGAAAACTTGGATGATATATAAAAACACATCTAGCTACATTTTCTTCACATGAAAAATCATTCAAACGCAATGCATTGTGGTCTGTTTTAACCTGGTGAGCGTCGCTGTACACTGTTTTTTTTTTTTTTTTGCAAAGACTTCTGGGAAAGTTCTAGGGCACTTGATTTTGGAATTGTAGATCCTGACAGCTCTACAAAATGGCAAACGCACTACATAGTGCACTGAGTAAGTAGTGAGGAAATTCTGATACAGATGTAGATTCCACAATCGCGGGCCCTGGAGATTTCCTAAAAGCCTCTGTGGATAACCAGTGTGCATCGGTGCTCACTAAATTAGCGAATATAGACCACAATGCACGATTTTGTATGCAAAAAAAAGAAAAATTAGTATTTCAATGTATTTTCATAAATCATCCAAGTTTTCATCATCAGAACACAGTAGATTCATAAATGGTCTTTGTAAAATGTTCATACTTATTAGGTTTGTACTATGTCAAATCTGTGACGTCATATAATAAAAGCACTTAGCATGGTGTCTGAGTTGAATTAAAGACTAGGGCACTAAATAGTCCTACACTGTTTTTTAGTAGTTGAGGAGCAGGGAGGAAATTCAGACATAGGCTAAAGTGTGGGAGCGTCTCCACACTGACAGTGATCATTTCAGAGACCGACGTTTTCCTTTTTCCATCAGGGATGGACTTTCATTAAGTAAATTATGAGCAGATACCTGCAAACCAGCAGAATCTCTATGCTGATCAACCATAAGGTCAACCAGTAAACGTCTTCTCCTCATGTTGGAGGTCATTAAAACACCCAGGCATAGTTAACAGCTGGTTTGGCTGGACTAAACTCTCAAAACTGTTTCTATTTTTCTGTGCTCTTCTACCCATGAGAGATCAAATCTGACATACATGGTTGGAACAAAGATCTGCCACGTTAGAAGCAGGACAAAAGGGTTTTTCTTTAGCGAACTCTGTTGTCAGAGTAGTCAGCTGCTTCATCCTTCCTTCCCGGATGTCTCCAGTTTGCAGCAGTTCAGTTCAGACACAGTTCACATGTCCAACTAGCGTCTGGATCGATGCATTTTCACTGATCTTTGCCATTTTAACGAGTTTATTTATTTGGGGAAGCTTAAAAATACTAAGTCTTGCTTTACGTATATGTTGCTGAGCTCCAGAATCTACAGAAAACTTCCCCAGAACTTTTCTGGTTTCGTGTTTCTTAGTGAAACTTGCCCTGCGGCTCACAGTTAAGTTTGGGATCAGAAACTAGGTTTTTTTTTTTTTTTTTTTTTTCTCTCACCGCACAGCCCTGATCAGGAAGTACAGCACTCCGATCATGGTGAAGCCGATGAGGACGTACAAGGCCCTCTGGATCATGGAGCTGTCCACGCCGCCGAGGCCTTTAAAGACTTCTCTAGGGGAGCTGGTGCCTCTGCTTCGATTGGTGCTCCCCGTGCTGGACGTCGACGCGGCGGGTTCGAGCGGCGCGGAGACGTTGAGAGGAGTTGGCGTCGCACTCGCAGACACGAAAACCCAGCAGACGGACACGAGCGCCGCGGAAAGGAAGCCGCGAAAAGTCATCTTACACCCGGGTTTAGGATCTGAGAAGAACCGGAGGGGGCTTTCTGTACCGGTACCGAAGCAGAACCGCGGCGCGTGCCGCTTTGTTGACACACAGTGAAGCCTAAAGGAAGTTCACGTGTCGAAACTGACGTCAGTGATACGGTGGAGCGCGTTGTGTTCACGGCCCCTCGGACATTCGGAATATGCTTTTCACTATGTATTTATTTTTATGAAGCATTCTTCAGAATTGAGGATACAACAGCAAAAAGGGCAAATTGTAAAAAGAGCAACAAAAAAATACTCAAAAATTCGGAGGCACTGTAAGAGACAACAAAAAAAGAGACAACTTAAAACAACAATAATTATTGCTGTTTTTATTAATATTTAAAATACCTTTGAGAGACTTGAAATAATCAGAAAACTAGTTAAAAAGATGGTAAACACAGGACTTGCATTTATGAATAAAGTATTTTCACTGAATAATGACAAGGTTAATTACATCAGAAAAGTTCAAATTATCCATTGAGAAGATCGCTTCTTATATTAAAAACATCAAGTGACGCTCAATTATGAACATCAAACCAGAAGTCCTTTATGTTTTTCAAACTATAAAATATTTTCAGAAGGAAACTTGAATCTTTAGTGTAAAATATACCCTACAAAAGATTTTAGATACTATTTTAAAATAGTTTCTGTTATTGTGAGTGTAAGTGGCCATTTTATGTATAAAGAAAACAATTTGTTTAGTAAGGTGTTTTCTAGTTCACATCTATTATTTGAATCCACTCTAGGCCTGCACAATAAATCACAAATTTATTGTTATCGCAAGGTGTGCCATATCCATTTCGCTTAAGATGGCGAAAATTGCAATAAATGGTAACCTTGAATGTGCCAAAACAATCTTATGTTAGCTTTAAGAAATCAAATAAATCCATTTGACCAAGGATGGACCCCTTGATGTTGTTGACCAATCTGAGGGAGCTCTTTTATGTTAGATGTCTATGTAGACTAGAGTCATTTGGAGTATAATTTTTAAACTGTTGTTGTTTGTTGTTTTGCTATTTGTTCATGTTCCGCAAGTTATATCGTCATCACAACATAGATCATCATTATCGCATATCGCGAGTTTTCCTCATATCGTTTAGCCTCTAATCCACACAATTCATGACTTCAAGCCCTGTTCCAAAGATGTGAGACATCCACTCAAATATATCTAATAAATACAATGAATCAATAGTAAACCACTTAATGATAACAAAAGCAGGCTTGCAAAGCAATGCTTTATATTTGTGTATTTATTTATAGTGAACATTTTGACTTTTTGCACATTTTCTCCATATTGAAACCATCCTCCGGTTGTCTTTTGAGAAACTATAATACTTGGTCTCCCAGTTTGGCTACATTTTTGAAAACGGAATTGAACCCTCTCCCTAGTCATGTGACAAGGAACAATTAAAACAGGTGTGTAAATGTGTGAACCAAGCAAATCGGCGTGATTTCACATTCCATCTTCAAGAATTTGTGATTGATGGTGGGTGTCGTATTTACATACACACTGAGCATGATGGGATGAAGCCTGCTAAACTGAGGAAATAATCCTCTCATTTACTGCTGAAAAGGCAAATCCAAACTGTAATCACGCTGTAGACACTGTGATCTCAGCTTTTATCTTAATTACACAGAACATCAAAAAAATAGGAAATACAAGTGTCTCGTACCCATAAAGGCCAATTTGTAGACTTGCTGGTCACTGAATTGCAAAGTAAAGTTGGAATTTTATTTCCCCCTAGCTAAACATGCATCAGTTTGATTTGTATAGCTGCTGTCATTACTGCAGTGCATCTATCTGCTGAAATTTAATAGCTTTATAAGAGAAAAAACAACATACTTCATTTGTTGTGTTTATTTCAAATAAAACAGAATAATTGTTTCCTGTCAGCTGTGTCTAAAGTTTTATATGGTCACTAATAAGGCTACTAAATGATGAAAGGTAGTGTAGTTTGAATATAAAAAGAAAAAGAAAAACCAATAATTTCAGAGGACATTTGGAAATTAGCTAATAGAGATTAAAGAAGGCAAAAAGATAAATATGCGCTAGTATCTGCTCCTGTAAACAGTTTAAACGTGCTGTGAAACAACAACAATCAGATTGATCTTTTCTAGAATAATCCAGTCGAACAAAATGGAATGAAGATGCATTTGTTTCACTGTCATCGAGATTCCTGTGCCTAACATTTGTGTTCATTTTAATATCTGATTGAACTTTTTGTTATGCTTAATCCTGTTTGTGTGCAGCAGCTGCTTGCAGCGTTTTAGCTGATTAGCACTGAGCATGCTCATATTTGGGCAACAGGCCTCTTGTGGCTTTTAACAAGTTTAGCCTCACCTGCTGTTTGTCGTCTGGGTCACAAACAGTAATCCAGCACACATTCATGCAAACATGGGATGACAGACAGAGGAGACATGGAGGTCTGCTCTTAGTTTCTTCAATGAGTCGCAGCAGAAAAAGCATTTCGGATTCCAGAGTGTTGTCTGTTTGGATCCTGGTTGAGAGAATTCGTCTACTGGACTTAGTTTAACTTTGAATAGAGTGTATAGGTTCAAAAACAAGGTGAAGCCGATTAAAAATAAAAATAAATTCTTTTGTGTCTGTGGTTTCTGTCTGTTGCTATAAAATATGAGAGGGAGCTTTTATTCTGAAAATACTATCTTATCACTCTGTGATCACAAAGATGTTTCCTATGACAAAGTTGGTTTGTGTTTATTAGATATTGCTCCATACACTGCAAGACTTGGATGAAACAACCCAAATGATAAACAGAGGGAGTCAATTCAAATATTTTAGAAAACAATGTCATCATAAGGCAGAAATCAACTTTAAAGATCTAATTTTTCTTTTTTAAAACACACCAGTAATTCAGTCCAGGTAATTTAAAGATAATCAAAGTGAAATGGTAATGAAGCAGAGGTCAAGTGAACAACATGGTCATCAATAAGAATATGTAGAAGAAACTTGATAGGTGCAAAAAAATAATGGCCATATATAAAGGCTGGCGCATGGAGCAGGTTTTACACAAACGACTGGAGGACTGATGAGGTTACATGTTTGTGGTGACTGTTGAAGGACTTCATTTTATCCTTTTTAGATTTACTATTTGTTGGTTTTTGCAATACTTTATTTATGAGAACTAGATAGTATCAATTATGGTCTGTTGGGTGCATTATTTTGCTTAAAACAATGTTATTTTAAGATGCAAAAAATATTGACCTGAATGTCCAGGAGAAAAAAATCCCCTCATTTACACACTGTCTCAAATTTGATCCACACATTTTTTTTTTTACCTTGGTGTAACTGTATTATAAGGAATTCATTATTTAAAAAATTGGCATTCTTTAAATACAGCAAGATTAAAAAAATAAATAAATAATAATAGCAATAGATGCACTATTCTTTCCGTGATGCTTTTAAAATTAGCAAAACTCCCTGAAATCCCCCTAAAAACATTTTTCCCGCCAAAAGTTTTTAGGGGATTTTAGGGAGGCAGCCATATTAAAATGAGCAGGAAAGGCCCCTCCACTGCCTCTAGTGGAATAATGATGAACTACAGAGCAGAGAACGTGGACCAAGTTTTATCCAATGGGATTTAAAGGACAGTTTGGATCATGCTAATGAGATGGGGATCTCAGAAATGCACGTGTCAAATATGATTTGACTTAGAAAACATAAGTTGTCAGTTTTCTGTGCCTTTTTAAATAAAGAGTAAACAAGTGGCCGGGATAGGCTCCCGCAGCTCCGTGACCCCAAAAGGGATAAAATGGTAGAATATGAATGAATGAATGAATTTTTAAACTGTGGAAGCAAAAAAAAAGTTTTATGAGTAAACTGTCGTGTTTAAGGAGAGGATTTGTGTGCTTTTCATGCTTGTGAGCTGGGGTTCCAGGCTTGAATCCTCAAAATCTGAGCCCACACATGGTATTCTAACGCACATTTATGTATTTGGGCTATTTCTGTTTGAAGGCTGCTGATGGAGAGCGACAGACAGGAGTGGCTTTTCTGACGGGCAGGCTGGTCCTCCAATGAGCACGCGGCTCAGCAGCCAGCAGGTCGCTGATTGGTCAGGGGGCGGGGCCGTTGGGGGTTTTCAGCAGCATCTCTCGCCCCTGGACCAGCGGACATCTGGAGCAGCGCTGGCCGGGATTCAAACCCTCCAGCATCGAGCTTTGACATCCCACACCGAACCGAGGCGGGTTCCCTTCTCTGCCTCCAGCTGACGCGCAGCCGCGCTGCGGTCTCGCTACTCTGACGGCTGCACCTCCACCAGCAGGCTCCGGGCACGCAGACAGACCGATCCCAGCAACAAACCACGGAAATCAGGGGTGGAAAACCCAGGAGGGGGTCCTGGATTGAACTGATCCCGGATTCCCGCATGTGACAGCTCCTGAGGCCCGATGGAGGCTGCGACACGTCTGGTGCGTCTGGATCCCGGTTCTGGTTTCAATCTGGAATAAAGAGTCGTGAGTGGAACGGGGGTTCGGCGCCTTCATTATTAGTTTGTCCCTTTGCATCTAATTTGAGGCAGACAGCAAACGGTCCTGATCCAGAGTTGGAGGGAGCAGGCGGATCCATCTCCTCCTCCCGCTGCCGGTCTGGATTAGAGCCCATCAGCATCATGAACCACCCCCCCTCTGCGGCTCTAATCTGGGTTTTATCCATCTGGATTTAAGTCTGAGATCTGATCTGGATTACTGTTCCCCTGGTTCCGATCGCGTCCAATCTGAGCCGGTCCCGGTGTAATTATCTTGGGCTTGGTTTTTTGTCCAATTGGTGTCCGATAGTGGGGTCCTGCAACAACCATGCCGATGTCCCGTCCGGGTTCGGAGCCGGTGGAGTTCTGGGTGGACGGGTCGCGGCGGGACGGGACGGTGGAGGACTTCTACACTCTGGGATCCGAGCTGGGCAGGTTTGGATCACATCAGTATGGGGTTTAATAAAAAGGGATGGGGATCACGTGGACCCTCGTTTTGGCAGAGGTTTCACGCACTGACTGAACATGTGAACATGCAGAATGCCAGATTAAGTTTAAAAACCAATCCAGTTCACATGGGAAACCTGGCTTCTGATCTGAAACCAGCCGAGATTTGAAAGTTTCCAATAATAATCCCCAAATCACGCGAGAACAGTTTTAACTCTCTGTAGCATTAAGTCTGTTTACATGCCCCCCAAAAAATCCAGATTTTTTCAAACTGTGTTTTCAAATCTGATCTTTAGAAGACTTCAATCTTGTCTATTTAAATTCAAATAAATCTGATAATTTTTCATTTAGCCTCCACCAGCCTGTTGTAAAGTATACAGGTTTAAAACTTTCTGTTACTTTAAAACTTTTAGAGTAGAAACTTGTGTCAATGTGTTTATATGAAATGTTTCATGTTGAAGACCACTGCTGTGAAATATATGCTGACACTAGGCCTGCACAATATACCGCAAATTTATTGTTATCGCAATATCAAGCAGTGCAATATCCATATCGCAAAAGTCAGCAAAAATCGCAATAAATGGTTACTTTAAATGTGCTAAAACAATCTTATGGCAGCTTGAAGCATTTAACGAATAAAATAAATCCATTTATGCATTTGACCAATTGGATGGACCCTTTCACGCTGTTGACCAATCAGATGGAGCTCTTTTATTTTAGATGTTTGCCTCCTACGTCGACGAGGGTCATTTGGAGTATAATTTTTAAATTGTTGCAGTGAAATGGTAATGATGTTTTTAGTTGTTTTGCTATTTGTTTATATACCGCAAATTATATCGTCATCGCAATATTGATTACTCATATCGCATATCGCAAGTTTTGCTCATATCGTGCAGCCCTAGCTGACACTCAATTTTGTTCATGCTGGCGCATTGGATGGAAAAGCCATTGACTGTTTAAGAGAACTGGACAGAGTGACCCTCATCCTCCTTGTGTACCAAACAGGAAGTACCTGACCAATCAGATGCTTCCATAGAAGTGTGTGTTCTCACCTTGAACATTTCAAAACGTTTGACAGATTTTCCCGAGCTTTTCCTGCTTTCAGTGGAAGGGGTGTGGACTTCCAACAAACTCTTGATTAGCGAGAGGGGTTACCATAGAAACCTTGACTCAAACCGATTTGGACCAATCTCTACTTACTGACGTCGTCCAGTTCGTGAAAAAATCTTGACTGAATTGACTTCATTTGCTTGGAGTCAGAAGTAAGCCAATTTTTATGAGTGATGACACACTCACTCGGCCCAGTTCTCACATACAGTCAATGGTTCAAGCAAGTGCCATGAATCACTTCACTTGTACCATAAGACCGACAAACTCACTTTATCTAAACGAATAAGCAACATGAACGAGGGAGTTGTTAAAACACAAACAAAAAATGTTTTTTGGTCTGTGTGCCCAATATTTATGATTCAAATCTATGTAAACTAAGCAGCTGAAATTCAAAACTGTACCCAATTTTAATGACGTGGATGTGTACCAGTACCTGACATTTACCCCAGTCAAAAAACGTGGAGGATCCTAAATGATCATAAATCCTGCAATGACCCGACTCACTTACAGCTAAGGAAGTGCTTTGGAATAGCTTTGAGGAAGGAGAGGTGATTCAGCGACGTACCCACTGGGCATTTGATCCCCTTTGAAGAACGCACCAATTGCTGGTTCTTAAACGCAAGTACAGGCTGTGGCGTTCACTCTGGACAAGCAGGGAGGGGTTTCTTCTTCTTTTTCTACTGTTTCCTAGCGCATGTCTGCCACCTAAGGGTGGATAAAGGATTGGTGTGAAATGTCGTGGTGGTCCAAATCTAATTAATCTTGATCCAGGCTTTTTCTTTAACAGCTCTATTCCGATGTATGAAAGACTTGGTGTCATAGAATTTTGGCAGGGAACAAACCGCAATTATGAAATTCTGCTCCATGATTAATTTTCAAACTTCTGTGGATTTGTCACTTTGTAATCTGAATCCCTGATTGGTCAAAGTTCCACCTGGTTTACCATTCAACTCGCGTTCAATTTAGTATATAAAGCAAGAAAACAGTCATTAAAACTTGTGTAGATGTACATGAACGTGAGAGCAGAAGTACGTGAATGCGCATTTAGATGTAGATTTAGATTCAGTTCATCTGAGGGTACAGATAAGAAACTAATAAAATCATTATCTGTACTATCATATGCAGCAGTAAAACAGGAAGTTACTGTCACTTTTATCAGCGTTCCATTCAACATTCAGCAACGTTTCAATCCCAAGTTGATCCAGGTAACCACCACCCAGAGATGTTACATGCAGACCCTGGTGCTTGTTGCCAATCTGCTTTAAATATGCTGTACAGTGATTCCGCTGTTTAATAAAAGCCAAGGTAATCTTTTTTAGTTTTGTAGTTATATTTACTTTACACAATGTGTTGAAGAAAATTTGGAGACTCACTATTTAATGTTATAATGGGCGTATCAGGGAAGATGTTTGGATTGACAAGTGACCTGAAAATGTCCTTCTGGGCTTGTTCCATTTAAACTGTTCAGATATATTTTTTGCATTTTCTGGCTTCATAAACTATCCAGTTCAAACCAATTGATTATATATTCAGGTGTGTTATTCATAGTTATCAAATTTTGTGCAAAGAAAGAAATATTTTCTTGTTGGTTCATGTTTGGTGCATTTTACCCCAAACGTTTGTTACTTTGATGTGCTCCAAACCATTTTTTTGCATTAATTAATATTGTACTATGGAATTTTTAAAGCACAACTAAGATTAATTATCATATATTTTGGGAGTCCTTTTTGACTTGTACATCAGAGTGAATGAATGATATTAGAAGATTGCTGCTAGTGACTCAGCGTCCCAGAGTGACTCATTAGCTCAGTGCACTCTGGGCCCGAGCCCCTCTGAAGTTTCTGCAGACTGATTTCAAAAGTAACTGCATCTCTGAAGTTCAAAGAAAAACTACACAACTGGAGCTGGTGTCTCACTGGGCTGCACTTACTTCTCTTGGAATTACACTTAACAGGAATTGAAAAAACAAACCACAAAAGATGCAAAACCTTTGCTCAATTGAAGCAAATGTTTGATTGCTTGGTCTTTTTAAATGTTGTTATTATTATTTTCAAAATTTGGTTTAGATATAGCCTTAATGATTGAGTGATTTATTCAAATACCATTGTCTGTCTCTAAAACAATCATACTAGATTCATTTATTTTAAAATATTTTTTACATTTCTATTTAATGAGTTAGAATTCCGTTTTCGTGGTCTTTAGTCTATCACAAGAAAGTACAGTGGTGTTGAACATTTCTCACTAAGTTTGTGGGGTTCTCAGTTACCGTACATCCGCTAAAGGGTCTTGAAGTCAAACTAAAAATGCGTGTTAACTTAAAGCGGCCTTCGTTGCCATGGAGCTGATTCACCTCCTCAAAGTTAGAAAACTCAAGTATTACCACTTAATGTAAAAGCAAGTTAATAATAGTTTCTTTTCAGTTTTCTATTTTTTGGGTTATCTGTGAACCTGGAGTCTGAGATCCATTTATTTCTGAGTTTATAAGAGTTGTTTTTCCAAAGCGGCTGTTTTGATTGTGTTCTGCTTTTGTTTTCATTCAAGCTCAGATTTATGCAATATTGTTTATTTGATTGGCAGACGCCACTCTATTGACTTTGTCCTGCACGATCCCCCGTTGTCTTTAAGTATGTTTGAGTTGGACGGAACAACTGCCATCCAATCAGTTAAGCCCGACTTAGTCCAGGCTTCATTTTCAGTATCAGGAATCCCCAACCAGCGGTCCACGTGGGTCACTTGGTACCGGGCCGCATAGAAAGAATAAATGACTTACATTACTTCCGTTTTATTTATTTTGGAATCTCAAAGATGTTTTATTTTGAAAAAATTGCCTGATTCTCTGTTACATCCGTCTATGTCACTCTTGATGCAGGCCAAGGCGCTCTTCTCGGTCCCTTGATAGGTTACCGCTAAAATAAAACCCAGGAGCTAGCAAAATCAGGAAAAACAAACGTCTTTGGAAAGTTTCTTTGCCAAGGGGAAAGCGCCCAGCCAGGAGACAAAAGAGGACCCTTCGACTTCCAAAAAAAGAAAGCTACATTTAATAGACAGTGCTTCTTTTTAGCACCATGAGTGTGGGAAGGGGAGAGGATAATGACACCTGTGCGATGTACAATGTTATGCGTGTCAAAATAAAAGCTCAGGATTTGCCTTGTGACGTTTCTGTTCCTCCTTCATAGTATTATGAAATACAATAATCAACCGCCTGAATTTGAAAGACCAGTCTGTGTAAGTTTTGTTTGACATGGCGTTAAAAAGGTTCGCATGTATGTTAATGCAAACCTCTCACGTTTACAGACTTATTATTGGAAGTGGTCGCTTGAGCGGGTGTTGCTGAGGGTGGTGTAAACGTAGCTCAAGGCTCAACTTAAAAAAAAAAAATCCCCTACTGGCAGAAGTATGTAAAGTAAAGTTTTAAAGTAACTGTGAAAATGACTTTTTTTTTACATGTAGCTAAATGTGACATCATGATTTGGAAAGGTTTACAGGGTCACAAACTTTGATAAACCATTTTCAGTAAACGTTAAATCTGTGGCATCACACTTCAGCTAATTGAGACAGTAAGACCTGCACCATCTGTTTGGGGTAGAACCCACAATTGCAAACCACTGACTGAAAACATCTTAGTGAGCAGCCATCAGAAACGCTCATCCGCAGAGGTGCAGCCTGCAGCTTCCAGCAAACATCCTTTTATGACGGCTCAACACACTTGATTTCTTTCCTGATATTGCAGCGTTTACCGCAGGTTGTCCTGTCAGGGCCTGTCAAACACACGGCGGGCAAAAAGTGCACCAGGGACACACAAAAACAGATCATTCTACTTTGTACAAAACACAGATTTCGATGGTTTTGAGTCCTCTTTTATAAGCTAACACTTTGAAGTCAGAACATCCGCAGTTATTTTTACACCACTTCCACTCCACTAAAGTGTCAGCATGCTTCATTCCTACTGTGGATCCTGTTTGCCATCTTGTGTTTGGTTCTTGTTCTGTGCAAATAGAAAAAGAGAAAGGCTGTTTCTAGGAGGCTGAGGACCCATGTTGGTTTGTTTGTATGATTACGCTCTGTTGTTTACTTTGCGTGCATTTGTGTTTGCGCCGTCCTCCATTGTGTTGATCTTTGGTTAAAGCGGCCAAAGGTAAAATTATGTCAGCGGTGAGTCCACGTCAGCGGTGATTTCTGTCATGAGAGCGCACCGCCACCAGCTCTGTTACCAGGTGGCCTGTTGCCATGGTGACCAGCCAGCACTGCGCGTGTCACTGTTTTTCAGATGAATCTGTTTTCTCCATTTGGCCCCAACAGAACACCAGATCTCACCTGAAGCACACAAACACGCCGGCCGACACTCAAACTCAGCAAACAATAAACCGTGAATCAGCCGCAGCCCGGTCCCGCTACCAAAATACGACGAGAAAAAAAAGTAGATCCACACGGATCACGGCACTCATAAGCCTGAATAAGTGGCTAGGGGACAGATGCATGAGAGACGCACTGGGAAGCGGCAGCAGGACATAAGCGAGGTAAAAAAAAAGAGGCTGCAGAAATGAACGGCGTTTACACCTCAGTGAGAGCTCTCTGTGACATAATGTGTTCTTGAAATAGACCTGATTAAAAGCTGGGAGTTTCAGGGAGCTCTCTGGCATCAGGAGACATCAGCACGTCCGGAGCTGATGTAGAGTCATGCAAAAATAGAACACCCCATTCAAATTTCAACAAGTTATGCAAGAAAACATCACACAGACATCATTAGGGATAAGCCCTGTCAGGAAGAAAAGTGATAAATAAAAACAAAAATTGGACAACAAGCAAGCTTGAAACTAAGCTTTGATGTAGACAATCTCAGCTACATGGTAAAAGTGTAAATAAGTTCATGCAATATGCAAGTTGGAATTTGTACAGAAGAAAAAGACTTAAAATCAAAGAAATAGAAAGTGTGACATTTAAATACCCACTGATCAAAATCGTTTTTTCTGGTGTTTTAACATGTGCGTGTGCATTTTTTCACGTACTGTCAAGAGTGCATTTTTGAGTATTCATCTTTTATATTTGTTGCGAATTGCGAGTAGTTTTTACATGAAAGCTACAATTGACGGGCCCAAAAGCTCCCCGCTCCGCTCTATTCTGATACATCTTTGTTTTCCTCGTCTTAGCTAGAATCTGACACCAGACTGCACGGCTGGATAGCTCCATTATTGCTCACCATTTTTGTTGAAGTTAACGTCAGTTTGGGTTGTCAGGGACCGTAAGCTTGTGCGACAGAGTGTAAACAGAAAGGTGACAGGAAGTGGAGGTGAGCTCATTTCCTTGCAATCGGTCCCGGCCACAACTCAGAGGCAAATTTCTAATGAACTAAAGCTGCTCTGCAGAAACTATGTCCTAGAAAATGACACAGGTCTTTTGAATTGGCTAAAAACAGCATCATCATAATTGAAAGACCACTGGGATCACTTGATCAAAAGATGATTGGAGTGGTGCTTCAATGTCTTTTTGAGTCATTCAATCTTGAAAACATCCCATGTTAAACAATATTGCTAATAAAACACACTTTTTTCAAAGTTGCATGCTATTTGTAAGCACAAGTTCTATTTTTCTAGAGTTTCAAGACGCAGATTTGTTTGATTAAGGGAAACTGGAAAGTTTTCTTTTGACGATTAATGCATTAAACTTCAGCAGGACAGAAATTTAAAGGTAAACACAGCATTTTTAAACAAACTAGTTGTAAAATGTGTAATTCTGGTCTTACTTTAAGATGCATTATAGTTTAAAAATATTTTTTGTTTGACTGTTGTGGCACAAAATATTATATGATGGGAGGGGGGGTAAAAATACATGTACCTACTTTAAAACTACAGTCATTTTTTGATTAAGACACACTTGTGTTATAGTTAAACTATGGCTATCTGCAGATAAATATACCTAAACATCTGTATTTATAGTTAATTTAAAGATTCATTTTTGTCTTTACAGAGCAGAACATCATAAGTTATTTTAAGAAATCTTAGATTTTTTTAATTTATAAAAAAAAAAAAAAACATCTTGTATGTAGATTTTTACCTCGGTTTGATAAGGTCCATTTTTCAGTGTAAGTTAGTGAAACACAGAAAAAAATTGACCAAATCCAAAGTGCAAAATAATCTTTTCAGTACAGACTGATCATCTTCACACTGTTCATGTTTGCAGATTTTCTGCTTCAGCTGAATCAAGGCTTTTGTTTGAGCCATTTGGAGCATCGTTGTTGGTGGAGTTCGTCTGCTGCACATTGTGTTATCCTCATTTTGTAGTTTTTTTTTTCTTTTTCTCTTTGATGCTGTTCTCTGGTGTCTACATCCCATCATGCTTCTTAAGCAGGAAGCGGTTTAGCATTAATTAAACTATGACATCATTCTTTCATGTATATTTCCAGCTTAAGTATTTTATGTAAAAATATACACACTTTTAATTTCTATGCTGCAAATTCATGCTTGAAAAATGGGTCTTTGGATGCTTTTGCAAAGGAAATTTGGTTGCAAATTGAAAGAAATGTACCTATTCGTAGCTAAAAAAAATTCCTTCAATATTATATAATTTATAATACTTTCATGGTTCTGTCAATATTCTTAGAAGCGCCTGAACGCTGGTTTAAAAATGTCAAAATTATTAAACCAAAGCTCTCCATTGTTGGGGTAGGGGGTGACACCAGACACCCAACCTTGAGAGAGTTTGTAAATTAAGACAGATTGGCCAGTTATCCACCAACAATACTCATGATGGAGATCCAGAAGATGACATTCTGCAGACATCTGAGAATGTCACACTGGTAAAAGGTCAGTGGTTACATCGGTGGGAACACAAAGCAGAGAAGAAAAAGTTCCTGCATCATTTCTAAGAATTAGTCTCTCTAAACGACTTTCACATTGCAAGTCCTTACGTGCAGTAAGAGGTTCAAAAAAACAAAAAAAAAAGCTGAAATGAGGTAAATTATGTAACAGCAGTGGATTTGAATTTGGATTAAAGGGCTTTAAAAAGGCATTCTGTGACAACAAAATCATCTTTTCTGCGCTCCAGGCCTTTTGTTTGCCTGTCTAAAGTAATTTTACAAAAACAACTGACTCAATCATTTGTTTTGGAGATAAAGCTGTAACACCTCTCATAATTCAAACAAAATAAAATATTATAAACAAAAAATAACAAGAACAAATTAATGCACCCACTAAACTTAAAAAAAAATTGTCAGGAGATTGGCGACCTCAGCTGTTAGGTCTTAAAACATTTTAAGGTACATAAAAAAGAACATTTCCCACAGGAACCTGCTGGAGGACCACCTTAACCCTGTATAACAATTCGATAAACCCATTTCTGAGATTCCTATCTCGTCGGCATGATGAAAACACACCAAAAACATCCCACTGTATTTAGTTGGTCCATGTTTTCTGCCCTATAGTTCATCATCATTCCAGTGGGGGCAGTAGAAGGGCTTTTCCTGGTCAGTTCAAAGTGTCTGCCTCCATGAAATCTCAAAAACATTTGAGATTTCAGGAGCATTTTTTTTGGTGCTAATTTTCAAAACCTTATGGCGAAATTAACGCATCTATTGCTGTATTAAAAGAATGCCAAATTTGTAAATAACTAATTCTTTATAAAACAGTTACATCAAGTTAAAAAGTGCTTTTTTCCTGAACACGTCAATGTTTTCAGAATCTTAAACTAAGATTGTTTTGAGCAAAAACCTAGCAAATCACCCAACATATCACAATTTATACTACTATATCCCTAACAAAAAATGATATTGACTAACATTTTTGTGGATTTCATCATAGGGTTAAAAAAAAATCCAAATTCTAAAAATAACTGAATTTTCTGTCAATTCTTTGATGTCGTGGGATATCCAGGGTTAAGTTAAATCCACGGCAGCCAATGTATCAGTTTTCATAGATCTAAAGTTCTGAGGGTTTCTGTTGGTCAGGAAGATCCTCTTGAGCAGAAACATTTCAGTTTAAACTGTTTATCATCTGAAGAATATTTGCAGAAGATCAAACCTAAAATGTGCCCCCTTTTCTTGAGATTTCATGTAAGACTGTCTTAGAGGTTGTTTTGTTCTTTCAGAGGAGCAACGTCTATCGTGTATCGCTGTGAGGAGAAGCAGACCCAGAAACCCTACGCTGTCAAAGTCCTCAAAAAAACGGTCAGTGCACCAAAATATCCTCATGAGCCTCACAGGTTTGTAGCATTGCTAGTAAAAATGAATTTTAGTGCTAAGCAAGCCTTTGAGGACCTGGCAGAACATGTAAGAAGAAGGATCTCTGCTAGATTAGATAACACCCATCTTTTTCTCCACCTCTCACAATTTAAGGGATTATTTTTTTGTCTTGGTTTTGGTGTTTAGAATTTTTAGACCAATAGACCTTCAGGTTGTGACAATTGTATATTGCACTTTTCAGTCCTTGCTGTGCCCACATGCCAACATTCTGATACTCCTCTTGTCTGCATGTCCTCTTTTTCAGATTGACAAGAAAATCGTTCGAACAGAAATTGGCGTCTTGTTACGTCTTTCACATCCCAACATTGTGAGTGTGCTGATGATTTTTTATCCAGACTTCTTTCAGTCTTAGTCCTAGTATTTGTAATACCTTGGAGTCTTTAGATGTTTGTCAAGTCATAGTTTAGAAGTCATAACATTTGAATTATATTTCAAATTGCTTCTGAAGTCTTGAAAGGGGCAGTTCAAATTTTAATTTAGGAGGACAAGTCGAAGCTTTAATATGTCCATAAGAACTATAATTAATGATTAGTTGTGTCTTAATGTTCTAGAAAACAGATGGTGATGACAAATTATATGAAGAACCAAAGTTTTAGTTTGGGAAAGTAAATGTGAGACTGACTTTGAAAGAAGAAAATAACTTAAAAGGCTTGAATGGGTTTTATGAGCCATTTCAATCTGCACATCTTAAGATGCTTATTATGACCTCAGTGTTTCATTTACCTGCTGGTGATCATTGTGATGGTTGGAGGACATTTTAGTGTTCGCTTCTGTTAACAGTGAGCAGCTGTCCGTCTGAACATTCATAATGTTCTGCCATAAACCGGCGCCATATCCAGGTCGCCCCCATCTGTCTTCCCCCAAAGCCAATTATAAAAAGCTCACTGCGACTTCCGGAAAGTGGCTGCAGCTAATGGATGGAAGGGCAGATGGTCCATTGTTTCCTCTGACATACGGAACTGCCCTGAACAATGTTTCACTGGACTGACTCTAAAGTGCATATTTTGCCTGTTATCTCTCTGGTCTTTGTATGATTTTTGTTATATTTAGCATGCCGGTCCAATGGCACTGCAGAGCTGCAAAAAAGCAATTCAGAAATTGGTAGATATTCCTTCGTTCTCGAAGACTCAAGTATTGCAATACAATACTGGATTAGGGGGCAACTCTGCATGCTTTGAGGATATTATTAAAATGATACAAAAAATACACTAAAGAGATAGTGAAGGCAGCAGCTAAATAAACATTGGTACAGTTGAATCTCAGTTAAAAATCAATGAAAAATCCTATTTTTTGTGGTTTAGATTCAGTTAAAGGAGATCTTTGAAACAGACACTGACATCGCACTCGTGCTCGAACTGGTGACAGGAGGAGAGCTTTTTGACCGGTAAGAATGCAAACTACTTTGCCGATAGTTTCTCTGACTTCACTGTCGCAGTTTGATAACCTTCATCATTTGATGTGCGCTGTTATAGCTGCTTTGTTTTTCAGTATTTCTCCATATGTTATTGGATGATTTAGTTTGGTCAATGCTTAGTGTTTGGCTAGATTTCCATGTAGTAATAGCAAGTCACTTATTACCCATCCAATCTCCACTTCATAACTTCCGTTTAAGGTCTCACTTCAATTATCTTTTGATCTATCTTCTAATTGTTCCTAGTGGTCTTTTCATTATGATTATGCGGTTTATAGCCATAATCAAAAAACCCTGTGTCGTTTTCTAGGATATTCATTACACATCTGCCTCTAAATTGCCTCCTTGTTGCAGAGAGCTGTGTGTTTACGCTCTTTCCTGCTAGCTTACAGCCCCTCATACCCTCAACCTAACATTAGACGTGGAACAAAAATGGCAAGCAATTTCGGAGCTGTCCAGTTGTACAGTTTTGAGCCAGATCCCTGCTCAGACCAGAAAAATAAAGACGTACATGGATCTAGTTGTCTACAAGGATGCACCAGAATGGAATGTGGCCCACATAATCTGTATCACAAATAAAATCTTTTTTCAATGCCATTTTTTCATCTTCTCCTGATTCACAATGATTTGAAACAAAAAAAAAATACTCAAAAATGCCATTTTTATCTTATTTTTCTTACGTCGTCCATCATGAAAGTAACATGTTACAAAAACTATTTTCACCGGAGTCGGTCTTCAAGGCAAGTCTGACAGGGTGCACAGAAAAAAACATTTTCAAATTTCTATTACGGTATATCTCAGTCATGTGAAACCTCCAAGACAAAATCCCCCTTCCTGCTAAGCACCAACAACTAAGAAAAACACTTTAACTTTAGTCTTTTCCTTTTGAGTTTAATGGATCATTCAGTAAGCAGTATTCAGTAATCAAATGTCCAAACGTTTTTGTGGTAACACTTGGCTTAGACCTAAATGTCCATATTCAGATGCAGATGCTGTTTTAGACTCATTAGTAATCAAAGTAGTAGGTGTTCATGGTCATTCATTATAAAAGAGTTGAGATATTTAGCTGGAGGCGTCAGCTTGAAAGATTTCAGATGATTATGCCGGTGCAGATGGTTTGATGACATCGTAAATCATGAATCTGAGAAGTATATAGTTTTAGTTCTTATTTTTTGTAATATGTTACGTTTTCATTCTTGCAGCATTGTGGAGCGCGGTTACTACAGCGAGAGAGACGCAGCCCACGTCATCAAGCAGATACTAGAGGCCGTTGCGGTGAGCTGCTGTTCCGTCTTATTGGTTGAAGCACTCGGAGGATTCTACGATGGAGCATTAGGGCCACCATAAAAATGAAAAAAAAAAACAATACATTTACAAGAACAAAGTTGTACATTTATGAGAAAAAAAATATTTTATGAGTATAAAGTCATATACTTATGAGAAACATAACACTGACACCCTATCAAAATTAAAGTTGGTTGTATAAGCCTCCACCAACGTTATGTACAGACTAAATTCACTGTTGCAGCAATTTCTGGTGATGTCGTAAGGCTTTAGTCTATCATCAGGAATCCATGAGTAACAATGCATTTGGACCTCTGCTGCTATGCTCCTGACTAAACTCCAGACAGCGTAAATGGTGGGCCCACCGGTTCCTGTAGGTCAAGAATCTTCTTCTACAGAGACCCAGTTTCCTACAGATTTTTTTTCAATGTCCTTAAAACTACAAATATACAATGTTGACTCATTAAAAGACTTAATATTTCCATATTAATGGAACCAGTGCTGATGGAACCACTTACAATGCACACTACGTCTGAAACACCATATTGGACTTTTTTTGTGGTTGTTTATATTTCCTTAGTAGCCTAAACAGGCTTTTTCCTTATAAATGTAGAATTTTTAGTAAATTCTCAATTTATAATTTATGAAATTATGTTATTGTTGTTTTCTATTTACTTGCTGGACTGGGAATACTGTTTCGGAAGCATAAGGGAAACTTTCACCTTTTATGCCGACGACTGTCAAATTTATGCTCCTATATGTAAGGGACCCGACAGCACGATTAACACAATAATCGACTGCCTTGCTGAAGTTGGGTTGTGGGTGTCTGCAAACTGTCTTGGCCTAAATGAAAGCAAAACTAAGGTTATTTGTTAGGTTTGGAGTTGCTGGACCCAAAAAGGCAGACGGGGACTGTGTTTGATTTAGTGAGTTTTATTGTAGGATGAAATAGATGGTGTTGGGTGTTGGATTTCTGGTGTTGGTCTTGGTTCTTTGGGTTTTTGTTCTTTGGAGGCGGATTCAGAGTTTCTTGCGAGTTTTGTTCTGGAGGCTTGGGTTCTTGTGGCTTCGGTTCTGGAGGCTTTGGTGTGGACCTTGGCTTTGGCGTTTGGCTTGGGGCGTCGGCTTGGCTTGATGTGGGCTGTGGGCGATTGCTTTGGCTTGGCTTGAGAGGCGGCGTAGGCTTTAGCATAGACCTTGGTTTTGACCTTGGCGATGGCTTTGGCGTAGGCTTTCTTTGTTGGCTTCGGCTTTGGCTAGGGTCGGCGAGTCCTCCGTTAAAGCAGACGAACCAACAATGGCTGGGGGGCAAGATGGACTGAAATAGGTTCCCTGATTGGATGCTGAACAGGTGTGCGAGACCGGATCCTCAAGCAGGTGCGCGGGGACGACCCCGACTCCTGACATTATTATGTTTACCCCTAGCGGTCAAAAAGATCATGGTCTTGATTTTCTCTCTCTTGCCGCTTTTGAACAGTCGGTGGCCATGAATCTGGGTGTGAAACTTAATGGAGCTCTGAAGCTCAACCTCCAAATAAACGCTGTGACAAGGTTCGGCTTTTTTCATATGCGATGCATGGCTAGGATTAGGTCTTTTATATCAAAAGCTAGCCTTGAAATTGTCGCCCATGCCTCAGTGTTGTCTAGACTAAATTATTGCAGCTCTCTGTATGCTGGGTCTCCCAAAGGCATCAATAGCCAGGCTGCAGCTGGTCCAAAACGCAGCAGCCAGATTTATTTGTGGGGAAAAGAAGTTTGACCACATAACACCGATCTTGGTCTCTTTGAACTGCCTGCCAGTGAAGCCTCTTTTTTTACTTTATTCTCGTAAAATTATGATTTTTTTCTCATCATTTTACGACTTTTTTCTTGCACATTTTTTTTTACTTCCATCCAGCCGTTCATCTTCTTCCGCTCATCTGGGACAGTTTACAGGGGCAGCAGTCTAAGCAAAGATGCCCAGACTTTCTTCTCCCCGGCCACCTCCTCCAGCTCCTCTTAGGGGAACCTCGAGACATTACCAGGCAGGCCGAAGGACGTAGTCTCTCCAGTGTGTCCTGGGTCTTCTCCGGGGGCCCCGCCTAGTGGGACATGCCTGGAACACCTCCCCTGGGAGGCGTCTGGGAGGCATTGGAACCAAATGCCCGAGTCACCTCAACTGGCTCCTCTTGATATGGAAGAGCAGCAGCTCTACTCACAGGAACATGGTGCTTGTTATGGACAAGCACCACTTAAGTTTAGATCACGGAGGCCATTCTTCAACTTATGACCTTTTTTCTCATAATATTGCAACTTTATTCTTGTAAAAACTTGTGACTTTATTCTAAAAAAAAGTTATTTTTTTATTTATATGCTGACCCTAATAGGATAACAAATGGATTAGATACTTTTTCAAAATTTAAAGATCATTTTTAGTGTGAGAAAAATGAAGTAATGGTTTAACAGAGTTGGTGAGCGGTGTTGTTGCTGGTTTTATTTAGTTGCAGGTTCTGCTTTGGCTCCATTTGTTAGCTCAGTTGCTGCTGTTGCCATATTCAGTTCCAGGAGTAAAACACACACTGACAGCCACAAAGCTCCAGATTTGGTATCCTGATGCCGCTTTTTAGGGTCATCAAAGGGTCTTTCAGACTAGATAAATCAGCTGCTCTATCTCAGCTGTGGATAATTCACCTCCATCCATTGTGATTATTGGATTAATCATCCCCAGGAGCACTGTTCTGTCTCTGCAGCCTCACAGCGAACCTCCGTTACAAACTGGCTGTTTTTAGACGGGAAACATGTCATAACTCAAGCAGATCATCAGCTTGTCGGTGCGAGTGTGAATAAAACACGTTATCAACACTTTCAGAGGTGTTGGAAGTTTCATTTGCTCCTTTCAGATCATAGGGTGTTTGCTAAACATGTTTGCATCGAACACAGAGAGAGGAAACAGATATTCATCTGAGAGAAAAGGCGTCTGGGGTTTTATTAGCAGTGCTTCTCCGTGCGCTTCAGAGCCCGAGGTTTCTGTTTCATGTGGGAGGGAGGCTCCTCTTTCAAAATGGTTTTCATAAAAACTTTAAGTGGGGCACTCTCATATTTAAAAGGTTACCATTTTTAACCAAAATCTAATCAAACCAGATGATGAATCACTTCACTTTACCATGGCTAACCTTGATGTTATGTTCAAGTTCGATAGGAAGAGGAGCTAGAACAGCATTTTCTTGTCAGCTTAAACCAAAAGCATCAAACCAGAACTCAGAGAAGTGCTGATTGTATTTGTCTTTTGTAGCCAGAGCTACTGCAGGACCGAACCCAAAAAACTGCCTTTAAATTCTACAAAAGCAGTTCTAACTTTTGTCTGTTGGTAATTTTTCATTATTAGATTCTATCCTCAAAACAGTTGCAGATGCAAATACTTCAGCATCATACTTCATCAGCAAGCGCTTTAACCATTGACTGTATGAGAACTGGACTGAGTGATCCCTCCCTCCTGACCATCCAAACAGGAAGTACCTGCTGGCTCAAAGAAGCCAAAATCTCATAGACTTCTATAGAGAAATAGCCTGCTATTATGCAGTTGATCTATTGGTCATAATAACCATTGTTGCTCCGATACCTTTTTAACATTCATTCACTCATCTTCTAAACCCGTTTTGACCCTTTCGGGGTCACGGGGCTGCCGGAGCCTATCCCGGCCACTTGGGCGAAGGCAGGGGACGCCCTGGACAGGTCGCCAATCTGTCGCAGTTTTTTAACATGTTCTTGATAATCAAAATTTTATTTCATTGATATTTTTATCAAAGGATGACATGTAGTCTTCTGACCTCTGACCGGAAAATTGCAGGTTCGATTCCCGCCTTACCTGCCCATGTGTCGAAGTGTCATTGTGAGAGACACTGAACCCCACTCCCCCTCTGGTGGTTATAGGTTAGTGCCAGTGTTCTGCAGGGAGAAGCCTTCAGTGTGTGAATGGGACTGTAAAGCGCGTTGGGCCTTGAAGGAAAGTAGAAAAGCGCTATATATACAAGTACGCCATATAGCATCTTACCATTTTTTTTCTGTAGTGCACTTGTTTTTTTAATCAACGGGCCAATCAGATGGTCTCATGTCAAACGTTTGAAATTTTGTGTAGTCCACTTTCAAGTGGAAGGGGTTTGGGCTTCCAACAAGCTTATTCCTGATTGGCCAGTGTGGTTACCATTAAAAATGTAGACTCAAACCAACTCAGAATAATCACTGCTTACTGGCGTTTTCTGGCTCCAATGTGGCAGTGTCCGAATCGTGAAAAAATGGGGACTGAACTGACTTAATTTCATTAAAGCCTGAAGCAAGATATTTTTTGTGGGTGATGTCACTCTATCCAGTTCTCAAGTCAATGGTTTTCCCTCAACAACATGAGGTAATACTTCCTTACAACCAAAGATCCTTACAGTTAAAGTAAGGATTACGTTTTGTTTTTTTTTAAAGTTCTGTGGCTCAAACTAGTTGTAAGCTACAGTGGTTTAGTTAGAGATTACCTTTGGACATAGAGTGAGGAGCTTGATCATCCAGCAGCTGTTCTTCACTATTTGAAGCTTCCTTCTGGTTGCAAACTTAATGTCAGCTAACAAGATGCCGATGAGAAAAAGAGGTCCTGGGCTCCTTAAATCACAGACTAAAGCAAAGAGACCAATGTCAGTTTAATCTTTTAAACAAGGGAACAATTCAAATTGAAAGTTGAGTCAGAAGTCAGTTAATGAATGAGTCTACTCAAACAGTTGCAGTAATATCTAGAGTAAAGAAAACCTCTTCACTTTAACGTTGTCTGTGTTTCATTTTTAATTACTTGGAAAATCTCAGCTGAAAAACTGGAAGGCTTTGATGCAGTTCCACTTGTCTCATTGCATGAATTGATCACACATTTTCAGCAACCGAATCCTTTATTCAACCCATAAGATGTGGCGATTCTGACAGTGTCAAAGTTAAAAAAAGGAGATCAGGGATCTGAAAACGAAGAAGAAATGAAAGTGGGAGATCTAAGGATGCAGATGCTTTGAAACACTGACGGAGTGCAAACTTTTAACAATGACAGAGGACAGAATCCGCTAAAGTATTCTACTTTACTGCTAACTTTTATCGACTTCCTATGTATTTTACTTTTATAAACCAAATCTAACTATTTTATAGCAGCATCTTCTCCCTTCTGGGTGCTGTCTGTTTCAGCAGGACAGTGGCAAATTGCAGCAGGAAACATATTTCAGGTAGAACAGGAACAAAATTCAAACACCAGAACTCCATAAATGCATGAACTCAATGTCTAGATGTTTCTTAAAGACTCACTCCAATGAAAATCGTGTAACCAGAATTGTTAGATTGGGTTTATGAGGCTAGCAAGCAGATGGATGACAGGAATTAGGCTTTTTCTAAACCAATGGCCCCGTCCACAACATAGAGGTGAATTTCTGATTAACTGCTGCTGCTCTGCAGAAACTATTCCCTTGAAAACAACACAGATTTGGGGGATTTGACCTAAATCATAAATAAAAGACATGCTTACAATAAAAAGATGCTTTTAAAGTAGATCAAAAGATGATTGGAGTCGGACTTTATTTGTTTAAGAAAAAAGAAAGGAAATTTGTAGTCAAAAATGGCTCCTCTCCAACTTTATTGTGATCAGATTAAATAATTTGTTTAGTTGGTGAATAAAATTAAAGGACTGGGTTTTATAATAAATGCAATATAAAATAAAATGAAGTTTTTTCTTTTTTAATTTATTTAATTAAACAAACAAACAAAAACCTTCTCTGGAGCTTATTTTTATGCAAATCAACAAAACATCTCATTACTTTGCAATATTCTAAACTAATGATCATTAGTTTTTCTTTTTCAGTTGATTTTTGTTTTTTTTTAAAAAGACATTAAAAGCCAGATTCTAGAGAACTGCAGTGAGGATGACCAACGATTGATGTGCTTCTTGTGTCTGAGAAGCTGAAAATATGATCAGTCTGACTCCTTTGAAGCCTGTTGTCATTATGCAACCGCAGATCATGTTGCTCTTTCATAACAACAGTCTGCAGTCAGCAGCAGCCTTGGCGGTCTCACTAATGAGGCTCCATCAGCCCTTTGAAGGGATTTTTCTTTCCAATCATCTGTGAACAAATAGGGTTTCGTATTCCACTGCTGTCAAAGAGTCGATTAGTATCACATCATACAGTTGGTGCGTCTGCGTGCTGTCAGGAGAACAGGAGCACATTATTATTGTGAAAAGACCTAAGAGTATAAAAGTATGATAGATCGATGAAACCTTATATTCTTTAAATGTCTAAGGGTATTGATTAAAATAAATATCAGTTCATTCCAACAGTCTAATACTTTTCTATGTATTTGTAAATATATTAATATCAAAAACCTTTAGAAAATAACTTCACTTTCGTAAGTAACAATTATTTAATCCTGTAAAGCCCAATACATCAGGGAATTGACAGAAAATTCTAATTCTTTTGAATTAAGAGGTTTTTTTAAACCCTTTGATGAAATCCACAATAAACATTTTTGCTACATCCATTTTTAATGAGATATAGATGGTATAAATTATGATACGTTGGGTGATTTGCTAAGTTTACAGCCATGTTAATTTGTTCAAGAAAAAAATCACCTTATTTACAAACTTTCTCAGACTTGATACACATATGTTTAACATGCTGTAACTATTACAAAGGATTAAATATCAATAAATTTGCATTCTTTAAAAATAGTAAAAATATGAATAACAATAGATGAGTTATACTCACCATAAAGTTTTGAAAAGTAGCAAAATAATTTTCCCACCAACATGTTTCATTGAGGCGCTATTTATAAATGAGTAAGAAAAGCTAGTCTAGTGCCTCTAGTGGAACAATGATGAACGACAGGGCAGAAAACATGAAACAAGTTAAACAAAAAAAGTTTGTATCGTGCTAAGAAGATAGGGGTCTCAAAAAAGCGTGTGTCAAATATGACACAAATGGTAGTAGAGGGTTAACTACATGATTTTCTGACAAGTAGTTGATTGTCGTAATCAAGATTAAGTATTAGGATAACTTCAACCAGAAAGTGTTTTTTCTAAAACTTTTAACTTGTTTCTGCATTTGAGGCTTTGGTTCATTTTGGTGAGCAAACATAAATGGACTGAAACTGAAAGCAAATAGTAAACAATTAAAAAGATTTTCAGGGGTTATGTTAAACTTTTAGCTTTGTCCATATAAAAATATTCACACTTTCGACACATAAAACCTCCACCAATGATTTCACACAACGACAAAAAATGCAATAATGATATTATTTGATCACAGATATGGCAACAAATAAACCATTTAGGTTTAAATAACCTAAAAAAATGTTAAACGTAAAACAGTTTCAAAATGTTATGTGACATGTAAAAATAAAGACCTAGTCCAATCATCTATTGATCTATTTTAAAAGACTTCCTATTGGTCTCTCAATCATGATTATGCGATTTTTAGCCAACATAAAAAGGAAAAACGTGTTGTTTTCTATGAGAGTTCCTGCAGAGCAGCAGTCCCCATCCTGTCCCCATTTCCCATCAGCCATCTGTTTACATGCTCTCCCGTTAGCTTACAGCTCCCCACACCCCCAACCAAAAATCAGCAGTGCAACAAAAATGACGAGCAACATTGGAGCTATCCAGCCGAGCCAGATCTCTGAGCCAGATTCCAGCTCAGACAAGGAAAACGGAGACGGAAATGGATCTATTTTTCCAGAAGTGGATGCATCAGAACGGAGCAGAGCAGAGCTGGCCTGCTGTAATAACTTGGACAAGCTTTTCTCAACAGCACTTTATCATCAGCTCCCTATTCAAAATTATATGAATAAAAAAATCCTCAGAAATGCAATATTAAGCTTAATTTTCTTTCTCTATCATGAGAAAAATGCTACAAGAACATGTTAGAAACACCAAAGACAACATCAGAGCTGACTTTTAAGCAACTTAATGGAAGTAGTAAGAGTAAGAACACTACGTATGTGTTTGCTATAACAAACACAGTAATGGGTTTTACTAGATTCAGTCTGACTAAAATTTGTTCCAGTAGTCTCCACTTGTAACCATTTTTCACATTTTCCTCATGAAAGCAGGAGCTGCAGCACCAAAATACATGTGATGCCTGAAAACATCGAGCAGGCCCAAACGCCTCAGTAGGTGTTGCTGGCAGAGCTGCTGCGCGTGGCGGCCGCGTGCAGCCGCCACAGGTTTCTTATGTAACAGCAGCTTCCATCCTGCTGCTGAACAGATTAAAGGCAGAGAGGATTAAGACACACACACGCACACATTTACACACACACACACACACTGACCACAGCTGACCTACATTTGACAAGAAGAAAAACATACGCCTGTTTATGTGTGTGGGGATTACAGAGCAGCACTGTTTGTTGGATCAGATGTGAACGTGGCTTTAATCTGCAACAAAGAAACACGCAGTCGACCCTAAACACATCGTCGATTTTCTCACTGCAGCTTCCCTGCTTGAAAATGTGAAGCTTCTGACTGACAACAGTGGTAGACGTTTAAAACAGGAGCAATCAACTATTATCAATTATTAAAACAACAAATTAAAAGAAACAATTTGTTCTGTGTATTGAATTTACAACTTTTGAAAAAACATATTTGTGGATAAGAAAACACAAAAAATTATGCAAGAAATATTCAAGATATTAACAGTTACAAATTATGCTTTATTAATTCTTTTCATGACACTTAATTTTTCTTTTTTTTTCTTGTAGTTAATGAATTTTAGTTTTGTTTTTTGTTGAATTCTTTTTTTGCCTTTCATTTTCTCTATAAAGTCAAATCAGAATCAGCTTAAAATGAATGAAAAACCAGATTGTTCATTCATTCATTTTCTGTACCGTTTTTCCCTTTCGGGGTCACGGGGCTGCTGGAGCCTTGTGGGCGAAGGCAGGGGACACCCTGGACAGGTCGCCAGTCTGTCACAGGGTAGAATATCCACAATCACACAGCCATTCACTCTCACACTCACACCTAGGGTCAATTTAGAGTTGCCAATCAACCTATGAAGCATGTTTTTGGATGGTGGGAGGAAGCCGGAGTCCCCAGAGAGAACCCACGCATACACGGGGAGAACATGCAAACTCCACACAGAAAGGCCCCCCATTGATGTTGTTTTTCACGTCCCCCAGCCGGGACTTGAACCGGGGGCCTTCTTGCTGTGAGGCAAGAGTGCTAACCACTGTGCCACCATGCAGCCCAAAAAAAAAAAAAAAACAAATTGTAAATTTGAAATTAAAAAAAGATTTAAAAAAAATTTAATTGGATAGGAAATGTTTTTTTCATACACAAAAAAAGTTCATGGAATGCAATATGCCTCCAAAAAAATAACAAAAACATAAGGCAAAAAAAGAAAACAACAGTATTGTAGAGCTAACATAATCCCACATGACAAAGGTAATTAATAAATGTAAATTTACAATCAGGACCTTCATTATTAATGCAAATATCAAAAGAAACACTTGTGTTTCATTCTGAGTCTCTGCTGTGACTGTATTTAGCCATCAAGCATATTACTGTACTGTTTAAAAGTCTTAATTGCTTAACTACAGGAAGAAATATTATTATTTTCAGATTATGTTTTAAATTATTTTAATACCATATTAATATTTATAGATTGTCTCTTTTGTCAATTTAGCATAAACCTAATACTTTTTCAAACAAACACTGACAAACTTTAACTTCAAACTTCAACACAGGAAAGTTAGCTCTGTTGTGACAATACTTTTTATTTTTGATGTGCGTGCTGATTGCTTGCATTCTCATTTGCTTCTTTCACCAAAAAACTACTAAAGAAAGATCACTTTACTGATGCCTTCCGTGAGTTTATTTGCGATTGTACACATGCTATGCTACGCATACACCGGCCATGTGTTTCACTACTCAATACTTGCACATATACCTGCAGTTAGAAGAGGTTGGTGTGAAATGTCATTGTGACGCAAATCTGGTGACTTTTTCTTTCACACCTCTATTCTAATGAATGAAAGACTTGGTGTCATACATTTCCAGATGGGGACAAACCACAATTACTAATTTCTTCTTCATGATCAATTTTCCAACGTTAGGCAAAAGGTCGCTACCCATACGTCCCTACCAAATCTGAGTTCCTGATTGTTCAAAGTTCATAACATAAGACTTTTGAATGCAGAAGTATATGCCCAAAAAGGCGCATATACGCACATTTACATAGACTTTTCATAGAAAGTGGTCGCTTGAATGTGTGTTTCTGAGGCTGGTGTAATGGTAATGGTAGTGGATTTTTGCAAGGGTTTTTTGTGTTTACAGCAAGCCAATTCCTGATAATTCTGTTGAACACAGCAACCCGTTAAAGAGATTCTAAGTGTTTTCTCTTCTATGTCTTTCTGTGTGTTTTAGTATTTGCATGAAAATGGGGTCGTCCATCGAGATCTCAAACCGGAGAATCTGCTTTATGCCGACCTGTCCCTGGACGCTTCACTAAAGATAGGTAACACACCAGAAGCTCCTGAAGTCTTTTGCTTTGACACGCTCACACCGAAAGCCAATATCTCTGATCTTGATGAATAAATGTTCCTTCTGTAAAAGACTGTTTTCTAGTCATTTTTACAGTTTCGAAGTGCCACCAAATCAATTGACTGCAGCCGTCAGCCACCAAAGCTGATGTCATGCTCAGATTTATCCAAACGTCACATTTCCCCCCTCCCTCTAATCCAGCAGAAAGTGTTTTTATGCACAAATTGAAGGATTAGCCTCTAAAATCATCCGTCAGTCCATTTCTGTCCTCACATTCAAACCATAAACATGTCAGTTCACAACAAACCAAATTCATGCTTTTAAAAAGTTTCACAAAACTACTAGTACTGACAATTCTAAGCAAATGGTTTAGTTAATTGAACCCATTGTTGGATAGATTTACATGCCTATATTACACACCAATTTATTTAGTTTGATTGTCATTTGGTTTAGCAGCGCTAAACCTTTAGTTGGACTACACTCAAACTAACCATGCAGCAACGAGAGCATTTGCAGTTATCAGCTGTCCTAGCGTACAAACTGACAAGTCTGTTAGATTCTATGTAATCTGGAAGATTATATTTATCCAGGTTCAGGCAGCCACATGCGAGCCTGGATACATGTTTACAAACATGAACAATTACAGACTTAATTTCTGATGTAATGTTCAGAAATGGTCGGCAGAATGAGCTCCTCTAAAAGCTGTGCAGCATATTCTATAAAATGAAGTAGCTTTAAAAGGCTGGATGGAAACCAGCTGGAATTGATTTTCTGGGATTTAAATGAAGTTTCTCAGAAATGAAGAGAGCTTGGATGTAACGTAATGCGTTAATTGTTTAGATTTTAGATTTTTCAATTATTGGGATTTGGATGGAAGACCCAAATTCTATTTTCATCTAAACAAAACAAGAAATTTAGTTTTTGAATGAATAGTGTATTTATTTATTTTTTATTTTTGTTCCTAATCAATTTAAAATGTTCCTTTTAGCTCTGTTTTTTTGTTGTAAAGTACTTTGATAAAGTTCTCTATAAATAAAGTTTTACGAATGGTTTATTTATTTATTCCACCTTAACACCCCTAGAGTGATTTGATAAATAGGATGTCTTTTAATATAAATGTATGCCTCAAACTAATACAAAAATGAATTACAATAAACTTTAATCAAAAGAACAATTAGTTTATATTTGCATATTACAATTGAAAAGAGCTAGAAATAAAAAGCAGAGCTTCCGTGCTTGATCCTCAGCTTTTTGTTGTCATTTTGGTGAAGCTCCTCTGCATCCAGATGGACGGTAAGCTCCTGGCTAACTGCTACAGATGGTGACGGGAAACTCTCTCCCATAACAATTTTCATCAGTTTTTGGGTAGAAAAGCACCGCCCCCACTGCTTCAACTTTTTAAAAACGAAACTGGAATAACATAAAAAGGAAATATTCATAAAGGGAAAGCTCTAATCAGAAAATGTTTTCCTTTTCTAGCCGATTTTGGACTTTCAAAAATCATTGATGACCAGGTAACCATGAAGACGGTCTGTGGTACTCCAGGTTACTGTGGTAAGTAAAGGTCGCAGAAAATCTAAATATTAAATAGAAAATGATCATTGAAAAAAAAAAAAGCATTATTTTATTAAGTTCTTGGGATGATAGAGTTTATGATGGTATTTAAAGTCTGTTGAAAAATAGTTACTTATATCAGTCAGGTTTGGATGATGTATGAGCTAAACAATGTATATGTATTAGTGATAACTAGGGAGATGTATTTGTAGAACTTATCCCAGTCTGGACAGGAAATTAAAAGACAAAAAAATACAGTAATAAATTGTTCCCATAAATTGATAATTTGTTGTCACAAATTAGTATTTTCTTAGCTTTTTTGTGCACAGATTAGCATTTTGAGCACAAAAGTTAGTATTTAATGGTCACAATAAGTATTTTAATATCATTGATTGCTACTATGGATTTTGTGGCCATAATGTGTAAATTTTTGTCCACAAAATGCTCTTTTGCTCACACAAAATGCTCATTTGTGTCTGCATGTGTACAAATTGCTCATTTGTGTGCGCAAAATACTCAGTTGTCCGCACAATATGCTAATTGTGCACACAAAATGCTAATTTGTGGTCTTAAATTATTAATTTGACAGAACAATATGTTTTTTCTTTTTAATATCATGTCCAGGGCTTCGATAAGTACTGCAAATACAAAGCGGGGCATTGGTCGATCTAGAAAGTTGTTATTTTTTTAAGGTGGTAAGGTGGGGGCAGAAGGTATTGGCTGGGTGACATAATAAAGATGGGACAGAGGAAGAACATTATATGTGAAGATTCAAAAATAAATATTCATAAAAATGTATTATTTAAAAAATTTAATGTTATCTGTAACAAAACATTTTTAAAGCGTTTTAAATAAACCACAATAAGAATAAGAGATTTTTGAGGCTATAACATTTATAAAAAGCAGCCTACACCAGAAATTCTATATAAGATTATTTTTATAACTGTTTTTTCACTAGATCTAAAATATCATTAAACTTTGTGCTTTTTTAAAATTAGATAACATTACTTTTGATCCCTGGAAGGAAATAAGTTTATTACAGCAGCAATTGTTATTAGTTTATAAAGAATGGTAATATTGTTGCAAAGTGAGACTACACCTTTAAAATACTGTAAATAATTGCACAAAACACAACATAATACTGATATAATTGCACATGATAAGAGCAGCTGAAAACTGGCAATATTGCACAAAACTGCTGTTTAAAAAGAGCCGTATAGAAGTTCAGATGTTACAAGGCATGAAAACTTTATATTCATTAGTCTGAGCATCTGTCAGTGGTAATATCAAAGTTTTAGCCCTTAGATTTATTATCTATAATATAACAGAATAGGTCAAATTTACTAAAGGTTTGAGTGTGTAAAAACATGCACAAAAAGGACAGCGTGCAAAAAAACACACATATTTGTACACACATCTGTTGTAACTAAATGGGTAAAAAGTGCTTGTATTGACCCATGTGTAGTTTGGGCTAATGCTGGCAAAATCCACTAAAAGGAGCAGAAGCAAATAGTGTAATTTTGTGAACTCAAACGTGAAGGAAGATTAAGGTTGCTGTTTTGTGGGAATATTTTGCATATTCGAGAAATATGTGCAAACTGGACCAACTTTATGCACAGATAGTTCATAGTTTTATACAGGTGACAGTAATAGACCAAAAGATGACAAAGAAATCATATCTATGTGCTCATGTAAATATGAAAAAAACGGTAAGAATTATTAATACATAAGCTATGCATATTCAAAGTTACAAAGTTTGTGGATTTGGATAAATTTAAGTATAGATACAGCAGCTAATTTTTTATTTATTTATTTTCCACTTTTTTCAAAGTCCGTTTTTTTTTTTTTTACCTCCAATGTTAATATTGTTCAAACCCTGCTCCTCTCTTCCTGTGCTATTCTCCTCTCCAAGCCACGGCTGTTGGGTTCTGAGAGCATCCACCCCTACCTGTATCTTAACGTCTATCCCGCTAGCGGGCATAATTTGGTCACCATCAGCTCAGAATCCATGTACAGTTATTGCATAATGCCCTTTACCTTAAGGTTTGTTTCACAAAAAAACAGGCACATAATTGTTGTCAGTCTGTTTCATCTGTTTAGGCAGAGCTAATTCTATGGCATTGACTTTTATTTAAATACGTGTTTTCACCAGCTGTCCTTCCCACACTCTTTCTTTGTAAACCAACAAATCCAAATTAGATGTAATCTAATTACTTGCTTACTTCTCTAATTGTTTTTTTTTTTTTTTTTGCTTTTTAATTGGGATCTTAATGAGTCAGGCCTAATGTGTCAGCAAATGACAGCTTTGTCGCAATAAAAACAGTTGCAGGTAACAAAAAAAACAGAATAATAGTGCTTTAACAGGCCTGTTTAATCAGTTTTTGGCGCATGCAGACAGACTGATTTAATAGCTGGACGGGTTTGATGCAAAAAAGGTTTAAAATGAACAACTCATATCCAATTTATTGCTTGTTATATGGCTGTAGGAAGCCTTTTTACTTAGTGGTGATTTGCTCTTTTTGACTAAGGTTATGATGGTGGGGGGGTTGGAGGGGCATCTGAGGGCAAGGCTGTAAAGTGGAGGGCAACTGGTCCCCTTGTACTTGGTGGTAAATATGCATTAGCTTCTAAAGTGGTATTTGGAGTGTTTTTGTCTCAATGCTACCCTTAGGTTTAAAGTATACGTAGTAATACAGAAGATAATGGTAGCCTTGTTGGTAGTAAAATATTATGATTAGTATATTTGGCAGAATAACCATTCTTGCTCTGCTACTTTTTTAACATGTTCTTGCTAATCCTAATTTTTTGTCATTATATTTTTTCCTGGATTACAAGTTATTTAAGTCATAATCTGACCAATCAGATGCCTCAATAAAAGAACATTCAAAACATTTGTCAAAATTCTTCCAAGCTCGCTCCTAGTGGAAGGGGTGTGGGCTTTCAACAAGCTTAGTCCTGATTGGCGACAGTAGTTGCAATAGAAATGTTAATTCAAATCAACTCGAACCAATCACAGTTTACTAATCTCGTCTGCTACAATTTGTGGTGTCCCTATAGCAGAAAAATAATTTTCTATGAGTGACGTCACACTCGCTCAGTCCAGTTCTCGTATACAGTCAATGATCTGTGTGTAAAAACTGCCTGAAGAATTTCCCTCTCTTTTCTCAGCAGAGGGGTTGGTGTAAAGCCCTGACGTCAAAAAGAACAAAACACATTTGAGTTCAAGTACATGATTACAATAGTGAAAATACTACATAAAAAACATTCAAAGAGCTCCAAACTTAAGCTTTCTGATTAAAACAGAAATGGTCACGGATACATTTCCCGCCTTCAATAGCTTTGAGTTGAATGTGGAGGAGGAGTTAGTTCATGAATTCCAAATAGAAAATGTTGTGTCACCTGCCTTACTGTTTGTACTTAGTTTTACATTTGTATATTTGTGGTATTGGTATATAGATACAAATCAGTGGTAAAGACATTGTAAACATTCCACTGGTAGATGTACTGCAGCATCAATAGCAGATTAACAGCATTACTTTCAGGTATTGTAGTATTTGTGTTCGACAGTACCAGCACGCGTGTGTTCCCCTACTTGAGTTGGGGTGATATCTGCGGGTGTCAGTGATGCGTTCACAGCAGCTCCAGCACTGTGGGATTTCTTGGTCCTCTCAGTCAGAGCTTCTGTCAGCCATCTGGCAGCTAACGGATTCCTCCGCCCGCAGCTCCAGAGATCCTGCGGGGAAATGCTTACGGCCCTGAGGTGGACATGTGGTCGGTGGGCGTCATCCTCTACATCCTGTGAGTCTGTTTACCCTGGGCTGAACGTTTATACAAACACACACACAAACACAAATAGAGTAATCTGGTTCATCATGGAGTCATTGTCATCTGTGCAAATTTCACTACCAAGTTTGATGTTCTTCCCTTCGCCTCTTAAGAGCCATTAAAGGCGGTGACACAACTTGAAGTGCTGCATGGAGCCTGTCCCAGGACAATAACTGGGTGTTGATGGAGCCTTTAGATGAGTATGTGCTGCAGCAGAGCCAATAATGACAGACCACAGAGGTTTGTCTTCCAGGAATGATTAGGGCATTGTCATTAGCTGCTGTGAGTCATCGGCTTGTGTGAGTGGAGCATAAACACACACATTTGGAAAAGTGAGATGTAATGACAGTAGTCATTGTCTGTATGTAAAAGAAGGAAAGACCTGTTGGTTGAGGGTTTGAGTCCACAGGCAGTCTTAGCAAATATTAAAAAGGAGTCCTAGTGGCTCCCTGCATCAACGGTTGAATTGGGAGGTTAAACCATCAAACATCTTCCCACCACGGCTATGGCTGCAGCACACTGTGAAAGACAGCAGATGTACAGCTACACTCAAAGACTTGAGTGTTCATGCATGATGTCCCATTGAAGGATCTCTGAAGATCCAAAGCTCAGGGATCCTCTTAAAGTAGGATCAGAAAGACACATGGGTGGTTGTATCTGTTTATTTTTCTATCAAAATGTTCCTAAAATATATATTTGAATTTTCTAGTTAGATGATGTTTCATTCAGGGTTATCTTCAAATTGTTGTGGAGAAACTCTGTTTAAAACTCTGTCCTGCTTCTGTTCTCCAGACTCTGTGGGTTTGAACCCTTCTTTGACCCAAGGGGGGACCAGTACATGTACAGCCGCATCCTCAATTGTGATTATGAGTTTGTATCTCCGTGGTGGGACGAGGTCTCTCTCAATGCCAAGGACCTGGTAAGTTGATACTTGGAGACTCACTCCAATGAAATGGTGTTTTTGGTGTTTTTAACATGTTCTTGTGGCCTTTTTCTGATGATGGAGGACACATACAATGAAATTTAAGATTAAAATGTAATTTCTAAGTATTTCTTTATTCAAATCGTTGTGAATCAGGAGCAGACGAAATGGTTAAATGTCATTTGAAAAAGCGAGTAGTTGTTATGTGCGTTGTATGTATGTTGTTATGTTGTGTTTTCCTCATCTGAGCTGCCATCTGGCTCAAAACTGTATGCCATTTTCGTTGCACCGCTAATGTTAGGTTGGGGGTGTGAGGGACTGGAAGCTAGTGGGGGAGAGTGTAAGCATAGGGATGATGGTGTACTCGTTATCAACAGTTCCACCCACAATTCAGAGAGACAAATTTCAGATGAACTGCAGTTGCTCTGCAGAAACTATGTCCTAGAAAATACCACAGGTCCTTTGATTTTGCCTAAAAACAGCATCATCATAATTCAATTCACAATGGTACAAAAGATGATTGGAGTGGGACTTTAAGCCATAGAAGGACCCAAATATGTGTTAAAATGAAGATTAGGACGATTAAAGCCATGTTTACACAGCATGGTACCAGTTCAGTATTGGGTGAGAATGGTAAGGATTGAAAAGGTACCTCTATCATTTTGCTGCCGCATGTTTGCCATTATGCTACGAAACACCAGCTATGTGATGAACGCAGGTTCTTGAACGTGCTGTTAGAATATGGCCTTTACACTGTACTGTAGCTACCCGATCCTACTGCATAGAAGAAGCTTGCGCACAATGACAAAGTGGTTAAAATCTGTGGCAAATCTTGCTCCGGTCTTTTTCTTTCACAGCTTTATTCTGATAATGAAATACTCGGTGTTATATAATTTCAGCCGTGCACAAGCTACAATTATTACGTTCTCCTTCATGATCAATTTTCAAACAGTTGATACTTCCGTGAATTAAAAAGAACGGCATCCATACGTCTCTACCAAATCAGAGTCCATGGCTGTTGAGAGTACAACTGGTTGAACTTTCAGCTTGACGTTTAACGGACATGCGTTTTGTATGCAGAGCCCAAAAGCGATCTTAAAAATGTGTGCAGTGACGCAGAATGCAGAGGCCTAAGACGCGCATTTACGTGCATTTACATAACTTTTTATTGGAAGTTGTTGCTTGAGTATGTATAACTTTATACTTTTTGTGCAATCTGGTGGTTACAAATACAAATTGTCCTGTTTTGATGCTTTTATTATTTACATTTAAAAATCAACCTTGAGGTGATCTTGGTTTTGAACTGCTGCTTTATCAGTAAACTGAACTGGCTGAATCCAGAGAGAAGATGTTTTCTTTTTTTTTGTAAGTTTAGGAACTTTCTGTTCATGTATTTTTGTTTTTAATGTTTGTGTTTTCTATGAAATGAACAATAGCATTTGAGTGACAGTGTGTGCAGGAGATTAAACCAATTGTTGGTACATCTCCAGGTTGGTAAACTGATTGTCCTCGACCCACACAAGCGCCTCAGTGTCCGGGAAGCCCTGCAGCACCCATGGGTGCTGGGCAAAGCTGCCCGCTTCTCACACATGGACACCACGCAGAGGAAGCTGCAGGAGTTCAATGCTCGACGCAAACTTAAGGTTTGTTTCTGTTGTGCATCTATTAGTGTCTCATAAACAACTGCTATTAAAGCAATTTTAATAAAGACTTACTATCATTACAGTCTTGGTTCAACTTTTCTCCTTAACCCAAACTGGAAGAGGGAATGGTTCAAAGTCCTTTTGCTCTGTACACTCATATTTTCAATATTTTTGATCCAGATCAAAGATTAAGATCACTGAATTAATCTTTTAAATGTTGATAGATTAAGAGATTATTCAATAATGTCATCACTGATCACCACTATCAATCTAAGGGTTCTCCTTTTTTTAAATGAAAAGCAGAGCACAAAGCATGCTAAAAAGTTCTAAAAGCTGATAACCAAGGGAGCAAAAACATTGTTTTAAGACTCTTAGCAGATTGAGCAAATTAGCTTCCTCCATCTAACCCTGTTTTCTGCATCCTCTACTCTAACACCAGCTACCTTCAGACCTTCCTTTACCACATCCATAAGACTCCTCTTTGGCTTTCCTCCAGACCTCTTACCTGCTAGCTCTAGACTCAGCATCCTTCTACCAATACATTCAGCGTCTCTCCTCTGGACATGTCTGACAGTCTGGCCTCTTTGACTTTATCTCCAAAACCTCTAACGTTCCGTCCCCCAGATGTTCTCGTTCCTGATCCTATCCATCCTGGTCACTCCCAAAGAGAACCTCAGCATCGTCATCTCTGTTACCTCCAGCTCTGATTCCTGTCTTTTGCTCAGTGCCACTGTCTCTAGGTCAAACAACATGGCTGGTCTCACCACAGTTTTTTACACTTTTCCTTTCATTTGAGCTGAAACACGTCACACCTGAGATTTTTCTCCACCCATTCCAATCTGCTTGCACTCACTTCTTTAATTCTTTTCTACACTCTCAATTACTCTGGACTGTTGACCCTAGATACTTCAAATCCTCCACCTTATTTAGCTCTTCTTCATCTTGCTGCGGCTATCCTTCATTCCTCTCCTTTCCTGGGCAAACTTCCTCCTCTCTAGCTTCTCCTCCACCTGTTCCCTGCTCTCACTACAAATCACAATATCGTCTGCAAACATCATAGTCCATGGTGATTCCTGTCTAACCTCATCTGTCAGCCCATCCTTCACCATTGCAAACAGAAAAGGGCTCAAAACTGATCCCTGATGTAATCCCACCTCCCCCTTGAACTCCTCTGTCACCCCTACAGCACACCTCATAACTGTCTTACAGCCCTCATGCATGTCCTGCACTGCTCTAACAGACTTCTCCGTCACCCCAGACTTCCTCATACAATACCACAGTTCCTCTGGGCACCCTTTCATAAGCTTTCCCCAGATCTACAAAAACACACTACAGCTCTCTCTGACCTTTTTTGTACTTCTCCATCAACATTCTCAAATATTACATCTGTCTTGCATGTCTTTCTTGGCATGACAACCATACTGCTGCTTTCAAATGCTCACAAATGTTCAAATGTTGCTTCCACTTCTCTTTCCCTTAATGTCATTGTATGGCTCATCAGCTTTATACCTCTGTAGTTGCCACAACTCTGCACATCTCCCTTATTCTTAGAAATGGGCACTGTCACACTTCTTCTCCATTCCTCAGGCACCTTCTCACCACCTCAAGAGTAAATGAGAATCATGTTATATTTTAGTGAGCTGAATGCTATTTTTGTATTAAAAGACCTCAAAAATGTTAATCCAACAAACATTTCTAATGCAAAACAGTCATGGAGGTGGATAATGTCTGATAGTCTCTTGATAAAAGAAACTGGATTAGATTACTGCATCCTGTGTTGAGTAAAGTGTTGTCTTGTGTGTTGAAAGGCTGCCATGAAAGCTGTTGTGGCCACCAGTCGAATGCACGAGGGATCCCGGCGTCGAACAGACAGCTGTGAGATTCAAGGTTCAGGGACTTCCCGGCAGAGCAGCATGCAGCAGGACCCACCCCCTGAGTCCTCGGGTTCTTCTACCGGAGACAAAGACGTCCCCTCCCCGGACCAGCAGGTGCCACAAGAAGCTGAATCAAAGTTTGATGACCAAAGTGCCCACAGTCCTTCCCCTCCACGGAGCCCCAATCCACTCAAGCCTGACGCCACACCCACAGGCGCCACCCTCACCAGGCCGCCGCTGCGTGGCGACGGACTAAGACAGGCATCGGTAATTCCCAAATCCATGCTGGTCCAACCACGGCTGCCACAGAAGAGCTGCTCCGTCATAGAGTCCAATGCCAGAGTGGAAGCAACATCAACAGGCTCGCCTCTGAGCCCCAACAATCTCAGCAATGGCTTCTCGCCAGGGGCGGAGCCTGCTAGTAAGACCACTTCCTGCCAGTAATCAACTGAAAGAGCAGCAGTTTTCCATTCAGGCCACAGAAACCATCCACTTCAGCTCTTCACATAAATGTCACAGGGGACCAAATTACAGCAGAAAAGTAAAGTATCAGGATGCATCCCTCATGTCTGTTGCTCAGCCATCTCACAAAGCAGGTCACCCAATCAGAGACAGATCATGAAACTGCTCGTTACAGACAGGTGAACTGATGGGGCAGCACTAAAGATAGTTTTGGATAAATAGTGACTTTTTATGTGAATAAAAAAACTGTAGCTGATTGAATGTAGGATTAAATGAAATAACCAGACAAGGTTTGTTTGTTGAAGAAAGTTTAGCTACTCAGATTATTTTTCACTCGCTGCCTCTTCTGACTTCAGGACCCAAAAACTGCTGAAAGGCATCATTTATCAGCGCATGCAGGCTTTGTACTCTGCCAGAAACCCACACAGCTTGGTTCTTCCTGTTAAAGTCAAGTGTATATTTTATCTTTGGAAGTCACGTGCACCTTGCTTACTCTTCCAGATGTGCTCTGATTGTAATTATTTTTTTACTGGTCCAGATGCAACGACAGAAATGAGTGGTTTCTGCGAGAGGAAATGTTTGGTTTGATTGCGGACCTTTTCTAAAAAAAAATCCCTTCTGTATTTTGCTTTATACACCTGTTGACTGAAACATATCCAACAGTGAGGCAGGAGCTTTCATGTCTACATCTAGTGGAGAGAGGAATATTTTATGAAACAAATGTTCTTGGTAAGGTTGGTTCCATTTAATGTTAATAAGTAATATATATATATATATATATATATATATATATATATATATATATATATATATATATATTATTATTTTTTTTTTTTTTTGCTAAATCAGTGTGTAGTCAATAGAACGCCAGATGTTAAAGACCCACTCCAATCATCTTTTGATCTATTGTAAAAGCGTTCCCAGTTGTCTTTCACTTATGATTTCCTTCTAAATTGTGGCTGGAACTGTTGGCGCAGAATAATCCCGTCCCCATTTCCCATCATCTCTTTGTTTACGTTCTCTCCAACTACCTTACAGCTCCTCACACCCCCAACCTAACAAGTGGATGCATCAGGATGGAGCAGAGCAGGGATCTTGTGGCTTTATGTGTGCTTTTTCAAACTGCATTTTTTCTACTCTATTCTGATTCACAATACTTTGAATAAAAAATTACTCAGAAATAGACATTTTAAGCTTCCTCCATAAAAAAAAAATGCCATAAGAATATGTTAAAAACACCAAAAACATGATTTTTTTTTATTGGAGTGGGTCTTTAAAAGTACACAAAATGAACACAAACATGCATTAGAAATAACAGGGTAAGTGTGACAAAAGGACAACAGCATGTCAACAGCATGTGTCAGAGTAGACCTGTAGGACCATAACTAAAGGGTGTTGCTTAATATCATCCCAAAAACACCCTAAATTTAGGCTTTCATTAAGAAAAAAGTTTGAAGTCCTGCTGGTCAGATAGGAGAAACTGAAAAGAGTGGATTCCTAAAGGGAGGGAACTGAAAGCTTATTCCTTTGCCTCCTGTTAAACATTTTTGAAAATCGTGGAACAATGAGTAACACAAAATTTATTTTCTAACTGAAATTGATTTTTTTTTTTACCTCTCTAGATGTGATGGATAATCAGAGCTTTACACACAGGAGAAATGATTGTGATTTCTATTCTGGGTTCAACATGAACTAAATTAAAAAACATAGAAAATAGAATAGAATTTTTTAATCACTTGTAGTTTGATGACATCTTATAGATAAGCAATCACATCATTTTAATCATATAAGTATTTTTCTCATATTTTTATGTAGATTAAAGTAGGCATTTTTCAAAGGTGAAGGTGAATCAAGGTTTCCCGCAGTGGTTCCAGTCTGATTACATTGAAACATTGTGTTCCTCCAAAATAAAATGGAAAAAGACCATTTTAAAGCAAGAAAACTATAAAAAATGTTGAATACATGTAAAAAAAAAAAGAAAAAAAGTTCTTCATTCGCTGGCATGTTTGCACAGGTGGTGCTGTTCTGAGGTGGTCATAGCTTAGATATGCAGAAACTCAAAAATCGGACATTCACAGAAAAGTTATCTTTTTCAATGCGCTTTCACGCCTCCTAACTGAACACACAAACTTTGGGCTGGAGGTTGGCGGTTCTTTGAAGGCTCAACTTTGCTTCTAACTCAATCTTTGACAAGGACGGACCTGTTTTTCTGGCGCAGCTTCATGTTCGTCTTCTCTCACGGAAAGCTGAACACTTCCTGGATAGCTGAGGATTGTATCTCCTTGAATCTTTAAAACTGCACGAACGATAAGGGCAGAGCAGCCTCAATGGGGTTTCCTTCTTTTCCTTTTGTCCCAGGGCATGAAGGCGGCTCAAAGTCCTCAGACTTGTGGAAAATCTCTGAGGACGAACTGGAGTTTTCTGCTTCTCAGTTTTTTTATCCTTTGTACTGCAGCTGTTTGAGTAAACGGTGTAACTCCAGTTTTTAGGTAAGTAATTTGTGTTAGTGAGCTTTGTAAAGCGTTGTGTTGTTTACACTTTATCAGCAGCGACCATGTTCTCTTCTTTGGGCTGTACATATGATAGTTTACAAGTCATAATTAGTCACATCTTGATGCTCGACTTTATCAGACATGTTTGAGCTCCCAAGACACAAAACTAAACCTCTGCTGAAACAAACACCTGATCTGAAACCACACATTCTACCTCTCTTTGTACAGGGGCTTCCAAAAACATCAATGCAGGACTTCCTGAAGACAAATATATATATATAGACATGCATACATTTGAACTACTTTTGGTTAAGACAGTCCAAAGGGTTTGAGTCTTAAAAGAATGAAGATGCATCTTTTAGTGTTTGTTTCCAGCCAACTTGCGGTGTTTCCACCTGGGATTTAAATGGCACATGTGGAGGAAAGCTGCAGAGTTAAAGATTCAAACTGTAAGCTGGAAATATCAAATGATAAATAATAAAAACAGCCCCGTGGCTTCATACGGATAACGTAATTACTAGTTTTTCAATTGATTATTCTCAAAATTTTTCAACACAAAAATTGGCATATAGAAATACTCATATTTTAGGCTTAATTTTCCTTATATATGTCCTCTGTCATCAGAAAAGTTGCACTAGAACATTTTAAAAACACCAAAAGCAGGACCTTCATCAGAGTGGGTCTTTAACTGGTTCTTTTCTCTTCAATAGTCGTGTTCTAAAAGCCACACCCTGTCCCAGTACACTACTGTCTTTGCAGAATTTCAAATCCTAACAGCTCATTCCAGCATGAACAAGCCACTGTACAGGTATTCAAAAATGTGATGCATCAAGACAAGACAGTGAACAATCTCCAACAAATGCTTTTCAACATTTTCTCAGCAGCTGTGGTGTTTAAAGTTTTTGTCAGACTGTTGAGCATTTTGTTGACATCTTACAAACAAAACCAAGACAGAGGGGAAAAGAGTCTACTCAAAAGAGGAACCAAACATTGAAACAACCATAGCAACCAACTCCAACAATAAAAGTAAAACTGTTTAAGTTTAGCCTCAAAAGACTGAACGTGAAGAAGACAGAATCTCCTGGTTAATTCAATTGAGATATCAAAGAATTACGATCATTTATGATCTATTGGGTGATTTGGTAAGTTTTTGTTCACTAGAATGTTAGTTTAAGATGCAAAAATATTGACATGAGAGTTCAGAAATAAAAACACCTTATTTATCCACTGTCTCAAAGAAATGTCATTCTGTAACCGTGTTATAAAAAATGAATTATCAAAAGGTTTTGCATTCTGTCATTACGGAAAGCATTTATTTAAAAAGCGAAAAATGATAGATGAATTATGCTGACTGTAAAGTTTAGAAAATTGGTTAAACCTTTCCCATAAAAAGCGTTTTAGGAATTCATGGAACCAGCCATTATGAGATGGGCAGGAAAAGCCCTTCTACTGCCCCTTGTGGAATGATGATGAACTACAGGGGAGAAAACTTGGACCAAGCTATACGATGGAAAGTTTGGATCATGCCAATGGGATAAAGGTCTTAGAAACGCGTGTATCAAATATCATATTATGGTTATAAAGGTTAAACGAGAAAAAGCATGAAAAAGTAGTAAAGACACAAGTCCTTCAGTGGGACAACACCCAGAAAATGGTTAGAGAGAAAAAAGGAAACATTAAACCAAGTTTTTATGAGAAGAAAGACTAAGTTGACTCTCACAGGTCAATTTTGTAGCTGCTGTAACAAATTTTGTCATATGAGGGGCTAAAAAAGTTAAAATTAGTTATGTTGCTTTTACTCAAATGTAATTTTCTCAGTTTTCCTTTGCTACCGCGAAGGAGGGTATAAGGGCAGGGATGTCCAGTTTAGTTTAGTCTGTTTAGTTAGTTCAGTTTAGTATTTTCTTATTGAATTCTATGTACTCATGATACTTTTGATTTTATGTTTTACTTTTTTAAATTACCATTGCAAAGTCCATCGAGACAACTGTTGTTGTGAATTTGGGCTATACAAATAAATGAATTGAATTGAACCAGTGTTTGTAGTGGAAACACTGGAGCTGGGGGTGAACTTATCCTGTGTTCTGGTTGATAATGTATGTGTGAGCTCTTAACAATCATCAGCTGTACCTATAAACTACAGCTGCCATGTTTGTCGTAAAATAGTTCAAGTTACCTATAAAATATTTTACTCACTATTATTTTTCTAAAATGCATGTAAGCATGTGGGTGGTGGTGTAGTGGTTAGCACTCTCCTCTCCATGGGCACCATGGTTTACTTCATATTTTCATCGATTATTTGATGATTCTATCCTGTCTAGGCGTGAGTGCATGGCCCTGCGATCAGACTCACGATCTGTCCAGGGTGTGTCCTATCTTCACCCAACGGTAGCTGTTATAGTCTCCAGCAACCCTGTGACCCCAAAAGCAATTAAGCGGGTTTGGAAAATGGTGGGATGAATGATGTATGTGCGTCAAATATTAAGATCAAGTGCATGAAGGGATGATGGAGGAAATCCAAAGGATTATTTTTGTAAATATTCAGTGGGTTCAAATGTTTTCTCTTGCATAGAGAGCACACAAGTAAAACAATCATAGCTACCCTTAGTTGATTCATCAAAGGTCAAAATAAAAGCTGCTCATGTTTGTCTGAAGTGGTGTTTGCCTGTTGTGAAAAAACAAAACCTCCAAAAACAAGACAGTTTTTCCTACAACTGAGCTCTCCTCTGATTGGATGCTTGAAGCTGACAGCCCAGCTCTGATGAGTTACAGACAGTTTGGTTCCTCTTTAAAGCACCCTGAGATAAATCACAGATCTTCTACACCCAGCCTCTTCATCACATGTGCTCAAGTGTGGAGCATCTTGCCAAATTTGTCCCAGTTAAGAGCATGTAACTGTACAATAGATGAACACTTATATTCTTCTGTAAAAACATGGATATTTTACTTCTATTTCTGTCACAGTTTGGGCCATTTGAGGTCGGGAGGGAAAAGCTGTAGACGTTTGTTTTGTGTTTGATGAGTAAACTTGTGTTTTTTTAAATACTAATTGATGACATTTGTATAAAGTGACAGAGTAACCGTCTCAGCTGTTACATGTGTATCTTTGCATGTATTATTTAACATCCTCGGGTCACTTAAGTCTAAAGAATTGATGTTTGAGCGGTTCTAATCCAGGGTCAGTCCTGCAGGATGTTTCCAGACTTCACATCACATGTATAGTAAAGAATAGCTGATAGAAATTAATCTGTGTCTTCTGTTGTTCTTTATTTCTCCACAAACACGAAGGGAAACATGTTTTTTTCCAACAAATGAACACTCAGAATATCTTTAATGTGGAAGTCTTTGAGGCCAGAATGAAGCAGGAGCAACATTTCAGTTCAGGTTTCCGAGCAGACTTTCTGTTTGAAAACTTTTCCTGCCTGAATCGTTCCACACCAGTACGATGACACGGGGAATCCACGCTTTGCAGCCGGCACATTCCGCACAGAGACGGCACTGTAGCCCGCCTTGGACTTTGTCCACGGCCCTGCTTCACTCCCTAAAACCCTCTGTGCATTATCCACCCACCAAAGGACACGTTGCCATGGAGACATCAGTCCATCCAGAATGCAGACCAGCAGTCGAGGGGATCCTGGTGCTGAAGAGAGCTGGATGGAGGATAAAATCTGAAAGGATGGTCCGGTGAAGGAAGCTGAGGACGAACGGATAGAACTGTTATCCCAGCTGAAAAGATTTGCAAAAATGTTTAAAATAATGTTTCAAATATTCAGAATATTTCTCACTTAAAGAACCAAACCTATGGACCAAACCTTTAAAGATCTCAACACGACCCCTTTTCTTCACTACTTCAATACCAAAGGTTTTATATCTTACACAAAAATATTTTTTCCCACAGATCTTTTGCTGTACCTGCTGTGTTCTTACGAAGATGAGGAGGGTCACTGGCTTCATCCCACTGATCCATTTCTTCATTAATGTGCACCTGAAGGAGAGTTCCAGTGCTGAAGTTCATCGAGAAAGAGACTGACTGTTCTATGGTCGAAGAGGAAACCGCCCTTTTAGGGAGACAAACCATTGTCATGAACATCCACTAACAGGAAATCTCTGAGCACACTGTTAATCTCACCCCAGAAGGACGATGAAGATCACTGCCAACTGCATCCTGAACTCGTCTTCTATGCCTACGTAGGTTGATCTGAGCTTCAAGTCTCCTAAAGAGAGAATTGTACCTGCAGGAAAAGATTGAATCAATTCAGTTTATTGCCGCAAGTGCTACACCAGAAATCCAGAAAAAAGTCTCAAACCAAAAGAAAAATCTGTCCAAATCATTCTAATAAGACATAAGATCTAGCTGTTCTTTGAAAATTGATATGTAACTAAGGAACAGTGGTGAAGAACGATTTTCTCCGACAGAACCTGAGGTAAAAAAAAAAAAAAAAAAAAAAAAGGAGAGCTGTGCGATAATGAAAGTCAAAGGTTCAGGTATGGCTCAGGTTCAGCTAAATCAACCTGAACTTTAAACTTCCACTGTAGCCAAGGATTGGTGAATGATCATGGTGAATTTTCTTCTTTGTCAGAGTTCTGCACCACTCTGTGACAGAAGAATTCAGTAATGCTACAGATTTTAAAGCAATTCATTCTCAAAACTTTATTGAAAAACTTGATGTGAACATGTGTGGCCTAGCAAAAGAGAGGCAAACTACCATGGGTGTACCCCGCCTTATCCCACAGTATGAGCAACTCTCACATCTTCCATGACCCTGCATAGAATCAAGACATAGACTATGATGAATGGTTTGATATAGAATTTCTACATTGAATGGAACTGACATCCTTCAAATCCTGTTAAAGAAGAAGGTTTTATTAAATACATTTAGACGAGAATTCTGGGACAATTGCCATTCATCACCAGTAGTCTTCTACAAGATATCTGCATAGAGGTCTCCTACACATCTACCTGTAGACATCTAATCTTTGCATATTTTTAGATGTCTATTGGAAACGTTTTATATATTAACTAGATATAGAATAAACACGGCAATGTTACAGTTAGTTTTATTTGTGATTATTTTTCACAGACAACTAGTAACCACAAAAATTCTGCATTCTAAGAAGAAGTAAACATCTCTACTAAAAACCTACCAGGGGTTAAAAGGTCTCATAAACTTGTAGCAAAACAACAATCCAACATTTGTATGCATCTCTTTAAGTGTGCAAAAGCATGTACCAGAACATCACATCTTTTATTCAACAAGTGAAACTCTAACTTGAGGCATTTTAAACAACAAAAATACCCCTAAAATAACAATGCAGGTAGCAAAAGAAACAGGGCGCAGCAACCTGTGCTCAATATATATACATATATATATATTTACACTTTAACAAGCAGACTTTGAGCTGTCACTTTCACCAAAGTGACCCAGTTTTTACATCTATTTTCCTCCGTTGCACTATCGAAAGTTTGAAAGATAGCCTCTAAAGCACTCAAAACAAACATTATGGCACCTTCTAAATTATTCTTTGTGTTATTGAATTACCCTATTTACATAACCCTTACCCCTTTTTGAGAAAATTGGCAACTTGTTTACATCACCCAAGGCATGATGGGACTGTGACCAGCTGCTGGAGATCTAAACGGTGATGTGCAAAAGACCTCTAAGAATCTATCAGATGCGTCGTGCATATCTGTGATTGTAAACACTGACATAGCCATGATTTAGACAGTTACTAGACGTTTCTGTGACCAGTGGATTGTGGCAGAAATTCAAACGTTCAGGCAATAAACTTAAACGTGCAAATTTTGAAACCAGGTAGAAATGAATCTCGATGACAACACGGAAAACCTGACAAACATGAACTGAATACAAGATCCTTAAATAAACTGATGATGAATAAACTGATGTGACTGTGACAGAAGGAAACAGAACTTTACAAGAACCAAGAAAACAAAACTGGAATAAACCAAACTCAAGGACACAAGCCCAAGTTTTTCATTCTATCTAAACTGCAAAAGTTAAGACAAAGACATTTCAAAAATTTAAGGAGCTATTTAGTTGAGCAACAAAATGTTTGTTGGATAAACCTGCAACAGCCAGGTTCTCTGAAGAACGGAAGATGTGGATGCTTCTAGTATAGCAATGGTAAAAGAACCAGACCAAGTACAGAGCCCAGAAGAACGCCATTTAGGAAGACTTGTTCCAAACAAGCTTGTCTTTTGCAGAAATGATTTCCTAGATGAATGTTAATGGATTTCTACATGTGAGTATCGTGTCTCAGGTCTTGTTTTACCTGCTCAGAGGTGCTGCAGCTCCTCTCTGAAGCCTCCAGCTTTGCTCCTCATCAGTGAACACAGGAAGTCTTCTTATTCTGGAAAACAGAAACTCAACAAACTGATGGAGCGGAACGCCAGCAGTCTCCAGAGGAAAGAGTCGCTCTGGGATCAAGATGACCGTTAGCTCCTACAGTTGATGAAAGACTGAAAAACAGGAAATTTCCTCTCCAGAAACCAAAATAAGATCTCTGTTTAACGGTCAAACACAAACTCCTCAGCACACAAACACGATGTTTTTTTGCTTTCTTGATAAAGGCTGGATAGAATAAACAAATAATCTAATTTACTTCTTAAGTGTTTTATCCTTTAATTTCATGTTAAATTGTTGCGCGCAAAACAATATCCGGAAAGGTTCATTCCAACAAGTTTTATTTTAGGATTTGCAAATTCCCTTTAAATTGGATGGATATAAGTGTTTTTTCTTGATTTGTTTTTAAAATTGTTCTTAAATTTGTCTTGTTTATTTCAGGTTTATATTAAGTTGATCTTTAGAGTTGTGAGAATTTCTCCAACTATGCTAATAACTCAATTTCTGTGGTTTTCAAAATGCAAAGTAAACATAAAAAAACATATCTATTGTGTACAGAAAATTATTTTCTTTTCTTTAATTAATACTTTCTGTCATTACCTTATGTACGTCAGTTTATCTTGTGTAGTTGCTTAGCTTTAGATGTCTGGTGTAATGGAAGATGTATTCAGACCAACATTTTAAAGTCTGGCACTTCATGTGAATAAACTAAAAGAACTTAAAACTCCCCTCTGTAGTTTATGGCCACATGATGCAACATTGTATTTTTATTTAAACACTTTTTAAGCATTTCTAGTTATTTCCAAGCCTTTTGGTTGTTTATATCCATAAAGAAGCTGGTTGCATTTCTGGTCAAGAATAAACTCTTGATTTGGCAGATTTAGATTTTAGATTCATGTTTGTTTGGCTTGCACAAATCAGTCTATTTTTTTTAATGATTTGTCTAAAATATATATTTTTTTCTTTATAAGTTTTAAAGCATTTCCCTCAGAAAAAGGTAGTCAGTTTACTGTATACTTGGTCCAGTCCTGCAAGCTGGATCTGGAGCCACATGCTGCTCTTTTTATCCTTCCATTTAAAAAAAATGCAAACAAGTAAATAATTGGTTTATTGGTTAACTTTTGTCATTTGTTTTTAGATTTTTAAACTTTTTAAACTGTGGTGATCTTGCATAAACTTAACAGGTTTTTTTAACCACAGCATACATTATACTAAATCATGAGGCGATGAGAGCTTTGCCTTTCGTGATGGTATAAAGGGTTTGATCGACTGGTTTGATCAGGCAGTATACCTGAAGTTTACTTTGTATGTACTATCTATGCACTTTGAACGTTTTAAATGTTCCAATTTAGTCTGAAGAAGTATTCAGTTAGTGTACATCCCACACTACACGTACTTGGTCTATACTCTGTAGTATACTTGTTATATGCTCTAACTGAACTCTGCAGTAAACAAACACCAAGACTGATCCAATTTCTGAGAAAACTTTACTTCATTTCTGATAGATGTGTGGTCATACATAGACGGAGGCAGAAGAAACTGAAGAGCAGGAGCTCTAATGTCCTCTGTGGCTCGGAGCGTCGGGATTCTTCTCCGGCTTACTTCCCTGGCTCATCCCACAGAAGTAAACAGCAGAATCGTTTTGCTGGAAGCCGTGCAGCAACAGTGACCCATTGACCCCCACAGACACCTTCTCTGGACAAACTCCGGCTCCATACGTCACGTTGGGGGTGTTAAAGGGCATCACTGTCAACAGCATTTGTGGTCCCTGACCTGCAGCCGTCCTGTACCAGCTGATGACGGAGGCAGTGGGTGAGGACTTGTTGCGGTGCAAAGTGTCCAGCAGGGGGCAATACAGTGAGGCATTTTCACCTGCTCTGACCCAAAGGGTTGATGTCGGCATGGTGAGAACATGCTGCTGAAAACCTAATGATTAAAAAATAAAGTAGAAAACAACAAGTAAACGAAAAATAAAAATAAAATAAAGAGGAGACATTAGAACAAAAAGCAAAAAAATAGATGGAAAGATTTTATTTTGTAAAATGTATTTGTCAAAAGGATTTGTCTGACAATAGATAAATCTATGATATAATATGAAAAGAAGCAACAATTGTTTGAATTTGTCAACCTGCAAACAGAGAACTTCTTAATTTAATTACTTTATTCATTGAGTCATTTTAAATTGTCAATGAAGGATATTTTCTTAAAAATAAAACCGACTCACCACTGAGAGCGAGGAGGATCACCCACATGTGCAGAGACTCCATCGTCCACTGACGGATCAAACCCTCCTGCTGCTGTTTTTGTTCCTCAAAGCAGCGAAGTGTTTCAATGAAAACACGACAATTACATAAACATGTGGGGAGATGTTGGTCTTTTTTTATCATGTACTTACCAAGTAATTAAATACAACATCTTTCTTTGTGTACTTTTTTTCTGGATTTCTGTTCTGGTTTCTAAAATGTATTGCTGTGTTTTTTGTTATTTGTTTTGCTCTTTTAATTGTTGTGGTTCTCTTTTAAATATTTTTGCGTTGAGGGATTTGTTGGTGTGATTTGAACTTCGGGGCCACCATACAGGTGTGATATGTAAAATTATTCAATTTCCTCTCATTGGTGTACAAAGTAATTACCATTGCTAATTTTATCAGCTCTGTGCAACACAGTTAGTAGATACATGAAAGATCATAAAAGAATAAGATACTTTTTTTCTGTGTTTATTTGATCCTTATTCAAGACCACAGAATCTTTTTTTTTTTTTGGGGGTGGGGGGGTTCTTACATTTTTGGTTGGTCGTGTGCCTTTTGATATTTATTAAGAAAAAGTGCATCTTGTCTTTCAAAAGGTTGAGAACACTAGCTTCAATAATGCACCATTTTATCATCAGCTGTCTAAATACACTCCAAAATAATTATGCAAAAAATTACAATTTTCCTGTTTTTTTCCAGAGTTAAATTTGGGGAGGGGGTTGATATTTAGTACAGTCTAATGACATTTTCAATAGCAGGAAGGAAGTTTACATTGTACATTTATATATTTTTTGCTAATTAGTCTAATTAGCACCAATGCAAACTTGCCAAACCACCAAAAGTGAACCCCACATTCGCCCGATAGGGGCTGGGATAGGCTCCAGCAACTCCATGACACCCAAAAAGTATTAAAGGAGTTAAGGAGATCAATAGATCGATGAATGGATGATACAATTCTTCTGACCCGCTAGGGTTTTTATTTTATCTTAAAGACATTTAAATCACTTGTTGCTTCTTAACAATCAGTGGCTTTTCTGTTGTCCAGAAGCTGTAAAATGACCATTTCAACCTATCGAAAAGCAAAAAAATTAAAAGAATAAGTGGAAATTTGGATTTGGAAAAGAAAGATGACTCTGTAGCATCAAGATCGTGTGAAATGCAGGATCTATGCCTTCCAACCTTTAAATGATGCAGCAGAGAGTTGTAGAGCACCTGGAGGCTGATCATTGCTGTTTCTGTGGGTTTGTGTGCAGGGTGAACTGTCAGCGCAAACCAATCCTGGGCTGCTCCCTCATATTTTGCACAGCTGACATGATAAATTCTTTTGATAACCAGAACCAGCCACGCACTGCAGGAAAGACTCAGACTTGATGGTTAAAATGTTACTAAACAAGAATTGTAATTAGTTATACATAACCCAATATTCAATCAGAGTCGTAATTACACCGTAAAATGTGGCCAAAATGTCTGAAGCCTCCCACAATAGTCCATCTGCAGCTTTTTTCACACTTTGTTTCTAGTCTAAAACGTTTAACCAAACACCTTTATCTCCAAGGTCAAGGCTTTGCTATGAAATGAAAACGTTTTCCAGGGCTTTCGAACAGGCCACACAACATTCCTAAATTTGTTGGGTAAAGCAACAAAGAAACTTTAATTCACTCTCATTTTCAGAAAACAATTGCAGATTTCAGATCAAGAGTGTATATGCAAGCTTTAGGAGTGTAAAAGGGTTAAAAATCTTGAAAAATGTTTTATCAGTGAGACCAATGAAATCCCCAAGTTGCTAAATTAACACAGCTGAAACAAATGCTAATTTTAATTTAAAATCTGACTAAAAAGATGCAGCAGGAGAGACCTAGATAAATCAAACTGTAGTTTTGGGGGCCTAAATATAGAATATCACATGAGATTAACCTCTTTTTAGTGTTACATATAATCACTTTTGCTGAGCAGAGCCAAAAAGCTAAACTAATGGTCAGATTTAGAAAAAATTTAAGGAAAATGAAAAAATGCTGAATAAGGCTGAACAGCTGAATGTTTTTAAAACTGAAATGGCAAAAGGAAATGAAGGACAGGTGAGAAAACACTTGAAATATCTCAATATTGTAACCAATGCTAAGCTAAGTTTAGGAATTTTTACATTTCAACCTTAAGACAATTATTCTGCTCATTTATTTACAATAGAAAATTGTGTATACTAATATACTGATTTTCTTTCTTAGAAGACCTTAAAGTGCTTTACAGTCCACACACACACACATTCACAAATTTATGCAGACTCCGCTGCTGAACGCTGGCGCCAACCGATAACCACCACGACCAATGTGGGTTTAGTGTCTTGCCCAAGGACACTTTGACCGCAAGTTAGGGAAAATTGTTGGTTTACGCAAATTAAACTCATGACAGGACTGAGGAATAGGTATTGGCCCCATCTCCCATCAGTCAGATCTGTTTCACCTGTTGCAGGTATTCAGGTTCTCTCCTGTTGGAACCTGTTTTCTAACCCAGGACTGGTGCTAGCTCACCTGTTTTTTTTAATAACTTTTCTGAACCAGTCTGACTTGATTTCCTGACTTACCGACTATTCCTGGCACTCTTGTGGAAATAAAAAAAATCTGACAGGCCTTGCCCCCCCTGTGAGACCAACATTTTGGACTTAGTTTCTTGTAGATGGGATTATTCTGGCATGAATCACATAATAGTCACAAATCAGGTAAAAGAGCAGTTCTTGTGTTGTTTTAATTCAGAAATTCAGGTACCAAGAGTCTCCAGATCTGCCAGCAAGTGGAGCTTTTATTTTTACAGCACCTTTTTGAAACAGAGAAAATAAACAAAGTGATTCAAAGAGGTTCATTGTGTCTATAAAATTATACTGCGTATTTAAACTATTTTTTATCAGACACCTGTTTTGTTTTGTAATGCAAAACGTACCGACATGTTTCGGTGGACTGTCTTCCACCTTCATCAGGGTCGTCATCAGGTGGTGGTGTGTGACGTTTCAAACTAAGCTCTGACCGAAAAACAGTTGGCAAACATCTGCTCTTGCATAAGTGTTGCTTCCTGTTTATGTCAGAGCTCTGCTGGGGATCACAAGTCAACAGTTTTTGTCTGACAAAACATCAAGGGATCAGTATCATCTTTAAATATATTCCTAATTTTAACAGGGAGTCAGACTGGAGACTAGATCAGATCTGTCCTTTTAGTTCTGGTTGACAATACTTGAGATGAAACCATGAATCAGCTTCACTAGACCTTGTCTAAAAACAAGATCTGCGAGTCTCACTATGGTCAGATGAAACCAAAATAGAACTTTTTGGTAAGAACTCTACTTGTTTGGAGGAGAAAGAATGCTGAGTTGCATTTAAATGATACCATACCTAATGTAAAGCATGGGGGTGGAAACATCATGCTTAGGGGCTGTTTTTCAACAAAGGGACCAGGACAGGGGATCCGTGTAAATGGCGAATGATAAATGGCGTATACTTATATAGCACTTCTCTACCTTCTTTTAAGGCCCAAAGCGCTTTACAGTCACAGACCCATTCACACACTGATGTCGGCTCCGCTGCCGAAGATTGGCGCCAACCTACCACCAGGGTGGGGTTCAGTGTCTTGCCCATGGACTCTTCGACAGATGGGCATGCAAGGCGGGAATCGAACGTGCAATCTTACGATCATGGGTCAACTGCCTTAACACTGCCCTACATTCTTGAACATGCATTTTACATAGGGTTGTGCTGATGGACGATACCATCATCCATCGTGATGGGTGACTGACCTCACGATGGAGAGACACCATCGTGATGCCACGCCCCCGCCACGCTGCGAGTTGACACCAGAAGCCGCGGTTACATGAGCAAAATATCTTGATTGGATCAATGGTCGGATTAGAATCCACTGCCAAGAAAAACGTTTTCCAATTATAACAAACGTTCAAATGGGGCACACTTTCGGTTGGAATAAATCATTCGCACAAGCGCAGTGAAGTTTGAAATACCAGAAGGGGAAATGAGTTCCACTGAGAAGCTACATACATAGATATCTGGCAGCTCCGTAATATACTAGATTATCTTCTAAACGTGCTTTTATTAATGTTACGGTTACTATGAAGCACCTGTTTGCTCATCATTTTAATTATAATCCGTGTGGTCAGTGCTTTTTCTGTTGAAGAACGGAGCTGGAGGAGGCCAGGGTTAGAGAGGTTAATACACGCTAACAACATTTAGCCTTTGATGAACATAAATCCATGCGGGAAATGCTGCAATCTGCATCCTGGCTGCACGTAAATATGTGGGAACAACATCAGCCTTTATTTTGTCTGGACACAACTAGAAACACAAATCCACGTGATTGTTTGAACGGTTTAAGGACTGAGCGACATTTCTGCCACACACCGCCCCAAAGCCGCTGTGTGTGAGCTGACGGTCCGAGCTCTGCCCGGACACACTTTTACCGGAAGACCCGGTTCTCCTGAGTTCGGTAGCTCGTTCACCTAGAGCTGCGGGACGGATCACAGTCTGAAGTCTCCATAACATAGCGCACACGTTACAAAGCATCCTCCCTTCCCCTCAAACACAGAGTCCGACTGCTCTGCTCAGAGACACGGCTCGGTTCACCTGACGAATCAAGTGCAGGAGCGGACTACTTATTTTCTATTTTTTGTTAAAGTCACTTCCCTCAGTTTATACTGGATCATCGCGGATGAGTCATTAGTTGGGAAATAAAATAAATGAAGTACTAAAGTAAAATAAAGAATAATGATTATATAAAAACGAAAAATTAAAAATACCCCCCCCTCCAATGATATCGTCGTCCACCCCGATGGTTTACTGCAAACATCGTCAACTGCCAATTTAAGGGACATCGCCCTAACCCGAATTTTATATATATGGAATTTGATGAAAACCTGTTGATGTTTCTACAGTATGTTGGGAGCTGAACCGTCACCTTCAAGCTGTTCACTGCAAAAATAGGCCCCTTAGAAATAAGTCATTAATTCGTATCCCATATTTTTTGGCTGATTTTCTTTAAATAAGCAAAAAAAAAATGTATCAATGGGGTACAAAAAGGGATCTAGCAAGAATTCTTATAAAAAGAAATTTGAAATCACTAAAACATGTTTTCTTAATCTAAGATTATTTTTGAACATTTTTCTGATAAGATTTTTTTTTCTTTTGCAAGACAGAAAATAATACTTTCTTTTTTTTTAAACAAGAGTCTTTTTACTCTCTTAGGATTCAGTTTTTTCAGTGTTTGAACTAGAGCTTGCATAAGTGTTGAATTGATTTCTTATATAAATAAGCTCTCGGTTGTAGGAATGCGATGCACCTCATTTCCAGTTTCTCAATTTTCATTCCCACACACAATCCCTAGGAGTTTTTGAGAAGACATCGACAGACTTTAGAAGTTTTTTCAGTTTATGATGATTATTTGCACCTGCGACAATCCAAGTCTGTTCATCTAACGTAACACCAGCCCAGTTGGGGTGTGGTAAGCTTTGGGGGGTGTTTGTCAGGTTAAAGAAACTCCTGGCAGCGGCTACATGCTTACAGAGATGCAGATGCTCTGAACACACAAAAAGCCAATCAAAGGTCAGGGGAGATAGTTTGGGTGGGACATGTGGTAACCAGTTGTGTGCCAAGAGCTGGCAGTCCGTCAGGAAAGAGTGAACACTGCTGCTGCTGCTGCTGCTGAATGCTTTCAGTTTCTGCTTCTTCTTAAGTTTTGATTCTGCCTCATTTTGTTTTCTTTTTTCAGTTTGAGAGTTCAGCTGAGTGCATCACAGAGAGAGAGCAGGAAACAGAAACAGAAAGCTTCAGTTGTTAGAGCCCCCCTTCACCCAACACACACACCTAGAACAGTTAGCTGGGTGAGGCAAACGTTAAAGGAGGAGCCGCCCCCCGAAGGAGCCCCTCCTAGCGTCCCTGCCCAACTTGAAGGGAAACTCCAGCTCACTTCAGCCTCACACGGAGCAGCCACTCTCTGCACATCCTCATCCTCAGGTTCACCTCCAGCCCAGGGTTTTAGGCCAAGCAACCATGACAACTGCGCCCAGGACTTCCCATAAAGTGAAGAATGTGTTGATCGCCATTCTCACGCTTTGGTCCATCATTGCCATCGTCATCCTCGTTGTGTGGGCCACATCTCCAAACATGAAAGGCGCGGCTCAGTGTCGCGCCGAGCTGCAGGACGCCACGGAGAGACTGGAGGGGGCAAAGGTGAAGTTCCAAAAGGACAAAGTGGCCCTGGAGGAGAAAGTGGAGGAAGCGAGGGAGGAGAACAACCAGAAGAAAAGGGAGATCTTACTCCTGATGGAGAGGCTAAACACGACCAACGCCAAGCTGGAAGAGAGCCGCCAGGAAAATGTGAGTTTCCATCATTTTTTGATAGAAATTTAGGATTTCATTTAATCATCTGCTCAGTGTGAACTGAGAAAAAATAATCAATTATAAACAACTACGCACCATCTATTTAGGCACATCTAAAGAGACAGCAAAAGTAGAAAAAATAAAGAGAAAAATGATTTTCTGTGCCATCAATTTTTGTTTTTAATCTACATTTTGGTTAGATTTTTACGAGAAAATGTCCAAAAACATTAATATCTAGTGCATGGCTGTCAAACTCATTTTCAATTAAGGGCCCACAACAGCATAGCGGCTGTCCTCAAAGGGCCAGACATAACTTATACATGTAACTAAATGTAATGGAAAATAAATGTAACTAGTCCTTAATGTTAAATAACTCATTATTTATTTATTATAATTTTTTAAAGTGACAATTACAGTTGCATAGAAAACATATGTTTGCTTGTTCCTCTATCATAAATCCTTTACATTTGATTCTGTCAGGTTAGGCTATATGGATAGTGTTTGAGTCCTGATGTATAGTTGCCCAATCCAATAATTCATGTCCACTTCCCCCTAGATATGAATAAAGACACACCAATTTTTCATTTTTTCACAAAGCAGTCAAATCTGACCACAGGACAGCAGCTTTGTAAAAATTTGGAGGCGATCAGATTTCTTTTCTTTCTGTTATGCATTAATCAAGGTCTGCAGGTCCTTTGCTGAACATAAAATACGCTTTCATTTGAAAACAGATTGGAATTTATGTAGTTCACCGAAAACTTCCTGTTACGTAATCAGTAAAAAAAAAAAAAAAAACTTGTTTTCACTTTTAACTTTTGAAGAGTACAGCATTAAAACTGAGAGCTAACCTCAGAACTGTCCTTAAACCGAGGTCAATGCTCTTGGCTCAAATTTCTGGGACAAAAACCAAATATTTGAACACCGCTGAGCCTTAAAAGCAGCAGCTCGAGTCAGGAAACACGCAGAGAAAACTGACAGATATGCTAACCTGCTGACACAAACAGAGCAGGACTCCTCTTCCTTGACCCCCAGCACCACTTCCCCTCACCTCCTCCCCATTCCATCGTCCCCCCCCCCTTCACTTTCTCACAGAGCTTGGTAGGAAAAAGTGAATGTTTGCCGTCCACTCCCCCCTGTTCCTTTCCTTTTCCTCAGCCTCATTTTTCCATTCCTCAAGCTACACTCATGGAGGAAATGAATGTGAAAATAAAAAAAATTAAAAAAAAAACACAGGACACCCCCACATCATAACTGTGGATTATAGCTCTGAAAAGGAATGGCGCTCAAATTTCATTTAAAAAGGTTTCTAAACAGCCCGAGAGCTGAAAATTATTTTGCAGTTCAGAGGTCAAAGTGTGAACTTGTGAAAGTCATTCATCAACTGTCTTCCCAGTTTAGCGTCTGCATTCAGACGGGAATGCTCCAGGTGACCCCTCATCATCTGATCACTGCGCCTCTGAAGCTAAGCTCCACGGCCTTTGGCAACAAACGTTCAAGCGACCTCGTAAATACGTGTTTCAGGTGTCCATGTTCAAAACATTTGCGTTCACGCATGGCTACCCACATTCTAAAGGCCGTTTTCAAACTCTACATACAAAACGTGTGTCCATTCAACACACGCTAAGTTGTTAAACCAGGTCAAACTTTGACCAATCATGGACTTTGATTTGGTAGTGACATTTAGATGACGTCCCTTTTTATTCACAGAAACGCCAACGGTTGGAAAATTGATCATGTAGGAGAATCTAATAGTTGCTGTTTGTGACCGGCCGGAATTACTGTATATGAAACCAAGTCTTTCATATTTTGGAATAAAGCTGTGAAAGAAATAACCTGGGGCAATAACCTGGATGCTTTGACATTTTGCACCAAACCTCTTCCAACAACAGGTGGTGGATATGCACCAGTAAACAGTAGAAAAGATACAGAAGAAGAACTCCAGCTGTAGGCTATACCCTCATCCAAGAACGCGCATTTGGCGTGTCGTTGAACGCGCATCACATGTCCGGTGTGTCTGTAACTTAGCACTTTCCTTCTGCAGTACAGGTAAATGGTGATTAGTTCAGATTCTACAGCACTTTTATTCTTATTAACACTTACAAAACATTGCTACACCAACTCACATCTTTGAACATTCTCACATTCCTAGATGACAACCATGTACAGTGGAGCAAAAAAAGATTTGTCAGTCACTGATTCTTCAAGTGAAAGGGAGATCTGTAATCTTTATCATAGATTCACTCTAACTATGAGAGTGAAGAATGTAAAAAAAAAATCCAAGAAATTATATTGTCTGAACTTTGAAGAATTTATTTGTATAATGGTGCAAAAAAAATGTATCCAGCTTCTACAACCAAGAAAGACTTTTGTTCCTCATAGACCTGTTACTGTGTTGTTAGTGAGCCCTTAAAAACCCTTTAGGGCCTACACACATTAATGTTCAGTGTTTTCTCCAAGGACAATTTGAATTGTGACTATGGGCCCTGACAGGCTAGGAGATGAAAAACAAATGAAAAATATCTATTAACCATAAAAGTACCATGAACCATTGGTTGACTTTAAACGCACCTGTGCCATTGCTCATCTTTGAGGCCTGCAATTAGCAGCAACATTTTACGAGGCAATGCTCCACACCTTAACTTAATATTATAGGTGTTGTGGTTGTGAAGGTATAGCTCACACAACCACCTCCTGAGTGGTTTGGCAAGCTGCCAAAGATATTACCAATACCCTATTCATTTGTCAATGAGCTAACCATCAGCTAGAATCCAACTGCAAGGATTGCTCATAAAACATTGAGGTCACTGGTAGAAAAGGCAGGAATAATGGAGGCTGTCATCTCTGAGAAGGATCTGGTTCTCTTTGTTTAAAGGAGCCAGATTCATGGGTTGCTGTTTTGTCATGACAGGTCACCTGACAGTCCCATGAAACCAGAGATTAGTTGAGTACAGTTTTATGCAGATTTCCTGAGCAGGCATAAGTCAGCCAAATACTCCTGCAAACCTTGACTACCTAATACTGACAGGGTAACAGGTTACTTCTTTTTTCAGATTTTTTCTGTAGTGCAAGGTATTCAAGTTATAAGAAGACCAATCAGATGCCTGATAGGTTCTCAAATACAGTGAGTGGATGCACAGCACTATGTTTTACCAGCTCAGTGGCCTTGTTGTTAGAGTATCCGCCCCGTAACTAGAAGATTGTAGGTTCAAACCCAAGCTTCGACGTGCCAAAAACTTTAAAAAATTCCTGAGTGCGGCTGTGTCTGCAGCTCACCACTCCCCCAGGGATTGGGTCAATTACGGAACACGTATTTTGCACACTTAGGTATGGGACTTTAACTTTAACTTAACTTTTTCCCCTTCATGTGAAACTGTGCACATGGGTGTTCCCGGGTCCCACTGGTTTCTGCCAGCACTGGGCTAATGGCAATGCTACATCAGCCATTTTTGAAGAGCAACAAGCTTGATTTGTCTTTCATCTGCTACACTAAGTTTCCCTGGCTTAGCAGCGTCTCTACAATCCTTAACGTTTCTCTTGAAACCATAGTCTGCTTTGAAATCTATGTGTTGGAGAGACGTCTTGTTGATGCAGAAGAACTATCTTGTGTCTTGTTATTCCGCTCAATACAGTGTGCCTAATAGTCCGGAGTGCCTTATATATTGGATTAATTGTGGTTGTGTTTACCGATGCTGAAGTGATTTTGAGAGGTACACAGCGCTCTGTCATAAGGTCAGTCTGTTTTTTTGTTATGAGTTGCTAACAAGGTTGGGTGTTAAAGGTAATATGCTAATGTGTTGCGGTATCGGACAGCAGTTTTTTATGAGTTACTAACAAGGTTGGGAGTTGGCATAGTTTGCATAGTCACTGTCACAATCGTTTTAACGGCATCCTCTTAAAACGTAGCTAACGAGTGGCGTGTTACAAACCATTTCTAGAGTTACTGTGAACACAGTTAATGAAATCTGACTGACTGATGGGGTTCTTACTGACTCTTTTGTCTCGCTTAATGCACCACCTTATAGTTTTTTGTGCCTTATATATGACAATATATACTATGGTAGATGAAACTGTTTTTCCAAACCTCACCATGGTGGCAGAGTTTGGGTGTTACTCCCACAAAGCTGTCTCTCTTGGAGTTCATTACTGGGTTCCAACCTCTGTGTGACATTGATGATCATTAACACTTGTTTGGTATAATTAGTTTATCATCAACCTGACAATAATCCTACAAAATCCTTGACTTTGGGCACAAACACATTAAATTGATGAACCACAGATAAGCAATCAATATTTATATTTCTTTTTATTAATTTATGGTATATGTGTACAAAATATTTGCATATTAAAAGACAGAATCTGTCCAACTGAATAAACTGCTTTGACAGTGCAACAAAAAAAACGACAGGCCAAGAAATAAAGGACTTTTTCTAACTTTTGACATTATTTTTCTGTTTCCTGCGAGCTTAAAGCTCATGCTGAAGTTGAAACAGTTTGCATCACGACTCAATAACAGCTCCTGTCTCTGAGCCACGCTGGGAGCGTTCCCACCTGTGACTTTGTTCTTTTAGCCGCTCTCAGGCTCTTTGTGCCACCAGCTGTGAAATGTTTGGACTGCCTGTGACATTTGCAGACTTTGTGTGATATGTGGAAGGAGAGGGTTCAGATTTTTCATATTTTATGCTAATCAGCTACAGCTATTTCATTCCATTTCTTTTGTATCCTATATATTTAAAAAAAAAAAAAAGCTTCATTCAATTGGCATTTTTCCTCTGCTCCTGATTCACAATAATTTGAATAAAGAAATGCTCAAAAATGCCATTTTGATCGTAATTTCCATTGCATACTGCATACGTCTTCACTCAATAAAAAGATGCCAAAAGAGCATGTTACAAACACCAAAAACACCATTGGAGTGGGACTTTAACAATGATAGCAATTAGGGTTGAAATCAGACTAGTATGATTTAGCAACATAGAAAGAAAAGGACATTAGTCGATATTAAGAGGATCTAGCAAAATAAAGACCAAGACAAAGAAAAAAAACTGTATAAATGACTATTTCCTTGTGTAATGGTTGTTGCAGAGTAAAGCTATTTCTTTTTGCAGCAATATGCTTTAGCAAATTATAACTGTCGGAGCTCCAAAACCCTAGTCATAAATGAATGTATTGTATATTTTTACTTTTTTTTTTAAATTAATCTGTGTCACCCTCTCATTTTTCAAACATAACTTTCTCCTCTGGTATTTTTTATTTTTTTGATTAAACTGTTCAAGCTCCAATTTGTTTTTACATATTCAGTCTTCTCAAAGCGAATCTTTAAAATTGTGAAATCCTCCTGGTAAAGATTGAGAAGAAATGAAAGGGGTCTGCTGCTCCCATGACTGAAATATCTTAAGAGATTATTTAAATTAAAACAACAGACTTAGAGATGAATTCATAGGTAATAAGAATTCTGCTGAACACTGTCATTCATTTTGATGTTCAGAGCAGGGGGCGGGGGTTTGAGGTTTGCCGCACGGACGTTTCCACGCAAAGCACCTGCTGAATCTGAGTCTGTTCACTGCAAAAACTGAATCTTAAGAAAGTAAAACGACAATTGTTTAGAGGAAAAGCTGTCTTATTTTCTGCCTTGCAAGAAAAATAATCTTATCAAGAAAAAATGTCAATAGCCAAAAGATTTTAGTTTGAGAAACATTTCTTTGTGACGAGAAAATTATTTCTTGAAATAAGAATTCTTGGTAAGACAAATTTTCTTACTCCATTGATAGATTTCTTTTTGGCTTATGTAAAGAAAATCTGCCAATGCGGTAAGAATTATGAACTTATTTCTGAGGGGGTTGTTTTGGCCGTTTTCGTCCAGCATCAGTGTCCAAATCCTGGTATGAGAATCTTGATCAAAAGTTGACGTAATGAGCAGCAATGCGTCTGCACAGCATCAGCGATCCTATCAGCTGGTTCTAAGTCTTGAACTAACTGCGACAGCTGCGTGCAGTGAAAGGAATGTTGACAAAGGTTGTTCTTGGCCTTCCTGCTTTCAGCCAGCAATGAGGATGGAGAGTCTAGAATATTTATATTATTTATTTTAACTCCTGATGCTAAAAATATGAGGTTCGTGGATGCAGAGACCAAAGACATGAAGGTAGAGGATGGAGAAGACAGAGTTAGACGGAGGAAGCTGATTCGCTGTAGCGACCCCTGAAGGAGGTGCCGGTATTTACATCCAACATTAAACATAGAACATTTTTAAATAGCAATTCTCTTCAAAACTTCAGGAATTTTTTAGGAGTTTCAAAATAAAAGTCTGACTTTGCTTAATTAATTTTCTCAGTCCACAAATAAAACTCAGATCAAACAGGGATTTTTGTCTTTACTGGGGTGTCGGCCCTCGTTGGTGTCAAAGGAGTAAAGCTGTACCGAGAGAATTCTTAAAGTGAAGTATTTCCAAAAGCAAGTGTTGCTGGCTTCCTTCAGGCTCTTAGTAACATGTTCTTTCCTCTGGGGTGTGTTTGTTTTGTGCCGCAGGTTGTCCTCAACTGGAACATCAGCGCGATGCAGGAGGAGGTGAAGCAGCTGCAGCAGAAGGAGGCAAACCTCACGGCTCACATCAGCGCGCAGGAAGGTGAGGGAAAAAAAACTCCATCACTGCCATGTAAGGAAACTTTCCCAGAGAGACGCCAGCTTTATTCTTAGCAGCCTATTCCTCCTATGTTGCCATGACGACCATGAGTCATAGTCAATAAACAAATACAAAAGTGGCTGCTTATGGAATCGGGGAAGCCTCTCTTTAAAAAAAAAAAAAAGAAAAACACTTAAATCAGCATTGCAGAGAAGTTGTCAACCACAAAAAATGCAGTCCAGGGTTTCCAGATGAAGACAAAAATAGTTAAATAAAACTGGAGGAAATGTTACGGGGATTGGAAACACTGCTTTGTTAGTCATACTCTGGATATAATGAATCAGGACGGACAGAAAACAAATTCAAGACAGAAAATAATCCATGAACGCTGGAACAGAAAACATTTCTCAATGACTCAGAGCAGGGGCTTCAAACTCCAGCCCTCGAGGGACGGCCTTCTGTTTGTTTCCTGCCCTATCTGCCGGTGATTACCTGAATCAGGTGTGTTCAGCCAATAGGGAGCTTCACTGGCAGGTTGGATGGAAAACATGTTGGACACCAACCCTGGAGGCCTGGATTCTGACACCCCTGATGTACCTTTACCTGATAATATTAACAAAATAATGCAAAAGGACTTTTTCCACCTGGCAGGCAAAAGTCTGGGTACTGAGGCTTGCCAGGAGAACGTTAACTGTATTGTGCAAAATGTGAAGGTTGGTAGAGGTGGAGTCATGGTATGGGATTCCTTTTTAGGAGCTGGATTTAACTCTGAATGTCTCAGCAGGTTCTGAACATTTCAAAGCTCCCATTTTTGTAGCAAACCCAACTCCTGCCCTTGTGCACAGAAGCACTCTTTAATGAAACCTCAGAGAGGTTGCTCACATCTCACTGCCATGCCACAAGTCTAGCCAAAAAAAGGAACACCAGCTTTTGTATCGACCCTCGTGGCTGGGATGGAGAAAATATCTGAACAATCAGTCATTTCCTTAAATGCCTCAGTGTCCCTCCTGGAAAAGCCAAATGACCTAAATCTGCATTCTACCCAATCATCTTCAGACGAACGATAAGCCAGGTCACCTGACTATGTCCTCAGGAGTTTTTGGTCGCTCTGGTTTGAGTCTCATCAGAATCGTATCCATCTTAATAGTGTTTCAGGAACTCTGATACTGAAGGCGGAAATTTGAGGTGTGCGTCGTGTGAAATCTTAAGAGCGACTTCCTGTCAGAGCCTCGGTAACAGCAGCAGCTGAGGGTGGAAAAGGATGTCAGTGAAGGTCGACTTCCTGTTGCGAACAGCCTGAATTAAAAACAAATACTGTGTGATTAAGATAGGAACATTGCATTGTGCTCACGCTGGAGCAAACCTCACTTAACTTGTATGTTAACATATGGGAGTTCTGTGACTCACCAAAGGGAGAATTTTTTGACTTCCCTTCACTCTAAGCAGCTTGTTACAGTTAAAATTTGGCATTCTGGCACCTTCTAACATTTGATAAAGGTTACTGCTACAGTTAGGAATCACTTGAGAATAGTTAACGTACCATTACCACCGATTTTTGAGGCTGTATCTGAAAGAAAAATCCTTTTTTTTTTATTGATCAGCATTTATAACTACCACAACCACACGGTGATGTTACATGATACCTAAATAAGTTGCCCTCATGACTAAATCTAGACTAGAAATATGTTCAAATCAAAGATGTGACATGCTTTCTGGATAATGCATGTAGCTAATGGGGTTCACACTGGACTGGACCAATACTAGCACATTTCCACCACCTACAGTTAGAAGAGACTTGGGGTGAAATGTCAAAGCGGTGCAAATTTTGTGAATCTTGCTCCAGGCTTTTTTTTTTTTTTTTCCACAGCTCTATTCCGATATATGAAAGACTTGGTGTCAAATAATTTTGGTCTGGCACAAACTGTAATTGTTAATTTCTCCTCCATGATCAATTTTCAACCGGTTGGCACTTCCATGAATTTAAAAGGACGTCACCCATACGCCATTATCAGATCCAAGTCCCTAAATGATCTAAATTCAAATGGGTTTATATGCGTGTTCAATGGTCGTGTGTTTGTACGTAGAGTCCAACAACGGTTGCAGAAAATTGCGTTTCATCGCATGAACATGAAATGCACATTTACATAGACTTTTCATTGGAAGTGGTCGATGGAACACATGTTGCTGTGTGAACACAGCTTAACAGTTTCACTCCTTATATGACTTTGCCCCGACAAAAACACAACGAGAAATAGTCAGACATTGCTTTTATGAATTTGCAAAAAAGAGGTTTCCACATCTGTTGACGACGCCTCCCTTAGGGAGTTTAAGATCCCAGCAGTCACACTTTCAGTAAGCCTACACACATCCTTCGGTCAAATTCAGTTAAATCAGCTGGAAATGACCCATTTTGTTTCCCGCTTTCTCTTTGTGACAGCTCTAACAAATAAAGTGGAAGTTTTCAGAGTTTATATACGGTCTTTAACACCATCATCCAGGCCGTTGTAAAATTAAGAAAACAGAGATGCAAACAGCTCTCAAATCTTTAAAGAATGTGATCATGTGACATCAATGATGGTGCTGTCCACAATGTTCGGAGCTCCCGTTTGCATTCGTTTTTGTAAACAACAATCATGCAGTGTAGATGCAGTCAATTTACAACAATGACAGGTAAAAGTTCAGCAATCTTATTTGGAATAATGTTGATAATATTAACAAAATCATCAAGATAAAATAACTTTAAACCAATTCGGGAGCGCGGTAAATAACACAATTAAATGATCTTTATTAACAAATTAAACTAAAACAAATCAGATTTGTTAATCTAATCATTCTTTTTAAAAGGTAACAAAAAGGTAACATGCTTAAAACACTCATGTAGGTCTAAACTGAGCGCGCTCAGTTAAACAGGAGTTGTGATGAGCAGTTAGTTGTTTTTCAGCTCTGGGGTCTTTTACTGGTTCTTTATATTGTGTTCCTCTGCTTAATGTCCTTAGAGCGCATGGAGGTCCTACAGCAGAACATGACCGAGGCCTTCCATCAGACTGAGGCCTGCGTCAGCCTGAGGCAGGCGGCTCAAAGCCAAACCGAGGCAGCTAAGGCTCTGACCAAGGCCTGCGACTCTCAGAAGCAGTTCCTGCAAAAGCAGATGTAGGAGTTCTCTACTCTGGTTTGTCGTATCCTGATCAAGGTCATGTTTTCTGCTCTCCTAAACCTGTTTTTATGTGCCTTTACAGTCAAAAGTACAAAGCTGTTGAATGTGACGTACCTACGGAGAACAAGCAGGAGGAAAAGTCCTGCCCCCCCTCGGGTGGCGCTTCCGTAATTGTTCCTGTCTCTGGAGCTCCAGCTCTGATACTGCTTATGTGCACCACTCTGCTGCTTACAACCTGTACGTACATCGTTTGGTTCTTCTGACTATCTAATCCAAAAACTTAACATTTATCATTCTCACAGAGGTTGGCTAAATGCAGCTCAGATTCTCTGACTTTGGTCTAAACCAGACATTCCCTTCTGTTCAAATGAACAACCAACCACTCTTGCTAAACATAGAAGCTTCCTACAGGTCAAATGGAGAGGAAGCAGAGCTCCCCCTGCTGGTTGAAACTGTTCATAGCAGACCTTTTTTCCCTTTACAAACATTCTTGATAAAAGTGAAATTACATTTAAACATAACTGAATTTAGGACAAAACTTGAGTTTGTCATGGCAAAATTTCATATAGTAAGAAATCCGTCAATTGTTTGATTAAAAAGTAGACTCAGTTTAATGTTTTTTTTTACTTTAGTGTCAGGTAGTTAAGTAAATTTTGTTTTGCTCTTATTTATGAGTTAAAGAAAAAGTCAACTTGTTTCATTCTCACTGGTTTCTTCAGTTAGTTCTGGTGTTCCTGAAGCCTTCCTCTTGGTATACATTGCATTCTTACAAAACATAATGTTTTAATATTTCGTAGATAATTTACAAAAAAATCTACCATGAAGAATGAAGCTCCATAATGAAGATAAACAGTTATTTCCCTAAAAAAAAAAAAACGGATGTTGCACAAAACAAATATGATTCAGTTCTCATTGTGTGAATATTCTAAATAAACTAGTTTTGGATTGGCTTCATGAAAGCATGATTAACTTCCAAAGAAGATACTGTAAATAAACTTTTAAACTAATTTAGTCCAAACTCAGTTGCGCAAAGGTAAGCTTACTTAGGGAAATAAATAAAGATTTGTTCTTTGAAATTAGTCTAATCTAGAACACACTAAGATCCAAAATAGGTCAGCCCTTGTGATTTCAGTTTATCTCTATGTTTGGGGCTATTTTGAGCCTTTTTTTTCTCTTATTGTACCTTTAGATAACAGTTTTTATACCTATTTTCCTTTCAATTTTTAATAAAATGTATTACAATTTTTGAAAAGGAAAGGAAAATGCAAATTAAATAAATATATTTTTAAAAATTGAAATAGAAAAGTGAAGTCAAGTATTCTTTAAACCCACATTTATCAGGATAACATGATAAAACCATGATCTTCAGAAGGACTTCAGGCTTTCTCAGTAAAGCTAAAAGCTATTAAGTTTAAATGATATCAGCTCTGCTATGGAAGCCCAATGAATAATAATCATTTCTGGACTTTATGCCCAAGAGTCATATTTTTTTTCAAAATCCTCTTTAAAATTAGAAACCAAAAAAAAAAAGTGTGGGAAAACAGGTTTATCTTGATAAAAAGAAAAATAGCCCACCAGCTTGGCTGAAGGGAACAACGGACATGCACAGATAAATGGTTGTGATTTAATTCCAAACCCAAACTTTGTGGTCTTTTTCATCTACTGCAGTTTTTCATCTTTTGTCTTTACAGTCCAAACAATTATACAACACATTTTCTTTATGATGCCTTTTAAAAATTGTCACTGATCTCTTGTAAAAGATTTCCTTTTGATCATAAGAACTTCAACAAGTCTAAGTTTCCTTGAAACAGTAATGTAATCTTAATAATGCAATGTTTTAGTTTTTTTTTTTTAAATTGCTCTACTGCATCTGGCTGCTATCAAATGATTCCACAATAGTTTATCACATAAGTTGCTTTATTATCCTCTGACTGTTCCTAGTTTAAAGTAAATCGGCTAAAAATTTAAAGACCCACATTGATGAAAATTGTGTTTTTGGTGTTTCTAAGATGTTCTTGTGACGTGTTTCTCATAATAGAGGACAAATATAAAGAAAATTAAACTTAGAATAGTATTTCTGAGTGTTTATTCAAATTGTTGTCAATCAGGAGCAGATGAAAGAGAGCCGTTTGAAAGAGCTTGTAGTTGAAAAGCTCCATAAACTACTATCGTCAAGCCACCAAGCCAATGCCAAGGGAAAAATCTTGTAGTTGTGACGTAGAAGCTACAGTCAGCGGGCCACAAGCTCTCTACTCCACTTGTAGACGACTAGAACCACGTACGTCAATGTTTTCATCGTCTGAGCTGGCATCTGGCTCAAAACTGTATGGCTGGACAGCTCCATAGCTGTTTTTGTTGCACCACTAACGTTAGTTTGGGGGTGTGAGGGGCTGTAAGCTAGCAGGAAAGCACGTAAACAGATAGGTGATGGGAAGTTGGAGCGGGGTCGCGCCGCATCCAACTGTCCCGCCCACAACCCAGAGGTGAATTTAAAATCTCCCACGGCTGCTCTGCAGAAACTTTGTCCTAGAAAAACGACACAGATTGATAGATTTTGACTATAAATGTCATAATCATAGTTAAGAGGCCACTAGGAACGCTTACAATAGGTCAAAAGATCATCAGAGTGGGACTTTGAATTTGAAAACAGTAATGCCCCAGAAAGGGCATCATTCTTTAACCTCATTCACCTCTTTGGCTTTTTTACAGGATTTTAACAAGCTGGATATTAAAAACCAGGACGGCGAGTACTGTGGTCCAAAGTGAGACAGAGCCTGGACCGACTGATGACTGCTGTACAAACTCTCTGTCTGCACAACAAACACGTCGCCATGGAGATGCTGACACACGACGAGCGCTTGGACTTTTGCTTTCAGCTCCTTGGTTGAACCAGTTTAGATCTGCTGGACTCTTTGAGATTCTCTGCGGTTTCCTTTTTTGTCATGCACCTGATCCTGTCCGGCCCAGAGGAGGAATTTTGCCTTCTGCTGCTTGTGTCTTAACTTTATAAGCTTCTTTCAAATGCCTCAAAGTCAAGGTTAGAATTTTTCCTTATTGCAGTAGACTTAAGCTACTCTGCTACTGGGAGGTGGTGTTCAGTTCAGAGCAAAATGGTGTGGTTTCAGAAATTCAACAAATAGGAATGTAAATGTTGAAAATTTGGGGGACTTTGACTGTTAAAATAAAACATTAAGTCCTAACACAAAAGTGTTGCCTCCACTGCATGGAAATGATCAATGGCCGGTTTACCCACATGGCTTTGTCGTGTTTAACACAATTGAATAGCACAATCAACAAAGTACCATCCTGCACTGGAATAAACACAATAAACAGAGTGCTGATTTAACAAGCTTTGTCAGATGTTTGTTTAAACAGTAGGATGGAAAATTAAACCTCAAAAATTCACAATGATGTTGGTTTTGTCCATTGCTTTTTTTGGGTTTGCCAAAGAATTACTGGATGGAAGTGGCGGACCGTGGATTACACACCCGGGCCTTCAGTAGTGCTACGCCTGAATCACTTAACTCCTCGTTAACCATTTTGTGATGTAGAAACCAGCTTTGCATTGCAAATTGAAAATGTCTGTAGCCACAATAAATGCCTCTAAATAAATGGAATAAACAGTAAACAAATCTCGTTTTGCAACTACAGCCAGCAACAAAACATTGAAAATAACCACATAAATTTGGACTATTATATTTATCATTTCACTCGTCAAAAAAAATCAGCTAATTTATAGACAAACTCCATCTTCCTGTCTTTCCTCACAAACAGTTCCGTTAACTTGTCATGTAGATTATTGCGCTCCAGTTCCGTCAAGAAGTCCTTTTCTGTTCCATCAAGGCCAGTGCTGAGAGCCGAGTCCATCCAGTTGTGTCTCTGCGTAGGTTTTAATTTGCTTTAGAGCTGAAAATGTCCACTGGATAGACACAGTGGATACAGGGGTGGTCAGTGCCAAACACAAAGATCTGTACAGCTGCTTTATGTTCTCACTCAGATTTTTCTGATGAAGGAAGTCAAGGAGATCAGTGGGAGATTTTCCTGCCAAATTCTCCATGGCGTGCATTACAGCCAGGTCTGTTTTTAACAGAGATGGATCAAAAAGTGCTCTGTGGCTCTGTGTCAAATGTACAAGGCTGCATGTGGGAAATTTTTCCTGTATCCCTGAAACGTCTGTCCAATCAGAAGGTCTGAATGCTGTGACGTTGTCTAAGCCTGCTAGAAGGCCCTGCTGACGCCAACTCAAAATCGGATTGGCTGAAAGAAATAAATGTACCACATTGATTTTGCATTACAAGACATTCAGTAATAGTGAAGGCCTCTTTAGCTCTGACCCTGCCTGGCAAAAAGAGGACAGCTGAAATGTGATGTGTTAAATGCTAAATGAGAAGAAAGTGATTGACAAGATCAACAACCAATCAGGATGCAGAACATAGTGCACTGTTTAAAACACAATGTAAAATTGAATATATACAGTATATATATATTCCCCTCTCACCCTCCGTGGGTGGTTTCTCCTCCAAGCTCAGGTCCTCTACCAGAGGCCTGGGAGCTTGAGGGTCCTGCAGTATCTTAGCTGTTCCTAGCACTGCGCTTTTCTGGACTGAGAGGTCTGAGGTCTTTCCAGGTATCTGTTGTAGCCACTCCTCCAGCTTGGGGGTTACTGCCCCGAGTGCTCCAATTACCACAGGCACCACTGTCACCTTCACTTTCCAGGCTTTCTCCAGTTCTTCTCTGAGTCCCTGGTATTTCTCCAGTTTCTCATGTTCCTTCTTCCTGATGTTCCCATCACTTGGCACTGCCACATCCACCACAACGGCTTTCCTCTGTTCTTTATCCACCACTACAATGTCTGGTTGGTTCGCCATTACCATCCTATCAGTCTGGATCTGGAAGTCCCACAGGATCTTTGCCTTCTCATTCTCTACCACCTTCGGGGGTGTTTCCCATTTTGACCTTGGGGTTTCCAGTCCATATTCTGCACACATGTTCCTGTATATTATTCCAGCCACTTGATTGTGCCGCTCCATGTATGCTTTACCTGCCAGCATCTAACACCCTGCAGTTATGTGCTGGATTGTTTCAGGCGCCTCTTTGCACAGCCTCCACCTTGGGTCTTGTCTGGTGTGGTAGATCTGAGCCTCTATTGCTCTGGTGCTCAGGGCTTGTTCCTGAGCTGCCAGGATGAGTGCTAGGATGATCAGGCAATATATATATATATATATATAAATATATATAAAGCATGTTCCAGCTCATAAAACCTTCAAAACTGGGTTTCTAAATTTTTTGAAACCCTGCCCAAAGTCTGGGCATGAATGTTTTTAGCAGAGTTTCATCCACATCTACTAAACTCAAAGCACAGGTTTCCAACCATTTATGAAATTGTTTTAGTTTAGTTCAAACGTCTCATATCGGTTCAATATGGGGAAGACTTCAACCTGGATAACTATCCAGAAGATCATCATTGATCGCCTCCATAGTCTGGCTAAGCCACAAAAGTTCATAGCTAAGGAGGCTGGCCGATCACTGCGCAACAAGCAGATTAATGGAAAGTGTAACGGAAAGGAAACATGTGGCAGGAGAAAATGCAGCAGCAAAAGAGGCAACTGTGGGATTCAGTGGATTTTCAAAAGGACAAGATTTAAGAAGCTGCAGACATCCAGAAAGAGTGGCATGAAGTGAAGGAACAGCTTCAAAAACCGCCACAATCAGACACATTCAGGGCATGGACCACAACTGTCTGGTTTCTCTGGTCAAGCTGAGTCTGGGCCAACGGATGAAATGTCTCAACTGGACAAAGAAAGAGAAAAAGGACTGGACTGTTGGTCAGTGGTCCAAGGTCCTGTTTTATGATGGAAGGAAAATGTGCCTTTCATTTGGGAATCAAGGTCCAAGGGTTTGGAGGAAGACTGAGGAGCTGTTTGAGGTCCACTGTGAAATCTCCACAATCAGTCATGATTTTGGGTGCAACATCTAGCGCTGGTGTTGGTAAACTCTGCTCCCTTTAATCCAAAATGACTGCAACCGTCTTTCAGAATCTTATAGAGGACTTCCTGATTCCTTCTGCTAAGGATCTGGATGGAGATGCAGATTTATTCTTCCAGCCTGACCCCTGCCTATACTATTGAGCTATTGAAGAAATATATATCATTAAAATATTTTATTTTGACTGATTTGATGTGATCATAATCTCTGTCTTTGTCTTTTTGCAAAAACTGAAAGTAAATGTTATTTATCAACAGAATTTGAATTCTCTGAAATTCTGTTTTCATTATTCTGGTGGCTGGAAGCCCAATTTATTTAAAAAATGTATACATTAAATTAATCAAACAAAGAGACAAGAATTTATATTGAATGAAAGTTTTTTTTTCTATGGACTTCGGGAAATGCACAAATCTTTTAATTATATTCTAATAGGAAATGCTCTGCATGATGACCGTTTCGTTGCTATGGTTTTGGGCTGCAGTCTTAGTTTTGCCTTAGTTTGGAGATAATTTAGTTCCACCTCATCTAACCTGCATGTTTGACATTGATCTGTATTCTGACTGACATTTACATGACCCATTTTTGTTGCATGTGGAGCCAAATTAGGCCAAAGAAAGTGGCAAAAGGTGGAGCTGTAGAAAACCACAGGAAGGGGGAGGGAACTTTACGGAGGGATTGAGGTTCTCTTTATTGTTGCTGTTGATTATTATGTCTTTACCCTTGTGCATCTTTGGCTTGCTGATCAGCTAGACCTTCCCTGGTGTATCAGTGTTTGTGGTATTATGTCAAGTTGACCTCTTAAGCGACGTTTGTCTTCTTTGCCAAAAAGAAATGTTTCCTTTTATTATTTTGCTTAAAATAAATCTGTTTTCCTGAAAACGAACCCATGCTCTCGTGTCCTTAACTGCTCTGTCATTTACAGGAATCAAGACATTTTTTGGGGGTTTTTTTTTGTGCTCTGGGGCTTTGGCCAGTCATTCCTGCAGACTTTGGCAGTATCCTCCTTCTCAGCAGGCCAAGCTGTCTCCTGTACATCCAGCTGCTGACACAACTGTGTTGCAGCACTCCAGCCTGGAGTAACTCTGTGGAATGCAGACGTTGGCCATGGCTGCAGTCTGCACTCTTCTCTCTGCAGGAAAGTGTCTCTCAGGGCTGGGGAGGTTCACTAAAGGTCAAGCCCTCATTTCTATTGTAAATGTTATTTTCCCTTCAATTGTGTGCAAATGTGACCACAAATCTGGAAAACGATTCTGTCTCCATGATGTCTCAGCAGCTACAGGTGCAAGATATGAGGCAACAGAGCTGCCAAACCTGAAAACATGACTAGATTCACTGAACTAAATGCCCTTTTTCATCTTAGGATACAAACTTCATAACTGCCAGAAGGTCTTAACCTTAAGTGACATTACAGCAAAAACACAATTCTTAAAAATTCTGTTCACAGCAAACCATTTGAACAACAGACAGAAAAGGAAGTAGCTTGTTTGGCATCTTTTAAAAATGTTCCTTTCCTGTTTGAGGCTGGTGCTCTCGCCTCACAGCAAGGAGGCCCTGGTTTGAATCCCGGCTGGGTCCTTTCTGTGTGGAGTTTGCATGTTTTCCCTGTGCATGTGCGGGTTTTCTCTGGGAACTGCCTTTCACAGTCCAAAAACATGTTTCGTAGGTTGTTTTTTAATTGCCCCTAGGTGTGCATGGGAGTGTGTGCAATAGACTGGCGGGCGGCTTAAGGTGTACACCACCTTTGCCCAACAGTAGTTGGGTAGGTTCAAGCAGCCCAGTCAGCCTAAAAGGGATAAAGCAGCTTCAGAAGATCGAACAGATGGATGTTTGACCCCATGCATAGTTACTTTTAGTAGGTGGCTGAGATGACTCGGAATATCTTTTTGTTTAGTGACCAAGTCTTCTATAAACCCTGACCGGTTTCTGTGAATGGATTTTAGATTTTGGATTGGATTTCTCATAGCTTTGGACGGATCTATGTCATCACCCTGCCTCTTTTGAACAAAATATTCAATCTCAAGCCTCTGTTCCCGCCTGGAGTTCCTGTCAGGCCTCAACCCTTTGACAGTGGGGCATCTTCACCTTTCTGTGTTCTGCAAGAAGCCACCTCGGTTTATCATCAACATTAGTCACTGTTTGGTCTCTGCTCTCCATCTGATCTCATTCTGTTCAGCTACAGCCACACCATCAGTGGACTGGAGTCGAGTGAGGAACCTTTTCACCACCTGGAGGAGATGCATTATGAATGGTCTCTGCCTCCAATGTGAGTATAAGGTTGTTTATGACCAGACCAAATAGACCTTTGTCATATTTCCTTGCCACTTGATTAGGCCAGTGTTTTTCAACCAGTGTGCCGCGGACACTAGTGTGCGTGGGAAATTCCGCTCATTACAAACATTTATGATCTCCAGGATCTTTTGTCATCAACGGCCTTATAAAACACAGAGTTAGTGAGTATAAAAGAATAAAATACTTTTTCTTTGGTTTATTTGATTCTATTAAAGACATTATAAAAATGACCCAATTTAGCTGCAGCTTAATCTCCGTTTTAGCAAAGTCACGCCCTTTACTGTCTCCACCATCATTCTGGATTCTTCCGCTCATCTGACCAATCAGAAGTGGTTAAAGTCTTCACTTCCTTGTTGTGCATTCTGCTGATAAAGTCGCTCAGTTTCAAATAAAATACCCGCTAAAGCTCGTCTTTAGCGGTGTAGCTTTCCACAGAATCCGGTATCAGACCGTGGAACAAGAGAACAAAACAATAAAGCTCAGAGACGCTGGTCTTTCTGCATTCGGCGGATTATTGAACTACATCTCCCATGATGCATTGGGTTAAAAGTAACAGCGTGGATCTCGGCCCGCAACTCGTCTCTCCTCTTAACGTCTTGAAACCACAACGAACACAAATCAAACAGTTTTTAAATCTTTTAACTTAACTTTTATTACATCTTTTAGAGAAAAAAACAGCTGCAGCTTCCAGCGTTTTCTGCCACAATTATAAAAAAAAGAATGTGAGATTGTGGGGGAACTGTTCAAAACAGACTGAGTTTCTCCCGTTTTTTTTTTTTGTTTGTTTGTTTTTTTTTTAATGCTGGTGTGCCGCGAGATTTTTGTCAAGGTTTAAGTGTGCCGCGGCTCAAAAAAAGTTGAAAAACACTGGATTAAGCAATGCAAGTTTATATGTATAGCACAATTCGTTCATTCAAAGTGCTTCACAAAACAAAAAAATGCATTAAAATCACAACACGTGAAAGTGCAAAGAATAAAAACATAAATAATCATCATAAAATTTGCTTTGAAGGAAATGAAAGAAAGAAAATTAAAAGGAGGGCCAATAAGGACCCTTCCATTATATACATGGGTAAATGGTAATGTTTTGAGTCTAGATTTGAACGTTAACACAGTAGAGGCTTGTCTCACAACCTTAGGGAGACTGTTCCAGCTGTTTATTCAAGTCTATAGTTGTGTCTAAAATGCACTGATGGGTCATGGGTCAAGAGTGATCACAACTACCAAACAAAACTTTACTTTTGGGTCAGTCTGGCTGGGAACCACTGCTGTGTTTTCAGGAAGCCCTCTAACTAGCTTTTAACTTTTAACTTGGAATTCATTTACCGCCATGCTGCTGGTCCGGGACCTTTCACGTCCAGCAGAGTTTGCTGCAGATGAACCCCTCCATGTAGTGAGGCAGTTTTTGTCATCAACAACATCATTGTGTCACAGCATACACAAAAAAGCACCACAGGAGGAAGTCTGTCCTTTTAAAGCCCGATATTATCAGCAAAATAAAACAACCGTTTCTGTCAAATAGTAATTTAAAAACACAAACACTACAGACACCACCTCCTGAAAAGATCAAGATCAAACTCAAGCAAAAGCTTAGTACTCTATTTCCACTTCATGAACAATTTCCTTTTTTATATGCATTCATGAACATGCAAGTTTTGCAACAATCTGTTGTTTTTTTCTAATAAGAAATAATTGAACTCTACCAAGAAACACTAACAGTCTGGATTTTAGACTTTGCCTTTGACTGACATTTAAATGTCTGGAGTCGACATGAAACAAACAGAAAAGGCCTTTCAGATAATCTCAGCTACAAATGTAGTCATATTGGCGTGACAGAATAAACATTTTTACATAAAACTTTACAAAACTGCTGTGTTTGTTGTTTGTCTAAGGTGGATAAAGCTAAAATGGTAAAAGAAACAAACCATAATTACCTTGATCCACTACTTGAACTGGGGTAACAAAAGGCCAAGTGGGCTCTGGTTGGATTCATTTTTGATGAAGTTGTCAAAATTTGAAGAACTCCATTCCATTCAAAAGAGAAAGTGCTTAATTTCTGCTGGGATGTGATTTCGGTGATTGATGTGGTGAAACCCTGGGTTTCTGGTACAGACACTCACCTGAATCTGCAGCAGCAACACATTTGGTTCCACTCTACTTTTTGTCAATGTCTTTAAAAGTTCTTTGAGTTCAGTTTCATCTTTTTTAAAGCTACAGACACACCAGGCTTGGGACTCGCCTAAACGCAGGTTTGGCCTATATGGTGTTCACACCGGACAAGCAGGAAGGGGCTTCTTCTTCTTCTTTCTTTCTACTTCTTTCTACTTTTTACTAGCTCATGTCCGCCACCTACAGTTGGAAGAAGCTTAGTGCGAAAAGTCCAAGTGGCTAAAATCTTGAAAATCTTGCCCCAGGTTTTCTCTTTAACAGCTCTATTCCAATATGAAAGATTTGGTGTCATTGAATTCCAGTCGGACACAAACCGCAATTATTTATTTTTCCTCCATGGTCAGTTTTCAAATAGTTGGCACTTCCGTGAATTAAAAGGGATGGTATCCATACGTCACCAGTGGTTGCTTGAACATGCGTTGCCGAGGCGAATGTGAATGAAGCTTTGGTGTTGTTGTGAAAGTGGCTCCTAACATTTTCTTTAATGTCTCTATGGCCGTTGCAGCAGCTAAATCTGGCTTTCTTGCAGACTTGATCAAAGACAGCTGCCTCTCATTTTGCGGCAAATGCTGTTTCCTTCTGTCCGTCTTGTATCATAGTGTTACAGTTTCGCACCAATGTGTGCCTTTTAAACTTTATTTGGCATGTGGCATTTCTGCAGCTTCATTGTTAAGTATAGACTTGCTGCTGGACTACTTGATCACCAATGACCTCTGTTCTGATCTGACCTGTAGGTGTGAAAAATGTCTCCCAGGCAGTGCAGTTGACTGGTAGACCACCTATTTTTTCCCTCTAACTTTAGTTAAGTGTAACTTCTATATTTAGCTAAACATCTTCATGACTTTTTCAAATGTATCAGCTTCTAACTTTGTAAACAGAAGCAGTGCTGTGATGATGCTGGAACAAAGGTTGACAAACTTCACATCAAAATGTGTGGCTTTCCATCAAACACGCTTCTACTGCCTCATCAAGGCAGGTAGAAGCAGGTACTGACGGATACAGCCAACTTTTTTAGCAGTGCTTGAACAATGGCTGCCCTCCATCTTCGGTTTAGCTGCTTCTAACTTCCACCACTAGATGGCAGTGTTCACCACAGAGAGGAATTACAATTAATCTTCTATCCACTAACAAACTAGATTTCATAGTAATGTTACTTGGCAGCTTAACAAAATCCAGACACTTAAAAAAAAACGCAATACTGTTTCAAAATTTAACCTGATAAAAGCACATCTTTCCTGCCGGAGACAAACATGACTTTTTTGCTACCCCCTAATTAATGACTGCTGTCCTCTCGTGTGCACAAATGTTGGCACGCTCGTAGCTCTTGCTTCACCTTTTCTTCCAGATTTCCTGGAATGAGTTGGACTCCCTTCAGTACCTTCAGCTCCAGGTGGGTTCTGACCCGTTGTCCACTAGAGTGATTTCATCTGATACTCAGTCTGCCTGCCCACCACACATGCAGCATTACACAGAGCTCTATTGCTCAACATAGTCCAAAATAAATGTTTCCTGCCTCATCAGATTGTTACCAGGCACACAACCACATCTCAAACAACAGGAACTGCAGTATTTTTTTTTTTTTTTTTTTACAATCGGCAATCCTTACCCAAAGCAGTATGGGATGTTTTCTCCGCCCCCTTACACTTTTGAAAATTTGAATTAATTTATTTGACTAAATCTGTTGTTTTGGAACCTGAACAGTGCTGCTCCCTGACCCTTCACTGCAATGATGAATAATAATTCCCTTTTTAATAAGACTGGGTTTTATGTGTTGGTTGATGTCACTGCTCTTTATTGGACAGAACGAAGTAGAGCTGAGTGAATGGAAACACCAGGGCTGCCAGGACTGCGGCTCCTAAAATACTGCAATACAAGATCTGTTCAGGCTTTTTCTTTGTTATTCAGGCTCCTGATGAATTAAAAGAAAACTACAAAATATTAGAAACTACCTGTAGTACCATGAAACAAACAAATTAGTTTGTGTCTGTTTTTTTTTTTTAAGTTTTTATTTTTAAATCTCTAGGTTAAGGCTCTTGTTTTCAGTCCCTCTATTTAAATTGATTCATCCTGTGCACCAAGGTGACACCATGCCTGCAGACCTCATTGAAACATAGAAAAACATTACTTTTTGTACATTCATGAATCAATCACTGCTTTTTCTCTCTTCTCTGTCCTGCTAACATATTTCTACTTCTTCAAAATAAGACCAATTTGCCAAACAGAAATAATTATAATTCTTCGAATAATTTCACACTCAATTAAGTCATGGAATATTTTGGTCTCAAAGACTCAAAAAAAAATCCAGAGCATGATAAACACATCAAGAATATTAAATGTTACCATTTCTGCCCCCACCAACAAAGGCTTCCAAGCTCACAAGAGTTTTAAAGGGCATCCATTGGGCAATGCTAAAGGAAACTTTGACTTTTAATTCAAATGTGTCAACTTTATAATAAATCTATATCATTTCATGTCATCTTATTGTCTTTCTTAGTGACTGGTCTTTTCAGCTTTGTTGTTGAGACAGATTCATTTTCCTATTTGAAGTAATTACTGCAGGTTCTTGGAGATTCTGGAGTGTTACTGTGGGAGAGTTTATCCTTTCATCCTATAGAGCACGTGCCATAAAAGGTTGGATGGGGTTTACTGCCTTCTGCAAACTGTTTTCACTTACTGTATTTGAACACTGAAACCATACATCCATTTTCTGAACCCAATTCAGAGTCATAAGGTTGTTGGAGCCAAAACTGCTATGGCAAAGGTGGGGTACATCCTGAACTAGTTGCCGGTCTGTCACAAGGCAACACACTCACATGCACACCCAGAGGCAATTTAGAGACATCAATTAACCTATGAAACATGTGTTTGGACAGTGGGGGGAAGCTGGAGTGCCCAGGGAAAACCCATACATGCATGAGGAGAACATGCAAGCTCCATGAAGAAAGGTCCCAGTTGGGATTTGAACCAGGGCCTTCTTGCTGTGAAACAAGCTGCTAACGACTGTGCCACTGTGCAGCCCAGATTTTAGAAACCAATGTCCACAATTGAAACCATTTTTTATGCAATACATACACGCTCAGGTTGCTTTTAAAGTGGCCAACACACAAAGTGTGTGTGTTTAAAAAAAAAAAAAACATGTCAGAATCACACATCTATAAACTCTGCAAAAGAAATGAAATTAATCTAACAATCACTTTTCTACATATTTAAAACGGAAATAGTCACTTGAACCAGCTTTTGTGTCACACACTGTGTCTGCTGTGAAATACAACTTTCTTTGCCCTCATTACAAGGTAAAACTCTAGATTGAGAAATCAACGTGTCGTTTTTGGCAAATTGATGTGTCCCTCTTAAAAGCAGTCTCCAGTAAGCTGAAACTGCAAAGAAAAGCCTCAAGCACTTGAGAAAATGAAGCAGTGGTCAGATAAAGCTGAAGGAGAGAACTTGTTTATCTGCGACAGATCAGCAGAAACCACAATGACCCTTTGGCCAGAGCGCAGTTTAGTCAGAAGTCTGCAGCACAGAAAGAATTCTGTCTGACTGTCCCGTCTGGAGGAGACACCACTCCTCTGCCAGGAGTCTCCCCTTGGGAGTTGCTTCCTCCACACATCTGGCTCTCCGAACCTCCCCCTTGCCTGTCATTGCTCCAGAATTATAAGCATTCATCTGCAATACAGCTTCTGCAAGTTCCGCTTTACGACTCAAGACTCTGCTGCCTGTCCTTGCAATGATTTGGTTTCTGCTCACTGCGCTTGCGACCGGGAGCCAAGTCTCTTTGAGCTGCAGATGTTTTTGCCTCTGCGCATGAAAGAGCAGGTGGCCGCCGGACAGCAGGTAGACCGCTTCCCAAAAAGAAGTCTGGGAAAGAGCCACAGACTAAACGGAAGGGAGAGAATTTTACAAACAGCACATTGACAAACCCAGAAAGAGTTTAGACGTGGTTTTCCTTTGAGTTTAACCTTTTTTTTAAGGTACTTTACATTGCAAGCTTGTTGGGGGGGGAAAGAATGAACAAACAAAATGATAACTGATCATTTTCCTGAAAGTCAAATGCAATCCAGAGTTGGGGACATCTGGTTCTGATGATCTCTGTGTGTATCCAGACATCTAGGTCTCAACTGCATTCTGCTTCTCTTTAAGAGTTAGACAGATCTACGTCAGTCCACCTCTTAACATTAATTTCCACATTTTGTGCAAATTTTGTTTTTAACGTCTTAAAAAGTGTGCGGGGAAAGCTGACCAGCATTCTAATTATCTAAGTTACAACTCTGAAAATGCTTTATTAGTGTAAAGGGGTCTTTTTTCTGCATGCAGGGTGGATTTTTTAATTTAACCAAGCCCTGACTCCTAACGATCGCACGTGTGATTTTCCCTCTGCACCGGAGATTCAGTGCTTCGGTGGTGCTACCGCACAAGCTCCACTGGCTTCAATAACCATGAAGTTCATTGCAAAAAAATGTCCCCATCCGCCTCAAAGCTTCCATGTGGTGCGCTTTTTGCCACAAAACTCCTCATTTCTTTGGCACCACAGTGAATCACAGGCTCTATTCAGCCTTAAATCTGGCAAACAGACTTGAGCCGCAGAACTTTAATGTGTAGGCTTCGCTTGTTAGTGCATGAGCATGAATACATCTAATCAATTACAGTCCCACTTAAGTATTTGCATGTTTTGATAATAAAAATGCGATTTTTCCAGAGGCTCAAAGCGCTTATAATATGTCCATTATTCATTATTCATTCACCCCTCATTCATAAAGAGGCTATTGTGTATGAATGGTCATACAGACACCATGTAGACACCAACCAGCATTTAATGACCAAAACCTGTTATGCAACTGACAGAAGATTACTATTGTGTAGCATTTCTTTGGTTAAAGCTCTTCTTTTTTTTTTTTTTTTTTGAGCATCCTAATAATGTCTGGTGATCCCCAGGAGAGGAGCATCCCTGGCAACCTCCACAAAACAGATGAGCAGGGGGAGAACATCCCTGCTGACCTCCTAAGAGCAAGGATGCACAAGAGAAGCACCTGTGGTTACCTTAACAAAAAAGGAAAAGCAGAAAAAAAAGTCACCCTGAAGACCGCCGTGAAACATACAAGCAGAGAGGGAGCGTCCCAGAAGACCTCTTTAAAATAGACAAGCTGAGGAGGAGCGTCCCTGGCAACTTCCTCAAAAGAGATGAGCAGAAGGAGACCATCCCTGGTGACCTCCTAAAAACAAATGAGTAGAAGAGGAGTAGCCTGTGGTTATCTTAAATAAAGGAAAAGAAAAAAAAGTATCCCTGGCAACTTCCTCAGAACAGATGGGCAGAAGGAGACTATCCCTGTGACCTCCTTAAATTGGGTAAGCAGAAGAGGAGTGTTCCAAAACAGATAAATCAGAAGGGGAGTGTCCCTGGTGACTTCTATAGACATATATATCATCGCACAGCGTGACCCCTCTCCTCTCACATTACAAATAAGCAGTACCTGCTGAGCCAAAGAAGCCAAAATCCCATAGACTTCTATTGAGTCTTTCTATTTATCAGAATAATCATTCCTGCACTGATACCATTTTTGTTAACATGTTCTTGTAATTGTTTTCATAATATTTTTTTCTTTAACGTAAGTTATTCAAGTTATGAATGACAGCATGCGGTGTTTGGTGCCCCTCACCTCGAACATTCGATTGACAGATTCTCCCGAGCTGCTTTCAGAGGACGGGGTGTGGACTTGGAACATGCTTACTCATGGTCGGTAACAGCAGTTATCCTGTAGAAATGTGACTCAGATCAATCACTGCTGACTGGCTCCAAATGGTGCTGTCTATCCTTAAAAAAAATGGCCACTGAATCAGCTCCATTTCACTGTAGCTGGAGGTCAGGCATTTTCAAAAGCGAAAAAGTAAAAAAGCTGAAATTGAATTCCATCAAAAAACTTTGAAACTCAGGGGAAACAAAAAAATAACAACTGTGAGAAACTGAAAATTAGGTTCCTAAATGCACTAACAATTAAAACAAAAAGCTAAATGGAATAAATAAAAATAGGTTTTTGTATGACAAACGTAATTTTTTTTATTCAAGCATTGGGGCTTGTATTCATATTACACCGATAATGTCAGTACAAGCACCCTCAGTATCAATAAAACCAATTTGCTGTTTAAGGGACACTTTAAGATAAAACCTTTCCATTAAAATAACATTAGAACCAAACTATGCTACATATGTGCGGGTTTACCTGTAGCCCTTTTCATGACCTATGGGCATAGCTCCGAATTTTTTCCCAGTGACATACACAGGAAGAAGCTGATTTAAGTGTAGCCACAAAGTTAGTCTTGAATGAAATTCCCCTGTTTTTCACCTCTTCTCTCTACAACCTGACCTTTTGCACTCTTCTTCAAACATTTGTTCTGTTTTTCTCTATTTCTTTCCACCATTCCTTTGCTTTGCAGAGCAAACCTTCACCTCTTTCGGCTTTCACCTGCTGACATTGAGTTTAAAAAGTCTTCTGCAAACATGATTCATGGAGATTTAGGACATCAATGTTGACACAAAAGCAATCAGTTTCCCTTTTGTAACCATTGAGAAATTAGTCGAGTGAATGTGCCAGAAAACCCATCCGTTCATTTTCTAGTCCCGCTCAGGGTCACAGGGTTGCTGGAGTTCCTCCCAGCTTCCCAGCTACTGAAGGGTGACGGACAGGGAACACTCTGGACAGTTTGCCTGTCCATTCCAGGGTCACACAAGGACCAACAACCACATACACTCATAGACTCCTATAGAGTCTCTAACAAACCTATGAATCGTGCTTTAGGACTGCAGGAGGAAACCAGCACACAGAGAAAACCCGCACACATTCACAGAGAGAACATGCAAAGGACACAGCAACGGCCCCGCCGGAGAACCTGTCTGCTGCAAAGCGACAGTGCAGACCACCACACAACCATGGAGGCCTGTGTCAAAAAAATACAACAACATTCAGGAGGACAATTTTCATCCCGGTTTTCAACTTTTCAACCTGCTGCCTTCTGGCACGGGGCACCTGGGTGTTCACATCAATTATAAACTGGACTGGTCAGACAACACAAGGGTCCTACACAAAAAGGGTCGCTCGCCTCCACCTTCTGAGGAGACTGAGGTCCTTTGGTGTGTGTAGGTCACTACTCAGAACCTTTTATGAAACTGTGGTTGCATCAGCGACTTTCTATAGTGGTCTGCTGGAGTGGTGGGATAACAGACAGGGACAAGAAGAAGCTGAAACCAGCTGGTCAAGAGGGCTATCTCCGTCCTGGGACGTCCCCTGGACTCTGTGGACTCTGTAGGTGAGAGGAGGCCCATCTGAATAAAGCCCCATCTATCTATGAATCTCATGTACTCTGAGCAGCACTAAGCAGGCAGAAAGCAGTGAAAGCTGGAAATACGGCCCAAAGGTGTGTTTTGATTTGCTGATTGCTGAGGTGCCAAAAAAAACAACAACAACAAAAAAAACCAGGTGTGTCTCTAAATTGGAGAACACTTTAGAAAAAGAAAAACTCTCTCTCATGCTTTCCTCTTTTCCAATACTGTAATCCAGTTGATATCTTGGCAGGAATCTTTCTCATAATTCCATAAACCATCAAGTTCAAAACTTTATCTTGACCCAATTTTAGGGTCACCAGACAGGATAGAATTACAGGCAGGGGCAATAATCTAGATTCAAGACTGGTTTGTAGGCAGGTAGAGGTTGACAGAGCAAACACGAGAGCAGCAAAAGAACCTTCTGTCAGGAAAAAGATGGGGAAGAGGAAGAAGTGTTGTCTTGTAGAGCTGTTGGTAGGCTGAAGACCTGGTGTTTGACAGATAAAACTTTTAGTCTGGATGAGCCTGAAAGGATAATCGCATCTGAGCAGAAACTCACTTGGATGCTGCTCAATAAACACTATCCAGATGTAAATCCTTCTTCTTCTCTAAAAAACAGTAGTGTGGCACTTTCATTCATAGAGAACAGGTTTGAAAGGAGCCTTAATGCGAAACAGTTCATGCAGGCGGCGGGAAAATTGATATCCCAAATCCAGAGACTGATCTGATAAACAAAAGAGCCAGGTCAGAAAGTCACATGCGAGCTGAGGCAGGCAGAAGAGAAACAGGTCTGGAAAACAGGAACTGAGAGAGTCCGAATTAGAGATTAGGTCAGAAAGGGTGCATGTCACAAGAAGGTCACACTTTACCTGACACCACAGAGTACCATTGAGTACTTGGGAATGTAGGAGAAGCTTTAAAGTAATGATGCTATGATCACAATTACACCCTAGTTGCTTTCTGTATCAATTGATGAATATTATTTAAGACACTCTGATCATCTTCCCGTCATCTTCTATTGTAGTATCATTCCTAGTGGTCTTATAAAAGCTATGCTTATCCGCTCCACTGCTATCTTGAAGCACCTAACACCCCCAACCTAACATTACAAATATCAGCTATCTAGTCATCTGGGGCGCTAAAAAGAGGGGGTAAAGCTGGTTGATTCTGGGGGGGCCCAGACTGAGGAGGGGGCCCACAGAGGGCCCTAACAAAGGACGCTATAATGGATTTTTCCAAAAGAATCTGAACTCAATTACTGGTGGAAAATCTGAATTTCAATTATTCTGATCCAGATCTCATCCCATCAATCTTCCCTGTGATTTTTTCCAGAATTAAATAAATAAACTCCAAGCTGTCTTCTTAAAAACAAATAACTATAAAAAGAGCCGTTCAAAAGAGCCAGATGGCTTTTTTAAATGAACTGATCCAAAAGATACAGCTACCGAAAAAGAGCCAGAAATCCATGGTAAATGGTGTATACTTGTATAGCGCTTTTCTACCTACAAGGACAAAGTGCTTTTACAGTCACAGACCCATTCACCCACACACTCACACTCACACACTGGTGGTCGCTTCGCTGCCAAACGCAGGTGCCCGCCTGCCACCAGAGGCAAGGTGGGGTTCAGTGTCTTGCCCAAGGACACTTCGACTCAAGGGTATGCAAGGCGGGAGTCGAACCTGCCATCTTACGATCATGGGTCCGACCGTCCTACCGCTGCACCACGGCCGCCCGCATCACTAGTGGGAGGTAGAGACAACATGCCTCAAAAATCAGGATGCCAAGAAAGGAGGGAAAACAAATTAAAAGAGGACAAAGAGTTGTAGGGTTGAAAATATGTCACCCAGTATTTAAAAAAAAAAAAAAGGTGGGTTTGTGGCATTTCAATTAAAAGTCAGTTGACATTGGGCTTTGGGCGAGAAAAGTTGGAAATAAAAGTTTGACTTACTTAATTGCTATTCATCCATAAGTTACGTTTTGTTTAAATGATGACAAATCATGTCTGGCCATTTTAAAATGTCATGGTGCTTTTTTTTAGCTGATGTTTTTTTTTTATGTCCACTGATTTTTTTTTTTTTTCATTAAAAAGTTTATTTCTTATTTAAGAATCAGCTTTGCTGTGAATATATGAAACACAATCAATTCTGTTTTAGTCAGAGTGCTCGGTTCTTCCTGTACTTTTCATGTCAGTCGTCATGTTAGTTTGTCACAAAGATGATAATGAAAGTGAAATACACCATCATAATCCATAATTGTATGCAAAACAGCATAAAAAAATGTGCTGCTGTGTTAGAGGCCCTGGAAAAGTTATTTTCATGGGGCCCAAAATCCCTAGCTGCACCTCTGCCAGCCATTCAGTTTTGAGCTAGATATCAGCTCAGACGAGGAAGACAAAGATGTGCATGGACCTGTTTGTCTGTTCAGAGTGGAGCAGAAACTGTGGCCTGCTGAATGCATTTTTCAAACAGCATTTTTGCATCTGCTTCTGATTCACAACAAATTGAAAAAATAGATACTCGGAAAACAATTTTATGCTTAATTTCGTTAATATATGTCCTCCATCACCAGAAAAATGCCACAAGAACATGTTGCAAACACCAAAAGGTTTAGTTTATTCAATTTTGATTTGCTTTTTGAGACGAAAGTTCTAAAGAAAGATAAAAAAAATAATTTACAGAAACAAAAGGTTTGGTTTACTGTCTCTTGGTGAAGAGTGAAGGGTCAATTCTTCATCAAATAGTTTATGATTCACTTAAATTGTATTTTAAATTACTTGGTAAATCCAGAGCAACATTGTATTTCTTTACTGAAGCAGCGGTTTCCTTGCAGCATCATAGGTCAATGTTAAGTGGCTGACTGGCAAAAGCCACAAAGTAAGTAATTTCTTTTTTTTAACCCTCCAAAAATGGTCAGGTAAAAAAAATTGGACCTCAACTAAATGTCAGGAAAACATGACAGACGGCCTGGCCGCGACTACTTTAAAGGATTATAATAAATTCCCTTAATTGTAATAAAAGCCTTTTTTTTTTTTTTTAAACCAGTGAGTTTACACTAAATAAACCAAACAGTGAATGTAAACGGACGGTGAGCAACATCTGCTGCACTGGAGATGTCTCAGATGGGCAGAAAAATGTGGAGTTTTCAGCAAGTGCCAGCTTTAATCTTCTGTATGTGACACACCGATCATGTGGGATTTATCACCTTGAGATGTGCACGTAAATCTGAATTGCTGCTCACTAGCTAAATGTTTCAGTTTCCATTGTTTTGATGGGGAACTTTGCTTCCAGCTGGGCCCCAGAAAAGGACAGGAACCCTCACAAAAATGTGAATCTAAGAGCTGTTGACGCGTCCATAAACAGAGGTTGTGGTGAATAATTGGTTTTCGGTCTTAACCTTGAATGTTTTTACTACACTGACCATATAGGGTGCAAAGTCTCTGCACAGCAGTGCAGCACGTGACGTCTGCAGAGCAGTGTTTACGCCAGAGCAATCAGGCTAGCTGGACTTTTACAAAAATCTGTAGAGTTTTTAATATAAATAAGGCTATCTACTGTTCCTCCTTTGTTCCTGACTCTAAAGTAAAAATAAAATGGCTTTTCATTGTGAGGTGCTCAATTAAACATTGTCAACTAGGTTTAATTGACTTGTTGGCAAATGTTTTTCAAGTGTCAAAATGCACAAACTGGATCATCTGTTGCACAACTGCTTTAAAAAACTCTGAGAATCTTTGAAAGGCAGGAATACAAAAGGGGTTGTACTGTGTAAAGGGGGGGAGTTTGTGGCAGCAGAAGGAAAGACACTGAAACAAAAATGAACACAGCCTGACCTGCGACGGGGCTGCAGGAAGGCATCTGCTCTTAAGATCACAAGAGGAGATGAGAGCTCCTGTGGGAGTCTTCTGCTGACGCGTGAGTGGAACTCAGCTGAATTCAGCCAACATAAAGGGATCATCTTCAAGGCATGCCGTTGAATGCATTGGACAAAAAAAGTCCGAAATTTCAAATAAAAATTGTAAAAACCTACTTAGCTTGCTCTTCAACCAAAAACATGGATGTCAGATGGAGTGGAGCAAAAACCTAGAGCCCAGGAATCAGCTCTGCAAGTTGATCCTACTTAAAAAAAATTAATTTAGTTTGTAATGTTCATCATTGGTAGACTTGAGCAGTGATGTCATAAATATGAGAACATTAATTTTTTTTATTTAACTACATATGTTTTCAAAAATCATTCATTGTGATTTCTTGTTTTTTTTTTTTTTCACAGTTTAGGTGTTTCTATAATAAACTTTAAAGGTTAAATTAGTATTTTTAAGGGAGAAAACTTAAAAACTATACATATATATATATTTCAATTTTACATTTGATCAAAACTAACAGTTTTCTAAAGACTATTTTATAGGTTTTAGCCTCATCTTCATTTCCTGTTATTGACAACAAAGAGCAGAGTTTTATATCACAGCTTTATTTTTCCGGCCGAAATAGTTTATTTGGTTAAAGTATACCTTTGCTCCACTTGCATGCAGCCTCAGACTGTCAGCGTCATTTCTGCACACAGTCTCCACATCTGTTTTCTGCATGACAGCTTCCTCTGATCAGCTGGGGCTACTGCTTGACCAATCAGAGCAGAGGTGTGTATTTTCTGCGGTTAGAAACAGAGGGCAGACATCTGGATGCAGTTAGCAGAGGGTACTTGGACTTTTTGGTTTGCTTGCAGTGCAGATTTGAACTCTGGAGACCCATCAAGGTGGTTCTCCTCTCAAGACGGTGGATGGAAAAACAAACCTTGATGAAGTCAGGCCTTCCTTTGACCCACTCGGGTCACGTTTTGCTCAAGGACCACAAAAGAGGGGGAAGTTATGTCTTTAGGCCGGTCTGAGTTGGGTTTTTGGTTGCAGTAGAAAAGAAAATGGTGAAAAAGGTTGAGTAAAGTGAATGCTTTACATCTGAGGTGGAGGAATCACCTCCTTCATCCTACCGATGTTGCAGTCAGCTTTCTTTTGAAGACAAAGAAACCTGCTGAATCGAGTGAGAGGCTTTAAAGCAAACGTCTGCTCGGCAAACAGAAAGTATGTGGAGCTTGCATGCATTTACATCAGGGGTCGTCAGAGCCACAACCAGGATACAGATCCACCTAAAACAGGTTTTGATTCAGCTGAAACAAAAAGAGCTGTATTTTTACAGCCAAACATACTGACTTTGCTGTGGTTTCCTTTTTCTTAATTTAACTCCAAATGTTGGCGTCACCTTAATGCAGTCATTGCGCTCAGGAGCAGAAAACCTGCCCCTCTAGTGATGGCATCGATCCAAGTGGTTGCAGCAGATTAGAATAAACAGACTGAAGCTGATTTCTCCCCCTTACTCCCTAACTACCAAAATAGTTCAGAAATATCGAATGCACTGAATTTTAAAAGCATTGTGCTCACAACTTTTTTTTGTTTTTAACAGCAAATACATGTATGACATCACAAATTTCCAAAACTTAATAAAAACCTAATAAATGTGAACACCTCATGAGGACTATGTTTTAACTCATTGTGTTCTGATGATGAAAACTTGAAAAATTAGTAAAAATTTTACATGATAAAAAAAGTACAAACGGAAAATCTTGTAAAGGTGTAAATTAGACAATTGATGGGGAATCGTACGGACAATCGTGACTTGTGAAGTTGTTTTGATACCTAGATCATTTTTGTAATAGATTTTTTTTTATTCTTTTGTGTTTATGTAAACAATGATCTATGTTTAGGAGTAAAACGTATAAAAAAAAAATATAGCAAGATTGAGGTGAGAATTAATAGGATTTTCCTCTTCCCGCCCTTTTTTTTTAGCACTTTAGTATTTATTCTTTTACATTTATTTAGCTATTATATTTTGTGTTTGAAAATAAAATCTCAATCAATGGTTTAGAAAAAATTGATTTAAAATACATTTTTTCCACATAAAAAAAAAAACATTCAAACGCAATGCATTGTGGTCTATATTGTTCAATTTAGTGAGCATCAATGCACACTAGTTTTTTCACAGACATTTCTTGGACATTTTTAAGGCGATGGATTACAAAATGGCAAATATACTATGCAGTGCGCGATGTAGTAATTAGTGAAGGAATTTGGTCAACCTGAGATTATAAAAGTCACTCAAAGGAGTTAAAATCATCTGATTTTCTTTTCTTTTGTTCTTATTTTGCCGTTTCTTGTGTTTCTGTGGAGGCTGACTATGACTCCGCCCATTCACCTGTTGAGCAGTCACACCTTCTTGAACTTGATTAACCAGGCTGTATTTAAGGACCTCTCCCTCTGCGTCTTCAGTGTTTTAGCTGGTCTTTTATTAAAGGTTTTTTTTGTTAATAATTTCCTGGAATTGTTGCTTGTTTTCCCCTGCATCTGGGTTCTCACCTGCTTGCCTGACCGTAGCGTAAAACTCTTCTCAGAAGACCACATCAGCAGTTGTTGCGTAGAACTAAAGCAAACAGTATATCTACAAATAGCAGCCCACTTATTTGAGCCTCTTGGTTTCGGCAGAGTCACGTTGTTCAAGTGTAAGTGCACTGCAAAAACAGGCCCCTTAGATATTTTTACTTGAAACAAGTTTTTTTTTTTATTTCTTCCGATTAAGTTTTTGCAGTGTAAAAATGATATATATGGATATCGCGAGATTCAGATTTCTCTGAGGCGATTCTTATATTTTAGGAGATTTTTCACATCATTTGACCAGAAGAATGGCATAAACATCTGTCTCAGATGACCATTTTTGTCCAAACAGTGAAGACATAAGAGCATTCATATGCTTATTTCCACTTAAGTTTTTGTTTTGTTTGGATTGGGGCTCGGGCAGCACCACTTTGCTGTGTATTCATTTCATGCAGCACAAGCAGGATGGAAAAAAAGAGAGGACTAAAATGTAAACACAGTGATTGGGAGGCGTTTGACACTGACTGAGTCCTCTCAGATGGGGGGCACTGCTCCAGGTTTCGTCTTTCTTTTCCTTCAACTTGAATACGTTTACAGCAAAAACAGGCTTTCAATCTTAAAAAATAATAATGACTCCCACATGCACGTGTCACAAACAAAAGATTGCAGCAGAGAAAAAAATTAGATCCGCTTAATGGATTCTGGCAAATGCATTGAAATAGTTATATTTTTATGCAGCATAACAACCAGCTGGGGTGGAAAGCCAAAGTTAGTGGACTTCAGGGAGGGGGGGTACATGGCTATAAAAATAACCCCCCTCCAACATAAAAAAACACAAATTAGAAAAAAAGAGAAGACAGAAACTTGTTTGAAGTCTGAGTAAAGGTTAACAACAAGCATCTTTAGGAAGACGACATCTGGCTGGCCACAAATAATGAATGTGTTTGGCGAGCGTGTGTGACCGCATTAGGCTGGAAAAACAAAAAAAACAAAAAAGGTCAAATGATCACATGGTGAGTGGAAATGAAAATATTATTCTGATCGCGGTTCATTGTTTTTGTTCAGATTGTAGTCTAAGTGAAAAATGTAAAACAGCAATCTGCAGTATTGTGAATTGAAGTTTCGCGTATGGCTGCTGGGGGGCCTAGTGAGTAATAGTGGACTCATCCAGGGGTCGTGACCCCCTGATGTATGGATGACCTCAGGAAACAGGACCTTCAGCAGAAAAGGAGGAAAAGCTGCTTGCTTTCATTTGTGGCTCAGGTCTGAAAAATACAGAAGACAGACTACATTTTTTACACTTTGGTCCCAATAATCAAAATAGACGATGGGATTTTGGTATTAAAAATGCAAATTTCTAGTAAAAACATTAAAAGCTGATTTATGATCTGCTTTTAGGACCAGCTATCACTGCCAAGACTCTGATTTAACCCGATTTCCATTTGCAAGTTGACATTTTGATTCGATTCTTCATCATTCGTTTGTTCTTTTTCCTCTACACTGCAAAAAGAGTTTGCTTTCAAAAGGGAAAAGAACACTAATCTTTAGAAGAAAATCACTAAAAACTAGTAAAATTATCTTTTCATGCAGAAAGTACTTTTTACTTTACAAATTGTAAGAAAAAATCAAGATCTAAACACAAGAAGTTCCACACATGTATTCAAAAAGGGAAAAATAAGATAAAAAAGCTTTAAAAAAAAAAAAAAGCTTGGAAAATATGTTAGGAAGTCCAATAATAATTACTTTTTACTAGTTCTAAGCAAATGATTTGCATTTTGTTTAGAGTTTTTGTGTGTACCTGATTGTAAACATTTTAATTACAGTGACAAAAAGCTAGTGTAATAAATGAATATGACTCATTTTAGAACAACATATGAACAAAATGGAAAATACCATTTTAGTACAAGTTGGCCCGTCTTAATAAATCCTAATACATTTACCTTTTTCAGGTGTGAAGAAGACACGGGGGAGAGCAAGAACACCAAACCAAACAGGAGTGAAACAACTGAAAACCAAACCAAAGCCAAAATGTGGATTGATCTGGACATGGTCGTCAATTTCCAGCAGAAATGTGATGCATTTAATAGACCCTCTTGGTTCCTCAACAAATCATTTTATGTCAATGCTCTTTATGATCTCAGTGAATGAAAAGTAAGACTTGTCAGAGCACTCTGAGTGAAAAATGTTTTTTGTATACTGGGCTTTTTAAAAATGCAGTGTTGCCATGAATTAGTGTTGCACAGGTTTACCAAGCAGAAAAAAGGGGGCAGCTTCAGTTGAAAAAAAGTTGTGCAACCGTTTTTAGCAAAGAAAAATGATAAAAATCAACAATTAGTTATATTTGGGGGTCCTAGTTGTGAAAAGAATCGGCTGTTGTTTTCCGAAATGAGCTGTTCAAATGAACCGTCCAGTGGAACCACACAAGAGGAGAGCTGTGTGCTTCCACATGTTGATCCTTGTCAGCCTAATTATTTTAGAAGTGAAAACAATCCTATTTAAACATCAAAGACACAAAAATATTCAATAAAAAGAATGCTAAGTGGTCTTCAAAGTGAAGTGACACTGTAGTGGAACCCCACTAGCAGTCTGAGGAGGCGTTTTCACAAATAGCTGGCAGCTATTATGGTAATGATAAAGGCTGATAAGACGGGGAAAGGCCCTCAGATTGTTCACATGTGAGCCCTTTTGATGGAGGCCATATCTTGATCTAACCTAAATGTGCAAAGCAGTACAGGGAGATCAACAAGCTACAAATAGACGGAGTAAAGCGCTTCATTTTTGCTGCTAAATGAGGCTCTGCTGCTTTAGAATCATGCAAATGTGAACCATGTCAAATCCAGTCAATGCTGGAGTTTCCTGCAGGCTCTTTGCGGTTTTAAATTTTAAATTTTACTTACGTTCTTAGCTTGACTTGCAGGTGCTAATGTATGTTTTTTTAGAAGGGAAACAGACAGAAGAAACACGTCAGGTTTCTGAAGCTGACATTAAAGATGACCTTCTGAGGTTCCAGCTGAAGTCGGAAAATTCAGGACCCTGGAATGTGGCATGGTTCCTCCCATGTGTGATTCCCAACTAGGAGGAATGTCGACTACAGAAATACATTTTTTTTGGCGAGCTATTTTTATGTCCTACAGCAGTCCTGGACGGCGAGCATCATATTGCTTTCGCAATTCTTCCTACTTTGAGTGAAAAGTTCGCCCCCGCCGCATACTCAAAAGCTCACCAAAAAATGTACGCAGCTAGTACTCCGTAAATATGAGAGTTTGGCATAGTGACCAACCCCCCACAAAAAAAGAAAAACTGATGACATCACAGCAGGCAAAACCACCAAAAAATGAATTAGGCCAAAATCTCTTAGAGGACTCAAGAAAAAAAAAAAAAAAGTTTAAAATCCAGAACCAAAACCATGATCTATGTCATATAGAAGACACTATGGTAAGCCATAAGCTCCCTCTGCTTTGCTAACAGACAAATAGATTCATTTAAATTTTTGTTTTTCTTGTCTGAGCTGGCATCTGGCTCAAAACTGTACATCTGGATAGCTCCAATATATTTTTGTTGCACCAGTAATGTTGGGGGTGTGAGGTGCTGTAAGCTAGTGGGAGAGCGGATGGAACGCCAACCGTCCCCCCCCACGACTCAGAGGCAAAATTGTAAATGAACTACTGCTGCTCTGCAGAAACTATGTCCTAGAAAATGACACAGCTCTTTTGATTTGAGCTACAAACAGCATCATCATAATTGAAAGACCACTGGGAACACTTTTACAATAAATCAAAAGTTGATCAGATTGGGACTCTAAAGAGTTGTCAGTGGATGAGGGAGGCTGTTCACACGGCATGACGAACAATGTTGAGTATAGAAGACAGACGTTTAGGAACCACTGGTGGACACAAAACAGGAGAAGTTGTTTTGTTTTCAAAATCCATTCTGCCTCGTCAGACCAGACTGTGGTTTTCCATTGTTCTGTTGTCTAGTTTTGGTGAACGCCTGTTGGTCAATGCGGCCTCATTGTTGGTTTTGAAAGATGACTGAGCAACACCTGCACAAGTCAGTCAGCCCGCTTTGACTAATCCTTCAGGGAAGGTTTTATGCCCATAATGCATCGGGTAAACAGTGGTCTCTGGAGCCACAGTTTGCTCTTTCATTACTGAGAGGTTATCAGCTGGAGAACTGATGCTCTCTGAATTATTTCAGGACTGATGTGTATTATTATGAATGTGAAACCACTTATTTGCCAGCAGGTCATGCTTTTCCTGAGGATCTGGTCAGGCAAAAAGTTCAAAACCTTAGTGGAGGTACTGAGGTTTAGAGTTTGACATCTGGTCTGAATCGTGTGGTCTCTCTGGTGTTAGATGTTTGGATTCTGCCCAGTTGGATCCTGTATTTACCTTGTTTCTCTGGTTCACGCAATGCTGATGATTACATGGACTCAGCATAAAAAAAAAAAACCCGTACTCCACGTTCCCAAAAGGCAAAGCTGGAATTGAAAATAATGACTTCACAATTTGGGGCCCCGATAAGATTTATGCAAAAGATTACTCATCATTTGGACGAGAAACTAACAGACTGCAGACGCCTCAAGGAGGCAAAAAAAATAAATAAAAAAAAGACCAAATATTGTACATGTAGTTTCACAAAAGGCCCAAAAAAGGTTGAAGGGATTTGGAAAAAGCTGTTGTGGATGCTGATTGGTTTAAATTAAAGTGTAATGCCCTCTGGTTTTTGTTTTAGTCACTAGAGATGGGTACTGAATCTAAGACCACAGAGCCAACACTAAATAATCACAGTACAAATATTTGGACTAAATATCATGAAAAATGTATTCATCATAATGAATATACAACCATCCTCCATATTTACAGCAATACAAAAGTTTCAGGAGCAGAAAGAAAGGTGAATACATTCAGCTTTAACACATCACGGCTTCTTAAATCACAAAACTGTTGTCATCTGAAGCACAGATACAGACGCAAAAATTGCACATTCATTTAAATACATGAGGTAGTCAAATGATAAAAAAACAAACAAACAAGGAAAACAAATTACAATCAATAATTCCTTTGAAAGACTTATGCTCCAGTTACAGCTGTTGAAAAAGAAATTGAGAAACATTTAGCAGGAGAAGCTCTGCATACTTTCAGCAAACAAGGCTGTCTTTGTGAGAATCACTTCATCCATGTCTGTCTGTTATCATCAGAAGAACATGGCACTTTTCCCAGCATGCACTGAGGCAAGAAGGGGACAAACAAGAGGATATTTGAACCTCTGGGAATACTAATGAATGTTTTGCATAAAAATACTAATTCTATCTGAACATGGACTGGATCCAGAACAAAAAATAAGCCAGAACAGCAACAGAGGAGGATAATTACAGACGCATGTTTATATGGATTTGTCACATTTCACAAAACAAAGTGAGACTCTCCCAACAGCCTTAAGGACCCACTCAGATACAAAATATGTTTTTGGTGTTTTTAACATGTTTTTGTGGCATTTTTCTCATGACAGAGGACATATATAAAGCAAATTAAATAAAAATTACATTTCTGGAGATTAGTTTATTCAAATCTTTGTAAACCAGGAACAGAAATACAAATCCTGTTTGAAAAAGAGCTTAGTCGTGATGCAGAAATCACGCTGGACAGATCATCCAGCACCCTGCTCCACTGTGCAGCTGGGGGGGGGGGGGGTGCTCCGTGACAACAGTCCTGCCCACAACTCGGAGACAAATTTCTAATGAACTACGGCTGTGCAGAAACTGTCCTAGAAAACAACACAGGTTTTTTTTTTTAAATTTTGGCTAAAGATTGCATAGTTATAAGTAAAAGACCAATGGGAATTCATTTAAACACATCAAAAGATGATCGGAGTGGGACTTCAATCCTTTTTTCATTAAGGAGTTTAGGCTGTGATGATAACAGTGAAAAGAAAAACATCCTCTTTGTATCCTTAGCAGGTCATACTTTTAGAATAAAAACAATGTTGGATGAAAAAGAAAAGACAAATATTAAGTGCAGGAAGAAGCAACATCCTGTTGATTTCTCATCAGTTACTGAAAAAAAAAAAAAAAAACTGGAAAAAAGGTATAAGGTTATGGTATTATGCTAACTTGGAGAGTTCCAACTTCTAAAAGTTACTGTTCTGAAGTCAATGTTGACCATAACTGTAAGTTTAAGCATTAGTGCAAGAAGTCAGGTCAAACCATGGACACGTATTCACTGGACTGATAATCATTGATGTTAACTATAGAATATGAATGGTCAAAAGCAAGTGAGTTAGCCATAGTGACTGGACTCTGAAAACGGACGCCTGGACAGGTTTGGTTTCAGTTAACTTTTGCCAAACAACAATGTTCATTTGTAATGTCAATAAGGTTGAATCTATTCTAATCCATCCGTTTATGAATTCATTTCTGTACCAAAAAAACCTTTAGGGACCACAGACATGTCCTGAGACCGCTCAGAACACAATAAGAGTCGCATTTCTTTCTCCTGTGGCAACTAGAAGTTTGTATCTCATTCAAACGTTCATGTTCACGGTTATTTAAGCAGATATCTATTCTTTGTGTTCGTCTTTATCCATCCTCACACATTTCACAAGTTTCAGCTGAAGTGGCAATAAGAAGTTGATGTTATTTACTGAGGTCCTAAATACTTATGAACATGCTTTGTGACTGCTCACTTTTTCTTTGAAGCTAACAAGTTAAAACAAAAAATGAACAGAACGTAGAATCCTTGTCACAAGTCTGGTGTTTAAATCCAAAATGTTTTATACGTTGTTACACTTAACTTCACAGCTACTTTGGATTTAAAGTGTCATAAAATTGACTGTCCTGTGTGGAGCAGAAGAATCCCATCCACATTTCACAGGACAAGTTATTTCCTATGAACTTTGACCAAATGGGCTGATGGTGCATTATTTCTTTCAATAGGCTTTATGAGAAGGTTGCTTTTGTGAAAACAGAAAGTTGAGCTAAAAATACCCAAATCGTGGGATTTTTACAGTATATATGTGTACCTTCTCTCTCTATTTTACTGGAGTGGTTCAAATTCAACCTAAATTTGCGTTTCTAAGGCCGACTTGTGACTTTTTAGGAATATTCCGCACACAATATCCCAAAAAACATATTATGTTTAAGCAAATCCACAATTCACAGTACTCACACAAAAACAAAGTACATTTTCTATAGTAAATATATTCCAAAATATAATTTTATAAACAAATATATATTTATACTCTGTAGAAAGTTTCATACAAAGAAAACATAAAAACAGTTTGAGATAATAATACATTTTTTGGTTTTGCTTTTATAAATCTTCAGATAGACTTTTGTTAGTAACAGGATAGCATTTCCTTTAAAGCTCCCTTACCCCCTCACAGACAAAAATATAGGTTCTGCTGTTTTTTGTAGAAAAAGTGTTAAAAAGCATTAAAATCAATGACGGCCTAATCAACATGCTTTAAATGGTAAAAGTTGAACTAAATTAATCAAGAAAAGACAAGAACAGCTAGCTTGAAACCAGAAAAATTCTTGTATGATTAACTTTAGACAGCTCATCGTCAGGTGATGTCAAAGCTGTGGCTGTCTTTTGGAGGTGAAAACCTTCACTCTTTTTTTTTCTGAATTTGTTCCAGGACAGATGGCAGGACGGTATTTTGGGTTTGTGTGTCTGAAACCTGGCCACTGTGCTCTGAAGCTGACTGTCTTCTATCTAAAACATTGAAAATCCTCAACAAACTTGTTCTGCTAATCAATACAACAAGTAAAACTGAACAAAACCTGCCTCGCTACGCCTTTTTACACTATTTACACAACTTAAAAAACAAGACATTTTAGAGAAAAGAAACTCAATTCCTAACATTGGACACAAAGAGAAACATCTCATGTCTGTGCATTTAGAGTACTGTATGTTTTGGACCATAATACGCACTTAAAACCCTTTGTTTTCTCAAATATTGACGTCTTGTGTGTATCCTGGTTGTGCTGAATGACCTTAAACTGATTTTCTGTGGTACAAGGTGCTCAAAAGTGGGTCAAAATGTTTTAGTATGACTTTGGGTATTATGGGTCCTGTAGTCAGGAGTTATCAATAAAGTTGATGCAGAAAATGCAGAAAGATTCCAATTAACCCTATCGCCTGCTGCCTCTTAGTTCCACTAGGCATGCTGGGTAGTGCAGTTGCATTATAGGATTGTCTTTTATGATTGCCTTAAAAATCGGTGTGCTTTATGGTCCAAAAATACAGTAGTCTGAGTGACTGAAGAAGTTAAGAAACAGCTTTCCACAGAAAAGAGTCCATTATTAATGGAATATTATTAATAAAATCTATATTTTTTTAGCGGCTTAAAGGAGTCTGTATGGCTTTAGATGGAAACTTAGCTTCAGCTTAAAAAGTGCTACCACTCCTCATTGCAAGTTTGAATTTCCTCATGATGAAGAAATCACTCAACCTTTTTTTTTTTTTTTTAAAAAACATTTCTCCTTTTAAAAGCTTTTCTGGGTTTAAAAGTGGTAGACGGTAACGCGTACAGCGTCATAAATAGGAGTAGAATTCCTTTGAAAGTATCACCCTGTGAAGAGACATTTGTCATGATAACTTTTACAGAGCTCTGTAGAAGCTGCTTCCCGCCTTGAACAGTTTACTAGTGGCGCTGGAGCAAAGAGAAACGTACAGGTCTGACGGCTTTTAACACCATCAGACTAAAGAAAATACCGCCAACAACATCAGGCATGAATCCATCATGTGTTCATATGACTTATAGGGTTTTCCTGCACATTTTCACATTTTTCTTTCACATTTTTTTCCTTTGCCCTCTTCTACACTTAATTGTCATTTTGAGCCATTTACTTGACCATAGCTACAGACTTGTGTTTGTACTGCACTTCTGTCCTTTCTTTTATAGTGGTTCAGTTCCCGCCCCCCCTTTTTTTTCCTGGTTTGCTTGAGTTACACGTTACGGTCCAGCCATCGACGCCTCTTCGTTGCATTTGCTCACAGCTAAAGTACACCTGCCAGGTGCTCCACAAACTAGGTATTGGCACAACAAACCCAAACTATGTGATACTGTCAATACCAAAGCAGCATTTGGATACTAAGAAAACTAATATAAACCATTTTCCAGAATTTTCACATGCCTGCACATCTGATAGACACTTATAAAAAAAAAGTTTTTTCTTTTTTGCATGCATATTTCGGCACTTTGGATGCAGATATATATATATTTATATATTTTTTTTTAATAACAGGTGTTTACTTTTTCTCTTTTATGATTTTTGAAAAACAAACCAGTCACTGTGAAGCCTGGGGTTTTGTCCTGAGCTCTTCAGGACAAGCACATCTTGGACTACGCTGTGCTGCTGCTGGAGCATGGCGTGCTCTGTGTGCTGCCAATACTGTGAGCCGTGCTGCTGTTCTCAGAGGCGGGAAGTGACTTCTGGGCCGGCGGCGCCGCAGTTGTCTCACCTAGAAACAGAGCAGGGAATGGCACGTTTAAAGTGGACCTGGCTACGGGGACTTTAAGAAAAGTCCAAATTGATCTTCTCTGGAGCACCAAGACTCATTATTGTGTGCATTAATTTCACTGGTACAAAGGAAATTCTCAACACAAACAACACCTTATTGTTGCTAAAAAAAAAAAGAAAATTTCAGTGAAATGCAGTGAAGGTTCAAACTTGCACTTGAAAAACCCTTCATGTATTTAGTGTTTTGGTTTAAACAGAAAATCTTTTATTGTCATTAATCCCCACTTCATCTTATCTTTTCAGGTGTACAAACACTGGTATAGTATTCTACAGATGTTTTGGAAAAAAGGCCTTTTGGAAAGGGAGACATTCCCTCACTGGACCAAAACCCTGCAAAACAATAGGGATTCAACTAATCTGCTGGATTAAATTCAGTTTCTCAGTCTAATATTATTTTGTAGATTGGGTTGTTAAAGGCTGGGACATTCTCAAAGATAATTGCTTCATATTATAACCCCGGAGACAGTTGTAAATGATACCTCTGTAGGAACGAATTGATTTCTAATTTCATTATAGTGTCCACATTTTCCACAGATATTTTTTACATCTGTAATGCAGCAAAGTTAGCATATAGTATCTTAAAAATAAATAAACTTTCTTTATTGAGTTAGAATCATCTAAGTGTTAGCCAAACATAAGAGCCGTAAGTACAAAATAAATTACATTATATGCACAATCTTAAATTTCTAAGAGCGGATTTAGAAACTAAAAAAAACAAAACAATAGTAGTCCTCCATTTCTTTAGAGTTGCACTGATAACTTTGAAATCCGGCTTGTGTATGAATGCTTGTGTCATGGTTTGGGTTTCTTTTGTCTTGGTTTTTGCTTTATTTCTTGTTCTGTCATGTTTGGTTCTGTTTCCAGAACTGATGTGAATGAAACAACTCTAAAGTTGTCTCTTAGACACGAGCCGACTCCTCCCTGGCGGTCGTTTTTTTTCTTTAATATTTCACCCTTTCTTACTTTATTTTTCTCTCTAAGCTGCACGTGACTGCGCCTCTGGTCAATATGTGGTGGCGCTCAATGCGCTCCGCAGGGGGGGTAGGGGGTGGGGTAGTTCGGTAGACTCGCAGCAGCGCAGAACTGTGCACAAAAGGCAGATGTAGAGAGGGAAAGACAGGTGAAACGTATTGTACTGAGAGTGTAAGAGTGGCTTAATTTCAGATTTGATAGACATGAATATAGGCATAACAGGTTCATCCCACTTTGAGCAGTGGCATAGACCACACGTGTTGTAACTGATCTTTGTGTCATTTTTCACACTGTTGTCTGAATTCTAATGAAGCCAGGTCGTATCTTGAACTAGGTTCATACTTTGCACGAGACCATTGCTTTAAAAATAAAGTTAAATGGAATTCAAGATGGTGTTTGTGTAAACTGTTTTTTCCCTTGAGAATCTGTACATGACAGGAAAGATCCGGTAGCTAAGTAAAGTAATCAATTACTTTTTAGAAGTAATTTACCCACACCTTGGGTACGACCAGAAGTCAATGGTTGTATGGTCAAAGGAAATGTGACTGTGCAAGTGCGAGAGATAAAACAGGTTGTCTTAGGAATATACACAACAAAATCAATTTGAATAAAAATAATCAAATCTAGCAAAAGTAATTTTTTTTTGTCTCTAACTTTGCTACTTTTGTTCTGAATTAAAAGCAGATGATATTTTAAAAAAAAGTCTTCTCATGTGAGTAAATGAACCTGTTTGTGGAAAAAGTCTGACTATAACAGCATCAGCTGGACAAAGGGAAGGAGGTTTCTAGGAAAGGATGAAGAGACTTTTCACTCCACAGATATGTCATTGGACATCATGTTACTTTAAAGTCTAAGGTTGCTTAGCGGTTATTCAGTTGAACTGGACAAAAAAATAAATAAAATGAAATTAAGCAAAAAAACGAAGCGATGAGAGGCCCTGGGCCCTTCAAGTATTAGAACTTTGTTTTTGAACTACATGTAACCGTTGGGGAGCTCGCCTCTTTGGGTTCATTTCAAATGTTGCCATTTAAGGAAATTTAAGCGACTGCAACTAACATGCTCGTCCTGAGCGACCTTTAACTACACACAAAATCTGGTGTTTTTTGTCTTCCCCAGCACTTTGGATAACAGATAAAGGCTGAGTTTCTGCTGTGATAGACTAGCTTACTGTAACAATGCCAACATTATATTTATTTTTTTCTTTTATAAACCAGGTGGTTAAAAGGATTTGTTTATTGCTCCATTGAAGGAATCAATGAACTATATAATTACGGACTCAAGGTCCAAATAACTAGACTATAAAACAAACAGAAATTCATACATCAAAGGTACAATAAATATACATATAAAAATGCTAAAAACAATTGGCATAAAAATCCAAATAAAAACACAAATTACAACCTTAAACACTAAAAAAAGGGATAAAAAATGCGTCCATACCAGTACCTCCAGACTGGAGACTAATATTTAAGAATCCTGTGTAAAATAACTTCATTTTCTGAGGCAATAAGACGTCTAAAACCATAAATAAAATATTTATCATAATAAAAGCCTGGAGAGAGTTGAACACCAGTACCAACAAACATCTCACTAGCACGGCATCATTATAAGCAACTTGTAACTTTTGCATGCTTGATTCCCTGTAGTCAATCCACAAGTGTGGCGTGTATAAAGCAGAGCAGTCCGATTCAATCAAACAATTTTAACATGATCAGAACATGAATAAAATGTGCGGCAAGAGTGTTTGCTTGAGCACATAAACCTCCTCCTCTCTGAGACTGTGCGGAGTCGTGCGATGTCAGGGACACGGAGTGATCTCCAGTGCTGCCGGTTGATTGACAGCACAACTTATAGGTAGCTTGGCTCCCGGTTTCCCGCTGCTAGTGACATACCTGCTGGGCCTTACAATTTTAATTCTACACGCTCTTACAGCATTGGAAAACGTTAAGAATATTTGTGTCTTGTTTTTCCTCTTACAGAAACCATATTAAATCAAAAAATATATTTCTTTCTCCCATCTTTTTACATTTTCAAACATTTTTGAAACGCTAGAGCAGCGCTAAAGAGCCGCATGCGGCTCCGGAGGGGTTGCCGGGGTTGCCGACCCCCGGTCTATACCATTGACGGTGTAACTGGCTTGCTTATGTGTTAATGTAGCTTTGACAGAACGTGAGGAGCTCATTCATGTGTATGTAACTGTGGCTTATTTATGTGTTTGATGTAACAATGACAACATGTGAGGAGCTTGCATAAGTGTGTGCAACTGAAAGAGTGTGACTAACTTGGGTGTATCTATGTCGCTGCTTCAAGGCTAAATGGTATGGGGAAAAGCTCACTCCAAGCCACTAACAAAGAATCTGCTCGTTCTACCTTTCAAGCTCAGCCTTAGTATGACGTTTACATTGTTGAAGTTGTCTTAAACCCCTAAAGAATGATGTTCATGAAGGTCAACGGCACTGAAAGCAGAGAATAGGGCAGCTTTATCTGGCGGTGGACTCTTTGGGCTGCTGGGAGCACACTTCCTTTTCAGGTCAGCCAGGGTCAGCAAGCTAGAGACGGGGAAGATCCTGGCATCTAACTGAGAGATTGTGTGTCTTTTCCTGTGAGAGCCCACTTAACTCAACAAGGGGAATTTCCACATCGTCTCCAACTATTGTACTGCAAATATTTGCTGATCACTTGTAGCCCCAAAAAGTCAAAAGTAGGAGATAGACTTGTGCTGACCAAAAAGTTATTTTTACAGTAGGAGAGTGAACCTGTTGTGACAGACTCTGAATGTTTGGCGATCACAGCAACATGCTGCTGGCACTGAGACGACAGGACATTCCTTCCAGTCTTATCTTTTCTTGAAAGTGGAGAGCAGTGTCATTTGCAATCGAGCAGCAGTTCAAGGGCCTACCTGTGTGGGTGTAAATAAACCACAGAGCTCCAGTCAACAGAACCCCAATCACAAACGCTGCAAAGGCAATCCCTGCCACGGTTGGAGTGTCCAGCACGTAAACGATTTCTGGGAAACGGAACAGATTAGAGGTCAAACAGTTCAGAATGATATATGTGAGAGTAAACAAAAAAATGCCTTAGAGTAGGAATGATGTTTCCTGCTTACTAGGATTTTTTGGACTGCTGTCTTTTGTAGGGTGAACTGCAAAAGACAAGAAAAGCAATGTTTTACTGCATGTTAATTATAAATGTAAATACGTTGCCACAAGTGCAAGAAGCAGCGAATACTTATAATGCTGTTAGTTGAAACATGTTTTTTATAGAAAAACAGTGAAAGAGCAGCTTTTTTGTAAGATATCACTGGCCTGCTGGATGAACCTACTGACACAAGCTCTGCTCAACCTGGCAGCCTTTCAAAAGTGAAATTAGCAGTAATGATGTCTTCACAAACAGCACAAAGAAGCTTGTGTACAGCACAACTAAGGGGGCAAACCTGGTTCGTGTCCAGCACTCCAGGACAATGGAGGCTATAGTTGGAAAGAACACCTCTGAGTTTTCAGCGCGTATTATGGACGATGACAGCTCATCAAAAAGGACTTTAATTTCAGAAGGGATGAGTGCCAGAGGACATCCTTCCTGTCACTCCCCCAACTCATCTCCCTCTTGTTATTTGTCCCAGCAGACTTGTTATGCAAAGAATGTAGAGATAGGCCAATAAAGCTTGTAGTTTCACAAGAAGAAGATAAAAGAGGAACACAAAGAGCCATGGTTGAAAAAGACCACAGTTCGCAACATTCCCTTGACAACTTGAAAGTTCAGTGTTATCTTTTGTGTTGGAATGAAAACTCATTGGAGCTTTCTCATCTTTGTCTGAAGCTAGTTCAGGTCTGTGAACCCACCAGCTATGCACAATCTATCCCTGTATCAACATTGTCACTTTATCAAACTAAAAACCAAAAAAAAAGGATCTGTTCCAATGTTCAGACTTTAACTTAAGCTTATATAAAATATAGTTCGTCATTTCCTGTTATTGCTTTAACAATGCATAGGAAGTAAGTAAACAACAGCTCTAAGAGGGTAGGAGAAAAAGACCTTGGGACAAGAATAGACTGACCCTTCAATCTGAGGGCGTTACACCCCTTCTCCAACATTATCAATCAACCAGGGTGCTAATCAGATCCTTTAGTCTCTTTCAGCCACACAAAGTCCCAACTCAGCTATGGTAGAGGCAGCTCCGTCCCTGGTCAAATGCTAGCCTCTTGGTTGAACAAGATGCTAGCATAGCTTGATTTTTTTGTGTAGACACTGGTTTTCGTACAAAATGGGTCTAATTCCAGGTTTTTTCTTTTACCTCTGACCAGCTCTTAACCCTTTAAAATCCAAGCTTTAGTTCAGTGTTGACATTCTTTCTACTACTCTATAACCGTTTATGCAATTATTGTAGTTCCAGCAGATTCTGGAGTCGAGAAAAGCAGCCTTGAGCTGACATGCAACACTTCACAGCAATAAAGTTCTTCCACAATCAACATAAACCAGATGATTCTGACGTAGAGAAAAGCAGCTTTATGGTGTTACGCAGCACTTTACATTAGTCACGTGTTGCGTAACGGTGCAAATCTGAAATGAAAAGTTGCTTTTCTCCATGTCAGAATCAGCGAATTGGTCCAAGAGTTATGGTATGTCAAAGAGCGTGTGTTATTTAGGGGTTGCTGCAGACGCCTATGGTGTTGATGCCAACAGGAAGAGTTTAATTTAGTACCTACATTATACTGTACATTGAATACAATGAGTGAAGCAACTTCTAATTGTATTTCCTGGAGCATGTATCCCTTCTCTTGTTTAGCATCATGTCTCTTTCCCTTCAAGACTTGAACCACAACACTACTACTTGTCTTAGAGTACAGCTATGATCCACACTGCCAACCTTTCATAAAAGTGGTTCTTTTTTTTTCAAAAACTAGCAGCATTCGTAAAAGGGAGACATACTTTATTGGTGTTGTGAAACAGTAAATCTACTTTTCCTGGCTGAGTTGGAAGGAAGGCTCCTGCGTTTTTCCATGCAGCAATTTTGCCACAGCTGTCCACCTTTGATTTGTAGATCAAGTTCAGCTCTTTGGGATGCTGTCGAGAGCAGAACTGCAACCCCTAAAAGGGCTGTTTGTTTTCTTTGACATCCTAGCATAGCAGATGCCTTTCTGTTAGAAATCCCTGCTTGGAGTTGGAAGTTTTTTTTTCTTCATTAAGGTAATTACGGATTATTTGTGTTTATTTTCTCTGCTCCATGGAAAATAAACCCTCTTGAGCGTCTTGCTGGTGTGGGCAGTACAAACTGCGCTGGCATAGTGCTGCGGGGTGTGTTTCAAACTGACTCCATCCATGCATGCAGAAGTATGTACAGCGGTAAAAACCAAGGTCTAATTAGATGGGAAGAAATCAGACTGTAGAACTGGTAATGTATAGGGGAAGCTTCTGTGCTTTAGTATTACACAAATCCCAACCAATCCAAAAGAACCCAAGGCTGACCAGAGTTACACCAAGAGGTTGATCAGAAATCCCATTCAAATGACATAAGACCTATCAAAACATGGCCAAATACAGTTGACTCATCCTGACCAGCAAATGCTCGCACTTTGGCTGGTCTCCCAGAATCAACGAGGATGACCACTCCCCTCTCTCCTCCGACTGGCGGAGGTGGGAGGCCACAGAGAAGGGTCTAAATGAAAACAACTGCTGCTCAGCGCTCCGAGTTCTCTTTTTCCATATCTTTAGGGAGAACTGGCACAACGGCAGAGCCGAGCTTTAATGTGAGCGCTCCGCTCTCTCCTGCAGTCAACCATATGCTGATGTGCTCTCACAAACACACTCCACTGTACAAATGTCAAAGATGCACACCACATGTGCATCTGGTAGTGCCCTTACACAACCATGCAGCTACTAAAGCATACACACACATATGTGCACACAGAACCATTAATAAAGACCAGATGATGAGAAGTAATTTGTAGTATTTTGAGGTTGGGCGTAACTTTTCTTTTGTCTGTGTCTTTAGAACGCTATCAGACACTGTTCATAGAGTGAGTTTACTCATCCCTTGCTCACCTGGAGGCTCAGGACTGATCGGTTGATCAATAACAACCAAAGTCTTCACGGACGCCTTGGTGTTCATCATCAACCGCATGATTTTGTCCAACGATGGAGAACAGGCCTCATCGGGTTTCAGACACTGTGGATATGAGAATTGACAACATTAATTATCTAAATTTTAAAAGGAAAGAGAAGAAAGAAAAAAAAGCAAACATCAGACACGTAAAAGCCTTATAACATTTTTTCCACAGCTTCAAATGATACTTTAGGTGGTTCTAAATTGCGAGCCTTCAGTGAGGGTGTGGCTACTTCTTTAAAAGCTTCAATGTTTTGGTTCAGAAATGCATGTCTGTTCTGAACTATTCTGACAAAAAAAAAAAGGTTTCCCCCGAACTTGATGCACTGGAAAAGTAGAAAGTAATTCTGTTTTGTTGCAGGATGTTGTTCTCGATAAAACAGTAGGTAATAAAGGGATTACAAAAAGAGGTTTGGAGCAAGAAAGTTCCAAGAAAGTGATTTTAGTGATTCTAAATGACATTTGTAAAAGCAAACATTTCACAAACCTCCTGCAAATCTGAGGTTGCAAATGGGAGACAAAGGCTACGTTCACATCGGGCCTGTGTCGCGCTGAACGCAGGTTCTTGAACGTGCTTTTAGTATATGGTGTTTGCAGTTGAACCTACAGTTTACCTACAGTTGAAAGAGAATTGGTGCAAAATTTCAAAGCGGTGCAAATCTCGCAAATCTTGCTCCAGGCTTTTTCCTTCACAGATCTATTCCGATATACGAAAGACTTGATGTTATATCATTTCAGCCGGAACACAAACCGCAATTATTCCATCTCTACTTCATGCTCAATTTTCAAATTGTTGGCACTTCCTTGAATTAAAAAAAGGCGCTACATGTACTTTACTACCTAATCCGAGTCTCTGGTTGGTCAACTGGTTTAGCTTTCAATGCCCATTCAATGATCACGCGTTTGGAAATAAAGCCAAAAAACTTGCGTAGTGACTTGTGAACCCAAAGGTTTTAGAAGCAGAACCCCAAAATGTATATTCGAGCATTTTCAAAGACTTTTCATTGTAAGTATTCAGTTGAACGCGCGTTGCAGAGGCCGGTGTGAACGTAGCATCAGAGTTAAAAAAAATTACTGTAGAAGATGACAGTCAGTAAAGATTAGGTAAGAACTGCAGACTGACAGCTGGCAAACAGAGACAGAACTGACAGTTAAGTCAGCAAAAAACAGACAAACTAAATCTTTTTTTAAAAATGAGCTGTACATCATAGTTGTCACATCTCATTATAACAGTTGCATCACACACCAGTGGCAGTTGCTGGCTCCCTGTAGTTGTCTTGGAGCATAAAGACAATTGGCAGTGCAAGAAGAGAAAAGGTTTGTTGAATGTTGAGGAGAAGATGAAGCTAAAACGTTTATTCTCCGTCCCTGCAGAGGGACGAGGAGGCAGGAAGGTGACAGAGTCATCCGTTGGGCAAAATGTCTCGATGAGTTTGTAGTCGAAGTCCATTTTGGTGTCGGAGTGAGGAGAAATTTGGCACGATGTGATACTGAAGCTTACATCCGGATGAGATGCAGATGAAGTCACCTGAAATGAATGAAAGAAAAGAAAAATGAACCATGAGCCGTTGGTCGGTGAAAGTTCTAATTTATCAAGGTAACGCCTTAAAGTTGAGTCAAGGCATCTGGAGTTAAAATCTACACATTCAGTGAGCAGAGTGATGAAGCCACTTGGATGAGTGGTCAAATGTTTCAAGAAAGAAGAGTTTAAGTTTGAGTCTGCACTGCCAGCACCGCCCCCCAGGCTAAAACTAACACCCACTGCCGAGGCCCACTCTAGGTTGGCGTCATGAAATAGGCGGCACCCACAAGGAGCCGGTGCCTCAGAGATCGAGATGGAAAATGAACTATGAAAACAACTTAATTTTATTGTTCTTTAGTGTGCCAAAGGTAATATATTATCATGTATATGGATATAGTTTACTCTGGAAAGGCTTAAGAATAGCATGATATAGGCCCTTTAAAGCAGTGGTCCCCAACCACCGGGCCGCGGACCGGTACCGGGTCGCGGGAAATTTTTGCACCGGGACGCACAGAAAGAAAAAATAATTTCCATTTTATTGTTTTTTTTTCCGACAAAAACGTTTTATTTTGAAAAGTGACCAGATTCTCTCTGTTACATCTGTCACACTTAACGCACGTCAAAGTCGCGACACCAAACATCAGGTGATAAACCCCACTAAAATTAAACCCAAACGACCAAAATGAGCAAAAAGCAAACTTCTTTAGAAAGTTCCTTTGACAAGGGGAAAATTGTAATTATTATTGTTATTATCATTATTAAAGAGAAAATACCACCCCTGGTCCACGTTAAATCTGTCTTGCGTAGCACCTCAAACAACCACCACCCCCCCCACCACCACCACCACCCCCGGTCCGCGGTAAACGTGCCTTGCGTTGTACCGGTCCACGGTGACAAAAAGGTTGGGGACCACTGCTTTAAAGGATTCTAAAACAGACAGCTTGATGTTTATAGATACAGTCACATGCAACCTTACAGGGGTTGACCAAGAGGGTCCTACAGAGAAGAGGCCGGTTTAAGTATTTTAAGGGGGGTTCAGGCAGTTCCCTTGAGGCTCATTGGAAATGAAACGTAGGATTGCTGTGCATGTGGAAAGTGTATCATGAAGTATTCATAAGCCTAATGTAAGTTGCAAACGGTTATGACGTACAGGTAACGCTGTCGTATGGTACCCTTACACCACACTCTAGTCGTCAGTAAGCGTTAGTCAAAATGACCCTCACGGCTAGATACGGGTGGTCTGCGGGCAAACTTGTACGGGGCACACACTAATCATTTGAACAATACTAAAGGATTCCCTTTGCAGTCCGCAGGATTTAGGCGTTTGAGAAAAGGAAAAATCGGACTGATGCGTCTGCGTTTCACCTACATCACCCTTACTTACTGATGCATGTTTTTTAAGTGTTTGCTACGACCTATCGCCCCCATCATGCCCATAGACACATGTGTGTAAACACTGTACCTTAGCAAACTACTACTGATATTTCCTGTGGGCTATCTGTGTGCCCCAAAAATGTTTGCTTATTTTTTGCCTAAAGACAGCCCGTATCTATCCATAAGGGCAGCTGTGACTAAGCTGTATTTTATTACCATAGTGTGCACTGCATCATGCCGTAAATGGAAATCTGTAGCTGTTCACAAAGAAATCTTTAAGAGAAAATAACCTACAAGGAAAACTAATGGATAACTACTGGAATGCATTAGGTAACGTAAAATTAATGAAAAGTGTACCCGGGATATACAAAAAGCTACTCAAACTGTGAGTTGTGATCGTCAACACAGCCTCAGATCTCAGCAGGCAGAGAGCCAATGTGCCAGACACACAGACGGCTGTGTTTACACTCTCAGAGAAGTATCTCCAGCTGATATCACAATGTTTCTTCAAAAGTTTGCAGAATGTCAGTTGTTACCATCTTTAAAATTACTGAATTTCTTCCAAGCAGAGAAGAGATATAATCAGGGTGAAAGGTCCGAGAAAATTTTACCATTACAACTTCAAACAGTCAAAACACAAACGGACCTTGTGAGCGCCACACGGAGATCAAAGTGAGAAGAAGTCAACTCTCAGACAGAAACCGGCTTTGTCAATAAAGTTATATTCATTCTCAGCATCACAACTGAACTATAAAACAACACTTTCTAAACAGCAAGCGTACCTCCACAAACACGGTCTGGTTTTGTGAAAGTGGGTAGAAGGCCTGGCGCAAAGGACTGTTGAAGAGATTCGTGTCATACAACTCAATGTTGAAAGTAATGTCGCTTAGTGGCTGCAAGTCTGCTTTTGGTAAAGTCTTTGTCTGTGTTTCCGGGTCATTCCTCTTCTGGCACTGGACCTAAAAGGAAAATAAAATAAAAGAAATATAAAAATTGCAGGGCAATAGTTTTGACTTAAAAATTATTTTAAAACACATCAATGCTAATGAAGACTGAATTAAGAAAGACAAACAAGGAAAGACTTGCCGACATCTACAAAGCGATGCGTTTTGAACACATAAGAAAATTTAGATTTCAAAATTATTATTAGCCAGAACAATTAGAAAAACTTTAAACTGAAAATAAATTCTAATCAAATTTAGCCAAAAACAGTCATTTATTTGAACAAAGTGGATTTAACTGCTCATAGTCAGCTGACTCACCTCTATATAGTGTCGCTGATTTTCAACTGACAATAGACCTAGCCGATCTTCTGCTTTGTGATCTTGTGGCCTGTTGTTTATCTCAACAGGATCTACAAAAACCTACAATCCACAGGGAAACCTCAATCAGTGGCTGACAGCAAAGCTTTGACACAGGTAACACCTTCTGCTGTCACACATTTAGAAGTGGTGAGGTTATCAAAATGTAGAAATCCACTGTGGTTTCAGAAGAAAAATCTGAACAGTCAGTGTGCAGATATGACGAAACAAAAGAAAACAAGACTCTTAGTGCCACTAATTAATTTAATACACTGCAACACAGAAAAGACAAAAGTCTGGACTAATTATTCTTAAAAACAGTCATAGAAACGAATCTCCTGTAGAAAAAGACGTCCTTACATTCATGTGCAAACGGAAAAGACAAAAAGGAACGCAGGGTTCTGCGTTACACAGAAAAGTGTTCCACATTTGCCTCTCACAAAACCACAGGAAACAAATTCATCAAAAGAAAGCAGTCAACGGGGGAATAACAGATCTGACTGTTGTTGATTGCAAAGGTTTCACGACAAAAAAGGTACAGCAATGCAGCTGCCAGTCTTCTGGTTTACAGTATAACACATAAAGATGCAGAACTAACACTGTGAACGCAACTGCAATGATTTGTTAGTGTGGATGTCCTAAAAAGTAAAATTATGTAAAAAAAGAAAAAGATTCTAGATTTATACTCACAGAGTTGATATACATCAGTATTGCACTATTGTCCATGGGAAATTCAACGGTTTGACAGCCATTAAAAGGAGTTTCCAGAATGTAGTGAGTTGCATTGGTTGTTGCTTTACAGCTGGGATCTGAAAATGCCACGACGGCATTATTGAACCCTTTTGCCTAAGATGAAAACAGAAGCCATCAGTAACACTTTATGAGGAACAAATTTCTTAAAAAGCACATGTTGCAAACTACAAAGAAACAAGTAAATGCAAAGACAACCAAATGCTCAGGCAGCGTTGTGGAGCTGAGTTTTCAGGAAATAAGCAAATCACACAAGGTGGTTGAGTTCCAGCTTCTAATTATAAATTCCAGTTAGTTTCTATTGTGCAATGAGCAAACCTTGTGTTCACACACCAAATCCTTGACAGCTTTCAAGATACGTTTACATTTTATGCTTTTTGATACTCTTCAGACTAACTCTCCCTTTCTAAAGTTTCTATAAAAAGACATTATTAGTTAGAATATATATTTACTGAATGTGAATGTTAAGATGTTAAATTTGCTTAAACAACATTGTCCTTCATTTGCTGTGGTGCTATTTTAGCAAATCATCTGCAGATTTTGCAGAGTTTTTGAAAATGAATATTGGGTAACAAAGATTTGTGACAGATTTTCTAATCACAGTGGAGCAGAAACATAACTAGAATCCTTATTGTTATGACAATTTGCCTCTATTGGGTACATGTTGGCATTGCCTATCCTTACTACATCTTTTTTTTCCAAAACAGACTTCTAAGAAAAACTTTGTGATAGTATACATTTCCCAAACAAATTGGGAAATAATAAAGTAAACATTTTTACTTCATTAATAACTGCGCTGGATTTTAGAGGCCTTTCTAAAAAAGATTCAATTTCCAAGACAATCATGGAGAATCACCAAATCATCACATTAAAAAAACTAGTTAGTGTTAAGTATTTTACGGGCATGTATTAAAGCTAAAACTGAAAAAAAAAAGTTACTTTTATAAGTAGAGTAAAGTGTTCCCTCGCTGTTACGGGGTTCACCTCTAATGGTCTCACAGACTTCTGTTATGTTTGTTTTTTTCTTTTTACAGTGCATAGTTTTCTGTGTCGTGATCAGCGCTCCATCTAACTAGTAAAGAGGATTTTTGTTTTCAAAACAAGAAAGAAAAGTGTGAAAATTGTCATGTTTATCTAAAGGAAGTGCATAAAGTGTGTAGTGATGAGTTTTACAGGCTTAAAACATCTAGAATTTTTGTAAAAAAATAAAGCTGACTACTTTGCAGATTTCCCTTTTCCACGGGTTATTTTTTGGAAGATAACTTCCACCATAAATGAGGGAACATTTAAGGAAAAACATCCATTCATTAAGTAGGAAGCCAAATAATACAAGGTTTGCAGCTTGTCCAACAGAATCAATAATAGAGGATTTTTTTCTGTTCACTCACTTTCAGCTTCTCCTTTTCGATACTGACCACCATTCTTTCGTCCTCACACAGGACTACATGAGCAACATCTAAAACCTGTAGGTCAGGCTGTCCGCTCTGACCAGGCAGCGGGAAGGGTGGATCGAGAAAAGAGGAAAAGGGTCCAGATTCTTCTCCAAGATGCTCAAGTGAGGATCTTCTCTCCACAGAACTCGCAGCTTCTAAAATAAACGCAGAGTTAATGAAAACTTTACAAGTACATGTTATCCTGCTGTGTAGGCCTTTGTAAGATTACCTGGCTCTTTCAGGGTGATACTGAAATGGTTGGCCACAGCGGTGCTGGTGTAAGAAGTCACTGGGCTGTAACCCTGCTCCTGAGCCCACCTGATCAAAGCCTGGAACCCTGTTGGCAAGTTCTGTTTGGAGACCGTTGACTCATGTGGCAACATGTGCGATCTTTCACACACAGCATCAGAGGCCTATAGGAGAACAAAAGACATTATGATATTCTAATCTCAAGGACCAAACAAACAAAAATAAAAAAAGAAGTGAGGCAAGATTTAATTTTCTGGTTGTTTTTGACTTAAGACAATGTTGGCTGACTGTCACTATTCTGTGGCTATCAATTAATTCTTCCTGGCACTAGATTTCAAAAATATACATTGTGGTCCAAACTTTCTAATGAATAAGTCTACACTAAACAGGCATCTTAAACTGAGATACAATTACAATTGACACTTTTTCAAGTAGACCACAGTGTATACAAATGAGTAGTTCCACTTTCACTTCCCTTAAAATCTTCAATGTCGTACCCCAAAGCTCAGATTATTTTCCACATTATATCAAAAACATGTTTGATTGCAGAAATCCTAATTACTGTTTTATGCTGACGACATTGTCCTGTAATGCAGCCCTTCTTTACAACTATTGACTTTAGATATTTTTTGTTTTATTGTCAAGTTGTTTTGTTTTGTCTCTCAAAATGGTCAAATGTTGAAGTGGAGTGACTTCATCAGCTGGATGAGAAGTTACATAAACTATTGAATGGTGACAAACAAAAACGAATGTTTTGCACCTTTTCTTAGCCTTGAATGGTCTTTTTCTAAATGGTCTACCAAAATGGAAAATTCACGTTCATGTTTATATGGGTTTAGATAGCATAAAAATTCCAATTAATTTGAGAATTTTTAATTTCTTTTAATGTGTCTCTTATTTATAATTTCAAATATTTGTAATATTAAATCTCAGCCATGATTTCATTATCATTCTGAAAGATCAGCAGACCATGAGCAGGATTAACGTGTATTCTTTGGTCTCATGTATTCATTTAGCTCTTCTCTCATTTTTGAACTGTTACAACATGTTACAGCTGTAATTAAAAGAGTGACAGACTTGTTTTCCCTTCAATGACGGGTAAGGAGGAGCGATTCTTTTTTTTCCCAGTCATTTCTCACAAAGCCAAATCTGTTTAGCAATAACAGTCTTGGGTTTTGACAAGGCTATCAAACCACTGAAAGAGATGGCTACGTTTCAAAGAGACATGGGAAGAAGGCACTGCTGTCAACACTGATGTCAGCATGTTGCTACAGCAACATTTTAATAACGGCTGTAGGACATGACCTATTCAAAGATTTTTTTTAAATCAAACTAAATCAATCTTTATTCAGCCAGGATGCAAACATATTATTAAGTGATGCAGTCTGTTGTATAAATCTACGTGGTTTATCTCATACATTTTCACTTTTGTGAAGCAAAACTGCATGTTGAAAGGGATAATTGCTGAGATTGTTTTCCTCATCCCATTGAAGTTAGTGTGTTGGCACAATAGCATTTGCAATTGGCAATTTTAAACGTATCAACATTGCTGTCAAACTTGGACTAAATGCAGTTTGAAGTTTGCAAATTTCTGATTACAGACATCTTTTTCAGATTTGCAATGGAGAAAGTAAACTTTGCCGAATTACATTTTTGAATTCATTTTTACTATTTGGTGGCTTTGTTTAAAAAATATAAATTCCTAAAATGGTTTTACTTGATCCAGAATGTTGCAGCTCGTGTTTTGGATTTTCTAACCAAAAAACATTAAAATATTCCTCTTTGAATTCATATGAAACTTAGTAATCATTTCAAAACTGATTTTCTCTCATAGCACTGACTACCAATGTAGGCTTGAAAAGCTTTGGAGAGTGCTGCTTTCCCTTAACATGCATGACTGTAATTGTTCTGCTCTGATCCTCTAATATTCGATTGGGCATTCTGCGTGCCAATCAAGTGACGTATTTCACTTGTATTTTTTGTTTATATATTTTCTATGGCTCGCAATTTACCCAAACTTTAAACTTAAAAGCTGTGTCTGATTTTAACTGGTTGAATTTATCTGCCAGTAATTTGTTTCTTGCTTTTTTTGTCAGTTCCAAGTAGTTTCAGTAAACAGTGTTTGTTTTTCTTCATTAACAGAGGGATTACAGCGTTTTTTGGCCTATTAAAGTAAATTTAAGTGTAGAATTGTCAGAAGGTGGAGTATTCATGAATGTACACACGTTCCATATAACTCCTGTGCCTGGTAGTACATGATCAATACATTAGTGACCTGTATTTTTAGAAGTTACCATTTCTAACATCTCGTACAATACGCTGACATTAAACAGGGTTCTATAAAAAAAACAACATGCAGGTGAAAAATTTGCAGCAACAACTTGTTTCAAATGGAGGGAGTTGGAACAAGAGCTGCTAATCAAAAGCTGTTGTTCTTTTTCAGTTTGTTTGCGCACAGAAAACGTGGGGTGGTCTTGCAACAGTGACTGATGAATGATCATACTTTGGTGGCCTTTAACAGTAAACCTTGGGGGTGTTTACAAAAATGCTTTGGAACCAGCATTTACTGCAATAGAGAGCCGCTACTAACTTTGTTTCTGTCTAGATAAATTACAGGACAACTTGAGGTAATTAGGAACACAAATCACATCCAACCTGAATTTAGAAGCTGGTTTATGCTCTAGGCTGAAAGGGTAACATGTAGTTTCTGTATGTTTTAGAGGCAAAAAAAAAAAAAGAATTACGTTTAAAAAGTCATGTACAAGCTGAAATAGTCAGCTAAAGTTCATTTTTCAAACTGTGCACATATTCTGGTCTTCAAAATAGTTTCAAAATGCACAAGAAAGTTTGCAGGAGAGAAAATTGTCCTATAAGATGTAAAGAATTGAATATATTCTACTGATCTGCCATTAAAGTCAAAACACGACCACTAAGGGCCCAGCATAGTGATAAACCTGTGACATAAATACAGTAGCTATAAAGACTCATTCATACAGGATGGCTATATACCAGATGGACTTTTTAAAATGGTCATCTGACTTTAGTTTAAGTTGAAGAAGTTTTCCTTCTTATCAAAGGGGCTTTTACTTGAAAAATGAAGTCCAGATGACCCTTTTAATAACTTTTGAAACTATCAATAAAGTAGATTTTATATTAGATTATCATATTTTAAATTATACCAATAATCGGATTATATTTACATGAACACCTATTATTAATCGTGATCTTATCTTTTTTTTTTTGTTTTCATTTCTGCTAAAAGATGTCTCTCAACATTTCCTGGTTAATTCTGAAGTTCTAAACGGTTTGACCTGAAACTTAAAACCTACAGAGTTAAATATACAGCAGCATTCAGGCAGCTGTGCAAACACAGACGCGTAAAAAAAAAGGAACTTGCTGGCTTTTAGCAGCACAGCAACAGTGCTGAGGAGAAGAGGATGGCCTCGGCACACCTTTAAAATAACTGGTAGAATACTAAAAGAGCCCGCAGAGATGTGAGAAACTACAGAAAAAGGAGTACAAATCATTTCGTAAAAACAAAACCAGACTAATAAAATAAATGTTTTACAAAGCACAATTTTTAGAACTTCTTGAGACTAACTGCATTTGGTTTGGGGAGAAAAGAAAGTTCAGCATCAACTTGATCCAAAATTTAACTGATCCACCAAGTTTAAAAGAAAAAAACTACTTTTCATAGGTGCCCTGATAGATCTGAGTTTTATGAATAAAGGTTTTATTTCAAAGTAAAACCCCAGATTACTGACGTATGGTGGATGTTAAGACGCTGTAGTAATTAGCTTATGATTATGGCTGCAGAGAAACAGTGCTCTTTATGTTTTATTACAGTAATCTGAGACTTTATTTGATGTGAATCAGACGTGAAGTGTTGCAGTGGTCCTGCTCTAATATTATGTGATGCCTACCCTTAAGATGCTATCCTCACTCTGTCATTCAAAGGAGCCAAAGAAGCACGCATGTCTGCATAACCATCAGTGTAATCCCCCCCAAAAAGCATTTGTGTGTTAATATTTCTTTATCTTACCACAACTTTCAGTGTCCCTATTACACTGTGAGGTTTGACAACCCACTTTACGGGCTGAGCGCATTTGAGCACCAGGACTACGTCCCTGGACACATGGCTATTGCCTTCTGAAGGCCCCAAATCCACAATGACATCCACCTGGAGACCACTGCAGAAAAAAAATAACAAAAGATAACATAGTGTCATCTTCCCCTCTGCATCTGGCCAACTAAATAAACCTTGGCTGTATTCCCAGAGAATCAACAGACCTATGCACAACAAATGAAGATTTTAGCCAATTTCAATGCACCGCAGGTTCAAAACATTTTCACATTTGCTTTTTTGTGGCTATTAATATACAAGTGAAGAAACAATTTTTGGAACTGTCAAAGTAATTCAGCCTAAAAGGAGCATGTTATGGTCAAAAACATGTCTTTTTATCTTCTGTTTCTGCTGCCCACCTGCTGGAGTTTGTTCTTTGAAGCTCAATGATGTGGACTTCTCTGTCTCTCCCTGGCACAGAGAGGATGCAGCCATTGGACGGCTGCAGGTCATAGAAGCTGCCCATGTAGTTTAAAGAGAAGAACTTGGTGTCAATCTTGCAGGTGTCAGAAAACTCTGAATCTGTGGGTAGAAGGAGGATTGCGTTAGCAGTTGGAGAGAGGTTGTGCTCATCAGCAACCCCGCCAACAACACCAAGAAGGGTCAGCTGGAGAAGATTTCACTGAGATTTTGCTTCAGTCAAGTCCTGCAAATTTCAAAACACTTGTAAGTTTTAAGCGAGCATCTCTACTGGGTTCGCAAAACACAATTACCCACTACCGGTACGTTTTTACTGCCTCAGAAAGTTAGGAATCTTTCTAACAGAAGACACAAAGTGAACCTTCAACCTCCCAGCTCTCTCAATACCCAACTGTAGTCCTCGCACTGACTAACTTAGTATTCTATTGCACTGGTCTCCAACCTTTTTCAGGTCACGGACCAGTTTAATGTAAGACAATGTTTTCATGGACCGGTCAGAATGGAGGCGAAGTTTGCGTTTAATATCTTAAAGATTTTGGTTTTTGAAGACAAAAAACAACAACATATTTTTAAATTAAAATGCTAAAACAAAATCTTTTTTACAAAATCTGAAAACATAGTAATATACAAGTAGTTTCTGATTTGTAAAAAAAAAAATCAATAAAAGCAACATTATAGGTTTTAGTTCATAGAACACCATTACAACACTGAGAACTCAACCAAGTCTTAGATCATCTTTCAGGACAAAATCATTGATCATATTTTGTTTTTACATAAATCCTGATTCATTGTGTGTGTGTGTGTGTGTGTGTGTGTGTGTGTGTGTGTGCGTGTGTGCGGGGGGGGTTGGCACAGAGGAACATTTTACACAAATCAGAAACAACTTCCACAAGTCAGCAACTTAAATGTTTGAGGCTGGTTTAAACTTAGACTTTTCCCTGTAACAACAGAGTGGATGCTAACAACTGGATGCAAACCGTGTCTGACTTTTAAGGTGTGATGACAACCGCCGTAAAACTGGTATTCTATTAATATAATAACAAGCATCATCAGCGTATGTGAAACATTCGACAGTCAGTTTTTGGCAGAGGGACTTCTGGTATGTCGGAACAACTGTCTCAATAAATCTGTATGTTGAGGAAAACTCCTGGTTTTGTCTGAAAATAGCAGCTTTATTTTTCTTTAACAATGATTATATCGTTTTTTATCCCAAAGTAAAAAAAACTTGGACATTTTTTAGGACATAGTTTCTGCAGAGTGGCAGTAATTCATTAAAAATTCAGCTCTAAGTTGTTGGTGGGACTGCTGGCGTGGAGTATTTATTTTCTGCTCCTGATTCAGAACGATTTAAATAAAGAAATTCTCAGAGATGCAATTTTAATCCCAGTTTTCTTTATACATGTCCTCCATTGTGACAAAAAGGCCACAAGAACATGTCGAAAACAAAACAAAAAAAACATCAGGATGGGTCTTTAAAGCAAAGTAAAGTTACTAAAGAGGATTTTGCAGCTCAGATTTGAAGATGTTTTCTTTATCAGATACAAACCTTCACCAACTCTGATGAAAATAGCTTTAGTCATCCTGAGCTCAGAGAAAGAGGTGACTGCATGGTACTTCCTCTGGGCCCATTCGAGGAGGTGCTCATTGCCACGGGGAAGGGTTTCATGGAATATAACAATGGAGAGAGAGAAGTTTTCTGTCTTGAAGTAGACCTCCGAGCCTTGTGATACCTTCAAGAAACAAAAAAGTATATATTTGAGTCTGTAGAATAATAAAAAGAAATAGCTTAAAACCAAAATACAACAGATATTGGAGATGGTAAAATAAAAAACAAAAAATACAGACTGAAAGAGACAAAGTAGAAAGAAAAGCGACCTTTTCATTTTAGTGTTAATTTCTGTAATTATAAAGAGCATAATACAAAGAAAAAGGTAGTTGTTCCCTACAATATCCTCCAATTTGACAATTAAAGGTAGAATTTTGTCATTATGTTACACTGTTTTAACACTGATTCAGCTGTTAGCGTGCAGCAGACCATCAGTTAATCCCTCTGATTTAAATTTAAATACAACTGAAATTTTGTATGAATATTTAATTTATAATTTTGACAACTGACAATCTCATGGCAAATCCAAAGTTGCCTTTAGAGTGCAATTGCTTTCTAATTCAATTCAATTTAGATTAGTTAATTTATAAAGCACCAGTTTACAACTGAGGTTATGCTAAAGCGCTACACAAAGAGCAAAAAATTAAGGATTTTCAGTGTAATTTATCCATTTTATACCATTTTATATATATATACATAATCTCTCCAGCATGTCTTTTGTCACAGGACATCCTTTAAGTTGAAAATACTTGTAACGCCACTTTATAAAGATGTCTAGGTACTATAGTTGCCAGTCGTCCAAACTATTAGGAAAAAAGATGTTTTATACTATTCCCAATGGCTTTTTTTGATCTAGAAGAATAATTAGCTTTACTTTGAGTTCCCCTTAAATGAATACCGTTTGCTCCCAATCCCTAGAGAAGAACCTAGTCACCCTACAGAAAAAAAAACCTTTTTACCGCCAGTATCCCTGATCTTGGCTATTTAATTACCACCTTAGGCTAATGGCCAGGTGTGAGGGCAAAAGAATGAACTGACTCGAAAAATTAGAGCTTCGTATTCAGACTCAACTCTCTCTTCACCACAACAGACACATACAATGTCTGCATGACTGAAGATGCTAAACCAATCCATAAAGCAGCCTCACGCTCCGTCCTTTCCTTACTTGTAAACAGCCCAGATACCGCAACTCCTCTACTGTAAGACTACAACATAGAAACATAAATAAATAGGATAAAAAGACTTATAAAGGAACTTCTGGTAAGAGGAGGGCCACCTTAAGCATAATATGGTGCACAATCCATGTGCTCCATTTCACTGTTAAACATTAACATCTGTGTAAATCTCCACCCAGCCACCAAATGAGTCCAAAAACACACTTTAGTTTATTTCCAAGATTGTTTTTCTTTCTCTCCGAAAGAGTATGTGTGAGATGAGACAGTTCCAGCTGTCAAATTAAAACATTCAATCCAACTGAATCCAAGCACAATAAAGTTTAAGTCCCAGTAGTTGTCACACACCAGAGTGTGACATTTGTTTTTTCTGCATTCGACCCATCAGCTAGGGGATCTATAGTCCCAACTGTGCTTAGGAACCTTTTTTTTTACTGAATTGATGCTGATTTTCAAGCAGCAAGGAATTTGACCGTATTTACACTTTATTCTTTAACAATGTTATAATTCATATTCGAACCCACGGTCCTCCAATCGCAGGCTGGACACTCTATCCTAAGACCACAGAGCCGGTTTAATACATAATATTGCTTTTTAATAGCTATGTTGCCCCTGACTGCAATTAGCTTAACAGACAAAATCCTTTGGTGTGTTTAGGTTTTGCAGACATAACTTTTCAGGTCCTCATGCGTAACATCTGTCTGACTTCTGGACGCACCTCTCTGTGTTCCTGGCATTGTCACCAGAGGCTGTAAATACTGCAGACAGACTGTCAAAGAATTTTGCTCAACTATTTTTAGTGTGTTTACTACAGCAAGAGCTTATAGAAAGATGGTGAAGTGGAACAGGGTGGTGCCCTAAGCCATCGGGGAGGGGTAGGGGTGGGGTTTCTCCTTACTTCTTGCCAAGCTCAGCAGAGTTTATCACTTTAACTTCTGGAATTCAACCATAATTAGTCACAAAGAATCAGAGGGAAGAGCCTGAAAGCTAAATTAGCTCCAGGCTTTCCAGAGCACTGAAAACCTCAGGAATTTCAGAAGGGAACTGTGGGACTCAGAGCAGTTTTTAACAAACTCACTATACTTGCTTTTTTGTTAAAGATCAGTCAACCAAGCAACAGCAGCTGGAGGAAGCAATGCTTTCTGTCCTTGGTTGAAGCAGCATTTTCACATTCATGTGTAGTTTATTATTATCTACAGTGGGGAAAAGGTGTTTATTAGTCATTGAATCTGCAACTTGTTCCACTAAAAAGATGACAGACATCTGTAATTAAATTTACTTCAGTATTAATAATCTGATGGGTGTCATAATACGGTAAACTTTATTTTGTATACCACCGTAGAATTTTGGTGGAACTTTTCCTGCAATAAAATATTATCGTTTCTATCTTTAGTCAGACCTGAATGTCTACCTTTTGCAAGTATTCTCCCTGACTGCAACCATAGAAACTTTAGCAAGAAAAAAGCAGATTTGTCTGGATGAAAGAATGAAAGAGACAAGTAGTAGCATTCTGACGGTATCTTTTACAACAGATGTTCATATGCATATTTTTGTGTAGTCATCCATCACAACATATTTTGAACAGATTTATTTTAATATCCAGGTTTAAATAAATATATTGATCTTTGATTCCTCCTAAAGCTTTAAAGGACAAAGTCTAAGATCTTATTTTACATTTAAATAGAAACTCTTTCACATTGTTCTCCGGATTTGAGTATTTTACACATATTCTCTGTTACATTTTTGTAAGAGAAAAAAAAAGCATTTGAATAGTTTGCTCATAAAGAATTGTACGTTGAATGTTGCTTTTGTTACTAATATTAAATCAAGACATGACAGATTTAAAGTGATGTACCACAGATACTGAGGTCTTCAGCGAGCAATGGGAGGGGGTTTGCAAACACAAGAGTCATGGAATCTGCAGAAAAGGCTGACGGAGAATGAGCATGCAGTAACTGTTCAGTTAATATGAATGTAATTAAGGCTTTGGTGGCTTTTTTTGATCTGATCCGTCTTCATGAGATATGCGGAGTTAATGACGCTGGTGGCTGCAGATGTGTTACTGTGAGACGATGGGACCTAATTCAGGAAAAAACAAAACCATATGTCTCAAAACCATTCTGCAGAGTTCCAACTCAGTCCATAGTATAAGATTAAAACCAGAAGTTTCCATTTCACAGTTAGAGTGGGGAGATGCTCATGTGACAGCCAAACACTAGAAGTCTTCCACTAATAAAAGAAATACAAGACTGAAAGGGCAAATCTCGTAAAATAAAATGGAAAAACAAGCCCAGAGAAAAAAAATCGAGTTGCATCTAGAGTCATAAAGCCATTTCTACAGATAAAGTCTTCTAAGGTCAGACACTTTCCTAATTGCCCAAAACAAATGTGTAAATGTTTGGACACAAAGTCAGAACTCTACATCTTGCACGAGTCTTGTTTCAAACTCTGCTGTCCATTGATAAGTTAGGTTTGGCCATGCTTCACAATGTTGTGTTACCAAATGCCCATGATGACTCCTGCCTGCTGCTGATGACCATAAGCGCTACAGAGAACACGCTTGACAACAAAAGCCTGGATCCTGGGATTTTAAAAGGTTTCAGTAATCTGGCCAAAAGCAACAGAATGAACAACATCTCTGAAGCTTTTTTTTTTTTTTTTTCAAACAGCCGTTTCTACAAAGCCAAAAGAACTGTACCAGGAAATAAGGAATGGCAGGACGGATTCTGAGTCCCACCAGCTCCAGGAAACGGCCTGTACAGTAGAAAGGAAGAGTGAGTGAGGTCTGGCAGGCAGTTTTTGTGTGAAGTGTTGAGACCTCCTCTCAGCACAGGAACATCTTACGTTCACTGGAAAACCCAGACAAAGGGAACTGGCAAGACTTATCTTTCACTGACATCACAAGCAATTGGTCATTGTTTTATTTACTAGAATGCCTGGGCAAGATTTTTAGCTAAAATGTCCTCCTGAACTCCACTGACAAAGACAAAAACAGCAAAAAGTTAGTGCTGCACTGTTTTTTTCATGTCATACACTAACATAGGATATTCAGCACAACTCCTTTAAGGGGGGTTATAACCATACATCATACATCTTTAAAAAAAAAAAAAAGAAAGAAAAAAAAAGATCCAGAAGCAAAGAGTTTAAAACCTAAGCTAACAAGCAACAAATGGTATTTTTAGGATTCTATGTAGTTAAAAGCTATTACTAGCTGGTGAATTTCAATTTAGACCCAGACATAGATTCATAGATTTTTTTTCCTCATTGCATATATTAGTGTGCAAAAAACCGAAGCTATTATGGCCGAAAACCTTCCCTGAGTTTAAATTTCACAAAAAAGGAAAAAAATGAAATGCTTTACACTATTAGGTAAGAAAAAAAGTTTAACAAATGAGTATTTTTTTAATATGATCCTCCAGGAAATACATGATTTTTAGTCAACATCTCTAAACTATTTGGGTTTATTCGTTTTAGAGTCAACAAAGCTGCAGATAAATTCTTTTGCAGACTTTTTCTTTTTTTTGCTATTGTTTTGTACTCTTAAAAACCAAGACGTTACAGCATAAAATTGTCAAAGTTAAAATGTTTACATGCTTTTTCAGAAGGATAATTGCGGTTTTAGAAGACCAACCCATGCCCGCGCTGACACTTCCACAAATCATCTCACTTTTTAAAGTTCAAGTGGCATCATGGCTTGCCAAAAAAACACGTGAGGGGAAAGCGTGCAAAGCTCAAGATGTTCTTCTAAGTGCTACATAAAAAAAACTTCTTCACAGTTCTTTCTGTTGTGAAAAAGGTTGACTTTGTTTTGACTTGTTTGTATCCTTATATGTCACAAGCTTTAAAAACTACATACATGTTTATGAAAGTCTCATAAATATGTCTGCTGACATTTTCATTTGTTGACTGACAATTAAGGATGAAATTAAGCCTTACCTGCAGTATTTCTGGGTTTCTGGTCTTGCTGTTTTGTCTTTTTTTAAGCAATAAATTTTGGCAAAATGTATGTTTTAATGTAGGTGCTACTAAGAATGTTTTGAGTAGACACAATCACATGTACTTCAAAAACATTTTCAGATTTAAGTCAGTTAAACAATTATAATTTTATGTGCAAACCTTTTGATCTAGTTTACATATAAAGATTGTTTTAAAAGACAAACTAAATATCAGAGATTCTTGTTAGTACATGTCATAGAGTAGAAGAAACAGATGCTTTGATAAAAATAATGAATCAATTAAAACAAATTGATCAAAGTATTAGTTGCAGCCGCCACTACTCTTCTATTTGCTGTCTGCTGAGTTGGAAGACTTCAAGTTAAACTGATTTTTTTCAAGCTGAAAAAATGCTAACGTTCTTTATCTTCAAAATTTGTGTTTTTTTTGGATGATGTTGGTTAAGAAGTGAAAGTTTTATACCAAATTGGTTGAAATAACTGAATGTATAAAGGACTTTAAAAAAAGTCAAAACAGTTATTCAGAGAATTTTTATAAAAAACGATAGTCTTTTACATAAGAGCTGCTGCCCAGCATATGAAGACATAAAGCAGCAGCAGCTCTGTCTGGAGCAACAGTTTCAGTGATGGCTGCCGCCGCTTTTTTTCTCCACTTAAGACAAGTCCTGACATTTACTGTGAGGCTGATCTGCCAGTGTCTACATGGAAACAAATCCCTGAGGCTGTTAAGCCCAAAGCAGCTCGGAGGCACATCCGTCTTCATACACTGTACAACTTTACTTTGACATGAGAACGTTTCCAAAATCTGATGGACTTGACTCTGGCTTCGTTTAATTTGTTGCACATTATTTTGAAGTTTAAAAGCATTATTTTGAAAGCGAATTAGAGGCATTTCAAGCACGTTCTAAAGCTAGAGACAAAAAGGGTTTTGTTTGGAACATATTACTTTTAATGATAACTATCTACACAATCCAATTTTACTGCACCGTTGACATAAAAACCAAACCTAAAAGAAAAGAAACTATATATACTATATATAACTCTACAGGAAGTACGTTGATGCAACATTGATGATTACTTATATGAATAAGCGTTGAGTGATCTAGGAGATCTAAAAGCTTTTTTCTACTCGTCAAACACTGCCTCTAAATGTCAAATACACACAATGCACACAAGTGTGCACGTGTGTGCGTGAAACACACAACCCCATGATACAATAAAGAACAGGGAGAAGGGTTTTCTTGGGTCTGGACTTTTTCCTCAACATGTCATTTTATTGACTTTTTTTGAGGGAGGGTATTTGGTGTTTGAGAAATAAGCAAGAAAACACTCGACAGCATGTGGAAATCATTTGTGTACTAATGCTGCATTCCTGCACAATGAACTGGTGTTACAATACAATTGAAAATGATCGCTTCTGGAGAGCTGCAAACAGAGAAAAATCCTTCAGACCATAAAAAGACCCAAAAAAGATTTCATAAAGTGTAATGAAGTCATGGCTTAGGGTTTAGAGTAGCATTTTGATGCAGTTTTCTTTAGTGATACACAGGCTTTAAACAACAGTGGAGTAGTGGTCCATTTTTACATTTTATATTAAGGTTCCCAGAAAGGGCCCCTGCTACCTTCACTAAATATGGCTTACTCCCCAGGGGACCTGGCCCTGACTGCATCAGGATGCCTCTCACTAAATCTTATTTCCCTCCCACATTTGTGCCTAACTAAAGGCTGCATCCATATCTTTTAGTATTGACAGAAACCTAATAGAAATCGAGGGAACAAAGTTGTTTTCATCTTAAAATGGAAGCTATATATGTCATTTTTGGCATAGTAGAAAAGAACTTTTATTGTATTTCAAAAATAAAGGGTTTTTCCCTTATTTACTGCATAACTAAACAGAAACTCTTGAAGTTAAATTATACCCTTCCCAAGATAAGTTTGTTCCATACCGTTAAAAATTCTTCAAAGTAGCATGAAGGCAAGAATGTGGGTGCGATCACAGCTTTAAAGTTTTGTAAAAGACTCACAAAGCCTTACTCAGATTTACATTTGTATAAGAAGAAAATGCACATCTTTTCATTTTTTCACTATTAGATGCCCTTAAACTTCCCTTACTTTTGCTTCTGCCCATTCCTCCTCCTTGCCTTATGCATTTGCAACTAGCCGTCTAAGCCATAAAAGGTTGGTCATGGGGAAATAGGTGGATATCATTCCCATTTAAATTAGGAGCCTTAATGAAGCTAAAAAAAGCCCAAAGCAACGGTACTATTGTTCAACAAAAAGCTAATATTTATATAGTTTCTAGTAACTGTCAGTTGTTAGTCAATACTCAATAGTTCACTCTGAAGAAAATCGTGTGGCTGTTATTGTGGCACTTTTCTAAAAAGAGAGGACATATATAAAGAAAATTAAGCTTAAATTTCTTTATCCATAGTATTATCCAGAGTATTTCTTTATCCAATTCGTGGTGAATCAGGAGCAAATGCGCTTTGAAAAAGCCTCAAGCTGTGACGTAGAAAATTTAATGGGTAGGTCACAAGCTTCCTGCTCTGCTCCATTCTGATGCATCCACTTGTAGACGACTAGATCCATGAACGTCTTTGTTTTCCTTGTCTGAGCTGGAATCTGGATCAAAACTGTACGGCTGGATGGCTCCAATACTGCTGCCATTTTGGTTGCACTAGTAATGCTAGCTCTGGGGTATGAGCGGCTGTAAGTTAACGGGAGAGAGTGTAAACAGTTGGGTGATGGGTAGGGCGAGCTGGATCTGTGCCAACAGCCCATAACTCCGAGGAAAATTTCAAAAGAACTACTGCTGCTCTGCAGAAACAATGAACAAGAAAAACGACGTTTTTTTTAATTCTGGTTAAAAAAGACATAATCATGGTTAAACGATCACTGGGAATGCTTTTAAAAGAGCTCAAAAGATGATCGGAGTGGGTCTTTAACTGTTAAATTATGGGAATTGTTTTGATTTTGAGTAATTTCCTATTGTCTTGATTGTTCTCTTTTCTATTGTTTATTCAATCCTTTTCAGTGCCGTTGTTTATATTTGCCACATTGTTTACATGGTCACGTTATATGCTGAACTGTTGTGTTGAGCTTGGCAGAAGTTTTCAGTTTGGACGAAAATGTAGGTAAGTTAGAGCAGTGTTTTTTCCAACCAGCTGAGTCAGCCGATGAAGCAAACCCAAAGAAAAACTGAGAAATATGAACACATTTGATCATTTTTACAGGCTTGTGTGAACTGATAGGACTGTGGGTTCAATACCCTGCAGCTAAGTACTTGCTAAGTATTCCTTATGGTTTTCTTCAGTGCTGTTTTAGTATTTTTTTAGTATTTTGGCGAAGCTTAAACTAGGACTTGATTACACTTTTGACTAACGTCCTGATGAGTTTGTGGTTTACACAGCATTTAGGAAACATCCTAAAAAGGTGTGCGCTGTTTCAACTACAGGTAATATTCTTATTTTATTCTTCTATTTGATTTCTGCTGTAGTTGCATTCTCATAAAAGAAATGTAACTTTACTCCCTTTACAATTCTGCATCCCTTTTAACATGTTACTCCTAGACAGAGTGTATAGAGAAGGAAATAAAGCGGGAAATGAAGAGACAGTTTAGAGGAAAAGGACTTTAGGCTCTTCATGCTGCAGGACTCACATAAAAAACATGTTTGATGTTCAGAGCCAGGTTTTCTGCCTTGACATTCCAGGTCACTCTTTGGGGGGAGTTGAGCACAAAGACCAGGGGTTTCTGGTGATGTTGCATGGAGTGGATGGGCTTTAAATCCAGCTCAACCTGGAGAGGAGAAAAAAGATAAGAAGATTCTCATGAGTGCACACAGAAACAGCATCTAGGAAAAAATATGAACAAGTTGCAATTGCAAAAGCCATTTATATCCAGAAAGGTACATGTCCAAGTTTCAGTTAGGGACTCTCCTGAAAGATAGAAGTGTTGATGTGTTGTTATTTTTTTATCAGGCCTTGTCGTTGTTTATGCACTCACTTGGCTGATAATTAAAAAGACAGCATGTTGTGCTCTCACTGAAGGGCACTGCTGAGCCCTAACAGGAACTTGAGTTTTATACAGTTGAGTCTTTGTTAATTCAGGAAAAAAAAACTCTCAAACTGTTGGGGAACTTGATAAATAAAAAGGTTTGTTACTTTGGTTACTTTTATTCTCTACTTTTGTCTGTATTAAAATTATTGGAACCATTTTAACCTAACAGACTCATATTGTATAAGTGTGTGAAGAAACTCAATCTAACAACTTCCTTGAATTTTTTTCATTTGAATTTGATTTCGACTTTGGTTGTGTCCAAATTCACTCCCTACTCCCTAGTTTGTGCAGTATAACTATGGTGTGTTTTGCTTTGCATGCTATCCATCCTCTGAGACTCCACCTGGTGTCCCTCATCATCGTCATTCATCCTACCTGTGAGCCACATATTTAGGACTGACAGTTCCTCACACTCTTTGCCAGTTTGCCAGGTTTTTGACCCATTTTCTGTCCCTGGTTCCGATAAAGTCTGTCCCCTTGGTGCATTCATCTGCCTTTTCTGCCTCTGAGTTTTGGCCTTTGGATTACCGATTTTGGATTTGTTTTCCTCCTCCTACCAGATTACTCCTTGTTCCGTGATGTCTCCATTGACTTTTAAAGCGTGGTAATATGTGTTAAATATTTCAGACCAAAATTACAACAATGAAATACCCAAAGGGCAACACGTTTTAACCCTTTGTGACTTCATTGAAATTGAATTTTGCATTTTTATTAATTCATTGCAAAATAAAGGTTTTGCCTTTCCTGCACCTTATCTGCATTGCATCAAATGCAAAAGCCCACCGCTTTGGCCATTTTCTTACCTCAGCATTCTTTTGAACCAGAGTTTCTTCAAAAACTAAAATCCCTGAGAATGACCTAATCTGACGGATTGTTGACTCAAACCTACTACAGTGATCCAAGACCTTCTCATAGTTATTATTCCATCAGTGTATTGTCAGTTTATGCCAAAAACATTTTTGCAGCTACAATGATATTTTTTTTCTTTTGATACTTTTAGTCCAAAAGGTGTTTAACTCAAATAAGCCAGTTATATCCTAACACATAATGTGTTCATAATTCCTTTAAAGTCATACAGGATCAAGTCATTCGGCAAGGGAATAAAACAAGTGAAGTTTAAGCATCAAAGCTAAAGACCTGAACAGACCCAAGGCCTGGAGAAGAGCAACACAAATGTGAGTATTTAGCATTCCTGTACTGCAAAAGTCATTAAAATACCCCTCTGAGACAAGACAATGGAAGAACTGATCAAACACCTATCTACATATAAAGTCAATTGAATGGGAGTCCAAGAAACCAGACCCCGGACTCATCTGTCTCACTCTTTTTTGCACATTATCACGTTTTCCCTCCTATCCATTTTACTGCAGACATTGGGACAAAAAAAGGAAGTGCATCACTGGTCTATGAATAAAAACTTAGAGAAAATCATACCTGGCTTGACTATCAGGTTCTGGCTTTGACAGATGGTCGAGGGAGGCCGAAGAAAAATACGAGTGAGAGAGAAAGTTGTAAAAGGGGGAGGAATTTAAACCCAGACATAAGCTTTTCCAGAAGACATGAGTCACCTGCAAACATATATCAGCACATTTCTACAAGAGACATGTGCCAAGAGGTAAAAGAGTGAAAAGTTTCAATATTTACGGGAATTGCTTTTTCTTTTTTAAATCAGGGAATGAATAGAAAAAAATATGTACCAGTCCAAAAAAACGGTCTGAGTTGTGCAATGTGAGCGCTAATAAGAACCCCCAAAAAACAGCTGGGTTTACCAAGGGTGGTGGGCTTGGCAGCAGATTTGGTGAGTGTGGAGAGCAAAGGTGCAGAAACAAGAGGCATCAACGTAGCATTTGTGCTCCTTGAAAGGATCGGGTGGCTTTAGACTGTCTGTGGCGCACACAGCGGCACAAACAGACCCTATGGGAGTGGCATCTGCACCAGGGACACGTCTGATTGATTATCAGGGGTTGGCAAAGGAATTTCGGGGGCCCTGGGTCCATTACAGCTAAAGTACATGTTTGCCAGCAACCACTGATAGAGACTTGTTCAGGCCTATCACATTACTGAAATTAAACTCTTCCCAGGGGGCGACAGCTGTGGCAGAATAGGCATGACCATCACTGAGCACACTTTAGAGGTGGCAGCAAGTGTAAGCAATGGAAATGCTAGTCGAAAAATAAATCAAAACAAAAAAAAAAAAGAGTTAAGATTAAGTTCAACCAAATCAGTTAAATCAACCTCTACGCCTGGGCGATAAATCGATTAAATGAATTAATTCGAATTTTTTGTTACGGGCGATTTCAAAAATAACTAAATCGAGTTTTTATGTGACCGCAACTCCTGCTGCTTCATCATTTTCTCCGTGGGGAAGACGGGGTTTCTTAATTGAATTAAAACCTTAGACCCCAGATATGAGCTTTATTGTTAATCCTTTAGAAAATGGTGCTACTGTCAAGGTGAATGTTTGTCTCCTTTTAGTCTAGACTACAAAGTGTGACTGAAAACACAGCTGGGACTTTAAGTAAAGAAGTAACCTTTTTATTTTGGACAAGTGAAAACAAGTTTAAAATAAGGAAATTAGACAAAAACAAGACAAAAGTTATATAAAACAGGACAAAATTATTTAAACACAAGTCCAAAAAGGGAGTAAGAAGAAAAATCTTATACTTAACTTTGATTCCAAGAGCGTGTTTATTTATTTATTATATCAGAAATGGCGTTACATTTGTCTTGGGTTTGATTAAATAAAAGCAACATTTGCTTTAAGTTGTCTGCCGTTTGTACTTATTGCTTTCCTTAAGTAGGGTGGGGAAAAAAAAAAAAATCGGGAAAAAATCGGAAATCGAATTAAAAAAAAATCAAATCTGAGATTTTATTTTTAGGCCATATCGCCCAGCCCTATCAACCTCAATAAGGTGAACTCTTACAGATAAATACTTCTATAACTCAATAGGTCCTAAATAAATTGAAGACTTGAACTAATAAAACAAAAAATACATGCATGGACACATCCACGTGACATTTTCATTGTCATATATTGCAGACTGAACAGTAAACAGTAGCCAACCGTACAGTGTGTGCTCTGTATCTCCAGTGTCCTCCCAGGAAAAGGGAGTTTCCTTTATTGACAGAGCTAATTAAGTGCCCAATGAGCCTGTGCCATTCCCCCTAAAAAAGCTAAACAAAACATCCTTTAATTAGGTGGAAAGAAACGACTAATCTTGGCACACACTTTCCCTTACAGAAAACAAAAATCTGTCTGGGAAAGTAAATATGACCCATAATAACTGGCTTTCATCTTTTAAAAAAGGAATTATTGGCTCACAAACAGTAATTTTACGAGGAGACAACTAGAAAGAAGAGTTTCTAGAAAAACTGGCTGTTTAAAAGGAGGTTTTTTTTGAGGAACCAACAAAGATTTGTCAAAGACCAAACATTCTCATAAAATCTGATGTGTGGATTTGTGTGTGTGCCATGTCTGTCTGGATCTTGATTCTTTCTGGATCACTGAAGGCATACAAAGACAGAAGGAGCAAAGGGAAGCAGGTTGGTGACGTGGAAGCAGTGGACCAGTGCCTTTTGATGGCTCTTATCAGTGCAACCCACATATTTAAAGAAGACAAGGATGGAACCTCAGAGCCTTTCTTCACGGCAGCGATTACAATCTGTCTGCACTCAGAAAAAGAACTCTCAGTGAGACAGAGCGAGTGGATTGCAATCTGCAGAACAAAACCAGAATGAGAACGGTCAGGAAAGCAGAGCAAAATGTACAATTTACGTTTCTTCCTGTTTCTTCAGGGAGTTTTCAGAAGCTGAAAACAACAACATTTCACTGTTTCAGTATTTCAGCCTCTTATATAACTCTCTGGGTAGCAATGCAAATAATTGCTGGCTATATGTTCAGTGGACTGTGTTTTTAGGATCATATTTAGTTGTTTGTGCATGAAGTGCTCCTCTAACCAGTCACTTACAGATATCTGTGAATTCCAGCTGATAAAGCAATCATGCGCTCTGCCTCACCCTGATTAGAAGCAAGGCTTTGATGTTTGAAATAGAAGCGATTTGAGATACGCTTGGTTTGCCCCCACTGCAGCCCTTCACTCAGAATTGCTCTGCATTGGTCAACACATTACAACAGTTTAAGAAAAAAAGCTCCCGGGACCCCGAAAGGGAACAAACGGTATAGAAGGTGAATGAATGAAAGAAAAAAGCTTGATGTTAATGATGCAGATGGTATTTGGGTTGTGTGCACAATGTGCAAAATCTGAGACAGTGGTCTGGAGCACAAACTCTAAATCTGACTTTATTTCTTTCATAAATTCACTTAAAGAGAAAAACTTAGTTTTGTCAAAAATGGGACTAATTCAGCAAATTAGCAGTTACTGCCTTCTTCAAATGTACCCTCTTGCATATTTACTGTCAGTGTACACCCCCCCCCCCCCCCTCTGCAGCCTCAAACCAGGCCGTGATACTGCCCCTCTACCCCTCTGGGGCCTCATGTGGATAAGAAGAGAATGGGGTGGTTTCTGTTACACTGATACAGACCACTGGATCAAAAGTTTTACTTTTATTTTAGATATATGTAAACATCAATGCAAAAAAATGTTCAGTCCAGCTGTGTGTAAGAGATGTCCTTGCAAAATAAACTAGTAGAAAGTGGGTTACCCTATTAAGCAAGTACAATAAAAACAGGTAAATAAAAGAAGTAAGCGGGGATCCGGTGGCCCTAAAGTGCAAATCACATCAACAAATCCCTCGACCCAAAAAACAAACTAAAGATCACAACAGTTTAAAAAATTAAAACATATAATACTTAGAAGTCAAAACTAAATTCCAGAAATTAGAACATAATTCCAAAAAAAGAAAATCCACACAAAGAAACGAAACCAAAAAACAAAAAGGAAATGAAATATATAGAAAAAGTAAGATGTTTGACGTCTGTTCACCTTTTCAATCAGAAGTCATTTGGGACACCAATGCCTGACAGAAGATAATTCCTTAAGCTTCTAGCCGAAGCCACTGCAAAAGTTTGGTGATTGCTTAATCACCCTTTACCACAGTTCAGGCAAAACATCCTACTGCTTTACCACCTCTTCTTCAAACCCTGAACATCATCATCCAATCATTCATGTCCCATAATACCTACCTTTTCTGGTTTCTTATTGTGTTTTTGTAACATTTAATTTTGCTTTCTAGAAACTACTTTTATTCTCTGAATTTTTCTTTTATTATTTCATTTTGGTTTCTGAAAATTTTGTGCTCCAGACGAGCAACATTCTAAAAAGTTGTTGTTATTATTTGTTTTGCGCTTTTAAGTGTTGTTGTGGTCTTTCGTATTTTTTGCGTTGACGGATTTGTTAACATGATTTGCACACCAAGGCCACCGTCTGCGACGATGACAAAATGCAAGTAAATAATCAATAACAAAAAGGGTGTAGGCATGTATGTGTGTGTGCTTGTGCATATGTGTGTCTGTATACCAGTTTATAGAAATTCATGTTAGTTGGTTTTATTAATAATATATTAACTTTTAATTTTGTTTAAAATAAAAAACAAAGAAGGGTGCCCCCTGCCTTTGCCCACAAGTGGCCGGGATAGGCTCCGGCAGCCTCGTGACCCCGAAAGGAAAAAACGGAAGAAGATTAAAAAAACACAAAGAAAAGAAAAGGAATTTTGTAATGTTTAATCTACTTCTAGAATTGAGAATACCCGCTAGCTGAACTGAACATTTTAAACTACTGTAATTAGTCACACAACCTGTGCCTTCAATGGTGTGCATAACTGCTTTGGGTCTATGGGTAAACACCTTTAAGAATAGTGTTTGTGGGAAACACTTGATTGCTTTCACATCCTCGCTGCATAACTGTGACTTTCACACATGAATGTGAAAGAGACATGAAGCAGGCCCAGCATATGGCAGCGGCAGGATGCATGTGACAATGTGCATGTACACCTAAAGGTGCCTGAACCTGACCGTGTGATCTCCAATGTCCATATAAGTCTGTGGACCTAGCTTGTTATAGGCTGATTCCCATACCTGGTCAAGCTTAGCTGTGCAGATACTTTACAGCATGCGAGGCATGTCACGTTCCCCACAAGGGCTTCAAGCAAAGAACTACAGTTCAGCCACAGGCATCCCTTGTTCTGCAGACTATCATTCAAGAAATCCCAAAACAATTTGCACTGTGGCTCAGACACTACTTCCTCTCCAATAAAAAGAGGTAAGGAATAAAACCTGGAGTCACACTGAACAGAGCTCTCTGCTGGCTTAGAGTAAACAACAGACCTTCATGCCAAAGAAAGCAAAAGCATATTGTAAGATGGAAAACAAACTTTAGGACTAATGACAGCAGTTATTTAACCTGTGATACCAGTTAATTAACAGATGATCAGTAACGTGGTCTATTTTGTAATTCCATTTAAAATCTGAAACTGATATTGACTAAACATCCTGCACATGGTGGTTTTTTTTGGTCATTGTGTAAGGTCTCCCACTTTAAAAGATGAGATAGGCCTGTCATTTCCGTCGTAGGTATATCGCAACTATGAGTAACAAAACAGAGAGCTGGGAGCAAAGTAACAATGGCTACCATCAGTAACACACTACGCCGCCAGGGAAAGTAGACAAGAACCCCTGACCACGTTTTAGATTTTTATCGACTAAATCGTTTGGAAGACTTTTTACAAATTCAGTCCAGTGAGTGTCCATCTGATATTGGAAAATTGTAGATTTGGTTTTACAGTTCAGCCACACACAAAATTTCTTAAAAAAATAAATAAATAAAATAAAAAATAAGAACAAAAAACAAGGTTCAATGCCACCAGCTAAGCATCGTGGGTTGGACTGTGGGGGTTAAAGCACCAAAGAAATGAGCAGATTTTGTTCCTGGTTTAAATGTAGAGAAGACGTTTCCCACACATGGGTATGAGAAAAGCACTGACATTCAAACATGACCTCAACTATTCACTTAGTAGTTCTTTTATTCTTTTTTGCATTTTTCTGCAAAAAAACAGTGTATCAAAGTGAAGTCTGGAGTTCCACAGTTTCTCTTTTCAGAAAAACAAAACTCTCAAAAGAGATATTGCTACACATCATGTAAAAAAACACAAATTTAGTTATTTAAAACAGTTGTGTATTTACAACAAAAACAACCAGAGACTCTTAAGTTGTAAAGTACTTCTTATTCACCCGTTAAGGTACTTTATTCGTTTTTTCTTTATACATGGTTTTATAAACTACCAATAATCAGCTGCAAGTCTTTACATGATTTGCACATAGTGGTGAATGCACTTTCAGAAAGCTTGAGCTTGTGATTCATGTCTGTGCTATGTGTCATGCTCTGCAGAAAAAGCTGTGAGCTTGCAGGCAAGGAGTGGTTTCACAACTGACATCAAGGAAAAGAAGATCTGCTGTCAGTTTAAGGTGACTTCCAAGTGTTTAAAGACATACAAACAATTCCAAAATGTATTCATTAAGTGACATAGGTTTATCAGTTCATCTGGTTTGTAAAAGTGTTGTGTTAGTGATGGCATTTATATAATAACTTTATGATTTATGGGTATATATGTGATAAAAAATAACAATAAAAAACAAGAATTTAGCAGTCTAATGAGGTAGAGCAAATGACAGGAGTAGATTACCATAAAGGAGTAACTTTTGAAAAGCTGAAAAATATTTTATTAAAAAGGTAATGCTGTGTTCTTTTTTTCTTTTTCCTTTTCCATTAAGATTGAGTTTCAGAAACAGTAATTGGTTGTCAGGAAAGATGACTCACCTTGACTGAGGTGTTGCCTGCTCCTTCTGGAGCGTGTCCTCTCAGGTTGATGATGTGAACCTCCTGAGACAGCTTGGCAGTGCCCTTGCTTGCACATCCTGACAACGCTGTGAAGTTTTTCAGGCTTGCTTGCACAGGATGTCCCATCCCCACAGGCTGCAGCTCACATGGGCTGTGTGACAAAGGCCCTGCAGAGTAGAAGAGAAAAAGAGAACTTAGCTCTGGGAATTGGGAAGTTAGCCATCCCAGCAATTATTCACATATAAATTAGGATGGTAATGAAACATTTTGTATAAACCCCATTTTACCATTTTAAACATTTGCATTCTTACTTGTTTGTTCATTTAGTTGCAACCAAAACATATTTTCCATATGACATTGTTATGAGGATATGATCCACAAGTTAACACTAACTTGGGATGTAACTTTTTACAGATTTATTTACACGCTTTACAATATTCTATAACTAAAAGAAAAAGGAGTGCCAAAGTCTCCCTCTTTATACACGGCTTAGTGGAAGTGGACAGTCATCTCTGCTGTTGGCGTTTTTTTAAACAAGTCTGGTGTGGTGGGTGGGGGGTGGGAGTGGTTGATATTCAAGTGTTTTTTATACAACACTTTCTTTTGCTTTGACATCTCGCTATACACTCTGTATGTCTGTTAATTTGAAAAATGTTCAATAAACAAAGTTATTTTTTAAAATAAAGGCTGGTGTGGCTTGCAGTTCCACCCTCTACCTGCAGGGGAGCTCAATACTCGTAGTGTACTTCTATTTGTTTACGTGAGCTGGTGTTGAGAAGGAATTTGACTAAATTTCTGTCAAGCTATTTACATTTCTGCATTTATCCTCCAAATTTTTGCTGTTGCCCAAAGAGTTAGATAATAGAGAAGAACAAGCCCATAATAAAAGCATTTCCATGGTGTGCTGTGAGAATGAAGGCTGGTTGAACACGCTTCATTTGAATTTGGTTGCTGTACTATCGTACTGATACAATCACATTGTATTGATCCCACAGCAAAGGAATTCTCTTGGAAACCAGAGAGTGTAATCTGTTCATGTTTCCCAGAACACACCTTTGTTTTAAACTAAATATTTTAGCTTCACCATTATTAGCATATTGTATTTCTGACAAGCATCTTTAATTGCAAATGTTATGATTAAGTTTGTTCTGATATAATAAAAAAAAGGCCAGTAGTGTTATATAATTGTGTCATTACCAAAAGAGTAAAATATCAAATAGTCTTTTTTTCCAAAAAAAAAAACTCTGGGTGACAAAAATAAGTTTAAAAAAAATTAAAGACTGCAAAAGTTTGTTTTGGTATGAGACAACCTCCAGCAGAGGCTTTTTTCAGTGTTCTTTTGGCAGTAATCATCTACGATTATATAACAATTTGGAAATTCCTACACATACAACTTTGCTATCTTAAAAAAGGAAAAAGTGTGGGCTGTTCACTTCCCTAAGCAATGAGCACAGCCACAACAAATGCTTACAATCTGCACAAACAAGCACAACAGGAGCTGTCCAAATCCACACCATAAACAACTTGAAGACATCCTGAGTTCTCAGGAGTTCAATGAGCTGACAAAGCACCCAACGTTGTAGTTTCAAACAGTGACTATATCACAGTGTTCCAATCTCTAAAAGACCCACTCCAATGAAACTGGTGTTTCTAACATGTTTCTTGTAGCATTTTTTTCTTAATGGAGGACATATTTAAAGAAAATTAAGATTAAAACAGCATTTTGGAGTATTTTATTTCTTTATTCAAATCGTGGTAAATCAGGAGCAGATGGAAAAAAATGCCGCTTGAAAAAGCTTTTAGTTGTTATGCAAAGACAGGACTCTACCATCTTCACAGACTTAAACTCATTGCTCATCCAGCTGAAATTCAGGATAAAACAATCTCAAATGGAGAGTGTGTCTTTTGTTTGCTACAACTGTATCATGAAAGCGTCTGGAACATCCTTGCTGACAATTTTATGTCCAAAACCCATTCTCATTACCTGAGAAACATTAATGTTATTGTGCTTACATTTTTTTCTCACTTTTTACATTTTTTTCCTTAAATCCTTTCCTAATAATGACAGCACCAAACAAACATTTTTGTTCAGATGGCCTGCTATAACCTCAGTCTGCATGATTATAATTTTAAAATCAGCACTCCTAACATTTCGGGTCATGATATTGATAGTGATCACCTTTTTGTTGTAGATGCAACTTCCTCTTTATCACTCACAAGCTATCTGCTGAAGTACAGCCTGAGAATGTGCTCTACTGTATACTGTACTTCCGTTAGCATCTGTGTGACCCACATAAAACACATGAGGCGTCTCAACAGACAACAGTACAAAACAAGTTGCAGAGTTCTAAGCAAAACCCCACACAGTAAGAATTGTATGTTCTGATAAAGTGTTTGGATAGGCATTTTCCCCTGGGACAGGGCTTATATTTCATGCCAGTTGAGGCCCACTCACATTCAAAATGCATCACACTAAACATTGAGAAAGACGGCCAACAGTTTTCTGTTGGAACATGTGGAAACTATTAAAGCCCAAGTGACAGACAGTTAGATAGAAATGTTAAATTCTTCCCTGCTGACCCCCAGTGCCTCAGCAGTGGGGTACAGTCAGGGGAAAGAGGGTTTTTAACCGCATAGTTATTGTTTTCTCTTTCCATCCTGTCCTGTATGTTCATGGTAGGTTATTACTAAAGTCAGAGATCATTTTTGACACCAGTCCTTTTCTTCTACTGTAAACAGTACACTGAATTCTTTGTTACCCATTTTTTGTCGTAAAATACAGTCTATATTACCAACCATAAATGTCTAGTTTTCCAAGTGAGTTCATAACCAACAAACAGCACAAATGTTCTAATAAAGTCTATCGAAAGAGAAAAATATTGATATAAGTATGATAACACACAATGTAAGATAAAACTGAATGGTAAAAAATGATGCAACAATATTTGAACCTCTGCCTTGCCATCTTTTTGTCAAATCAACCTAAAGACCTTTTCAAAGTCACTCTAATAGCAAATTCAGGCTCCGACCTACTAGACAGGATCGAAGTGTGGTCAAGGTACAACCAACACCAATGGTCAATCAGTGTCCTCTCACCAAGTATTTACCACAGTAACTCTAACGCCATTGGAAGGTGAATTTGCATACTAGTGGCTGAGTCATGTCTATTTGCAGAAATGTGATCAAATCCACAAGAAGCCTCTGTGATTTTATGAGTTTTGCAAAATTGACACCAGCCCAAGTTTCTGTGGTTCTTTCCGAACTATGGTCAGTGCTACATCCAACAATCCCAGACAGTATATCTGGGCATGTAGGCTGTATCATAATACAAACAGTAAGAGGATACCACATTGAACGCGTATAAACATAAGACAGTTCATAATCCATAGGCTTTAATAAGAGGTTTATGAGAAAGTTTGGCTGTTTTTTAGAGGTGCGTTAGTATTGTCAGATGCTAATGTGAGACGAGCGGATCTACTTTAAACAGGTGTTCTGTCAAGTTAAAATTAGAACTCTGTGCAATTTTTCTACACCACACTCACTCATCTCTCCATCTCTTTGTTATTCTAGCTCTGACACTTGACGTGGAATATTAGTCGCATAGAAATTTCTCAACTGAACTTCATTGAATTCTCTGAACTATTCAGACAGACCCATTCTCCCCCAAATGTTTGCAAAGGCAGTCTGAGTGCATGATTGTATACAATACAATTGGATGAATAGTAATCATTACCTCCAATTAAGTCTTGCGTCATGCTGACCTAGAACTCCACTGCACTAGTTCACATAGAAATCCAACTACAAGCCACTGGAAAAAACAATGTTTCCATCCCATCTGCTAAATGTTACTATAAAAGCTTCAAATTGACATGTAGTAATTTCAACTTTTAAAACTTTAAGCTATTGTAAGATTTTACAGAAGGTTGAAAGAGCAGTTCTGTTGAAAAGTGTTTTAAAAAAGGGCGGCCGTGGTGCAGCGGTAGGGCGGTCGACGCATAATCGTAAGATTGCAGGTTCAATTCCCGCCTTGCACGCACATGTCCTTGGGCAAGACACCAAACCCCACCTTGCCTCCGGTGGAAGGTTGGCGGCAGTGTTCGGCAGTGGAGCCGCCATCAGTGTGTGAATGGGTGAATGGGACTGTGACTGTAAAGCGCCTTGGGCCTTCGTAAGAGGGTAGAAAGCGCAATATAAGTATACGCCATTTACCAACCTAGTTTTAAATTTTAAAAAGAAAGAAAGATTATTTTGCCTACAATAAGTGTTAGAATACTCAGGTTCTTCCAATTTTTTATTGAGTCATATTAAGTGAAAGGTTTTTGAGAAGAAACAAAAAAGTAACTGGAGTTACAAAATGAAGTCCTGGAACCTGTTATAAACCAAAATGTTTTTTGAACTTTTAGTTCATAACCTTTTGCAAATATAACAGCTGATCATAGTCGCAGCATTATTTCTGTCAAAAAAAAAAAAAAAAAAAGACTTAACATTTTTTAGTAAAGTTGATTGCAAGTCTCCTGCAGTAGTTCCCATAACTGTGAGGCATTTGTGAAACTTCTGCAGGAGGTTGCCTTGGTTTTACTTTTCTATCCAGCTCAACCCAACCAGCTTAAAGGGGTTTTAAGTCTGAAGACTGTGCCGGCCACTTCATAGCTTCATATCTTTATCTTCTTCTCTGTCCTCAGGTACTTTGTCTCTGTCTTATACCGGTGTTTTAGCAATGACAGAAAATTGCCTTCTGATTCAGTTGTGACTATAGGTCTGGTAGACTTCATCCTTTCAGTTTCCCCCAGTTTCTGAGTATCTTTTTACTGTAAAAGAAACTTTACTCTCTGCCACCTTGACTTTATTTACAATTTGTCTGTAAAAAAAGACTTTTATTTTCCATTGTTGATACAGCATCATGATGTTGGGAATGACAAAGTGTCTCTTCCATACACCACTCTACTGTACAGTACTGCTTAGCCAAGGCACAGGGGTACCATAGTGTGTTCCAGAACGGCTGTTATGCAGACAGAGAAGATTGCGAGTAATCAAAAAAAAAAGTTGTAACACATGTTTAAGACTTCATCAAACTCTTTTACATATGCACAGCTTCAAATTGTTAATCTGTTTTACTTTCTCTGGAAAAGGTCTTTTTGTGTAAATCTAAATCTACAAAAGTTTCAAACAACCTTCCTTTTTTAAACCTATGGAAGTTCACAAGTCACTTTGGTAACATTTTAAACTATTTGTTGGACTTTAACACTTTGAGCTGAAAAAGAAAATGTGGATTAATTGGGTTTTCAAAACGTGTGATCCGTGATATGTAAAATAAATGTCACCTCAACTAGCATCTGAAAAGAGCTTTCAAAAGGGTTTACTTGGTCTATATGTGAGACCCATTGATTAGAATGGCTCCCTTTACAGCCAGCTTTTCCAGCTCTACGTTTTTGCCGGCAATATTGTCACCATACCCTGAATTTTCTGAAAATTTAAGTCTAGAATAAAATGTTCTCTGTATTTTCCCTTTTATTTTTCACTTTCTAAAATTGGGTAAATACCCTGTTGTCACAAGGCTGTTATAGAACTGAGGATGTGACTGTCAGGTGTTTAAAGCCATTCTCTTGCTTGTGTGTCATTTTAGATTTTAAAAAACCTACAGCCCACTTTGGATTTTGAGAAATGTTATTGAACTTAAACTGCTTTCTTGACAGACTTGCCTGACACAGAATTACATTGTAGTAACCGGAGATCTCCTTGTTTGGTTTAGAAAACAACTAGTAGTTATTGTGAGAACTGATCTGGTAAATTTTGTTTTCAAAATGGCATCAAGCAGAAAGTGCAAGTTTTGGTTGTAAAACTGCTTTTCATTGAATTTTTATGTAGTATCACCTATTTAATAAAGTACAGCTATCAAAATTTGGAAACAACTTTTAAAATTTTGTGTAAAAAAAAAAACAACTATAATTATGTGTACATGACCACAGGGTTTATGTTTCTCCTTTAAGTTACTCAAGATTTGATCAAACAATATAATTTATTTTAGGTAAACCAATATCATGATTTCAAATTACACTTTGACACATGTAGAAAAAACAACACCGACACAAAAATAACACTAAAACACAATTCTGTGGTTTTGGCTTCAATTGTGACAAGTTCAGGCACATAAAATGTGACACCCACACGTATGGTTACTTTCACCCTCTTGCTTTCCCTGACTTCCAGTGTACACACAGACAGGATTTAGCAGGAAGCTACAATAATTTGAGCCAAGCTTTTCCAGGGGTGTGACACATAACAGCAGTGTGTGTTGCCTTGGAGGAAAGAATTACGTAGGCATTTCATCTTAGCTTCTTATGAATGCTTATTTAGTGCAAAGCAAGTTTTGTTTTTTTTTCCATTGGCAAACAATGGTTTTTGTTAACATTTCAGATTTACAGAAAATGTCAAGAAAGATTGAAGTCTAGCAAGGTGTTGCTAAGACCAACTGCATTAAGAAAGAGTTGAACGAACTCATGGGTTATGTGGAGAGATGTGGCTGTTTAAATAATGTCATTTAAATGGTATGAATATCAAACTCCCACTATTTTTTTACTTTATTTTTTTAGCAAAAAGTCTCATTTTTAGGCTGGTACTGTAGTGTTGGAGGCCATTGTTTTTGCCTTCAGGTGCTGTGCTCCTTGAGAAAAAATGAGGTGTTAAAAGCACTAAATGATCCCAGATTACAACTCTCTCAGGCACAATTGGTTTTAAGCTACTTTATTCAGTTGTGTTAAGATTTCAAATATTGCAGCAAGACCTTTATTTCAACTTTTCAAATTACAGTGGTCCCTCAATGTGACACAGGTCACAGGTACTGCTGTTTCACAGATTTTTTTTAATGCAGCCATTTCTAACAGCACATAATGAAACAGTCCAATTTTGCATGTTTTTCCCCCTTTTTATATACACTAGGTTCTCCCTCCTGACTGACTGTGGACCATCGTAAATCAATGTCCTCCATGCTGGAGTCATGTACAGTACTGAATGTATTCAAATTGCCACACCAACCTTTGGTCACTAGCTTTGCTAGCTTCTTTATTTTTAATAAAGTTTTGGACTTTGTAGTATATAAAAGAGAAAATAATGTAAAAATGTTAACGTCTGTCTAAGAATACATAGTAAAGTATGGTTTCTAGGTATAAAAAGTGTGGGTTTGAGAACAGACACATTAAAGTTAGCAAAGAAAGAAAATGCATTAGGTGTTTGTTTTTGTAATAAAGTTAATTGTAGAATGTATTTCCACTGCCTTTATGTCTTTATCTATGAACGAATTTATCTATGAATTAATTTTTATCCATTCTTTTTGTACACCCGCTTATTCCTGTTTGGGGTCATGGAGTTGCTGGAGCCTGTCCCAGCTCCTGCCAGGTGAAGGCTGGGTACACCCTGAACAGTTCATCAGTTCATCACAGGGGCACACTGCAATCCTTTCCAAAAATAACATGATGATCTTGTGCCTTCTTTAATTCGTTTTTCCAAATTCATATGTGCCAACACTAACACAACATATAATAAAATTTCATCTTTTGCAACAGATGGTGCGTTCTTTTCTTTTGAGTTTCACTTAATTTCTTTATAAACAAAGCGATGATAAGCTTTCTCACTGAGCTTTATTGTGGTTTCATCAATCCATCTCAGGTAATCCCCAAAAAGCTGCGGTTGAACAAGAGTTTTGTATTATCACGTGTTAGTTTCAACCAAGCACATCTGCCATGCTTTAGAACAGTTCTCTTCTCTTGTCCTGTCTTGACACTCATCGTACTTGGCAGATTGTTTTTGGACCGTGGCCTCTGAAATGTTTTTATCACTAATATCTCTTTCAGACACATTCTGCAAATATGAAAGCCTGTCATGTCATTGTTAGCCTTTTGAACTGATGTGATAAAGTTTGGGTAGTTAATGTGCAACCCTAATTCTTAAACTCCCTGATCAACCAAATGAAAGATCACCTTTTAAAAAGACATTTTTAAAAACGTCATGCTCATCCGAGGCAATAAAACATAAAAAGATTATTTGTTGTTGTTTTTTTTCCTTGTTTGGGTTGATAAAAGATTAACTTGTGCATAAAGTTTTACATAAAATTACAATACAAAATTTGGTAAATGTTTTTCCTGAAAAAGAAAAATTGTTTAAAGGCAGTTCCATAGACTATTTGGTATCAGAAAAGTAGACAAATTAAACCAACATGCCAGCAAAAAAATAGTTACTCAACCAAGCAGCCTTTTGTTTAATCTGCATTCTTCCTGTAGATCCTAAAACAAGACAAAAGCCTGCATTTTACTTGAAGCAAAGAAAGGGTTTTCCCTTTACATCCCTTTTACTTTTGCTGAAATCTAAAATCTACCTGACTGTGGCCTTGTTTCAACACAACTGCTCTAAATATTGTGTGACTTGCAGCACTACTGACTTGAAATTCTTGTTTTTTTCAGCCTTTTTTAAAACCTTTTACTAATTTTTCCATTTCAAATTGTTTTCATCACTAATCTTTGGGATGTCTGTTTACTTTCCTTGTTTGTGGCTCAGTAGAGGAAGAGCCAAGATAGATAAAACAGCAGCAACGACTACAAAAAGATTATTATGGTGGAAACTGACTCTAGGCAGCATACTAAAGCTTATGTCAGTCATCTTATTTGATTAGGTAACAATGTTATAACATTATAGGTTCAGTTAACTTTTCAGTCATTTAGGTGATTTCTGTTCCAATTATTATCTAAATAAAACACGCATTTATGCAAGAACAAAAAGCTTCACATTACCTATATCACAACATGTCAGCTTAATGGACTTACAATAATAATCATAGTTATTATTTTCCTTGTAATTAAAGCCAAAAAACGACTTTATCCTTTAGTCTTCAGATGGTTTGAAAGTTATGAAGCCAAGTGGATCCATTAGTGTTTGTCTCTTAACTAATATCTAATGCGTCCAAGTCCAACATGTTTAAAGTCGTGTAATTGTGATTTTGATCTAAAAACAGACAATTCATTAGAAATTCTCTGCAATCAAAACCAGAGATGTATGCTTCTTTATGTTTACTAAATGAATCCCCACAAAATAAAAGCACTTGGAAAAAGAGAAAAAGTTCACATCAGTTCATTTCAAGACATCTGGCAGCTAATGTTACCAATGAACCCCATTAAAAGAAATGAGACAATAAAAATTCTGAGAAAATGTAAAAAGTTTCACTCTGTTCCTTTAATCAGCCTCGACTTGAAACTGAGATATTTCCACTCAAATGACTAAAGTGTTCCCTACTTTATACTGTGATATCTTCCTTTGTTGGGACTATGAAACTGTCACATGAGATTTATACATGTTAGGCCTCTAGAAATATAGAGCTCTTCTGGTGAGATGCATTTATCTCTGCAGTCCTCCCCTATCACACAAACGATACGCGCCTGTGTTTCCAGCAAATGCACGTCTGCAGTGGGGCACAGTGCCAAAGCCAGGGTACAGGAAGTGACGTCAGCATCTGTGCCAGATAGTGACAAATCTGACATTCCCACAAAGCCATTTCCCAAGACAAACAAACAGAACCTTCCCATGTGTGCATGCTCATGTTTGATTCTCAGTACTCCTCGAGATGGTATGATTGAGTTTCTTTAGATGAAACCCAACATCACCACAGCGGAAGATAACAAGAAAAACACACGTTTTCAACATGAGAAAAACAATGAGGAAGAGAAAGCAATAAGGAGAGTAAAATAATATTGAATAAACACTGTTTCTTTAACCATACAAAAGCTTTATAAAGGCCAAGCAACACAGTGGTTTGTTTCAATGTTATCTGCTCTGTACCCAAGATGTGCCAGTTCCCATGTGAAGAATGGGATTACACGGATCCTCTGCTCTCTTCTTTTTATTTAATACAAAGACCAATTCCCATGGACGCAGAGCCGTTTAGGGAACGTAATATTCTACCCACTTGTGATTTCCTCAGGGGGCTTTGGACTTAAAAAAGTCTGGAGCTCTGCAGTGTTGACATTAGTCCATCCACCCCAGAACCTCAAGCCATCACGACAGGAAGCGAGTAAAGCTTTTCATAAAGGTTGTGCAGGTTCACTTCATTGGCAAAGCTACAAAAACGCTGCAAAATTTAGAGCAGAAGTAAAGGAAGCTGGAGCAGGATGAAGCAGTGAGGAGAGGTAAGCTCACACTATTAGGGAAGTCGTAAATTCCCAGTCCAAGTGTGGAATCTGACGACAAATATCCCACATATTCTGCATGTATCTCACAATGACCAAAACACTATTAAGGAAGTCTACCACCAACGGTTCAGTAAACTGGAGTGTTTAAAAAAAAAAAAAAAAACTACAACAACATAAGGACTATAATTTCACTGGATCTTCTCTTTGTGTGGGGGATGTGATGCTGTAAAGGACAATTTCGGAATGTTTACAGTGGTCTCTCATTTATCGACAAGATTACAAAAATGTGTTTATCAAAAAGAAAAAATGGGGCAGAATTTTTTCATTCTGGTAAATAGATGCAGGGAAAGTAAAGAGGTTCTGACCAGAAAATAGGAAGCATGAGAGGAAAACCGACCAGTCCTGATAATACTCTCCCACCACACCTCATTACTACACCACGTTTAGTCACCAGATATTTTTAAACTTTTTTTTGTAAAACACACTATTTACAAAAAGTGGGCTGCTGTTTTGCTCAATTTTCACAATGCACAGATCTGATCTCATTCACTTCAAGACTCCTTAGTTTTTCCTTTTCTTATAGATCTCTAGGTAGCTGGTTGAAAAAACCCAAACCATTGTATTTTCCAATCAGACTGTAAACACTTGCACTTGTAAACAAATGCCATGCTAGTGAAGCGTAGTGCAGAAAGAGTGAAATTACTTTTAAAAGGCTTCAAATCTGCTTTTCACATTAAAAGTCTTGATTTTATCAGACACTGTTCAGGTTACGTTTGCAGGGCAGAGTGAATGCCGCTGTGCATAAGAGTCATTCTAATCAGTGAGTGCAGTTACACCGAACCACTAAAGAAGCGATAAAAAAAAAGCTTGGTCAAGCCACAACTGACTCAAAAAAACAGACTGGACAAACTTCAAGTCTTTTAAGAGGTAGAAAAAAAGTAAGAGTCCACTTTCCTTTAAAATAAAATGCCTCATGCTGACTCCTTAAAGTAAACTTTTGACCTCTAGAGTTTTTCCAAATGAACATCCCTCCGAGCTGCTTCTATAACATTCCGGTGTGACTTAAAAACAGAGCAAAACGGCCCCATATATGCCGGGTCTTTAAATTTAATTCACAGGCTCAGCTGGTTGAAAGTGGGGGGCTTTGGGATAATGTGTCCCATTCACTTTGATATTAGCACTCTTACATTTGTTTTGGCTCATCTGACCTCAAGGAACTCTACAATGAACAGCACTTGAAAAAATCTTTGCTGTATCGTTTACCTTAAAGTCTTTCTGGAGGAAAGGGAAGTTTTCAAACAAACCTCTACAACACACAGGTCTCAAAAACAAGATAAGTTACTAAATATTTTTCTATTATCTGTGTTTCCTGTAAATATGGTCCACTTACAGCTGAGGACTTTAAACAGAAAACACTCCTTGCTTTCCAAAACAAAACACCACAATCGTTTTATATCAAATATGACTTTTTTTTTATCTACCTTCAAAGTTCTTATCTGGACCGTTATGAGTGACAGCTTGGAAAAAGAAATAACCTATGATAATATGAAATAAAAACAAAGGCAAATTCGGATTTATTAGTCAATTATAACCTAAAAAATTCTTACTTTTATGAGACTTTACAAAAAGAGTATTGCTTCAGTTACATAATAGGTGCCTTGATATAACAGTAAGTTACTATAATCAAAAAAGCATAGCCTGGCACAATACTGCGTCTTTGTGCCAGCAAAGAAGGCCAGCATGAAGGAGGCACAGCAGAGAGAAAGGTCAAGACAGAAAAAGTCTGCATTCCACTGGGCCTCTTTAGTCTGATGAAAAAGGGGGCATAAAAGACATTGAAAGACTTGTCAGAAAGATGCACATCCTTGGGGTTTAGCACATACCAAAGGGCTGAAGGGGAAAGCTTAACTGCACAGTTTTCAACTGGAAAGAGCGATTAGATGAGCAGATCAGACTACAAATATACCTGAACGAATATTTCTGAAAAAGAAAATTCAACAACACGTTATAAAGATAAAGAAAACCTGTTTTTAATAAACACTTTGTTTTGAGAGCGCAGAAGTGTGCAAAACTCAACTAAAGCCTCAGTCAAATCTGCCCTTCCGGTAGGATATGGGCTGTTTGTGGGGAAAAAATGGGAAAACATGTACAAGGGACGCAGGTGGCCCACACGAAATATCAAGGTCATAGATCGTTCCGTATGTCATGGTGCCTCTGTCAGTTCTCCTCCCCCTCCCCTCTCTGCTTGGCTCCTGATGCGACATAGCTGTGACCACTCAACTCATCCCCTGCCTGCCTTCATAAGGAGATCCTGAACCAGCATTCAACGCCAGTTCGTTGCCCCTGATGGTGCATTGCATGGACTTCACGTTCAAAGCCATTGTTTCCAAGCCTATGCCTAAAGTCTCGCTCTTACCTTGTCTCCAGGAATCCATTACCACGAGTGGTCGCCTGAGTCTGCTGCAATTCCGGATCCCAGTCTCGTACTTACCTCCTGTCAAGCCACGAGCCTCTGCTGGTACTCCAGTCTCGCCACGGTCGTATCCACCCATGACGTCACGAGCCACAGGTATTCTCCATCCTCGTCGTGGGCCCTCCTCGGATTCGGCTGCTTCGCCTATAATCTACAGAACCACGAACTGAAAATTAAACTATTTCAACTTACCTCAAAACTCACCTGTGTCTCCTTCCGGGTTCCAGCGTCTGGGTCTGTTTTGTCCCGCTAGCCATAACAGAACAAACTGGCCCTACTCCTGACCCAGCTGACCCGGAAGACCTCAGCCACTCCATCTCACAGCAAGGAATCCAACTCAACCGGCAAGTGGATGCCATAACTCATATGTCTTCAGCGCAATATGACCTTTACCGTCGTATGGAAAGTATTTCACAAACTCTAAATATTTTAAATGGACAATTTTCCCATACCACAGCTGCCACGTCCCATACGTCCATCAACAACCCGAACACTTCCGCTTCCAGGGTCCTCGACCGCACCGGAAAACTTCCGGCTGTAACCGGAACCATTTCTTGGTGACATCGAAGCCTGCGGTGGGTTTTTGCTACAATGCCAGCTGATCTTCGACAAGCTCCCAGGTACTACCAGACCGATCATAGTAAAATCCCGCTGATTATAAACTCTCTTAGAAATAAAGCTCTTCATTGGGCCCAAGCATTTGTCTCAGCTAATCCCATCTCACATCTATCCTACGATCGTTTCATCAATGAATTCCGTCTTATATTCGATCAACCTCGTAAACAGGAGGAATGCAACAAAAGAAAGGACAGAGAAAGTGGCTGTATTCCTCGTCGCCCACAATCTTCTCGCATACAACGTTACACGTACCAAAAGTCGAGCGAAAAAAATTGACTGCAACAATCTAAATCGGACCCTACCGCTCAGTGGAAACACCCATATGAGTGCGTGTGCATGTGACTATTACTATTATTATTATTATGTGTATTATGTGACTATTATTTAACCTTTTTGGAAAGTATAAAATCTGTAAGTTTGCATATTAAAAATTAGACCTATTCAGTTTACTATATATCTAGAGTGGTGACAGGAATTGTCTGTCTTTCGGTCGGCTGGGTAACTCGGTTGGTAAGGTGAGAGACGACCACGCAGGAATCCAGGCTTCGATTCCCGGAGGGGAATAAACAATGGTAATGGGGGAATTACCATATCAATTAGCATGATACCTTGGGCAAGACCCTTAACGTTACCACCTACCAGCATCAAAGTGCAAGTTATCCCGTAGGCGTGAACTGGCAGCCGTGCCTCTACCATCACCAAGTATGAATGAAGAGTGGATGAATAATGGACACAATGGAAGCGCTTTGAGCGTCTGGAAAAGTGCTGATAAATCTAATCCATTATTATTTTTTCAGCATACTAGACTACTTTAACTATTCGTTCATCCATTTTCTAAACCCGTTTTTTGTCCCTTTTGGGGTCACGGGGCTGCCGGAGCCTAGTCACTCGTAAGCGAAGGAAGGGGACACCCTGGACAGGTTGCAATCACACACAATCACATACACACTTGCATTCACACCTAAGGACAATTTAGAGTAATCAATTAACCTATGAAGCATGTTTTTAGACGGTGGGAGGAAGCCAGAGTCCCAGGAAAACCCTCGCAAATGCACGGGGAGAACATGCAAACTCCACACAGATGGACCCATTGATGTTCTGTTTCAGGTCTCCCAGCCAGGATTTGAACCGGGCCTTCTTGCTGTGAGGCAAAAATGCTGACCACTGCCCTGACTCACGATGGACCCAAGAAAACATTACTGAAATATCTAAAAGTTCTTCTTTTACTTTTATTACTTACTATTTCCTTCAATGAAGTCACATCACACATAACTCCCCACAAACTTTGGTTCTGTTTTTTTCTTTCCACAAGACTGTGACGAAACACAATGGAAAGCATACAATCATCCCAGCTGTCTTTTATTACTGCCTCTGACCAAAATTATTTACACGTCTGCGTACTGGAGCTATGGAAGGAGAACGTGAAGAGGCCAGCAGTTTGGTTGCTCCTTCAGTTTTGCATCAGAATCTGTTTAAATTGAGACAAAGGTTCATCAAACTTTTTTGAGTTTTTGCATTAAAGAGGAACTAATTAAAACCAAATAAATATTTATTCTTAATCAAATTAGACAATGTCGGGGTTTGGTCAGCAAAAGCGGTAAACAGTCAGGGTCAGAAAGCCTGCCTCCCACTTGACAACAGTGTTCAGATAAAGGCTGCACCATGGGGGAGAGCAGACCTGTAATTAGACACAGCCAGGACTCCCGTTGCTATGTAAACATCCCAACCGCTATGTCTAGTGCTGTGCTGCCTCAGTGCTCTGCCGTTTTAGCTCCACAGCATGAATCAGAGGCCAACATCTGGTTTCGCGTGTTGGAAGGGACCTTGCCGGTTTGGCACACTGTCTGTGTGTGGAGTGTGTCGCATTAGATCAGTCATCCCTCGCCTGCCTCTCTCCTCCTCCCTCCGACTACCCCTACTCTCATGTTACAATGATTGCACAATGCATTCTGGCCGCCCTGACTCATGATGGACCCAAGAAAACATTAGGGATAGAGACAAACCTTTTCTTCAACTGTGAGAAGAGAAAAATGCTACAACCACTCCTGGCATCACAGTGAGTCTTGTCTGCCAGTGGAACTATAAAAAGGCAGACAGAAATAAGCAGTTTGCCTTACTTTAAAGGTTAAAAAAAATACATGCACTGACTACAAAACACTCTTGATTCTTCAGGACTTCAACATTAACATAAATTATGTTTTAATGAATCCATCTTTTTTTTAATTATCCTAAACAATGACATTTTTTATTGAGTTTTAACTCAATTGAATGCTTTTGGTAATACCTGAATAATGCAAGAGCTACATCATATGAACACTTTAAATTTCCATGTGGGCGTTGTTCTTAAGGGATTTAATTTCTTTGAAAACGGCAACCCTAACTCAAATAAGCATAAGTGTTCATTTTAGCCCCCTCACAACTCCAGATATACCTACATTCCAGAGTTTTTTGTTCGTCTTTGTTTTCCATTGTTGCATTTCTAATTTATTTTCTGTCATAGAGAACAGTGGTCCCCAGCCTTCTAAGGCCATGAACCGGTTTACTGTCAGACATTGTTTCAGAGTCCGATTAATTTAGCTTCCAGTTTCCCTTAACTTTTGAGAGATAAAGTTCATCTTCATCCTCTGCAAAATGTTTGCAGCCTATTTAAAGTGTCTTTGTTAAACCGATATTGTGAAAAACTAATTTAAATGTGATATAGACATTCCCTTAAGTATCAAAGTGTGTTAAAGTGTTTATATTTATCACTTACAATTTCTCTCAACAACAGGTCAGAGCAGTCGATTGGCTTCTGTTTGAAGCCTCTTCCTATTCTCTCATTTAGACTGCTCAGTATGAACTATTACACTGGAAACCCATTAATATAATGTGTTGCTAAGGCTAAATTAAAGTACGGTTAAACAATGTGGCCTTTCTGTATTTAGCTAATATGACTCGGGTTTATTTCAATGTTTGCAAGTTCATTTCAAAATTGTAAATTATGTCTCCAAGTTTGATGTTTTTGCTTTTCATTTAACAGAGTTGTAAACAGCCGCTTTATAAAATACTGAATGAAACTAAACTGAAACTACTTACAAATGGTGATAGTGGTGTGTTAAGAACATAAAGCTGCTTAAAGTTCCAACCTGTAACAAGAACACTTAATTCTTGGTTTGCAGTTTGATAAAAGAGAGATCAATGCAGACTTATTTAAGCATTACATAAAAGGCTCACATGCTAGTTTAAACGCAATTATGGGGATTCAAAGTAACAATGGCAGATAACACCAAAATACTTACGTGGGAGTCTTCTGGAAAGACACACAAAGCCACGAATTAAATAAATGTAACAAGTTAACATAGCTAAAGGCTACTTCAGCAGTGATTTTTACTCTTGCAAAAGTCATTCAAAAGTTATTAAACAACCAACTAAAGGATAAAAACAAGACAAAATTCCCAAACTTTGTGAGTAAATCTTTGTTTTAAGTGTACTTACTGCCAGTGGACTTTGGGAGAAAGGTTAGTCAGTTGTCCAATTGTAAATATCAGTACCCTATGACACAGTATAACAATGCATTTTGCAGTAAGAGGAAGAATCCAGAGGAAAACTTCACAAGGGGCTTCATTGTGTTCTTTATCCTGGCATTGTGGGAGAAATTATGTTTGCGTTGCCCATTCCAAAAACCGACTCCACTGGCTTGTGTGAGTAAAAGTCAACCCTCCAGAGTGCCATTGTAATCTTCAGAAATGAACTTTCCAAAAACAAAGGACAGTAGGAATGAAACTGGAGGCACAAGACTGAGACATTGAGGACAATTTGGCATAAAATGTAAAAAGTGACATTTTTGCATTATCTGCAGAGTCTGTAACTGTTTTAATAGCTGCAGTTCACTTCAACTACTTTAAACAAACACTGCAAAGAAAATCATAAAGAAAAGGCTCTTTGAAACAGGATAATTTTGAGCTTCATTTGAATGAATGTTCTGGATGTCAGGAGGAAGAGAGTTCAAGAGTTAGGGGGCAGAACAGGGGGGCTCTCTTAAGGTGTTGAGGATGGCAGATTGCACCATCAGCGCTTCTTAAGTTTTAAGGATAAAAAAAAATTAGCAATACTTTGTGTTTATCAATGTGCAACCAGCAGCAAGACGCAAACTTGTCCAGTAAGTTATTTAAAGCGTCATCAGCTTTAATGGCATTTTGTCATGGATTGCCTCTTGGTTTTTGCTTTTCCTCGGTTTCGTTCTTCCCAGGTTGGCTGGGACTTTTCTGATGCCTTCCCCCTCTGGTTCCTCCCTGAAACAGTCACAGCTGCCATCTATCACTAATCAGGTTCTCATTATTTAGGAGGTGGCTTTTCTGTTGTCTGCATTGGTGCGTCTTATATTTGTTCTGAGTTCTGCCTCGCCTTGTTTCAATTAAACTTTTGGAATCATTATGGCTGAGTCTGAGTCCGTCCTCCATCTGGGTTTCAATCTGTTTGCCTGACCGTCACACATTTGGCCTGTCGTCTGTGGTTACACACAACGACAAAGCCTCTTGTATGATATGAGTCAAGAAATTCCTTTACACCACTTGTAGTGTTCTCCTGTTTGATCAGCAGAAACACTGTTAGAAATTGTTTTTGCTGGTAAAAAACCGCTCGAGCTTTGACTCCACCAGTTGCTGAGGCAAAATCATGCAGGGTGTAAACATGTAGACTCCGGCTTGTGCACCTCATTTAAAGAAAAAATGTTTAAAGCATACCTTCTAGGCCTTGAATGCAGCTTTTAGTCATTCCGGTGAGAGTTCTACTGGTGCTTCTTTGACTAATTTGTTTACTTGTGGGCTTCACCCACATTCGCAGCTCGTACTTCCTCTCAATTTTCCTCACAGCGCGTTTGCTTCAGGCTGCAACTATTGTCCGGAATTTTTTTAATGTCATGGTTTGTTTGCTCTAAATAAACAAACCCTTTCTACACTATCTAAGAAAGCACTGTTATAGCAACCAAATTGTGGGACTTGTTTTCAATGAAATTGGTTTGTTGTTCTTTAAAGGTGATCTAGAAAAAATGCTGAGATAAGCTGAGCTCAAAAGTAGCCCTGCTGTGTGTTTTTACTCTCGAGTGAGCAAGTTAGAACTTCCTAGAGTGTAAATCCTCCTTTCTCCTGACTCTGCATGCACTACCTTGAAAGGCATGCCTTAGAAAGTGGAAAACCCCAAAGTATGAGTAAATACTGACTGCATGTCATCACCAAACAATACGACCTGGTGTTGAGAAAAGTCCTTGCTATTGCATGAACTTCAGCATGATTACCTAAATATTACTGTATTTTCTTTCTATCCACTAGCCCATTTTTTTCAAAAATGCATGTCATATAAACAGATAAATGATACCCAATATACTTTTTGTTCACAGATGAAATATGACCAGATCAAAACAAATTTAAACATAAGTGTTTTAGCATTTATTCAAATAACTGTAGCTGTAAAACAAATGTAATAAAGCTTCAAGTTCTCCAGTTCAGATCAGTTTGTGATGAAAAAGAAAAGTAAAAATGAGGGCTTTCAAAATCAAATTCTTTAAATGTGATCTAGAAAAAATGCTGAGATAAGCTGAGCTCAAAAGTTCAGTTTAAGGCAATCAAAATCTATCACAATGTTTAATCCAGTCCAAATTTTGATATTCTGTAACTGTTGTGAATGCTTAACCCAGAATGTTGCTAATTTGCAACATACTATTTCATCCAGGGCTCCACTCCACTTGTTGTGCAATTTTTAATTACATTATCATAACCACTAGTGCACTTTCCTTTATTATTTTTTTATTGGACTGTAAGTTTTTGTAAATATGTGACACGTTTAATCTTTTTGACCTGTACATAGTATCATGCTCTATTTCCTATCTGTAATGCTGCTGCAGCATCGGAATTTCCCCTTTGCGGGACAAATAAAGGGTTATCTGATCCCAATTTAGCATCACCTTGAACAAAAAAAGCACAAAATAATATATTTTTTTTATATAATTGTAAATAACTTCTGGCAAAAAGGGTTTAATAGTATATACAACATAAATCTGCTTGGTCTTACGATAAAAAACTACTAATTCAGGTTTTCACTTTAGCTCTGCTAATGCTGAAGGTCTGTTTTTTCTGCAGGCAGAGCTTGGTCTAACAGCGTAGGTGGATGTATGAGCAACAGGAACAATTTGGGTGGTGTAAAAATAATTTGGTGGTGGTTGTTTAGACGGTCTACATTCATCTGTCCTTTACCAGTAAGACTCTTCTGCTGAAATTTATGTGGCCACCACTGACTGCTGAGTAAGTTTTTATGTGAATTTAAAAAAAAAAAGTTGTGTTGTGTTATTTTGTGCACAAACCTACCTGCAGATGCCAGGCAACACGCTGCAAGGAGTAACACAGGGAGGTAGGATCTTCGACCCATCGTTTTATCCTGCAGCCTCCAGTATGATTCAGGTAGAATGAACCAGACGTCTGTTTTCCCTCAAAGGTTGCCTCCCTTTGAATGGGTTTCCAGGAAGCCGGCTTTAAGCTCCAACTACAGAGTGAACAAAAACAGAAGATGTCAACCGGAAGAAATCCAATCTGAGTGTGTGGACAAACAGTGGGAACTGGGCTTCCATAATGTTTTTATTTTGGTGTACAGAAACAAGACAAAAGAAGAAGTAGATTGAATAAAAGTGGATCCAGTTGGTTTTGTGGTTATCTCTGGTTTGTTAGGATAGTGCTACATCCAGCTTCCCAAGCTGTTAGCTGACCACACAGTGATAAGAATGTAGGCTTCTTGATAGGTTTGACCTTCTTAAAACTAACATTTCTTCAAAGTAAAAAAAAAAGACCAAAACAACAGAGATATAACCATCCAAACATTTACCATTTAATCCCCTTATGGGCTGCTGGAGCCTTTTCCAGCTACTGTATGGTGAAGATGGGTTAACCACCAGTCTATTGCAGGGCCACACACTTACAACTTAAGAGTCACCAGTTAATCTGGAAAGCATGCTTTTGATGAAGCATGAACAGGGAGAACATGCAAGCTTCACACAGAGGGGTCACAGCTGGGATTTAAACCAGGGCCTTCTTGTTATGAGGCATCAAGTGCTAACCACTACCCAACGGTGCACTAATAACCATAACTGTAATTTTACAGAAGGATGTTAAGTTCATTGTGAGAAGTTCCTAAAGCTAGCACAGTTAGCACATCAATAAATACAAGTATGGTCTCTTAATGAGCTTTTCAACATGCTTATTGACATGCTTATTGTTTGCTGATTGCAGAAAGAACATGTGTTTTCATTACACAAAATGAAACAGATTGAGCTAAACCTAATAACAAAAATTAAAATACTGTCATTGATAAAATCTGCATTTACCTCTAGCTATAATATTTATACATAAATGCGTTCATACTGAATAAGGGCGGGCAGAACTATTTAATCTGGTAGGTTGGTTTTTTTTAAACACCCTAACCCATTTATTAACTTTTTAGGAGAAGTAAATCATTTATCATAAAGTCAGCATTTAGTTCTCCCTAAAAGTTAGTAACTGAGTTATTATGGTTTTCTTTTAAACATTAAACCACATTTACTTAATTTTCGAGAGAAGTAACTGGTGACTTTAAGAAAAACTTTTGACTAAATGACTAAATTACAAAGGGCAACAAAGAATAACAAAAAAACACAATTTCACATCCCCTCCATCATTTGCAAAGTAACGGTCAGTCAGTTTACAGGCTTTGGAAAAAGAGTGAAAGAGAACTGTAAACGCCACTCATAAAACTTGACCTCCGAAGTTGCCCGGAGCCACAGCAGCCCTCACATGCATGTGTTACCATCACAGCATGGGGTTAGTGAGGGTAAGGGGCAGAACTAACAACAGTTTTTATGCTGTATCAAACACTTTAAACTGAGGTTGTGACTTAAGACATGGGTCAGATAAAAAACAGAAGAGAAATGTTGTGTGAAAATATCATTTAGTACATTTGAAGGTTTTTTTAAGTTTTGGTGGGTCCCATCCAAAGCAGCATTAAATAAAAGCCAGAGTCATGTTTCTCTGACCTTCACACCTGGTTGTAGATATGTGGTAGATTTTGTGAGGCTTGGTGTGAAGTTGAAATCTCTTTAACTATAACTGTAAAAAATACACAACTTTTTATGAAACCATAGACACATTTCTTTATAAATGTAAATGTGTTGCTAACTTTTAAAGACAACAGTATGCAAATGATTATGACAAAGCCAGATCTATCAGAGTTATCCAACTGGAGGGGATGTCAACAGGTGACGGTTTTAAAATGTTACATTTTAATTTAAAAATGGCAGACGCAACAACGACAACACAGCCATAAGCAACAGATTTGAACCTTAACCACTAACAGCACAGCTTAGAATAGAAACTATTATGTTTAAGTAGATGCAATGGCTGCGCAAAAACATAAGCACAAACAATAGGATTTAGGATTTTTATTTTGCAAGATGCAGCCAAAAAAATGTCCATTTACTTGAAAACCCAAACAGGAAGTATATCTGCTTTTTGCCTTAACATGTCGGCTCAGTTTTGCAAAGTTTACAGAAATACCATCAAGCAGATTTCTTCTATTTTTTAAACCACTGCAACAGCCAAAGTTAACCATGTGGATAGCTATGGCGTCAAATTTCTGTCAAAAATAGCGCAAGCATTACTCGGTTCTTACATTTGAGCCCAACTGCCCTCGTCCACGTAAACTCCTGCTCCAGTGTGCGTGGAACAGTACTCCACAGCAGGAATGCAATCCCCAAAGGGCATAAACAGTGCTCCATGCACTTTTGACAGCTTACCTCAGGAGAGCAGTTTTTGGAGGGTGTTTCAGACAGCTAGAGGAGGAAAGTCAGTATTTACACCGATCGGTTGATTCAGATGTCTTCTTGATACTTAAGGCTGTTCTGTGATTGGTCATTTTATATAACGGATTAAAAAGTCCAGGGTGTCCCCTGCGTTCGGCCGTAAGTGGCCGGCATAGGCCCCGGCAGCCCTGTGACCCCGTAAGGGCCAAAACGGAAGGGGATGAATGAATGAATGAATGAATGGATTAAAAAATCTTCAGACCAACTTGTTAGCATTCTAGAGAACAGGGTTTTGATGGAATCTGTATATCTTTCTGCACATCAACGCCCCTCTAAAAATTGCAATAGAAGTGTGCAGCACTCTGTGAGCCACTTTGAAGCTGTAATATACAACAGAACAAAAAAGTACAGAACAAAATAGTACCTCAAAGTTATTATAAGCACATAAAAAGCAACTAGAAGCAAAGAAACGGCGACTACTTGACCCAAAGGTAGTCAATTTTCACCGGGTGCCGGCTACTATTGGGGCCCCTGCTTACTATGTTTTATATGTTAACATATTTTCTTTATTGCTACTTTTTTGCAATGCATTGGTTCTCCAGCACCATGGAGACAGCAGGCATGGAGCATTGAGGTGTGTTTACGTGCTCATGAGCCTGCTTTGACGTTGCAGAGCGCTGTTCTGCACACAGGAGGAGGATTTTACAATGACGAGGGCAGTTCTGCTCAATTTTAAGAGCCTGGTAACTCCATGATTTTTGACAAAAATTTGAGTGCGCCAACCGTATTGGTTAGCATTCTTAGCTCACAGTGAGAAGGCCTTGGTTCAAGTCCCAGTTGGGACCAATCTGTGTGGAGTTGGCATGTTCTTCCCATGCACGCATGGGTTTTCACTAGGGTTTCACTGTGGGTTTTCCTCCCACAATCCATTGATTATTCTAAATTTGTCCCTGGCTGTGAGGGTGTGCACGTGCAACAGACTGGCGACCTGTTCAGGGTGTACCCTACCTTTGTGCTGGCTCCAGCATCCCCATGACCCCAAAAGGGATTCAGAGGGTTCTGAAGAAGGAGAAGCAATATTTTTTATGATGCCACATAATAAAAAGCTATACATTTGCTACTGGATCACACAATGAAGGCTGGATAGGTTGTCCTGGCATCAAATCACACAGATATGACACTTCCTGAATATTTATTAATGGTATGATCCAGATTAGTGGCTTCTGCAAGATTTTAAAAGTAGATCAAGCTGCACTTAAGGCGACTCCTCTAAGATCCAATTCCATACTGAACCAGTGCAAGATGCCTCTTTTGGTGTACTCTATAAATTGAGTAGTGATAGAGGTTTGTTGTGGTTGCAGTTAATGTGTGCATGAAAACATGTTAAATCCAAAATGTTAAGGATTCAAAGACTAAAAAAATGTAAAATGCAAAAATAATCTCTGTTTGAAAGTTAAGGAATAAAAAACGATTGATCCATTACATTTAACATGAGTTTTCATAAAAATAGTATGCTGTGGTCATATTTATTACAAAACACATCAGTATAGGCTTTTTTTTTTTTTTTTTTTTTTTTGCTAATGGCGCTTCGTGTTTGTTGCTGTTTACATAACCAGCAAACAACAGAAGACTTCTGCAGAAGATCAGATCTGAGAACTGTAAATAATGTAGAGTAGAAGAGTGTTTCCCACAGATTTAAATAGTAGTTGCTCAAGATTATTTAAGGGGAAGCTGCGTAAAGCCTTTTTGGGGCAGATGGATATGTATGTGTGTGTGTAATTATGAGAGAGCAAGCCTGAGTAAATCAGTATACTGCAGCTATGCTGAGAAAATAAAAACATTTTTTTTTTTTAAATGAACTAATGCACTTTTTTTTTTTAAATCAGAATATTATGAATGATTGCAAGCAAAGGGTGATTCTAAAGATATGTAGTCCAAACAGACCTGGGCAAACTACTATACTTGTTTAGGGAAAACATCCTTTTGAAGTTCTGGGTTAAACAGCAGTGGAATCAGCAGATGTGCATCTATGTGAATCATGGTAAACCATAAAGTCTGCCTGGGAAATGATGCACGAAGAGCTGCATCCCTTTACTATGAATGACGCTTGGCAAGCACAAAGGAGCCTTTCACTGTGTGATGGCTGAAGAGGCCACAGAGGTATTTTGTAAGATCTTAACAAATTTTACACATTCAGCCAGTCGGGAGGAACCATTGCCATCTACTTGATTTATGATTTTGATGACGATCACATCCTCCTTCACAAAACCCACAACCTGTGGTCCGGTACCTTTGAGGATAGCAGGGACAAGATGAAACAGGTTCTATTCAGTTTCTTCTCCACTCAAACTGAGATAGATCCTCACGAATGAGATGAGATTTAAAGGGGCAATTTTATAGGAATCCCCATAAAATCTATGATTTACACAGACTTTTTTTCAATCTGCACTGTCTCCTAACAGCAAATGTTTCTCAGCAAACGCTCAAGAGTCACGGTGCTGGTTTTGTTGTGGAAACACGTCAAAAACATCCCATGTGACTTCTGCTCAACCCTGACGGTCAAAGCTCAAAGACCTGGATCTGGAAAGCACATCAGAACATGCAGACCTCTGACCGAAAGAAAGCTGCATACCTGCGATGGCCTCATCATATCCACATGCTTTTAACCATGTCATTGCAAATATGTGTGCATCCTAGATAGTTACTCTGGTAGTTAGGAGGTTAACATAAATATTAGGAATAAACAATGTCTTTTTATATATTTAAAATAAATCTAACCTGACTCTTATTCCTTTTTTAATTATATTCTTCCACTTTTAGCCTAATATATATGGTAAATTGTGCTAACCCTGTTTTGCTTTTTCAGACTGCCTTTTGTACACCAAACGCCACGGAGGAAGACTAGCCTTTTAGTTTGTTCTGTTTTTACATATCCACTTTAAACTTTAAATAAAACTACACACAAAAAATAAACGGTTGTTATTTTGCAAAATACCATAGCTACTAGTCCTAAAACCACATGCCGGGAGAAAATAAGAGTGATCAGTTAGATGTACTCTGTGTACGAGGGTCCATCACTGCACAAACCTGCAAAAACAGCTTTAAAAAGGGAAATATGGGTCAATAAAAGTGTAGGGAAGTGAGCAGAAAGGAGGTTTATGCATGCACACCTCTATAGAATGAGTGATTTGCACATTTCTTAAGGGACTGGCAAAAAGGCAAATCTGCTTTGTACTTCAGCAAGGAAATACGTTTCTTACTATGAAATAAATACAAAGCCAGGATTGCCTAATAACAGTTTTGTATTACTTTGTCATGCAGCGATGATATCATCGCCTTTTATCAATTACTGTGTAGATGGATTAACAGCAGATGTGAGTTGTCACTCATTGGGGTTTTTTTGGGCCAATTTAAAGAACGTTTTTCCACTTTTTGGTCAGTGTGATCTCAAACAGATATGAGATCACCAAACCCCAACTTTTTTTTCAAAACAGAGCGGCCATACAACCCTGACAAATAATAAGATACATCCAACTAAGGCTTTTCTCTGGCTGAAATATCCATCCCCATAGTGCAGATGTCTCAGATATATTTAACTAACAGTCAGATAAGTCAAACTTTATTCAACTCATTTACAAAATATTTGCAGCCCAGTAGGAATTACTCCTCCAGGCTTTTGACTACAGTACCCATAATGCTCCAGACAGTGTGGTTTTGAAGTTTACCAAAGTTGAACACTGACAGATTTTAAGCGACGTGTGTCAAAGAAAATCAATTTGAGGTCAGTAAGTACAACAAGAATTCATACTAAAGGTGCATCGAATATTGTGGTGGATGGTCTATTATTGCACAAAATTCAAAGATTATAAGACTGCCATATGGTTCAAAAAATGGTAAGGGTCACTTAATAAGCTCTGATTTCACTTTTTTTTATTCACACATTTCTGGCTGAGCAACAACAATAAAATAAAGAGTGTGTAGTTTTTTATGTTGTTGACTTCAGACTACCTACTTCTACATTTGCTGCATTGAGATGATCCTATGTGGCACAGGGTGTCTTTTATTTTAAAAGACATCATGTAGAAAGAAAAAGCCTCTTATATTTATGTGTTATTTATGCAAAATATAATGGTTAATTTATAATATAATCTGTTTGACTGTCTGATAACATAAATGTAAAGTGATGTCTTATTTTTCTACAGGGTGAGGAAAGACTTTGTTGATCATACTGGGTTGTGGTTGGAGAGAAACTGACCCTAATGGCTCTTTATAAGTGTTAAAAGTGGTAAACCCCACTTCTATACAAATGATAAAGCTCAGGGAGGAAAAACAAATTAAAAGCACAGTGGACAGGTACCAAGATTAGAGTAAAAAAAATCAGAAATAAATTTTAAAAAAAAAGTAAACAGGATATTACCAGATTACAGAGAGGTTAGAAGAAAGTCTGACTTCTTTGGAGAAAAACACAACACAAGTGCCTATATCTGACTGCTAGATTTTCATCAAAAGCTGAAAACAAGTTTTAAAAGAAAATGTAAAGTTTGATTTTTTCTGGTTTTGTGTGTTAAAAGTGTGTTCTACTAAACAAGTTTCAATAACATTTTAAAATTGGGGGAACCAACAAGCTCAAACTTTTACGTCAAAAAAGGACGAAATACGGCGTCAGAGTTTTTCGGTGTGTGATGGGAACGAACTGTAAACAAACAGCAGCATCTTAACTCTGCACCTTTATTTATTTATTTTTTTAATCTTCATTACTAAAACACATTTTTTTAAAACCCCTCAGTGGCTCAAACTACCCAGTATCTGCCCTCAACCTGTGTCTGCTCTGCTGTTGTCGGGACGGTTTCGCCCGGATTCTGACAGTCACGTTTCAGCAGCAGCGGCGGCGGCGCGCGCACAGGAGCCCCAACAACAGCCTCTCTGGTCCGTCGCACTTCTTTTTTTTTCTCTTTCTTTTTTAACGAGTAAATCACGGGCCACCCAAGACATTAACCAGATCCGCTAAAGATAACAGAAGAGGAGAGGAGGAAGAGCAGCGTGTCAACAGATGTTCCCCTGAATTCATGAGCGGCGAACTTCACACAGCTAGCTAAAACACACACACATACACAAACTAGCAGCCAGAATGACAGTCTTCAGCAGAGCATGCTCTTCTGCTGGAGTTTCAAAGACAAGCACCAGTCAAAACACCGTTAAACTATGAGGAAGAAGAACGGACGTACCACCACCAGGCAGTCTTCACGGGGGGAAAAAAGCTCAGTCAAACTCCTGCTGAAGTCGCAGCTGGGAAAATAAAGGTCCTTCTTCTCGGAGATACACAAACGTGTGGCTGAAGACCTGCACAGACAAGGCGAAGGGGCAGACAGACGGATTTTTTTCTGCGTTTTAATCCTGTCTGACAGACTGACGGAGTTTTTACTTGAGAGCTTCTTGGGTAGGGGCGGGGCTTGGAGGGTAGGAGGGGAGCGCGCGCGAGTAGGGCTCGTGTAGACCGTCCCAAAGTGGAACGCAGCTTCAAACCCCCGCACGGAGACCGCACCGTCTTCCTGACACGCATTACTCGTACTACTGTGTGTGGGGAGGTGTCAGACTGACATTTTTGCGGTGTGAATGCCCCAGTTTTCTTTCACTTGTTTATTTCATATCATTTGACAAACAGATAACTATTTCCTGTAGTCCTTGATGTACTAAAATGCTGTCCAGGGGTTTGGGGAATACATATTTTTACATTTTATTTATTGTTTTATTTTTAATGTGCTTCATTACATATAACAAATTATGAAAAACTATTTTATTTGTTAAACTTGACTGTGATGCGTGGAGCAGGCATGTCCAAAGTCCGGCATGTGTGCCAAATGCAGCAGCATTCACATTTCCAGGCCCCTGTCCTATAATCAATAATATGTGGATCCCAGCATTTTATAAGAATTGTGATTTCTTGATTTTGCTGGCTAAATTACGTTAGCAAACTTGTGGTCACTTGACTTAGAGCCTTAAGGTCCAAAACAAGCAGAACATATTTATTAGTTCCTGTGATCAAAACCACTGTTGTTTGTACTTCTAAATAAGATAACTACATGTGTTATTTTCCTGTTTACATGATTTATTTCAAATATGAAATTCTCAGTAATTCTGGTATTAATGTATTTAGACGTATTTCTTTTTTATGTGAAGAAATGAAAAGTATCCCATTGCAATTAAATGGTTATTAAATAGTTAATTTGCATTTAATGTTATAATAAGGGTTCAAAGAATGCTGATCGATTGGTTGGCCTCTTACATTTTAATTTGACCAAATCTGGCCCTTCTTGCAAAAGTTTAGACACCCATGCTTTTGATGTATAAAAAACAAAAATGGTGCATTTGCACTGGTTGTTTTAAATTTGCCCAGCTGGTTCATTGGTTTGGATGATTCTCTTGCTTAGGGAAGTGTGAAAGCTCACCTGCACTCTTGTGCAGACCAAACATGTGGCCTGTGGTCCCCCTGAGAGGCAGGGTCCCTTTTCACTTGAGGGTTCATCAAAGTGTGGAGGTGAAGTAAAGGGAGTGAATGATGACAGCATCACATTCAGGGAGTAAAATATACAGCCCATTGTGCAAAACTGAAGTAGCAGCACACCCAAATAACTGTTAAATGACAAATCGAATGTCATGTGGTGTAGGGAAGGGTTGCACATGCTTATTACTGTATCACAGAAATATTGTGGACTAGCTTCTTTTTTCTTTTTCTTTTTTTCTATAAAAACCAAAAGTGAGGAGCAATTTAAAATTGCATTATTATTCCAGACAGTGTGGTCTGTTTCAGTCCTTGGTTTGATTTTGAGAGTACCGTGTGTGACCAAGTTTGACACTTACTACCTTTCTTAGCCTATTGAAACCAAGTCTGCAGGACTTGTGAATGCAACCTAAATGAATATTGTTCTGAATTTCAATTGTTAGAGATTGACTGGAGATTTTAGAGCAGGGAGGACAAAGGTCAGAAAGTAGCTCCAATGAGTTTAACAATGAGAGATCACCACACAGCACGATAAAAACTCTTAAATACCTTTAAAAAAAATCAGCAAGACACAAGAGTTTTCAGGGAATCACTAAACTGGAAATAGTGCCAGAAAACACGTAGACAAAATGCACCACCACGGAAGACAAAAAAACTGTTCCAGAGATCAAGCCAGGCAGACGTGACAGACTCAAAGTAAACTGCAGAAGAGCGTGAGGTCCATCCCGGAGAAGCGACTGCCAGCCTGCTCGGAAACCAACATAAAGAACCCAAATCAAAAAGCAAAGACACAAACCATAACAACTATTCATCATTTCTGGTGTAACATCATTTCATACAAAGAAAACTTTAAAGTCGTAACCTAAGGCTGCTTTCACACTTGGATAGACCCACTGAGCTGGTTTAAATAGAAAGGAAAATTGCTAATAATTATCCAATTGAAATAAATTACTAGTCCCTGTATTTTTATGATTTATATATATATATATATATATATATATATATATATATATATATATATATATATATATATATATATATATATATATATATATATATATATATATATATATATATATATATATATATATATATATATACACACATATATATATATATATATATATATATATATATAGAGTCCATGTTTTTCCGTTTTTTGTGTCATTCAGTCCCTGTATTTAATTTCCACACTTTGGTCCATTCAAACAAACAAGGACCCTCACTTTTAGAGAGGGCAATGGTTTCCGAATTGATCGATTGATGGTTTATTTCAAGCATTCTGATGATCTTATGCCCGTTATTGACTCATGCCTGACCCATATTTAGCTTTGTGGACTTTTAGCTGAGCTAATAAACCTGCTGCATTTGGACCCTGCCGTCTACCTGTTCTTGTGACACTAGCGCATATCCACCACATCTGTAACATCTCTGCTCCAATTTATGAAAGATCTGAATTGCTTCCCTAACCCCACATTTATCCCTCCAAGCAGAAAGATATAGGAATGATAGTGTCTTCAAATTTGGACCTTACTACAGCTCGATGACGTCATCAATAGTAGCTGATCATCTACGTTAGCCTGTAGCTGCCAGCCCTCAGAAAATACATAACAATGTAGATTTATAACTTTAAAAGTCATGCAAAAACAAAAATGCAATTCTTACAATTAAACCTTCTGTGCTTCACACACTCACATTAAGAAATGCTGTTCAACTGGCTTAACCTTTGTGCTATCCTACACTTTGACATTGGGAGTTGGGTCACATAGACCCCACTAGACAGTGTGCTGAACTTTTTTTTTTTTTTTTTTTTTTTTATAAACTTGTCCTGTCCAACAGCTGGGCAGACAGATGAGAGCTGAAGGCCTCTTGTGTTGGACATATTTTACTTTTACAAAAGGGGTTATTAATCTTCAGACAAACCAGAGGTATGTCTGAATAAACCCCTTTTGTAATCGAGGCCAAACTTTATTCATTTGAATTATTTTTGAAATTCTTTGGTGTTGGACCGGACGGAAAAGGAAAGAAGGGAAGAAGAGAGAGGGATGTTAGAAAGAGGGGGATAGGGTGATCATAGGAGGGGGGAGGGGGGTAAAACCATGAAGCAGCATAAAGCAACAAGCCACTGGATGTTTATCATTTCGGTAGAGTACAGATAGAATACAAATCCCAAAGGGGCGGGGCCTGTCCACACACACACTCAAAAGTTATAAACACACGTATTAGCTGCAAAAAATGTTCACACGTCAACATGAACACAATATAGATAACGTTCACTCACGCATACTTATGCCTACAAGCCAACTAGTGTGAGATATTTCATTCATTCACGCAAATTGTTAGTGCAAAGGTGAGCTAACACCTGTGCTCAGGTGAGTGTTCATGTTCTTCTAAATTGGATGATGGAATGTGGAAAGAAGGAGGGGGAGTGACCAGCCATCCCCACACCGAGTCCCCAATGCCACGCAGCAGCAGGCAGAGAGCATCCGCCCCCCGGGCCAACAGGACCGCCGCGAGGCCCCCAGAGCCAGAGAGCAGGGAGGCATGGAGGGAAAGAGAGCGCCGCCCCAGCCCAACCAGGAGAGCAGCCCCCCCGCAGCGCCAGGAGGGCCCAACGCCGGGCCCCACCCGAGAAGGGTGCCCACAGCCCCAGATGAGCACCCCATCACCACCCAGGAGTTCTGGGCATCCCCCCGCCCCAACCCCAGGTACGGGCCAGGACCCCCCAAGGGAGACCCGCTCGTGTGCTGAACTTTTTTCTTTAATGATTTGCGATCTTCACTGGTGTCCATGGATGATATGAAATCCTCTCCACCTTTATCTACCTTTTTCATGGTAGGGAGAACACATTAATGGTCATCTTGGCCCCATAGGATAGCACAAGGGTTAACTTGCAATATGAGTTCAATGGCTCAGCATTTTGTATTCAGAGCCTGAAAAGGGTGATAAAAACTTGTGTAGCAATACGTGAATGTGACAGTTTTGAAAGTAGAAGCCTAAAATGCGCATTTTTGTGTATTTACATGGATTTTTTATTGGGAGTGGCCTCTTGAACGCACACTGGTGGTGTGAACACAGCTTCAGACCAACCCAAATCAGACAATCCCTGCCTCTCTCTGTCCGGCTCTCATTGCACACAATCCAAAAAGATGGTGGCAGTCCATCTGAATCCATTAGCATATAAATCCAATATCATTCAGTCTGCCTGTCTTGTATTTTTTTAACTTTATACCTCACACACTGAATAAAGCACATTAACCAGCAGTGGCGCCACAAACGCTCATGATAAACATCAGAAGAGCACAGATAACTTCAAAAACAAGAGAAAGAATGCAGATTCCAAACAGCAAACTACAGCAAACGCTCTGCACAGCAGAGCTCACACCTACAAGAAACAATCCATGAAAGCTTTTAGAAAAACAGATCACCAACCATGCGGGACAGACTCTTGTAGGGGAGCATTATAACAGATAAAATACACGCTCATGGTCGCATGACATGGAGTAAAGCATTTTCAGTGAAAGCCCAAATGTCAGGATCAAAAACACACATTCCACATTCCTATGATAAGCAAAGTGATCTAGAAAAGCTGTCAGAGTCAGAGAACTCTTCACTGATCTTTAATACACTCCGTTTTAGTTTCATTTTTTGGTGGAAAGATGTTTCATTCACTTAGTTATAAAGCCCACATGAGCCAGTTGAAAAAGTGTATCTTTAAGGTTATTTTATTAGTTAACATTTGTGTTTTTAATCATCAAAAACACAAACTTATACAGAATATGACTTGTTTTTTTATTTTACTCAGCTTTGCTCATCAAAAACTAAATGTTGTGGTTGTGGTCTAGTTCATAACTGCAACCTTGACTTGATTGAATCTCTAGATGACATTTGTTTGATCCTGTGGCGCCATTGTTGCTGTTTGTCTTAAAGCAGCTTGAACAATGATCGCACTGAGAGTTCCAGCTTTCCAGCCATATCTTCCTGTTTTTCTCATATGAATGGAATCAGTCCATGTTTATCCATTTTTCAGGTAACAAAACACCATGAAGATGCAAGCAGCAGACCAATCCTTATCTGTTCTTCCTGAGAAGCACCTATGCCAAGCCCACACAACTTTTGACTCTATTGATAAAGTTTTGTTTATAGGAACTTTAAAAAGAAATCTTGTTCCTTTAAAGTGTAGGTCAGCTATGTTTCAGAAGTACCGTGGTCAACCTCTAATCAGAAATGTTGAGATATAAAAAATTTAAAAAAACGCCCCTTTCACCCTTACGCAGGTGGTTTCTCACCCAAGCTCGGGTCCTCTACGAGAGGCCTGGGAGCCTCTGTCCCTTTTTCATGACATCCCTTAAGGTGGGCACAGGGGCCTCAAGGGAATTCAAAAACACACCTGCGCTTCTTTTAAGATGCGGTTGTTCTTGTCTAGAACTCTCAACCCAAAAACCTACAGCATTCAAACAGGTCAACCCCCCTACGGGTGCATGTTACCAAGGCATTAAATCTACCTAACCTTTGTGTTTACTGAGCGGTGAATGACTGACTTCACTTCTCAGATGTTAAAATTCTCCTTCAATACATAGAGAAAATGTACATTATCTATACATCCTGCCTTCAGTGTGGACCCTCCCTCCACCAGCTTTTATGACCTGATCTACCACTAATGATGAACCCTCTTTATGGACCCTTAAGTCCCTTTCTGCACCTAAGAAGGAACCTGAGCAAATTTAAAGTTTTAGCTGTCTATTTGAGAAATAGTATATATAAATGCAGGACTAATACTTTTCCCAGCCACTTAATCCCATTTGACAAGATGCAAAACATGCTCACTCACTAGTTACATAAACTGTATGAGCTAAAGCAGACATGATGATAAAAACCTTCATTCAAACAGAGAAATCCTTTAGAAATTTTAGAGCCAACCTGTCAGACACACAAAACCAAATGAATACACAAGAGTGTGAAAAGCCTAAAGTACAGTAATGATTGAGTTTCCAGAGCAGCAGGGTGCACAGATGAATGAGATAACGAGAGGTAATTTTTGAAGGAAAGAATGGCAGACAGGAAACATGGCCCCAACAAAAGTAAAACAGATGGAATGTGAAACTTCACGAAGATCATTCAGCGGACAGTATGAGAGAAAAGGTGTTAAGACGCGTCTCACATTTAAATTAGATACAAACTGAAGGGCAAAGTTCAAGATTTAAATTTAGGGCCAAAGCAGGAAAAAAAACATTTTTAAGTCATAAAAAAACTAAAACAGGAATTCTTATGCTGAAGAAATCTGTGTTTATATGTAGAAAAGTTAAAAAAAAGGGGAAAAAAACTCTTTCTTTTTATTTAATACACAATATGCACATCCATCTTTGCAAAAGTTTGGAGGTTTGTTTTCGTGGGCGAAACACAGACACGCTGCTGAAGCCGACTCTAGTTTGACGTCATGAAACGGGCGACGCCCACAAGGAACGAAAGGTGTTGCCTCAGAGATCGAGTCGTTTTACTTCGGCGTACAAAAAAAAAAAAAAAAAATTAAAATGTTATCACATATATGGATATAGTTTACTCTAAAAAGCTTAAGAATAGCATGGTATAGGCCCTTTAAAGATGTACTCTGATCATCCTTTGATCTATTTTTGAAGCATTACCAATGGTCTTTTGTGATTATGCCATTTTTAGTCAAAATCATAAATCCAGTGTCATTTTCTAAGACATAGTTTCTGCAGAGCAGCAGTAGTTCATTAGAAATTTGCCTCTGAGTTCTGGGTGGGACAGTTGGGCATGGAGTAAGCCTGGCTTCACTTCCCATCATCTCGTTCTCTCATCTCTCTCTCTCTCTCCCACTAGCTTACAGCTCCTCACAACCTCAACCTAACAAGCGAGCTCAGACAAAGACGTACATGGATCCATTTGCCTGCAAGTGGATGCATAGAATAGAGTGGAGCAGGAAGCTTTTGGCTTGCCGTTGCAGGTTTTACAATTTTACTTCATGAATACAAACTTTTTCCATCTGTATTTTTCCGTCTGGTCCTGATTCATAGGAATAAAGAAATACTTAAAAATGCAATATTACACTTATTTTTTTCTGTATACATGTCCATGAGAAAAACGCAACAAGACCATTATGAAAACTCCAAAAAGTCGATTTTCATCAAAGTGAGTCTTTAAATATTTACCATAGTCAGATATCAATGGTTTCACTGTGAAGAAAGACAGTTTTCTGCGCAATTAAGTGTTAAACACCAGAATTTGCCCCTCAGTAAATTTCAATTGAACACAATAATAATTCATTCTCTTTACAAAAAATGCTAAAGCCATTACCCACATTCAGGATTTACTGATGAGTTTTGCTTTTTGCAGATTTATTCTTATTTGTAACAATTGTTGTTAGTAAAACACTTCATACAGTTAAAAATTCTTTTTGTTTCTCTTCAAATCTTAAACCCATTTGTGAGTAACACAGACTTGTGGGAAGAGCTGCAAAGCTGAGTATTTGTGTTGCACCCAATCAAAATCATTTTTCATTCATCTGCCAATAAAAAACAACTTATTTTGCTGTTGTATTTGACTCTTGGTTTAAGCTTTTGGCATGGTTGTCCGCAGGTGTCTACTTCAAGAATCAACATGTTGCATTTGTCTGGCATGGGGAGGACCTGTGTACAACTGGAAGTTGTTGTTACGAAACAGCAACAATAATTCTATCTTCAAACTGAACCAAGACATCCGCAAAATGAAGGGGATCAGAGTCAGACAATAAAGTGGGCATCTAACAAGCAGGTCTGCAGCTTCTCTGTCAGAGACTCAGGGAAGCTGATCAACCTCATTAAAAAGACTGGGGGTGAGGGTAAAGCTGCCACCTTGCTGATTTTTCTGCTCAGAAAAGGGATAACACTGTCCCACCTGATCCATTATGTGTTGATAAAACAGCAATGTCATCAGAGGATCAAGCTTAACTGACCTGCATCACTGACTCTCAAGAGTCTGTTACTTTTATCTAATGAGCCTCTTCTCAGACAGTCAAATTATTGGAACTCTGATGTTCATATTCATCTTTTGGATAGTTCTACTCACCCACAGTTTTCTTAGAGTTTGAATCATGCACATAGATGAAATACCAAAGGTGCATGTGAGCTGTATTGGTATTGTGTGTGAAGGTTTTTGGAGCCAGCAGGTATACTTATTTTTGAGTGCGTCGATGCGTGTGTCTTTGGACAGGCCATACTAAATTTTACAGTAATGATGAGAAACCTCCAGAAACTTGTTGCTTTGTTATTCTACCCCGTCATCATCCTCCAACTTCTGTAAACCCCTTTTCTCTCCCCTTTCTTTCAGACCCTTACCTCCATCTCTAACATCCCACTCTGACATTCTCTGTTCTTTTCTCCTTTCCAGTCCAGCAAGAATATAAATAAAGTTTAGCCTCGACTACAAAAGGGGTTTATATAAATATAGACCTCGTGTGTCAGACGATTCATATCCCCTTATGGTAACAGGAAAATCTGTCCGACACAGGAGGCCTTCAGCTCTTATCTGTTTGTGCAGCTTTTCTCAGAGTTAAGAATAAATCAATAAAACAAATGATATATTTATCATAATATTATTTTATTTTTTACCCTATTATTTCTAATGGAAATCCATTATGAAAATGATATGACAACATTTGACCTTATAGAAGCCCAAGGCTATCTTCATTAGTCCTACTTCTAAATATTTACCAGTACATAAATCATCAAATGTATCTTTGTGACATAAAACTCTTCAGAGGTTGAACCTTCAATTATTATTTTCAAAGAAATAAAGAGACTCTATAAAGCGAAACTCAGTATACAAGGGTTATACGTTCAAAAACAACCTCCTGGTGGAGTTTCATCACAGAGAAAAGATACATCTGTGAGTTTTGCTGCCATCTTGTGGATCCATAATGTCAATGACACAAACAGGACTGAGGTGTTAATGAAGAAATTAAATAAACTTAAATTCTGCAACAAATATCAGTAAAGTAAAAGTATTGTGCCATCCTAGAATACACTAGTCAAAATAGATCAATTCAGTGTATCTGAGAAAATGACATGTTTTATCTAAAGTAAAAAGCACAGTGCAGTACAACTACCTCTTGGAGTACAACTTCTACAAACATTTACAAAGGTACATGTGACTTGTTATTTCACATTTTTGCATATCAGTCATGGAAACCCAACCCCAGATGCAACATTTGGAAATATTCACTCAGAAGACATGACCCTGTAAAGATTTAGTGATGATGCTCCACTCTTCCTGCAGTCTCACATTCGTTTTTATTTACCTTTATTTATGCAGGATATGTTATTTCAGAGCTGGCTCTATTTTTCCAAGTTCCCACATTCATACCTGGGAGCAGCCCAGACCAACATCCTCCTGGAGCCACTTAGCAACTCCACTGGGGCAACAAAGGTCAAGACCTTTGCTCAAAGGTACACAGAGAGGTCTAAAGAGGAAAGGAAACACTCCTGAGTATATCTTCAGCTAAGATTTGATCTTGCCTGTACAGGACCTTGAAAAACCCTGCAGTCGAGGGTCAAGCTACATGTGCTCGTTTTAAATTACAGTTACAGTATCCATCAATTAGTATTTTTGTGCTTTTTTCTGTATTGTTAAAAAAAAAGGATAATCTAGAAAACCAAAAAAAGAAAATCCATATATATATCAAATTTTGAGAGTTTTTGTCTGTTTCTGGGCCAAAAAGGTACTATAAATGCTTTTTAAATTAATTTGAGAATCTTTCTATTGAACATTTGCAATGAGCTTATTACCCTTCACAGTTCTAACAACTCGCATGTCACATCAGCATTTTCCAAAATAAATTATTAACATTTGGAAAGCTCTGTCATTTTCAGTCAAAGATTATTTTATTTTTAATATGTTTCTGCTAAATGCTCTTGTATAGCTTGTACCACTTTTTTCTTCACATCTAGAATCCTGTTTTCTCTGAGTTTGAAGTGAAGTTTTGTTTCATTTATGTTATCTAATTAAAGAATAATACCATGTGAAGATGTTGGTACATTACAAACAAGGAGTGAGGGATTGTTTGGCCGATTAGTCAAAGGGAGCACATAAATTGGTAAGCATATTTTTCTGAAAAGATTACAATAGTGGGGACAATAGAAAAATGAAAAATAAAATAAAAAGATTATTAAGTTATTAAGTAACGTTAGTCTTCAAATCAACTTATCTTTAGACAAAGATCACAATAGACTTAAAAAAAAAAAAAGCTTCTTCTTAAATCTATATTACACCTAAAGACATTAAAATATCACAACAATATTTGAGCATGATAAGGACTGTTGCAACAGGCTACCATTAGAGTACCACATGGTACTTCTTTTACTGTGAAAACAGTCCAGACCACACACCCAACCAGTATTTTGGTTTAAAAAAATATCAATGTGTCATTTTAAAATTATGTTTATTAAATAAACTTTGTATGGCTCTGTCTTGTAGTCAAAACATGTATATCCTGTCTTTTTTTTTACCCCAACGAAATCTCTGAAAAGTATGAGTTAGAGTGCCTTTAATAAACTGGGGAATCTGGGGGATCATGGAGGCGGTGGAGATAAGAAAGCGAGCCCACACTTCCATGAGCAACATCCTCCAGAAAAAGACGGACATCAAGGGGCGGAGTCACTTGTCAAAGTTTGACAGGTGACTCCGCCTCAGTCACATCATCTGTTTTTAAAGACGTCACACACCACCACCTGATGACGACCCTGACGAAGGCGGAAGGCATTCCGCCGAAACATGTCGGTACGTTTTACACAAAACAAACCCAGTGTCTGATAAAAAAAATAAAATAATAATAATTTAAGTACTTAACTGGGGAATCTGTTTTTTTGCTCGTTTATGAAAAATAAACAATTGTATAAAGATGACTACTTCCACAACAGTGCCAGGGAGACCGATGTGCTTCTGGTGATGCCGGAGCTGCAAAATTTAAGTTCTAAGTGTAAATCCAAAGAAATAAAGTCACTTGACTTTTTCCTCACTGACTTCAGGTAAATAAATCAATTTTACTTTCATTTACTTATTTGTTTTTTACTCACACGTCTCAAACATGGAGCAAAGCAACAAAAACCTTAAGTGAATATTTTTAGAACCTAAAAGGTTTTCTAGTGTAGCATGCTTGCATGCAATACCACATTCTTTTAAAGAAAATAATGGAGGGTATGCTGTGTGTGTTTAAGAAGATCATTCTTACACACACAAAATGACTGATAAATGAAGTTAGATTTGAACTGGTGAGAAGGTATGTAGAAGGGATTGGAGATTTGTTTTTCTGTTGATGAAAAACCTCTCAGCATAACCATAAAAAGTAAAATAACTACTTAAAACAATGAGGAAGCAGGTCTTTTTTGTGGTTTGTTTAAATACACTTTGGAAAATTATGCATTTCTAGGGACATTCAGAATGCACCTTCACCAAAAGTTGTCTACATCGTTTCAGCCTCTAGGTGGCAGCACACAGGCGGTTACGGACTATAATTTCAGAAATTACGTTTACTTTAAATTGTCCAAAAATTGACAAGGACCAGAAGTCATTGTTTCTAAAGCCCCATGGGTACAGATAAATAGACAAAAAAGTTGATTTAGTTACCCTCTATGTGTACTAAAAGTATACTTAGCCTATACTTTTTAAATATTATACTGTAAACAAGTGAAAAAGTATTAGTTATTATACTTACCACACTACAAAGACGTGGGCTATAATACTTTCTATACTTAAAAAAAAAAAAAACACTTAAAATATAGGCTAATTATTTTTTGATGAGGATAAATGTGAAAGTTGGAAAATAAGTCCAAATGGAAAGCCTTTTTCCAAACTGAAATTTTAAACATAAAACCAGAAACCAGACTGTATTTAGGGTAATTTTGGACGATGTTCTATGGAAAAACCTCCGGGCACTGCCTTACTGCGAACAATGAAGCTTATGAAGGTGTTCCAGAATAACACACAAAACCAGATCGGGATTGTTTTACTGTGTGAACGGATTTTTTACTCCCATTCGCCGCGGACAGGAAATAAACGGCGGACAGGGACTGACAGAACTGCCCGCGCGCCTCCAGGAAAGAGGTTTAACTGGAAGGTGGTCGCCGTTGAAACCTCCGTTACCCATGATTTCAACTCCCGAACGGCCGGTGATATTTGGGGAAAGTTACACGGTAAAGTGATGTCAATGCTTTCAGATAACTATATTAATTCAATACTTCAATTTGAGAATATCTAATAACACTTGTTTTAATTTTGGCGCTTTTCTAGCTAGCCTTTATTCTGGCTAACGAGCGCTTACATTAGCGTTAGCTAAATGTGCCTTTTTTTTAAAGGACCAAAGATGGCGCCCCGCTAAGAAATTAAAAAAAAAGTTATAATTCAGATTATTTAAAACACTTTCTAAAATTATCATTGACATAAAACTGAACCACTTTCTTGATTTTTATGTATCTTTAACAATATCCGAAATTAATGATCGCAAAGCCACAACTAGCTGAAATTGCTGATGGGTCTTGTTAAAGCATTTGGAACTTTCCAGTAAACCTGCGCACTGTTACCATGTTTAATTCGCATTCTGGCCATTGGCTGCATCACACATGGTGATTCTGGCTTTGCTGCTGTTACCTTCCCGCTGCTGCACTGACCTGATTATGGTGACGCAGTTTACTCAGGTTAGCCGTGGAGCTAATTGGTGTCAAGAGAGGTTCAGCGGCGCGTGTCGGATGTAAACATCACGAGGATTATACCAAAGCCGATTTTTCGGAACATAAAACCATCTGTATACTTTCAGGTATCTCCAACGTTTGATTTTTACTTGTTCATCTGTTTTGCTCACTTAAAAAAAAAAAAAAAGTTTTTCTAATTCAACAACTTCTATGTTTCAAATTACTTTTGAGTTATAACTTCGGAGCAACTTTCAACAAATGAGATTGAGTTGTCTTTGAACAACTCAGCAAATTCATATGCACTTTAATCAAATTATTTATCTCTATATTTATTTATTTATTTATTTATTTATGTATTTCTTGATTGTTCAACCAAATCAAAGTATTAACTTTAGTTACATTTATAATTTTGTGGTTATTTTGTTTTTCCATTTTCAGCTAAATATACTTTTTCTAAAGCATTTTGAAAATGTAATTAAATCCTTTTTTTATGGCAGAATTCCTTTTTTTTTCTTTTCAGCTCTTTGGTTATAATATGTTGCTCTGTTTACTGTTATCCTCTAAAGCAGTGTTTTTCAACCTTTTTTGAGCCACGGCACACTGTAGCCTTGACAAAAATCCCGCGGCACACCAGCATCCAAAAAGAAAAAAAAAAAAAAAAGAAAAATCTCAGTCTGTATTGATCGACAGCCGCCCCCCGGAATCTCACGGGCATTTTCATGATAATTGTTGCAGAAAAAGCTGGAAGTTGCAGCTGTTTTTTTCTAAAAGTTGTATTAAAAGTTAAGTTAAAAGATTCAAAAACTGTTTGATGTGTGTTCCTTGTTTAAAGACGTTAAGAGGAGATGCTCATTGTGCGCTAAGACAGTCATTCTAACCCAATGCATCATGGGAGATGTAGTGCCGTTAATCCGCCGACCGCAGAAAGACCAGCTTCTCAGAGCTTCATTGTTTTGTTCTCTTGTTCCACGGTCTGACACCAGATTCTGTGGAAAGCTACACCGCTAAAGACGAGCTTTAGCTGGTATTTCTGTTGGAACTGAGCGACTTTTTGAGCTAAATCTAAACAAGGAAGTGAAGACTTCTGATTGGTCAGACTGATTGGTCAGACTGATGACATGTGATTCAGCCTTCAAGAATGATTGGTGGAGACAGTTAAAGGGGCGGGACTTTTCCGCAAACCGGTATAGCTGCAGCTAAATCGCGGTACTGTGATTCTGATCCAAATGTCTTTAATAGAATCAAATAAACACAAAGAAAAAAGTATTTTATGATCTTTCATATTCCTAACTACTTAGTGTTTTATCAGGGCCTGTTTGGATGAACAAAGAGCTGATTTCCTGGAGATGGGAAATGTTGTTAGATCAGTTAATGAGGGCAAACTCCCACGGCACACTTGACCATCTCCCACGGCACACTAGTGTGCCGCGGCACACTGGTTGAAAAACACTGCTGTAAAGTCTTGCAGACCAAAGCATTGACCAGCATCTTTAGATAGCTTCAATGTTCAAGAAATAGACTCAAGTATGAGTTGTAAAACATTGTCAGAAGCAAAAATAGACATTTTCCTCAATGTTAATCTTGCAAAAAAAAAAAAAAAAAAAAAGAATCTTAGTTTAGTAGATCATTATCAGTCCTTCTCCACTCCATTTTAATTGATCTCGTAAATGTAAATGAATCCACGTACTTTTTTTTTTTTCTTCGTTTGAGCTGATTATCTGGCTCAAAACCGTAGGGCTGGATAGCTCTGATGTTACCCGCTATTTTTGTTGCACCACTAATGTTAGCCTAGGTGTGTGAGGGGCTGTAAGATAGTGGGAGGCAGTGTAAACAAAGTGATGTTGGGAAATCAGGACAGGCTTAATCAGTTCCACCCACAACTCAGAGGTGAAGTTCTGCCACTCTGCAGAAATCCTAGAAAACGATGCGTGATTTTTGATTTGGGCTAAAAATGAAATATTCATACTTAAGAGACCACTGATTTTACAATAGATCAAAAGATGATTGGAGTGGGACTTTAGCTTTAGCTTTGTCTTCTTACCTGTTTTTCACATAATCAGTACTTTTTCTTTGATTTCAATTACTTTTGATGTTCTATTTTTATCATCCGGCTGTTTGTAAGATAATGATTGCAACAGTGTTTTTTTTAACTTTCATTTGTCAAGTAAGGTTTGCTTCAGGTTAGGGTTGTGCCGATGGACGATATCATCATCCATCGTGATGGGTGACTGACATCCCGATGTAGAGACCACCATCGTGATGCCACGCCCCCGCTACGTTGCGAGTGGACCCCATAAGCCGCAGTTACATGTACAAAATATCTTGATGGGATCAATGGTCGGATTAGAATCTAACCGTGCACATGGGCCCAGAAAAATGTTTTGAGAATATAAAAACGTTCACTAAGGTCACACTTTCCGTCGGAATAAAAACCGGAAGGATATAAATTCCGCCGAGCGGCTTTTTTTTTCAAACTTTATTGAATGTAACAATTAAATACAAAACGATGTTAAACAGCGCCAAGCGGCTATATATATTGAGATGTCAGCTCGGTAAAATACGAGATGATCTTCTAAACGTGCTTTTAATAATGTTACGGTTATTATGAAACACCTGTTCGCTCATCATTTGAATTTTAATCCGTGTTGTCAGCGCTTTTTCTGAACGGAGCCAGGATTAGCAGTATGCTAACACGGGCTAACAACATTAGCTTTGGGATGCGCTGCATCCTGGGAATAACATCAGCCGTTATTTAGTCGGGACACGACTGGAAACACAAATCCACGTCATTGTTTGAATGTTTTCTAAGGACTGAGCGACATTTCTGCTTTGAAGCTCAAACCGCTGTGTGTGCTGACAATCCGAGCTGTGCTCAGACACACACTTAGACCCGGTTCTGAGTTCGGTAGCTCGTACCCCTAGAGCTGCGGGACGGATCGCAGTCTTAAATCTCCCACACATACCGCTCATGTACCCCCCCCCCCCTTCCCATCAAACACAAAGCTGTACATCCGCACTCCGCCGGTCCAATTCGCTAGTTAAGTGCGGGAGCGGACCACTTCTTTTCTATTTTGTTTGTTACTTTTTTGTTGAAGTCACTTCCCTCAGTTTATACTGGATCACGCGGATGAGTCATTAGTTGGGAAATAAAATGAAAAAAGCAAAATAACGAATAGCAGTTATATAACCGATGGTTGACAGCAAACATCGTCAACAGCCAATTTAGGGGACATCGCCCAACCCTACTTCAGGTTGTCGTGTTTGATACAAAAAGATGTTGGATTTCAAAAACGCAAAATCGTTTTTTTAGCTATTCTAAATGTTCATGAGGTTGTTTGTTTTCGTGGGGGAGATGCAGACACGCTGCCGAAGGCCGACTCTAGGTTGAGGTCATGAAATGGGCGTCACCCACACAGAGCGAAAGGCGGTGCCTCAGAAATCCAGTCGTCTTAATTCCAGTTGGAAAAAAAAGTTTAGGAAAGTAACTAATATTTAATTAAAAAAATAATTATTTTATGTGCTAAAGGTAATAAATGATCATATATATGGATATTGTGTACTAGAAAAGCCTTAAGAGTAGCAAGATACAGACCCTTTAACAGATATTTGTAAAAGCTTTACAAATACTCACAAAGTGAACTACAGAAACCCTTGTTGACTGTGGCTGATCAAATCTTTTTTTTTTCCAATGCTGTTCCTTTGCCGTCTTCCTCACACGAGTACATTTGGGGTGAAGGTTCAGCAAAATGTTCTCCATGCAGTGTTTCTCAGGATGTCTGATGTGAATGTCTGTACGACTGTGAGTGGAAAAAACCCACCTCCACCCGAAGTCACACATCCCCAGAGGCCTGGTCGTGTAACCAATCAGCTGCTATATCTGGAGAGAGTGGTGATCAAAGCTTTATGGAGGCATCAGTATTCCTGGCCTTTTCGGCAGCCAGTTGATGCAGTGGCGCTGTGCATCCCTGTAAGTGATAAAACTGCATGTTTTTCACATTCAATTCTATTTTCATTGATTTTGCAACCTTAATTTTTTGTCCTTGAATGACAGAAAACAATTTGTGGACTTCTTTATCATTCAGAACTAAAAACGTTTGACTGTTTTCCAGGATTATTATAAACTCATCAAAAATCCAATGGATCTGGGCACTGTAATGCAGCGGCTGAAAAATAGATATTACTGGGAAGCAAATGAATGCATAAAAGACATCAGCACCATGTTCACCAATTGCTATGTGTACAACCGGGTAGGACCATCTCAATATGCCCTTCAGGGTTAATACACTTTGTTTGAATATTATTCCCTGTGCTGCACCTCTGAACGTTTGTATTGCAGTCTGGCATTGAGAATTTCTGACCATTTAATTAATTTATGACTGATTAAAATTAAAGGTTTAGCTGTGAGGATATACTGCCTTATAAATGGGCTGCATTCCCACAAATCCCTTTTGAGAATGTAAGGATTTTACATTGTTTTATAGCGATTAAGGATCATTGCATTTTAATCTGTTCTTTGTGCAGCCTGGAGATGACATTGTTTTCATGGCCCAGACCCTGGAAAAGATTTTCTTGCAAAAAGTCTCCCAAATGCCCAAGGAAGAAGTCATTGCAACTCTTCCCAAAGATGAGCCTGAAAAAGAAGGTTTATTGTTTTTTTAAAGGAGAGTTTTCAAGTATATTTATGTAGTTATTCATGTATTTATTTGTTGTCTCTTTTATTGCAGAGACTGTAAAACAGAGACCTGTTGTGTCAGAGATTGCTCTTCAGGAGGCTGCAACAGTCCTTTCCAATGGGGTTCATCTTGACACTCCCACTCGCCTCTGTGCACAAACTGATTCAACATTAAATGTAAGCATTAAAGCATTTTAGGAATGCTTATTGTGGATTCTTTAAGTTTTCTGTGCAAGGCTACAGGGTTTTAGACAAAAAAAAAAGGCAGACATGACATAGCAAAATTTGCCTAAATGTTTGTTCTGGATATAGTTGCCTCCCATAATGCACTGTTGGATCACAGTTAGTTCTATCAGTTCACTTTTTGATGAAAGTTTGTTCTGTGAGGCTGGAGTGCGTTTCTAGCTGCGTTCGTTAGACGGGTCATACATTCTTTTGGGAGTTTATTATGTAATGGCTAAAGAGAAAAATCTGCTTATGATTAACCATAAATATTTTTTATGGGAATTTACAGTAAATGTTCAAACGCCAGCCATAAGATACTTTTTATTGTTTTAACCTGAACTGACTTGTCTGACGATCACTTCTTGCAGCACCAAGACAAATCTTTTCTGAAAAAAATAAAACCTAACAACTCCCCGCTCAACTTTGTTTTTCATATTTTGGAAATTTCCTTCAGATCAAAAAATGTTTAAAGAAGAAAATGCTATCGGGGACTCCTGTGAGTGCCACCCTCTCCAGAGAAGATGAATTCTCTGCTGAAGAACATTCAGCGTCTATACCACTGATCTCCAGGACAGGCAGTGGAAGGCCCGTCAAGCCTCCAAAGAAAAACCTGGACATGTTTGAGGACAAAAGAGTCAGACTGACCGAGCAGCTCAGAGACTGCAACAGCATTCTTAAGGAGATGCTTTCGAAGAGGCACTGTGCATACGCGTGGCCTTTTTATACACCAGTGGACGCAATTGCTTTGGGTTTACAAGACTACCATGACATTATCAAGCAGCCTATGGACCTGAGCACCATCAAGGTAAGCCAACGGTTTATTGTGCTCATTAGTAATAACCCAAAGACTTTTCATTCTGCAGATGTCTTCCTCACACGTTCTTTCCCTAGAAAAAAATGGACCACCAGGAGTATACAAATGCAACAGAATTTGCAGCTGACGTCCGACTGATGTTCTCCAACTGCTACCGATACAATCCTCCATCACATGGGGTGGTGTACATGGCAAGAAAGCTTCAGGCACGGTTTCTCTTTTGATGTGACTTGTTCTGTCGAATGTGTTTTTCTTTTTTTTATCTTGCACTGGTGTTTCTGACAGATCTTGATTAAATCTTTTTGCTGTTCACTCAACAAATTCAAGAATTTTTTTCCCCTTTTTTTTTTTTAAACTTGGAAGTCCTTTCCCAATGTAACGGGACTTTAATTATATCTAGACCCAAACCTGGGATCTTTAAAGTCCTCTTTAAAGACATTTTTTGTTCTGTGTTTATCATAGAATTTTTTTGTTAATGTAGTTTTTTTGGATGGCATGGCCAAATATGTTATACATACAAAATTGTCATAGTTTTATTATTTTGTACTTTGAATTTCTAAATAGTAAATGCAAATGTGCTGTGTACTTCTGCTATTTAAAGTGTTGGATCAGATCCTCTCATATAGATGGCTTATGAAGCTTGAGCCGGGAAGGTGCCAGAAGAAACCAGTAAGCTGATAATGATCAATAAATAGTAATTGAGCTGTATCTTTGTTGACACAGGAAGTGTTTGAGGCCCGCTACATGAGAATTAGCCAAGAACCAGAAGGTTGCCCTGTGTCTCGTCAGCCAGGTGACACTGGGAAAGCCGACAGAGTTGGAAGTCTGTCAACTTCAGCAAGTTCTGAGACTGAAAGTCCTTCAGAGCAGGAGAGCTCATCTAAGGAAGTCAACTCGCAGCTGGCTCATCTAGAAGAGCGGGTTAGTACTCCCACACAAGCCATATGAAGTTTTTCATATGACTGTTCAGGGAAATGGAACAACGTTCTATTTTCAGTTGAAAGCTGTCGGCACTCAGCTTGCGAGACTGACCCAGGAGCCCCTGATGAAAACAAAGGAGAAGCAAAAAAAGGAAAAAAGACTGAAAGAAAAAAAATTTGCTCAGCTAAAAGGGAAATGTATCAAATCTAAAACCGGTGTAGAAAAATCCACCACCAGCAAAAGCTTGTCTTTGTAAGTTTTCCCTGCGTTCCATGCTTTAAATCTTGGAAGGATTTGTGTTCAGTATGAAATAGGATCGTGTTCTCTACATCTAGACTTGGAGGGAGAACTTCTTTTGGAGTCCCTCTAAAAAGTGAGACTGAGATCTTATCCAAACCAGTGACCTACCAGGAGAAGAAGCAGCTGAAGTCTGACATCAACAAGCTGCCTGGTGATAAACTGGGCGAGTTGTTGAACATCATTAAAAGCAGAGAGTCCTATTTGCAAGAGTCCAATCTGGAAGATGTTGTGATTGACTTTGACATTGTGAAGCCCTCCACACTCACAGTCCTGCAGAGGTTTGTTGCAGAGTGTCTGAGGAAGCGAGGCAAGAGTGGAAACAGCAAGGACAGATTTGTCTCATTAAGTGAGCTCTACTTCAGTCTCTGTTTTCTGAAATTATTTGATTTTTCTTCTCATTTTTGAAACAAAAAATCATGTCAACACACAACCTGCTTGGATCCCACTATAGGTAAACAACGTAAGCCCAAAGGAGAACAAAAACTGAACCATGTCAGTAAGCCAGTATCTGCCAGCAGGGAACCTCCGTCCATCAGGAGAAAATCAGGTAAGCTAGCTTGACTTGTGGGTTGTTATGGTAACACCTTTTTTTGATGGTTTTTGTCTTTGTTTGCAGCCAGCGTTGTGGCGTGTTCTGACTCTGACGACCTTCCATGGCTCACTGACAGCAGCCGGTCTTCATCCAGTTCCAGTCTGGGCTGCAGCACCTGCAGTAGCAGCACAAGTTCAAGTTCTTCTGACAGCAGTTCCGCTGATTCAGGTCAGCAGCTGGTTCCTCCTTTTTTCCTCCTGACTGATGCTGTTTTTGTGCTACGTTGCAATTTCTTTATTTGATTGGACGCATAATAAAATGTTGTTTTCGAGCACTAATAAAATGTGCTCTCTCTATGTGGCTCATTCAGGTGTTATCTTTGTTTACATTAATGGGAGCTCTCTAATGTAATAAATCTGAGGTGGACATATTTTGGATGCAATTCAGATAAGTTCCTTTTGCTTTTTAAGTTAAGTCTCAGGTCTTAAAATTCATATTTACAATAAGTATTTTACTGTCACAACTTAATACTACGTTACTTTTAATCAACTAAAGGAATAGGAGTCAAAAAATAAATAGGCAAATGAACAATATTCAAAAGTCACAAACCTTGGTCGACAATCTCAAGTATCTTTACGTACTACTCAAGTCCAAATCCCCATCACTGATATGATTATTAGAAATGCATAAATCTCTAAACAACACTATTTTTTTCTATCAACATAGAGCTCTTTGTCATTATAGAAATATGACCCATAGTTTATTTTCAGATTGTTAAACATGGCATCAAGCATCATTAATATTTGTCAGAAAACTGTAAAAAAAAAATTAAAGGTACATTTTTTAAAAGGATTTAACTTTTTGACATGTTAATCCTTGCTTTCTTCCTATTCTTTGCTCTTTTTTTTCTCCATTTTGATGCTCTAAATGGATTAACAATCAAATCTCTTTGTATTTTCAGGCCCAAAACCAAAGAAGCAAAGTTTCAAAGGGTCCCACAAAAAAGTAACTCAGAGGGTAAATATAAATACATTTTCCATTTGGTGTAAGTGTTTAAGAAACTTCCTGTTCAGGGAAATCTTTAACAAAGTGGTACCTTCTGATAATATAGGCCATCTGTGAAAGCAGCACTTTGAAAACCCAGACCAAGGACTCAATGAAAGCTTCAGGAGGAACAGCTCAGGCTCTGTCTTCCAATCAGACCACTGGAGCAGAAGAGTGCAGCCCATTAGGCCACAGTGTAGACAAGTATGACCACCTGATTCTGTCTCCTGCAGGTAATCCCAACTTTCCATTCGTGCAAAACTGAATCTACCCTGTATTTGTCATCACTTTGGGCTTTTATTGTGTTTATTTCAACCTTAATTACTGAGCCAAGTTTCCTGATAGGTTTTATAGACCCAAAACTTGTTTTTTTGTGTGTTCTTTAGAAGACCTGTGTTTAAAGAGCTAAAGGTTATTTCTTGTTGTTGTTCAAGGGCAGGTGATGTCATTTAAAATGACCTTTTGTAGGTTTTATTTTTGGTCTTTGTTGAGGAGTTGGGTCACTAGCTTTCTATTTTATAGAGTAAATTAACTTAAGCACGAAACAATCCTCTTTAGACAGACAAATGGACAATGATTTAATGATCATAACGGTATCTACAAGGCTTTATTTTTATCACTTAGTAATATTATGTTTTGCTTCTATAGGCATTTGTAAAGAAAGTAGCTTTAAAAGTAAAACTACAGTCCATTACAATTCTGAGACAGAACTATTGTAAGGTAATGGGATTACATTTTAAATGACAAAAGCGAGTAATCTGCAGTGTGTGCAGTTTAGAAGTAGCTTTCACAACATTGGTGTTTAAATATCAATAGGGAAGACGTTATTTCAGGGAGATGGATTGCATGTTTAGTTCATTGGTAGACTACAGTTTGATGTAGAGCTGTGGCATTGTGGGAGTTTAGGTCTGCAATGTATTCTGCTGCCTCTTTTATGTAAAGTGGAAAACGGTTGATGTCAGACTTCAGGGTTTCATAAAGCTTTGTTCTTCGTTTCCATCCTCATTCCACATCCTTATTTACTTAAAAAATGTCAGAAAGTTCTTGTAGGTTTAAAATGTAAGGAAATGACACCAAAGACGATACATGCAGAGAAAATTCTTATCTTGGAGAAATCCATGTTTGTTTATTTGTTATCAGATAAACATATTTTCTAAAAATAAAACGTTATCAAATAAGCTGCTTACAGGAAAATTAGAATAATCTAAAAAAAAAAAGAAAAGCATCAGATTTTTATTTTGACTGAAAGTTTTTATTTCTCAACATTGAATTATATTTTTGAGTAGCTTTTGTTTATAATGCATGAGATTCCTTCTACGTTCAACAGATTTTTCAGCCCTTTTGTCTCCCATGGCACCATCGCCTGAAATTATTCCGGAGTGGGCTTCTGCCAGATTTGAGGTAATGCTGTACGGAGTCACGTGCAGCAAACATACTAGTAAACATCTGCGTAAAGTTGGACTGGATCTCTGCACGGCACGCAGACGTGTGCTCAATTGCAGTTGTCACCTGTGTGGGGGAAAAACTCTCAATTTCAGAACATGGCTTCGTCACATGATCATTGCCTGAACGAACAGACAAAGGAATGCTGTCAGATAAATCATCTGTGTATTTTCAGGACTGTGCATGTGTAATGGTGTAGGGCTGGAGTAAAGGTGTAGGGCTGGAGTAATGGTGTAGGGCTGGAGTAATGGTGTAGGACTGGAGTAATGGTGTAGGGCTGGAGTAAAGGTGTAGGGCTGGAGTAAAGGTGTAGGGCTGGAGTAAAGGTGTAGGGCTGGAGTAAAGGTGTAGGGCTGGAGTAAAGGTGTAGGGCTGGAGTAAAGGTGTAGGGCTGGAGTAATGGTGTAGGGCTGGAGTAAAGGTGTAGGGCTGGAGTAAAGGTGTAGGGCTGGAGTAAAGGTGTAGGGCTGGAGTAAAGGTGTAGGGCTGGAGTAAAGGTGTAGGGCTGGAGTAAAGGTGTAGGGCTGGAGCAATGGTGTAGGGCTGGAGTAATGGTGTAGGGCTGGAGTAATGGTGTAGGGCTGGAGTAATGGTGTAGGGCTGGAGTAATGGTGTAGGGCTGGAGTAAAGGTGTAGGGCTGGAGTAAAGGTGTAGGGCTGGAGTAAAGGTGTAGGGCTGGAGGAAAGTGGTAGGGCGGAGCAATGGTGTGGGCTGGAGTAAGGTGTGGGCTGGAGGGTGTAGGCTGTGTGTAGGGCTGGAGTAAGGTGTAGGGTGAGTAAGGTAGGGTGGAGTAAAGGTATAGGGTGGAGTATGGTTAGGTGGAGTAATGGTGTGGGTGAGTGGTGTGGGCTGGAGTAAAGGTGTAGGGTGGAGTAAAGGTATAGGGGTGGAGTAAGGTGGGGTGGAGTGATAGGGTGGAGTAATGGTGTAGGGCTGGAGTAATGGTGTAGGGCTGGAGTAATGGTTTTAGGGCTGTCCCACTTCTTGTTGATCCTTAACAAAACAAATGCAGTTTTATATCTTTATGTTTGGAGCCTGAAATGTGGCAAAAGGTTGAAAAGTTCAAGGGGGCTAAATACTTTAGAAAGGCACTGTATACAGTTCATGTAATGAACTGTATACAGTGCTCCGTGTGTGCAGCCTGGACTTGTGTAGTGCAAAGTATTTGGGTGAGGTGGAAAAAACAGAAGAGTTTGTACACCAAGCCCTGCGTATCACCTACTTCATCCTTACTCACCCCTGCGCGTTGTGTTCTGTATGACTTAATGTCTGCAGCATTCCCGTAGAAAAAATGTGAATGAAAAATTTCACCCTACAGGCTCACCAAGCGACCTTGGTATTCTGTGTGTGCCACCTGCATGCCTCATACAGGTTTGCCTACTGTTTGTGCCTGCAGACAGCCCCTTTCTACCCATAAAGGCAAACGTGACGATGACTTTAACCCAAGTTCCCTGGAAATGCCCTCATAATGATCATGCTTGAGGTGGTTTCCTTTAAGCCAGTGTCACCTCTTTAGTCAGAAGAGTTGGTGGTGATGGAGGATAATCTGGGTTAAAACTAAATGTTATCTTTCAGCAGGTTCCAGTGCTGTCCCCCCTCAGAGACACCCCGTTACACTCCAAAGATGAAACAGGTTGCTGTGTGTCAACTCCTACTTTTGAAAAATCTGAATCTTAAACTGAACCTTTATTTTAAAAGAAGTCTGTTTCTAGATTTCAGATACACTGAGGATTTTCTTGACACTCCTGTGATGAGTGGGCCTCAGACTGATGGAGGTGAAGAGGAACAGCCTCAAATTCCTAAAAAGGTTGTTCAACTAAATGTCTTATTCCAGAAATTGTTACATAAGTTTAAAGTTTTATGTTGGCCAAAGGAATCTAAGTGATGCTGACGACTATTATAAATTTAGAGTTGCACACACAGGAAATCAGTATCAATTCAGATTTCTGTTACTATTTATTTTTATTTCTGTTGGGGTCAAGGGAATGGTGTATACATTTTATTTATTTATTCATTTTAAATACCAATGTCTTTGTTTTGGTTTTTAAAAATAAAGGATTATTTTATTTTGGAAAAGCGCTTTGCGTGACTAAAGTATGCAAAGTGCTTTATGAAACAAAGTTTATTATTATAATTTGTCTTTCCAAAGGATATTTGTCTAAAAAATGCTGAGTCGTGGGCAAAGCTAGTGAAAATCTCAGTAGCTCCAACTGCGATCAAGTCTTCTAAAGAAACCTTCCAGCTCTTCCGTAAGGCGGCGATGGAAAAGGAGGAGCGCAAGAAAGCACTGAAGAGGAAACTGATGGACGAAAACGACAAGACAGAGACTTCTGAACAGAACAGGTGGTTAGACTGAAATACTGTTAAGCTGTGGCTGATTCATCAAAATGTGTTGAACAAGCTGAAACCATTAGTGTGTAAATTAATGAAGGAACCATGATTCCATCAGGTGAGCTTTTAGTTGATTTAAATGAAAAGATGCTACGTCCTGGTAAACATGCTTCTTTCCAACCACTAAATAAGATCATTTAATGGATCAAAGTGTAAAATATCTCTCATTTAATGTTGTGAGTAAAATATTGGTTGACTTCTTAATATTTAATCAAATATATCTGAAAAAGTGTGCCAAAAATGTGACAAATCAAGATGCAAATGAAACTCGATGTGCTCTTTCACATGTCAATCAAATATATCTAGTTTTTATTGAGCAGTTTAAACTGCAGTTTACTTTCTTTACAAAAACAAGGTCAGTGAAGAACCTCTCTGAGTTGATTCTCTTTTTCCTTAAATAAGTGTTAATGTGGTCCCGTTGATGTGCACACATACACAACTATGTGTTACAGACCAGTTCTAGGAGCCGTGAAAGTGCCATCACTTCAAACATGGGCGTGTATTATGCTCCAGTGACTCGGCTCTTCTGCTCGCAGCTTTTTGGGACCGTGTAGTGGAGAACCAGCTGACGGGCCCGATGTGCTGCAGAAGAGCAGCTCAGGAGCTCGTCCAGAAGCTTTGAGGCAGCTCGAGCAGCAGAAGTTTCCCGTGGAAATGCAGCCTTTAACCCCGAGGTCCTCTGCAGAGAGTGCAAGAGAAAAGGCCCGAAAAAAAGAGCAGGAGCGTCGCAGGCAGGAGGCTGTAAGTTCTGCAGACGTTCAAACTGAAACATTTCCTTTTTTGTTTGTTTTTTTGTTATACGCATTGTAAGTACGCTTCTCCGGTTTCTCCTTCTACAGATGTCTGGTTTTGACATGACTATGCAGTGGGACATCATGACGTCATTTGAGCTGAGTCTGGATTAACACTTATCTGAAATATCCTTTTTTTGTTTTTTTCAACTTTCGATTTGAACTGCTGTTTGAGCTGCTGGAAAAAGTCAGTTAAGTGATTTCCGTTTATGCACTAGACTTTGTTCAATGTTCTGTTCTGGTTGTTATAATTGTCACAGTATAGATTCGTTATTTGTGTGTTTTTGTTTTTTATGTAAAAAAAATAATAATCTGTTTTTCACTGCATCACATGCACCATTATCAGTAAAAAGAGCTGCAAAAAGTGAAATAAATGTTTTTCTGTGTGTCCCAGAAAAACTGTTGAGGATCTGAACTTTGTTACAGGATGAAAGCAGGTTTATGAATGGACCTTCTGTTCTCATAATCTTCCTCACCGGCTGAAGCAGTTCTGATGAAGATGGGCTTCCATGTTCCATGAATGCACAGAACGACTATGAAACCTACAAAGTTACAATTATGAAGCCAAAAAACGACTTTCTGCACTCACAAAAAAGTATATATTTTTTTTTTAAATCTGAGCATTAATTGAATCGAACAGTTTCTCCAAATTAAAAGCTGATGTTAGACGTCTGCAGAAACTTTTGTCAGAAGACTTGATGCAATTTTTTTTTTCAAAAAGGTCTAAACCAAAAGAAGATAAAATGACACAACATTTATTTTTAACATGGTGTTAAAAAAGTGTCCATGACAGTGTGAGAATAATGGGAAAATGAATTGTATTAAAGGGCCTGCCTCAGAGGGGCTCACTACGTCGATCGATCAACATCTGGGTATATTGTGGGCCATCAAAAATACATAAACAAAAAAATAAATGAAAAACATTTTTTAAATCTGTCAGCGAACCATCAGCCTCACCGACATGCAAATCGGTCAATCGAACATCCTCTGACGTAGAGATCCCTGCACACGCGCCTTTAGATACAGCGATCAAAAAGCCGTTACCAGCCCCACTTCACACCAAGACCCCCCCCGGAAGACCACTCCGACCCGCAGGAGTGAGTAAGCCTTTCAGAGTAACTATATACATATATAAGATAATATATTACCTTTGGCACACTAACAAACAATTTTTTAACATTGAAATACGGGTTCTTTTTCCGCGAGCTCATTTTCTCACCCGGCGGAAAGACGACTCGATCTCTGTTCACAGAGGGTGCCGCCCAAGGGCCAGCCTCAGCACAAGTCTGCATCCCACCCTGAAAAAAAAACATCTGAACTTTTACAGAGATGGATGTGCAAATACTGCATATTAAAGGCAAGTGGTTTTGCAGATCACCGCTAGCTCCATGGAGAAAGTGTGTGTGTTAGAGAAAATTACGGCAAGTCAAACTGATTCTTGTGAGAAATTTGTGTTTAAACTAATTGCTTCTGATCATGGCTTCAGTGGAAACTTTGAAAATAGTAAAACAGGGATTCTGACACATCCAGTCAGTGGGAGGAGCGTGAACTAAGTAAGCTGAGTGACTTTAAAGAAACCTGCTCCTTTCAGGTTGGGTAACAGACTGAGTAGTTTCGCTTCTTGATCTGGTGTGGTTTGTGTTTGCACATTGCACTCTCAGAAGAAAACTAAATTGGCAAATTGTCTGGAATAATTGCCCAGTTTCCCACGTTGCTCTCTAGGGGGCAGTATTCTCAGAGCAAGATGGGATAGAAAGCAAGAAAAAAAAACGGCTAGTCCCACTAAACCTCTGAATATCACAGGAAAAACATGAAAGAGACCAAATCTGCAAAGTCCTTGACTATATATATTTTTTTTTTTTTTGCAATTATAGATGCATTACGGCTCCACAGCCAATCAGGACGCAAAATACAATGGATTGCTAAAACAAACAAGCAAAGTTGCACCAAAAGGCTGGTGCTCTGGCTGTTCGGTTTATGGAAGAAGTAACTAGAAGACTAGAAGAGGTCTGTGGGACGTACACACCCAGAAATGAGGTGCAGCTCTTCTTGCTCCACCACAGGATGGTTGATGGTAAGAGATGCACACAGGCAGGACGTGTATTCCAGAACAATCTCCCAGATCTTCCAGTTCAGGAACAGGTGTTCATACCAGATGACCAGAAATCCCTCCTCACTCTTGATTGCTGATTTAGATGGGCTTCATCATGAGTATTTTTCAGTATTTCACTCTACCGAGAAATGAATCGATGTGGTTGTGTTTTATTCTTTGTCTTATAGTTGAATCTGTCTATTTGTTTATTTTCTGGACATCATTGTTACAGTTTAGTGCTTTGGACAGCATTCCCTGTGGTATTTTAAAAGGCTATAAACATAACAGTGATCATTTCATCCAGTGGGGGGGGCAGGATAAATGTTCAAACCTGTTGACAGTTTGCTTCTTAATAATTAATTGGATGAGAAATAGCGATAGAAGCTCTTTCAGCTCCACCTGATATCGAATAAACAATGCCTCAAATATGCACAAATATGATCTCTGATCAAACCTGTACAGCTAATGCCCCCCCACCCATATTACGTTTTCCTTTTATTTCTTACTACTCTTGGTTGGATGTTACTTTTTTATTTTTTTACTTTTTGCTGGCATTTACTGTGGACACCAGAGTAAGACTTTCACTGTACACGATGTTCAGACCAAAAAACACTTGAACTTGAACAAACGTGCAGTTATCATGAATTCAAAATAAATAGAAATTCATTTAAAAGACTGAAAACAGGCTGTACATCTCTGCATTTTCAGTTCAGTGGAGACAAATTAACATGCAAGTCAATAGGAAAGGCTTCTTTTTTATCAATCCAGCCGCCAGTGGTCATTTTAGGAACTGCAACCTTTTCTACTTCCGGTTCAGCACATTGTTTATGAGAACTCAACTGTGTGACGTCATCCATAGAAAATGACTTCCTTCCAGCTCCAACGACACGTAGAAATTTCCTCTCTTTTTTCACAATACAGGAAGCCAGACATCATCAGTATGCAGTGATTGTTCTGAGTCATTAGTCAATGTTTCTATGGCAACCAGTCTCAAGAATCTGGAATGAGCTTGATGGAAGTCCACATCCTTAACACTTAAAAACAGGCTCAGGAGAATCTGTCAAATGATTCAAATGTAGAAGTCTGGGATTTTAGCTTCTTGGAATCGACAGGTACTTCCTGTTGGGAATGCGAGGGTCACTTAGTCCAATTCTCATAAACAGTCAATGGTTTGGCATCAAACTTGTTTTTTCATCTATTTTTAAAGTGTTCCCAGTGGAATTTTGATTTGATTATGCTGTTTTTAACCCAAATCATAAATTCCATGTCATTTTCTAGGACATAGTTTCTGCAGAGCGGCAATGGATCATTAGAAATTCACCTCTGAGTTGGTGGGCGGGGCTATTGCCGTGGAGTAAGCCTGCCTCCTTTCCCCATCATCCCTTTGTTTACACTCTTTCCCCCTAGCTAACCGCCCAAACCAATGCAGTGCCAAAAATGGTGAGCAATATTGTAGCTATCCAGCTGTACAGTTTAGATCCAGATTCCAGGTCTGACGAGGAAAACAAAGACGTAAATGGATCTATTTGTCTGCAAGTGGATGCATCAGAATGTACCGGAGCGTGGAGCTTTTGGCTTATTGTAGTTTATACATAATAAAACTCAAACAGCATTTTTTTGATTCGCGATTTGAATGAAGAAATAATCAGAAATGCAATTCTAGGCTTGATTTTCTTTGAAAATGTCCTCCATCATCAGAAAAGGCCACAAGACCATGTTGGTAACACCAAAAACACCATTTTCATCTAAGTGGATGTTAAAACTTAAAGTTCCAGTACCTTTTTTTCCGTATTCATTTAAATTCTGTAAAGTATTTGTATTCCTGTTGCCATCATATTTGGGGATGACGTCACCGAAGTTGTTGCAATGTCCATTTTTATTTACCTTGAACAGGTAACCAGTCACACTGTCGTTCGCTTTATTAAAAAACAAATACACCGTTTGAAATCTTAATGGTTCATTCATCCGTAATGGGTTCTTTTACATTTTTGTCCAGTCACAGACCTTCATATTTGTTTGTTGTGTAAATCTACCCGTGCGCTTCTCAGCTGCATATCTGTTTTCTGTGGTTTCACACCTGTGACCGCATCACTCGGATCGATCCCTCCGCTCCGCTCATTCCGCCGTAAACCGTCTGAGTTCGGTGCCTCCGCGTCCATCGGCAGCAAGCTGAGTGTTGGGATGCGCGGCGTGTTTTCATGCGGCGTCGTTGCCATGACGTCAACGTGCAGCCGCGCCGCCCTGCGGAGGTTTTCCGGGCTCCTCTCTCTGCGCTGGAGCTCGGCCTCCCGACAAATAACCGCGGCTGTCACATGCAAGCGTGAAACCTGACGTGATGCTCGTGCCGTGCCACCGTCCCATTCATTGTGGGATCCTCCCTTCAGACAGTCGTGCGTTTGCGCCGCGTTTAGAACGGGCTTTAATCAGACTCACTGACAGGACACAATAGGTAACGTGGCCTGGATTGATTCTTCTGCGGCAATGTAAAGATGGCGAGAGTGCTCCACAACTTGTTTTTCTTTCTGATCAGACTTGCGCTGAAAATCCGAGTTTGGGGGTACTGGTCACTGATTTACGGGTTTTGTGCTCTGTGCGCCGTCGTAGCCCTGCTGAAACTTTGGTGGAGCATCGTCTTAAGGCCCACGGCAACCTTCCAGTGGGTGATCCGAGAAAGTCCTCCGGCGTGCCTGAATGACACGTCTCTGGGAACCCACTGTTATGTTCGGATCAAGGTAAGACGCACGCACTTGAAGCAACGCATTGCGCGCGCCGTGGCGCAGCCGTGACCAGACTCCTCAGCACCTTAGTTTTGCGCCGCGTCGTGACGAGCCAGGCGCGCCTTGAGTCCGGATCTGAAAGCTGCCACAGGAGCGTCCCAGTCTGCCTGGCTCAGTCTCTGGGGGCGCGGGTGGAGCTGACGCACTTTCTACCGGGGACACCGCTGAGCTCAGGTGGTGCTGAGGGAGGCAGCATCCATCAGGGGTGGATAAAGTGTTCATTTTAAAGTAGTTTGACTAAAATAATTTGAATTTATTGACCCAGGTTGAAGAAAAAAGGGATAGTTGGATAAGAATTGTTTTTCATGAGCACACACCGATCAAATAATCCGCAAAACGCCATAACACCTTGAATTTTTCATCAGTGACGCACGGAGCTGGTCCAGACTGTGGACTCAGACGCGCTGGAACATCTTGTATTTGCAGCTTAAACTTTGTCATTTTTTGTGTGTCATTGTCACTGTCAGCTTTCTCTGTGCCCACGTCCATGGATGATTCTCTTTTTATTTTTTCCATTTGATGATGAGGGACTTTGACATAAAATGCTTGAAAAGTGTAAAATGTTTGGAGCAATTTATTTCATTTGGGGACTAAAAATATTGATACTTAACTATTGGGAAATGAACAGTTTATTGTCATATTTATCAAAGGAGCATATAAATATGGAACACCTTTACAGTGGAAAAAATGCACCATGGGTAAGAAGTGAATATGTTCCATGTTACAGAAAAACTTTGTTGTTCCAGGATAAAAAAATAATGTCAAATCAAAGTGTCAACAAAAGCATGTGAAGCTGATGTACATGACTTACAATTCATCATTGGAGGGCAATGTTCGTATGAGGTGTACCAATTAAGCGATGGATTGATTTATATTTCCTACGATCCAACCAGATCGATCTGTCTGAGGCAATTTGTTAGTCGAATCAACCTATACTTTTATAAAATTTCAAAATAAAATAAATCAATAATCGATATTGGAGAATACCATTTGGATTGAGGTGCTGGATTTTATTAGACTATAATATAAAAACAATCAAGTGCATCACAGCGGACAACACACATGATGCAGCAAAAACGAATCAGTCCATCATTCCAGTTCAATATGTGGAAACGCTGTGAATTTAGCAAAGACTCGTGACCATACAATGTTCTAATAATTTGAAATGTTTTGATGTAGAAAAACAACAGTGGGCTAAACTTTATCAAACTAAAATTCCAATTGATTTGCCATTTGGTTTGTTTGTTTGTCTACATATTTAATTTACACTTGATTATCTGCAAGAAATACAAGGAATCTGTAAAACGTCACCTGCAGTAGTACTCAGGTATTTCTCTCTGAGTCAAAAATGTCCTGGATCAATTTTAGATCCGTGAATCGGATCATTTAAAATGAACCGATATTGACTAAAAATCATTGAATCAACCAAAAATTATGATATGAATCGAATCGTGGTTTAAATGAATCATTACACCAGTTCATATAGTTGAGACGGATGTTCTTCAGATTCTGGAACGAAATCCACTGACCGGATCAGACGCAAAGAATGGCCGGTCTCCCTCCTCTCTGACGACCACATGCTGCTAAAATGTCCAGCAGATCATTTCTCAATAATTGTTATTGCTGACTGAATTGTATACAAGGAGTCTTTCTTTTAAAAGACAAACATTTTGATCATGTTAAGGTTTTTAGATAATAGTGAATGCTAATTGATGGTTCTGAAAAGTGTTTTCAATTTGCTCAAAGTCCTGGGTTATCTGTGCTATATTGCTATGATTCTTTTATGTGCTTTAACCATTGACTTCATTATGCTTTTATGCAGATGTGTGCTGAGCTTACCTGCAGTGAAAAATCTGCAAACTCAGTGTATTGTATCTTCTCTGCACCCAGGAGTCTGGCCTCAGGTTTCACTATGTTGCAGCAGGGGAGAGAGGAAAGCCACTCATGCTGTTTTTGCACGGTTTCCCCGAGTTCTGGTAGGTCTTTTTCTGTGGAGTTTTGTGGAATTCTGTGTTTTCTGCCTTCGTTTGAACTCCAAAGCTCTTCCTCTCAGATGAGTCCTCCACTGTAGGGTGGCTGCAGCATCCTTTAGTCTCCATAACCCAGCTCTGTAAAGACAAATCCTCTCAACCTCATTCGCATACACGATCTGCGATCTGAGGAAAGCTTCCAACCAACGTCTCCTTGTACTAGCTTGAAATGAAAAAGGATGTTGAGCGTTGGGCTTGAATTTGGGCCAGAGGTTGTCAGGAGCTGTAAGCCCATCCATATCTCCAACATCTAAGATGGGTGTGGGACAGGGATTAATTGCTAGTGGATGGGAGCTCATTCTGCTTGACTGGCTGTGTTCTTCTTGGGAATGATGAGCCATGCCGAGGTGGTCGTTCTGCAAAGGACCTCTTTTCATCTTCCTTTCATGTTCATTTGAAGAAATGAAACAGAGGATGGTCTGTCAGTGGAGTATGGCAGAGTCCAGGGGTTTTACTCCACTATATCCCTCATTTATATTCTAGATTCAAGGGATCAGCCTGCAGTCCCATCCTGACTCATCAGAATCTCAAGTAGGGCACTCTTTCACTTGCCCCCACCCTCACCACCACCACTTGGGGAGTGTTTCATTCATGTACACTATACAGTATAACAGATATGATCTTTAATTAAGACGTCCTTTCAGCCCCCACCAAAGGTTGATTAGAATCTTAAACAGCCCCTGTTATCCAGACTCCAGAGGTGACCCTTACTCCAATGGTGAGATGATGGAAGGTTCAGGAGGTCAGAAGGAGCTGCATTTTTTTTCTTGTTGATTAAGAGAAAGCCAATGACAGAGGGAGGAGCTGTGGTTTTATTGTGAGGAAGTTTGGAATTGCAGAGAAGTGATTTGGAGTTGTGCAAAACATGGATGAGTAGACAGTGATGAGACGGTAAGACAGAGAAGTTGAAGATGGAGGTGAGACATCAAAGGTGAGCCTTGTGCTCCATCTTGTTTACTGTGGTGACGGACAGACTGACAGATGAGGTTAGATAGGAATATTTGTGGATCACGATGTTTGCAGATGACGTGATCTATAGTAAAAGCAGGGAGCAGGGGTGGGCAATTCTGGTCCTGAAGGGCCGGTGCCCTGCAGATTTGAGATATTTCCCTGTTTCAACACACCTGATTTTAATTAACAATCATCATCTCCACATCATCAAGCTCTGCACAACTCTGTTGATGACACAGTCATGTTTTTTCATGGTTGTGTTAAAGCAAGTAAACATCAAAAACCGGCGGGGACACTGGTCCTCGAAGACCGGAATTGAGAGACATCTAAAGACAGGAAATGGTCAAAAGTCAAAAATGTACCTTGAATTAGATGGGTTTTTTTTTTTAGTTTAGCTGGTTGTGTGCATGTTTGTCAGTAAGGACCTGGATGGAACTGTGATGCTGAGTGAATGAACTGGAGAAGATGGTCAAAGTTTTGTATTTAGTATCCAGAGAAGATATGCATGAAACAGAGGTGCAGATGTATGATAGCAAATTGAATGGATGGAGCATTGACTGCAAATGATAACTGGACTGAGTGACCCCTTCCCCCTTGCACTCTAAACAGGAAGTACCTGGTGGTTCCAAGAATTCATAACTCTATAGACTTCTGTTGAGAAATAAACAGTTGTTACTCAGTCATTGTTTGTCAGGATAAGCATTCTTGCTGTGATACAGGTTCTCAACATATTCTTGGTAATCCTAATTTATTTTCACGATATTTTTTCCTTTAGTGTGAGTTATTCAAGCCATAAACGGACCAATCAGATGCCTCAAAAAAAGTATGCGGTCTCACGTCGAATGGTCAAAACATTTGATTGACAGATTCTCCCGAGCCCACTTTCAGAAAAAGAGGCGTGGACTTTCAACAAGCTCACTCCTGATTGGAGAGTGGTTACCAAAAAAATGTTGACTCAGACCAATCACTGCTTACTAACATCATCTGACTCCAACATGTACTCCAACATACTGCAAAAAATGGTGACTGAATTGACTTTATTTGGTAGGAACAGGAAGTAAGGCAGGAAGGGTGACATCACACTCACTCAGTCCAGTTCTCTTATACAGTCAAGAGAATGGAGAAAGTTGTAAACTGGAATTTGATACAAAGGAGTACCAGCAGGAATGAAAGGTGGTGGTAAGACAAAGGATGCTGGGGTTTAGAGACAGTGGGCCCACCCAACAAAAGTAGCAGAGCTTAATGTGCTGAAATACAAATGATCAGGCTCATTTAGATTTTAGAAGAAAGCAAATGAAGCCAGATCGAGAGGAATTGGACATTTATAAAGGAGACAAAGTGTAAAAATTAGTAAAAGAATAGAGATAATCCTATCAAAGGAATCTTAGAGGATTAAAACAAGCTGGTATCAAGAAAAATTTCAAATATGTCCCAAAGTTTGTTTTTATGCTGTGAATAACATAGATTTTTGACTACAGTTTTTTTAAAATAAACTACAGTGAATTGAAACTGTCTTATCAATCTGTAACCGCAGTCTGGAAATGAAACAGTTAAAAATGCTTTGTATGTTTATTATAATGTTTTGTCTTTTTGTTTTTTTAGGTTCTCCTGGCGCTACCAGCTGCGTGAGTTTAAGAGTGAATTCCGGGTGGTGGCCATTGACATGCGCGGCTACGGCGAGTCTGACCTGCCGCTCTCCACTGACAGTTACTGCTTTGAATACCTGGTCACTGACGTGAAGGATATTGTGGAGTACCTGGGTAAGGCCATGCCTGTCGCATCCTCAGGGTTTAATAGTTTTTAGAGGCAGACGGCCCTCAGAAGTGTGACTCATAGCTTTTGAAGGTGCAGGCACCAATCCAGTCTCCCTGCATGCTAACACCAGCAGGAGGAAAGCCTGGCTCTGTCTGCACACACAAGGAACTCATGATTATCTGGCGCAGTTTTCTCATTTATTATCTAAAATACAACAGCTTTAGATCAGATTCTACTACACCTTAACACAGCACCATATTTGTTTGCTGAGATCTGCAAACTAATAATATTCCCACCTGTCTGCTCTCGGTCTCATGCGCTTTTGAGTTAAAAACAGATTAGACTGATGTAAAGTCATGTTTTGATTCCTCTGCATGGTGTTTGATTTTAGATTATTACTTATACAATAAGAAACCATTAAATTAAAAGCCAAAAGTATGTATTAAGTGCTGATATTTGTTTTTGTTTTCTGCAAAATATGACAGTAAGTAAATTAATTGCCAATTCGATCATTTTATAACATTTCTTCTAAATTTCTTGTTTTTAAAGTCCTTCTCCGGTCATCTTTTGATCTATTTTCAAAGCGTTTCCAGTGGTCTTTCATTTCTGATTATGCCTTTTTTTAGTCAAAATCAAAATTTCAGTGTCATTTTTATAGTTTCTGCAGAGTGGGAGTAGTTCATTAGAAATTCATCTCTGAGTCGTGGGCAAAACTGTTGGCGTGGAGAGTTCAGATCACTGAGAGTTCATAGCTGGGAGCTTGTGGCCCACCCAGTGTATTTTCTACATCACAAATAAGCTTTTTTTTTAATGGCATTTTTTCGTCTGCTCCTGATTCACAACAATTTGAACAAAGAAATACTAATCAATCTCGATTTTCCTAAGATGTGTCCTCCATCATCAGAAAAATGCTTGTAATCTTTTGGTCATTTATTTAGGTTAATATTACAATCAAACTGGACTTATTGGAATAATCTAGATTCTAGGCGCCGTTCAATTGGATGTCATTGGTTTTAAATTACATATTCAAATCAAAACCTTCCGCATGAAGAGTGAGAGTAAGGCTGTGATCATGCAGGTGACAGTCCAGCCCACACAGCTCCATCCTGAAGCTGTTTGCGACCAACCCTTATGATGAAACATTTAAGGAACAGCTTTCAAGAGGTCCATGCGGCTTCCTGCATTGTTTTGGCCGTCACTGCCAATTACCTAACAGGCTGTCAGGAGTGAAGCTCTCAGTGATTCTGCACAGATGATTCACTCAACGGCCAACTTGAATTGTTTAGAATGAAGGCTGTATTCAAAATTCAACTCCGTGGACTCTGCATGTATGAACATAAGCAGCCATTTCTTCCTATAAATATGTGCGTGACACGTGTTCAGTTCCTCCGAGATCAGATGCTGTTTTCGAAACTTCGGCTTCCCTGAGACTGTGGCGGTTCACAGGATAACTAAAAAAGGAGATAAGTAATGTGATCAGACTGATGATGTGACCTTGGGCTGTAGCTCACTGGGCTGAACAGCCTATCTGCCTATCTATTGGTCAATGTGTCTTACCCCCCACCCCCCATAACAAAAATCAGTACATCACTTTTAAACTGTTGTATTTTTTTGCAAACAGAATCGGCATCATAAATAAAAAGTTGTCCATTCGTAATTACTGTTTTTGTGAATTTCTATTTCTCTTCAAAGGATACAACAGATGCTGTATTGTTGGCCACGACTGGGGGGGCACCATAGCGTGGCTGTTTGCCATTCACTACCCTGAGATGGTGACAAAGCTGATCGTCCTGAACTGTCCCCATCCGACGGTGTTCACAGGTGGGCTTTCATCATCAGAAGGACAATGCTTTTCTTCCTGCTTCGGCTCAGACATTATTGCTCACCACAGCTAATTAGCAGATGTTGTTACATCAGATGCAAGTTTGCATCCAGCTGGCAAATCCTCTTCTACTCTGCCTTAGGTAGTGGATCGGTCAATTACAGAAAGTTCACACCAACCTTGAACAGCTGGTTAAACTGTGATATTGCAGGGTCACAAAGAGATGCAACATCCATAAGCCCAGTGTGAAAACGTCTCTCTCTTCTCTCCTCCAGATTATGCGCTGCGCCACCCAAGCCAGCTGCTGAAATGCAGCCACTTTTTCTTCTTCCAGCTGCCTCGCTTCCCAGAGCTCATGCTCTCCATCAATGATTTCAAGGTTGTCTGTTACGTGTGGGTCTGGGCTGCTTCAAGGTCAAAGTTGTGTGTGCATGTTCCAGGGGACAACTATGCATGCTGGCGCACGTTTATTTATTTATTTTTTTGCTTTTTTTTTTCCAGTGTCTGTCTATTTTTAGCATTGCTTCGGTTTAATCTGTAATGTGAACCATCACCAAATCACACCGCAGATCAGATCCATGTTTAGTTCTAGATGCAGTTCTCACAGTCTGCAAATATGTGATGGGTGGGACTCTCAGATATAATAACATGGAGCTGCAGCTTCTTTGGTCGTCTTAACATCAAGGCTGAATCCAGAGGCCAACTGCCCATTACGCCTATTAAGATGCAATCAATCATTCAATCAATCAAGCAACCAGTCAACCAATCAATATTTGTAGATTGTTTTTCATCAACATGTGTAGAAGGCAAGGTGCTTGACATAAAACCCAAAAAATTAAAAGCAACACTCAAAATGTGAACATAGAATGGAAGGAGATGCTGTAGCTCACTATCTGAGAAGGCGCTGTGAAGATTAAAAGATAGAAATGGTAAAAATGTACAAATTATGAACCATAAAAGCCATAAAATACTTTAGAAATAAATAAGTTAATTCAATGATTCATGTAAATGACAAGTTTAAAAGAAGAGTCTTTAATTTACATAAAAAAAATCTCCATAGATGCAGAAACTCTTAGATCCTTTGGTAAGTTATTCCACAGATGAGGACCAGCTGAGTGCCTCTGTGGCACCTCCAATTTTAGAACATACTCTGATTTTATTCTCTTACGTATTCAATAAAAAAATGTTTTATTATTCTTAAAATGTTTAAGACTTTACATGTTTCTTTTGAAGGAATAAACATTATGTTCCTATCCGTCTCAGTTACATGAGATGAAACAAAATTTGATCTCTGAGATTCAGAAACAAAAATGATACATATAGGAGATACGATTTGAACAGGGTGGCTGTACCTCGGTTTGTGCAGCAGTCTAAGGTAATTGACATTGTCTGTGTTAAGCACCTTTACAGTTCCATCACAGTTCAGCAATCCTATAGCCGCAGAAAATGGCGTGAAGTGTAATTTTCGACTAATTAACTTAAAGGAAAAAAAGCAGCTTTCAGAATTAGACGCTCAGCATGTAATTCTGTTGAGCCAGCAGGGCGTCACATCTGCAGCTGAGGGTCATCGGAGCTCATTTCTCCACTGAAGGACCTTTTCTGACTCCTGTTACAGCGATGTCCTTCTGCAGTCTCCTCCTCATCTGATTGTTCTGGTTGCATAAACCGTCTCTGTGCTCTTGACTGTCTGCTCCAGGCTCTGAAGGCTTTGTTCACCAGCCGGAACACAGGAATCAGCAGGAAGGGCCGGTGGCTCACCGCGGAGGACCTGGAGGCCTACGTGTACGCCCTGTCTCAGCCAGGAGCGTTAACAGGAGCGCTCAACTACTACAGAAACGTCTTCAGGTGGGTTTGCACTTATGCCAAGGGAAGAAGAAGCTACATTTAAAGACTGTCTTCATGCAAGTAGGAAGTTGTAGTATAAACTTGTAGTTAGAATTAAAAAAAAGTATTCATAATAGAAATTGAAACACATTGAAAATCAAAATATGAAAGGAGCAGCTGATAAGGTGAACATCCAGCTAGTTGGTAAAAAAAAAAAAAAAGATCCTTTAGAAGTTGGAGGTCCCTCTGAGCTCTGCTTCTGATGGTGGATCTGGTGGTGCTCTGAAGTAATGCAGAAGATGCATTCTTAACTTCTAGTCTTTATTATTTGAATATAAAATACAAATGTTACTATATATTTTGAATTTAGCAGCATCGCCTCCTGTCAGAACTTTACTCCACTGTCCATTGTTTCCGTGGCGTAGTTCTGCCATTGTCAGACTGACATTCTGTTGTTGACACAGAAGCAGAGTCATAGAAGTCCCAGCACATGTATTTTTGAACATGTGAACTCCACATGCATGGTTGGTCACGCCATCTGCTCCTTTCTCAACCACTGAATGATCTCAGAATAGCTTTCCTGTGCTTACGTAAAAGAAACAGCTCGCAGCCGTGCTCAATCAGCATTCGCTAAATGAACGCACATGCTCCAGAGGGCAGAAACGTAAATGGTGTCTTACTAGTTAGAAACATAAAGAAAAGCTACAAGGCTAAAAAAAAAAACTGCTTTTTTTCCATGATCACCTGCAGAGACTGTCACAACAACAGATCAGATCAAATTCAGACTGCTGACATCAACGGTCTCTCTCCTTTAACCCTTTCACGCCATCTGTCGCCCATTTGTCTTTTTCCAGTTACTCCAGGACTCCACCTAATTTAGCACCACCTTGAAAGGCAAAAAATTGAAGAATATTTTTTTAAATAATTAGAAATAAATTTAGGCGTGAAGGGATCAATGGGGAGTTAAAGGAAAGGGGAATAGGGAAGAACATTTGTGAGGACTGAGAACACAAAAATAACCGAATAAATGAAAATGGAGTTTGGGTGAAGACAGGTAAGAAGAAGCGGATGACTGAGTTTTGGTATAAGGAGGTGTGGTTGTCCCCCACGACTTTAACTACACTCCGATGAAAATTGTTTTTGGTGTTTTTAGCATGTTCTTGTAGCATTTTTCTCATGATGGAGCACATACATGAAGACAATTAAGCTTAAAACTGCATTTCTGAGTATTTCTTTGTTCAAATTGTTTTCCTCCTCTGAGCTGGCATCTGGATCAAAACTTCATGGCTGGATTGCTTATGTTGGGGGTGAGAGGGGGCGTAGGCTAGTGGGAGAGAGTGTTAACAGGGGGCTGACTGGAAGTAAGAGCGGGTTTACTCTTTGCTAACAGTCCCACCTACAACTCAGAGGCAAATTTCTGAAGAACTCCTGCCGCTCTGCAGAAACTATGTCCTATTGCTTTTGGGATCATGGGAAATGAGGGAAAGACTTGCTCTGCGCCAACAGTCCCACCCACAAATCAAAATCAAATTTCTGATAAACTCCTGCAGAAACTATGTCACAGGATTTTTGATTTTGGCTAAAAACGTCATCCCGGTAATCATAATTAAAAGACTACTGGTAATGCTGTAACAATAAACCAAAAGATGATGAAGTGGGTCTTTAAAATAATTTTAAAAACTGTCCCTCAGGGTGGAGATTCCAGATTCTAGAGTAGAAAAAACAGTTGAAGCTGTGGGTGGTGCCTCTACAAATGTGCTGAGATGCCACCTTTACTGACCTACAGACTACTTCAAATCTTCGTAACTTAATAATTATGTGTTTATTAGAAAAATATCTGAACAGTGTCAGCCATTTGTTTTCTTTGTGTGCCTTTCCGTTGTCAGCTCCCTCCCTCTGAGTCACAACCACGTCCGCTCTCCGGTGCTGCTCCTGTGGGGGGAGCGGGATGCTTTTCTGGAGCAGGAGATGGCGGAGGCTTGCCGCCTGTACATCAGGAACCATTTCCGCCTCAACATCATATCTGGGGCCAGCCACTGGCTGCAGCAGGACCAGCCCGATATCGTCAACACCCTCATATGGACGTTCCTTAAGGAAGGAGAGGGCCGCAAAGGCCACAGGAACTAAACCCACAGAGAAGCCTCCTCCAGCAACCGCCCCCCCCAGACCCCTATTCCCCCCTCCCGAAAGCCTTGAATATGCCTGTAAGACCAGGTGACATAGTGACAATGCAATCATTCTTTAAATTTCTCACATTTCAGACATTTTTTTTAAGATATCTGAAGGAAAGGATCCAAGCACACCTCCCTGGAGAGGACACCGAGGAGAACACGTGACACAGTCGAGATGTTCTTTTGCACACGACATCGGCCTTAAAGTTTGTCGGTTACATTATAACAAAAGTGTGGCGTTTTCACGTGACTCGTGATTGTGTGGTGGCTTTTTATCTTCGTCCCGGGTTGTCGTCATCGTCGGCCGTGTTTGCGTTTCACGTGTACGCTCAGCTTCCAGCCGGGCACCGCTTTCAGGAGCCACGTCCCAATCCGCTCATGAGTCATGTTGTAAAAAGAGTTTTCTTTCAAGATCTTTGCTCACACGTAGAGAATGTTATCATGATCTTCCTGTTTAGAAATGCCAGTGATGGTTGACTATGATACTATTTTGTATCTCTTCCTACACGCTGCATTTTGAAACTCACTGAGCCTGATCGTCACTGTTTGATTTTATAAATAAACTGTTCGTCTGTCAAACTCCTTTTTTATTTTTACTACAGTCATTTTTTGAGGCTATAAACAGAAGACCTCACCTGCTTGTGTGTTATTTTAAGATCTCCCGCCAACAGTCTAAGCTTTCCAAAGAACAGACGAGAAACCTCCAAGAATAGCAGCAGATGTTTGATCCAGCAGAGCAGAGTAACACAGCAGCTTTTTGAATCCGTTTTGGACGAGTTTGGATATTTTTAAGTCTTCTTTGATTCTGTGGCAGATAGGGGTGGTAATGTGGAAGCACACTGAAATGTGAAATTCAGCAAATGTTGCATAAAGTGCTGTCAGCGTGAGGCCATGACCCATAAAGACTGATCTGAGGGAGAGGCAGGATTTGGGCTCCATCAGAGGCTCTGCTTTTCCCTCAAATATAGCTCAATACTTGTCAGTGCAACATGGTTAAAATGTATGTTAAGATTTATTGGTAATATTTTATCTTAAATTACGTTTATCATAAATACATTTACCCATCTTTTTCTGCATACAATGAGTTATTAAATGTTAAAAGAAAAATAGAGGGAACATTGACATTTCCTATGGATTGCTAAACTAAACTGAATGGATTTGAGCTAAAACGTTGGATGTCTAGGCTCCTATACTGATGTGGAGCAGAAGAAGGTAAAAAACAGGATAAGAATCTAAGATTTACCTTTTAGCATAATCTTCTCAACTAAACAGATCCATCCATCTTCAGAACCTACTAAATCCCTTTGAGGGTCATGGGGTTTCTGGAGCCCAGCTACTGTGAGCCCTAAACAGGTACACACACACACACACACACACTTAGGGGCAATTTAGAGATACCACTTAACCCAGTGTTTTTCAACCTTTTCTGAGCCACGGCACACTTTAACCTTAAAAAAAATCCCGCGGCACACCAGGATCCAAAAATAAAAAAAAAACACACACACAAAAAAACGGAGAAACTCATAGTCTGTATTGATCTACAGTCCCTCCACAATCTCACATGCATTTTTGAGATAATTGTTGCAGAAAAAGCTGGAAAATGCAGCTGTTTTTTTTCTAAAAGATGCAATAAAAGTTAAGTTAGAAGATTTGAAAACAGTTCGATGTTTGTTCGTTGGTTTCAAGACGTTTAACAACAGATCTTGTGCGCGGTCAGTCTCACAACCCAATGCATCATGGGAGATGTAGTGCATTAAACGGCCGGTGGAGATCGCGTCTCTGAGCTTCATTGTTTTGTTCTCTTGTTCCACGGTCTGACACCGGATTCTGTGGAAAGCTACACCGCTAAAGACGAACTTTAGCTGGTATTTTTGTTAGAACTGAGCGATTTTACGAGCTAAATCGGGACAAGGAAGTGAAGACTTTAACCACTTCTGATTGGTCAGACTGATGACATGTGATTAAGCCTTCAAGAATGATTGGTGGAGACAATTAAAGGGGCGGGACTTTTACAAAATACAGCCGGAGCTGCAGCTGAATCGCGGCACGTCATTCTTATCAAAATGTCTTTAATAAAATAAAATAAACGCAAAGAAAAAGTATTTTACGATCTTTTATATTCCTAACTCCTCAGTGTTTTATCAAGTCCTGTTTGGATGAACAGAGAGCTGAAATCCTGGAGATGGAAAATGTTTTTAGATCAGTTAATGAGGGCAATTCCCCACGGCACACTTGACCATCTCCCACGGCACACTAGTGTGCCGCGGCACACTGGTTGAAAAACACTGACTTAACCTACGAAGCATGTTTTTGGACTGTGGGACAAAACCAGTGTGCCCAGAGAAGACCCACACATACACGAGAGAACTTCCAAACTGGGGACCGGCACAGGGAAATAGCGTGAGTTAATGGGAAGCAAACCCTGACTTCTCTAAACCAACTGAGCTATCCAGCTGCTACACCCCCCCAACACAAAAAAGGACAGGTGGTCCCGCTAGAAAATGTGGAACTAGTGCGAAGTCTAATGCTTCCATTGACTTTGAATGGGCTTGGTTTGTTTTGACATTGTATCATCACTACAAGATCCGCCTAAACGCTCACGATTGTGAGAGTAAACTCGCTCAGATCTCCTTTACTAGCTGACAGTAATAAGTTACTTGTGACAAGTCACATCCTTGTTTTTCCAGCTCTGTTTGTGCAGTTGGGCATCTCAACCTATCCAACATGGCGTCCTACTTTGCGTTCGTAACTGTAGCGCAGCAACTCTATCCTTTATAGCTCGTTGGTCAGAACATTCAGCCCCAACTGTTATAGCCCATTGACTGTGTAAGACAAGTATTCTCTTTACAGTCAAAGTTATTCATATCGATGCTTTGATCCTCACAAAGCAAAAGAAGTGACCTTTGAAGTGATATTTACTCTTCCAAAAATGTGTACATACTCGCTTTAACTGGGATAGCGATCTTTGAGTCTTTAATGGAAATTAAGTAGAAACTGTGGAACGTCTTTTCTTTGAATGTATGCATGTAAAGAGTTTAGGTCTTCTTTTCATAATTGGCTGATGACAAAAAATATCATCATAAACCCTTCAAATTGAAATGCCATTAAAATTCAATCACAATCAATTGATAAAAATCTGGACTTTATTCAACGTATTGATTGTGATCTCAAAGAATTTTATACATAATTGTGAATTCTCAAAGGTGAAACCTCACATTAATATATAATTAAACTATCCCAAACTAGTAACTAAATCTTTACATTACATGAAACACAAGAAGAATGCCCAGACATTCATTGTCTAATTTCTTTGATTTGTTTAAACTTTTGAAATATACCCTTTTTTTTTTAGTTATATTTGTTTTCATCTACCTTTGTCCCATCATTGATATTGATGTCGTTGACAAGTATGCCGTAATTGTTTGTGAAATACTTGCTTCAATAAAAAAAAAAAATAGAAAGTTGCCACAGTCATATAGGGCTGTCGCACATTGTTTACGTAGAAAGAAGAGGGTGGAGTCAGATTCTTAAAAAAATCATAATTGCTGAGCCCTCTTTTTGGGAGCCCTCCTACCTCCTCACCTTTACCCCGTGACGTTTACTAATGAGGTCAAGGAAAACAGAGGAGAAAGCTGGAAAGCAGATCTGATGAGGACTTCCAGCGCGCGGCGGCAGCCCGTCGGCCCGTGAGAGGAGAACCGCGTGCAGCGCTGATGTCCGGTCAGCATCCCTGCGCCGCGCACGTTCTCCTTTCACGCGCTCATGTCCACTTTTCAGCGGCCACAGTGTCCGCTCGCGCGTCTGTGTCACGGGGCGTCCGGACGTTGTGTTGAAAAAAGATAGCCAACGGTTATCTCCCTCATCCTCGTTAGCACTAGCCTGCTAGCACTGAAGATGTTCTTTTAGCAGCGCAGACGGGTATGTATGCTAGTAGTTGTGATGCGTTTACGTTCAGTGACTTTAATGTTTTAATATCTATCGTTTACCCCTAAATAAAAAAATAGCATGTTTTTGAGGATATTTTCTGTTGTGCACGTTACTAGCAAACTGAAAAAGGGTTTTAATCATTTGAAGTTGCTTTTGAAGTACAGATGGACCGAAAACTTTGTTTTAAATAATGTTTAACATTAAGAACGAGAAGTATATATGTCTATATGGTTTCAGCCTGTGGTACGGCCAGGGAGGGGGGCAAGTGTGCCAGATATGAATATGAAAGCAATGAAACCCAACAGATGAATCATGGGTCATGGGTGTGTCTGCTGCTGAATAACAAACACTGAGGGTAAAAATATACATGTATATCACAGACATTACTGATGAAAAAGTGTCACTCTTAAGTGATACTTTTCATAAAGGCTTCATTAGAATTCCCCTCTGGGATATCACGGGTTCCTGGTAGATCTCTGTGGGGATAAACTGCTTCTAAAGATCTCCTGGATCTCTGTTCTAGAACACAACCAGCCATGATCACCACTGAGGCTTCCAGAGAGTTTCAGGCCAAAGAGCGTAAATACAAAGAGCAGCTGAAGCGATGTTTGTCATCTGCTCTGTCTGCAGACCTGAACAGGTAAGACGCTAACACACTGTGTTCAGAGAGTTACATTGTCACTGAAGATCATGAACCCGCCAGGTTTGCTTGTACAGGTCATGTAGAAATGTGTTTGTACCTTCTGCAAAATCTTGTTCCGCTCATATCTTTGGATTTTTTAGTTTAAAAAGTAGGCCATGCACAATAAATCGCAAATTTATCTTTATCATGAAATCAAGCTGTGCAATATGCCTATTGCAAAAGATGCCGAAAATAGCAATAAATGGTTACCTTAATAATGCTAAAACATGCTTATGGCAGCTTAAAGTATTTAAGGAATTATATCCCTTTATGCATGTGAACACATAGATGTACGCCCTGAAGTTGTTGACCAATCGGATGGAGCTCTTTCGCTAGATGTTTGCCTCCTATGTAGACTAGGATTAACTCTTATTTAAATTAAACTGTTGTAGTGAAATGGAAATAATGTTTTTGGTTGTTTTGCTATTTGTTCATGTATTACAAGTTATATCGTCATCACAATATTGATCACTAATATAGCAAGTGTTTTCCATATCTTGTAGCCCTAATAAAAAGTCGTATTAAGTTGGAAATGTAAAACTGGGCAAATAAGGGAATCAGCTTCTTTCTTCTTTCTGAATGGAAACCTGTGACTTTAACAGTTTAAAGGCCCACTTCAATAACAAAAAAATGAATTGTTTTGTGTCTTTTACATATTCTTGTAGCATTTTTCTGATGATGGGGGACATATTTAAAGAGTATCGAGATTAAAATAGCATTTTTGATTACTTTATTCATATCATTGTAAATCAGAAGCAGACAAAAATATGGTTTTGAGAAATGTAGTTGGGACGGTTTGGTAAAGTTGGAAGAAGACATTTAGAGATTCAAACTTCCGGTCTCAATAACTCAATTAATATTATATGAAAAATTTCTGACATAGTCTTTGTTGTAGTTGGACCATAGGGTCATGATTAGTACAGAATGTATGGGGACAGTAGCTTCAACAGCTTCAGAGCTATTGAGCACCTTCATTATGAATCGCAGCTCTATTGAAAATGGGAAAAAAAAATACAATAAAATAAAGATTGATTTTCTCACAAAAAATATTTATTGCTGAAAGATTATGTCTTTATTACCAACTCATATAAATGTAGACATTTATTTTGAGGGATTATCGATGTTAACAGAATGTTTTTTAGTCTCTGAGCTTGCACTTTGTAGCCGTCTCCCTGCTGTGTCTGCATTTACAGCTCGAAGAGAAAACCTTTCAATAATTGGCACAAAAAAAAAAGATGCATTTGTAGGTCACTCTCTTTGTTAATACAAAATGATCGAGATACTTGCTGTCACATTGGAACGTTTATTAGAAGAGTTATTGAGCCGGAAGTCCAAACCTGCAAATATCTTTCTAACTTTACTGAACTAGTTGTGACCTAGAAACTACAATGGGTGGGCCATAAGCCCCCTGGTCCGCTCCATTTGAATTCATCCGTTTACAGGCAAATGGATGCAGGAACATAGTTGTTTTCCTCGACCAAGCTGGAATCTGGCTCAAAACTGTACGGCTGGATAGCTTCATGATTCCTCGCTGTTTTTGTTGAAACAGTAATGTTAGGTTGGGGGTGAGAGGGACTGTGAGCTAGTGGGAGAGAGTGCAAACAGAGGGGTGACTGGAAGTGAGAGCAGGATTACTCTGCTAACAGTCCCATCCACAACTCAGAGGCAAAGTTCTGAAGAACTCCTGCTGCTCTGCAGAAACTGTGTCCTAGAAACAACAACAGGGTTTTTTTTATTATGGCTAAAAACGGCATAATCATAAATAAAACCACAGGGAACAATTTTAAAATAAATCCAAAGATGATTGGAGTGGGACTTTAGGAACCTATAATGTCTAAGTGTTAGTGGCTTCCTGAAAATGTGAACTTCTTAATCATTTTAGGAATTTACTTATTGCTTAAATCAGTAGTGAAGAGACTCAGGTTATTTGCCGTTTTGGTTATAATTGTAATAAGATTCTTCAGCAGTACAATGTTTGAATGTTGACACTAAGCTGAGTTCTTCTATCATTTTATTTTGGCTCCAGGCTGCTGCAGGAGGAGCTGGAGACAGACATTTGCCTGCGCACAGCATCGGGTTCGGTCCGGGCTCACAGACCCGTCTTGCTAGCCAGAGCTCCTCATCTTCTGATGGGACAGACGGCCAAAGATCCAGCCATCATCCACCTGCCCAACTATGAACTTCCTGCGCTCAAAGACTTTCTTCGGTGAGCACTTTTAAGGCCTGCAGTATTTCAGATGTTTACTGTAACCGGATAGCATCCTTCATTTCACCCGATAAGCTAAACATGAAATCAAGTGAGTTCTCAGGATGTTTGGTCTAAAAAATAATAATTTATTGGCAGAAACACAGCACCTCTGCCACTTAGTTTTTTTTGTCTTATCCATGTTTTAAACAAGACAATAAACAGTAGAGTTTGACATGACATTTCTCATTATTCTTCTTTTTGCTGACATGGTAACAGTATCGTCCACACTGATCTCCTACGTATTCTAGCACTATCGTGATTCATGAGTTGTCGTATTATGCTATAAATATTTGAAGATCTAAATGTTTTTCATTGAATTGAGTATAGGTTCAATGTGTTCAGTATCAATAAAATGCAATTTGATAGTGCTGAATTGCAAATCTGCAGTTATGGAGGAGGCTAGATTGAACCTCTTAAACTTGGCTTTAATGCTAGCAGAGGTGTGTTTTTCTAAAATCCTTCATTCTGCTGTGGAACATCTTTAAACTCCCTTCACAGTCTGTCCTAAATGTGTTTTCATATCTTGTTTAATCATATTAATAAAGAAAAAGAAAAGCTACCTCTTTTTTTAATATCCTATTCTCTCTGAAGCAGGCTGCAGTTCCCTGTCTGGCTGGCAGGGGGCGCGCTGAACTGCTCACTTCAGTTTCAATGATCAAATGAGAAATTTCCACTTCTGACTTTAATTCTTTTGAAGAGTCATTCTCTCATTTGTGATTAAAAAAGTCAGGATTATTGTGTTATACTTGTTTGTTTGTTTTTTTTTTTTGCTGTGACTTCAAACACTGCATTCAGTTTTTCTTCTTTTGGTTTGAGTTTTTTCTAGTTGCATGCATCAAATATTTTTGCCCTCTGCTACTTTCACACAACCTGAACCTTTCTTTCTTTGCTGAAACGTATTGATCTGTAGTTTCTTATCAACTGCTTCAAAACGCATTCAGCTGAGTGTTTTTCTTTCAGTTACTCGCATTGGTGATGGAAAACTGGATTTAACTTGTTGTAAACTATAGTATATTTATAGTATATTTGGTATCTAGTGGTTACACATCAGATTCAGAACAAATGAATGAAGAACAAACAATGTGGCTGAGGTCAGAGTGCAGTTTTGGATGGAAGCGTTGGTTTAAATGGTCTGTGATGGTTGTAGCTTTAAAGGATCATTTTATTTGTTTGTAGGTGAAGTAACATGTCATCTTTTTTCTTTATGTCAAATGTCAACATACTGGAGCCATATATTGATATATTTAGGCAATGAAGCGTAGTTATTTTGCACAATCATGCTAAGTTAGGTTGTCCTTCTGAAATTCCTGAGTGTTTAATAAAACTGTACAAATGTGATTGATTGATTGATTGATTGATTGATTGATTGATTGATTGGTTTGACTCCTGCAGGCACGTGTACACAGCAGACCAGAGTGTGAAGACGACTGAAGCAACTTTAGATCTAAATTCAGAGCCAGCCGGCCGTCACAGTCCGCCTGCTTTAGGTAAACAAGTGAGGCCTTTATTTCTAATGAATCTTCTGCATCTGTTTATTTCTTTCCACTTCATCCCATTCAGATCTTGTTGTTGTTGCTAACCCATCCTAAGATGGGTTGTGATTTAGCACCACCACAGTTTTCTTTTCTTACTGTATTGGGTAAAATGGGACTGCGTTAGATTAAAGGGAATTTTCAACCTCCTGTCGTTCCTCATCGTCCGTCTGAACTTCCATCCAGGTGCTGCTGCTGCTCTCGAGCCGGCCTCTGGACTTGGTGCTGACCTGCTGGATCTGTACCACAAAGGGGAGCAGTGTGACGTTACCATCCAAGTAGGAGAGCAGGTCTTCTCCTGTCACAGGTAATGGTTCATGTCAGCAGATTGAAGGCTTTGGGAAACATCAGTGCCAGGAGACATGAAGCAAACACAAAACACTGCATATTGTGCTATTGATGTGCGTGCATGTGGACAAAAGTGATGCTCCAAAGGTGCTGTACAAGCTAGTAACCATCAAAATGACCCTTCATAGGTTAATTGGTCCCTCTAAATTGTCCATAGGTGTGCATGGGTGTGTGATTGTGGCCCTGCGTCAGAATGGCGACCTGTCCAGGATGTCCCCTGCCTTCGCCCGCGAGTGGGCGGGATAGGCTCCAGCAGCCCCGTGACCCCGAAAGGGATAAAACGGATTAGAAGATGAATGGATAAATCAATGAATGATTTAAGATCATTTCCACGGCCTAAATCCAAATGAATCTGATCCATTTATGATCTCATGTCACATGAGTGTCTCACACAGGGGAGTCCGTGGCTGTGAGGCATACAGGAATCTAGTGCATACATGAAAGGAAATATAGGAACTGTAAGCTTTGTGTAATGTATATATAGTTAGCCAAGATAATAAAGTGGCAAAGGTTCCAGCTGCAGTTAGTGAACATAATGCTGCAGACACTTTTTACTTGTTTGCCTCCAGTAAAATATTTTTTTGTAGGAGTGATTCTGTATGGGTGTGGAGCCCCGAGAAGAAAGCATTTCTGAGGAGGTTTCAGGGAAAGTTTGATTTGTCTGTCATCTCCACTGAGTTAAAACTTCTAGAATGTTGTGTTTTGCTGTTGAAACTGAAAGACATTCAGATGTAAACCACCCCAGAACACACAGCTCCTGCAGATGAAGTGAAACCCTGACATCAGGCTCTGCTTTTTCGTTCCCAGGGCGATTCTGTGTGCACGCTCCCAGTACTTCAGAGCCATGCTCACTGGAAGTTGGATGGAAAGTTTCAGACAGTGCATCACCTTGCAAGGGTGAGTGTGAAACAGCAGATCAGCAAACTACCTGCTGCTCTGGAGAACATGGCCCTGAATTTACAGCACAGGTCAATGTTTTACCTTGTTGATCACGTTTGCAGCACGTCACATGTCGCCCCTCTCTCTGCCAGTGCAGGTGCATGTCTGAACTGCAGCAGGATTTTTGGATTTGTTGACATGTTTATGCTGGTTTTCTGTCTCTAACCTACCTGTTTCATGAAATTCTTGGTTTTTTTTTTTTCTGTTTTTCTTTTTGCAGTTTGGGGCCGGATGAGATGGAAATTTTGCTCCAGTTCATTTATGGAGCCATTGTGGATTTGCCCAGTGGAGCAAATGCCAGGTAACTTCAAATCTCAGCAAAAGTACATGTCTAATATCTGTTCACATGAACTCATCAAGCTTGACATAAACAATCACTTCACAGGTGACATTTCACAGAGATTAATGATTAATAATGGAAATCTTTCACTCTGTTTTGGATGATTTATTTTCAAAGTAAAAAACGCTTTTTTCTTTTTCAATTAGAAGAGATCGGATATACCTTCTACATGAAAAATATACTACATGTAAGCTCTTTTTATTAAGGCAATAGGTTGGAAACATTACCTTGTAGTTGTCTGTATTGTAAAGTTGTTTTGGCTGAAAATTAGACCAACATGTTTGGAAAGATGAGTTTTTTTCAGAGACCTGAACTGCGCAGAAAAATCTGTTCTTGATGTGATTTCCTCTGTCCGTCAGTCAGGTGGTCCTGGCTGCAGACATGTTGGGTCTAGAGGGGCTGAAAGATGTTGTGGAGATGGTTTTTACCAGAGAATACTGCCGCTTCTTCCCCAAGGTTAGTCAAACATTCTAATGCAGCAAATTACTGACAAACAGCATATTCTTAATGGTTTTTTTTGTATAATAATTTGGAAACTATTGATGTCAGAGAAATCCTATTTATATCATGTATAAATGGCAAATTCCTGAATATGACTGGGAAATAATGGCAAAGTGTTGATTTGATCTCAATTTACATCGTATATTCATTCATTCATTCATTCATTCATTTTCTAATCCTCTTTTCCCTTTCGGGGTCACGGGGCTGCCGGAGCCTATCCTGGCCACTTGTGGGCAAAGGCAGGGGACACCCTGGACAGGTCGCCAGTCTGTCACAGGGTAGAATGTCCTCAATCACACGTCCATTCATTCTCACAGTCACACCTATGGACAATTTAGAATTGCCAATCAACCTACGAAGCATGTTTTTGGACGGTGGGAGGAAGCCGGAGATCCCGGAGAGAACCCATGCATACACGGGGAAACTCCACACAGAAAGGTCCCCATTTATGTTGTTTTTCATGTCCCCCAGCCGGGACTTGAACCGGAGGCCTTCTTGCTGTGAGGCAAGAGCGCTAACCACTGCCCCACTGTGCAGCCCTTACATCTTATATTTTCATTTAAATTGGATTTATATGTTGAGTAAATTACATTTTTGCATATTTTGTGATGTGAAAATCTTTCCGCTGATATGATCAATATTTTAATTGTTGTTTGTTTTTCTAATCAACTTCAAACTAAACCTTTCTTTAGCTCTTGGTAGCATTTGCTTGTGTTTCATCAGAGAACGGTACGAGCAGTAAATGCATTCCTCCTGTGCTTTCAGCCAGTCGATGCGGTTCAGAGAACAATCCTCGAGTGCCTCTCGCTCACATACGTCTTAGGCCTTCAAACCCTCCACATGCAATGCAAGAGGTACGTGTCTGCATGCAGCTCCAGCACTCACTTTGCTTCAGGATCATCCATTTGGAGTCAGATAGGAGTTTTCCCCGGATCAAAGCTGAACATTCCCTAAACGCCAGCATTCCTGGACATGTGGAAAAAAGACTATTTGTTTTTGTGCAATTAAAGTACCTGTCTGGTAGACTGATGTTTTATTGATTATTTTTCAATTAAAACAAAGCACCTCTGTTTTTATCATGTCGTGCACTTAGTGTTTTCTAATTATGTTTATTTTCAGATAATCTATGTTTGTGTCAACCTTTATTCACCTAAAGACTTTCTGAAAACTCCTGCATGGATTATGTTGCTCCAGTATAACCTTAAAAAATGAACAAGGAAAAGTAGTCTGATATTACTTTAATCATATTTACTGCTGATAATGGATTTCTTTCAACTTTAAAGTCATTACTTTTGCTCTGTGGATCTTTGGGTGTGGGATTAGATGTGTTGTTGGCTCCCGGTCTGCAGGGTTTGGGCTTCTGTGACTGATGCTGGGGGAAAAGGAGGATGCTGCTGCAGAATGCAGAATGTAGGTCAAGGCAGTGAAGTGTTGGTGGAGTGCAGGAGCGCGCTTTGATGAGCCTCACGTGGCGTGTGCAGCAGAGCATTAATGAGATTCTCATGGTTTCTCTTGCTGCAATTTCCTGCATGCACGTTTCCGCTGGCCTGGACTTCCAGGACTTCCAGAGGATCAGCCTGCAGAGAGGACACTGCTTCTAGCTGTTCTCAGTGCAAACCGACTGAACTAATGTGAAAGAAATGATCAGCTCTTTTGGACGCCACACTTGTGATTTCAGATGGGTTGCTGAGCATTATGTGAAGGCCTGGTGTGAGAGGAACTTCTCCCTCTTGTGTCCGGAGCTGCAGAAAGCCTGTTTAACGTCTGTCACTGAAACAATGGTGAGTTCCCATCCTTGCCTTGCGCTAATAGGAGCGAACAGCTGTCTGCAGCTGGTGAAGCTGGGTTTCCACAGGAAGCACAAATGAACATGGTGGAATCAATGATGACTTTTATTAAATTCTCAAGAATGAAGTCTGGCAGAAGATGTTCATACAGACAAATGGGGAGCCCCAGGCCTGGAAATGGTAACTGAGTTTTTTTATCCTGAGAATAGTAGCTTTGTGTCCACCGCAGACAACACTGTCCACTGTCCCGCCTCCATTGTGCCGGATGTTTTGAGGGAACGTCTATGATGTTCCTTTGACCCTCTTCTGTGCTCCTGTCTGGGGTATTGGATGTTTTCTTCCAGACGGTGCAGAACGTGGTGACGGTGCTGTGCGGCACAGAGCAGCTCATAGGCAGTCTCCCTGAGGTGAAATGGGCCCAGCAGGTGAGGTGCCTGGCCACCGAGCTCCAGGACAGGAGCTTACAGGTCATTGTACATCACCTCCCCCGGGTCATCCACACTCAGGCGTTCCAGGACCTCCTGAGGGTAAAGAAGGAGATGCGTCCAGTCTTTCAGTGACTCTGGAGAGCACGGCATATCTTCAGCTCAGTGGTTTCTTCTTTCTTTGTGTTGAATTGGCTTACAGAGAGAAGAGTTGACAAGAGAACCAACTTTGCTGAAGAAGCTGTGTTCAGCCATCAAAGAAGGTGTGACTGTAGACAACTGCTGTGACCTTTTCACTGCAGTCCATCATCTGTGTGGAGATGCTTTGGAGGAGGACTTTCTCATGGAGCAGAAGGAGGAGGTGACCTGAATCCCATTCTTATCTATATAATAGTTTCTTCATTTTATCATATTGTTCTTGGTGCAGATAACCTTTTCTTACATTGGGAACTAAATAAATTTGTAGTCATCAGTTTTTTTGTATTACTCAGCTTGTTTTTTGACGTCAGCAGTGACGGTCCTGCAGTAATGTCATTACGCCCCTTCACAATGAGTCTGCATATTGTCAAAACTGTTTCTGCTGCCAACAAAAGACCCCAAAACAGCCCTCAGAGGAAAGGTTTGTGTCCAGTTAGACATTCCCTTCCTGGTGTCAAAAATGTTTAATTTGGTCCCACACACACACTGGTTTGAATGCATTTAGAATAAAAACTCTGATTACATTAAAGCTCATTATTAGCAAATATTCTAAAATTATATTATAATCTGCCTATTTTTTATTTATGATTATTTAAACGGGCTGCACACTGCAGCCAGTGAAGCTCTCGGGCAGATCATCCTCCGTAGAAAGCTTGAACTTGAATATTTCAATAATGCAAATACACTAAAATACTTCCACACATGTTCATTCTTTTCTTATGCAATGTTTACAGCGTAGAGTATGATTGTTTATCACAAGGGTCAGCCTTAAAAAAAATAAAAGAAACCAGTATAGGATTATAGATGTTTTAAATGTTTTAAAATTGTTTTAAAATTTCAACTTTGTCAAATCAAAGAAAAGGCCAATTGTATAGAACTTAAACAAAGATTCTCCCTGGATTGAAGGTTTATTTCAATTTGAAAAGCTCCATGCCTTCTTGTACAGAAGACACTATGGAGTTTGATTGAAAAGGTTAATAGCCAATCAGGACGCAGAACCACGCCAGACCATTGTGCTGTAAAAACCAAAAAATAAGAAAGCATGCAAAATTGCAGTGAAAAAGGTGAACTGCAATATAGAGAGGGAACACTGTAAACATTTAAAGAAAAGTTTCATCACACCTACTGTTAATACCTGTGGACACTTTTTTTCAAACAAGTTTGTGAACATCTGAACAGTGCACGTCTCTTTTCTGCAGGTGTAAGCCGACCATCTCCTTAGGAGTTTATAGCAGACTCCAGTAATGGGTTCAGGTGTTATACCACAATGATAATGCCTATAATCGTATCTGGTTGCTTTTAATGTTCTACTTTTTTGGCAAATGCATTTCATTCTTTTTTCTTTTTCAAATACCCCCAATTTTACACTTTTTTTCTTTTTTGTTTAAAATGATTGGGTTTTCTTTTTTTTTTTTTTTATCAGTTCTTTTTTCACCCAAAAGTCCAACACTGTATGTGTGATCTGTAACCAGGTTTACACACACTGTGTTAAACATCACTGGCAGGAAAATGACTCCTAGGTGGGGTCCGAATTCCTTCAATACTCATTAAACATCACGATAAATATTGCGTTTCCCATTTTCTAGTGCTGTCTGAATCTACGATTCCCAAGTCCAGTGGCCTAAAAAGTCTCAGCAAAAAAACAGTGTGCATCGTGGCTCACAAGACCACAATGCATTGCATTTGAAGGGTGTTTCATGTGGAAAAAACACATTTATTTTTATTTATTTTTTTTAAAACCATCCACATATTTTTTATCATCAGATCAGAGTGGATTCATTCATGATTTTCATAAAATGTTCTTTATCAGTTTTTCTTTAACAGTTTTTTACTGGAAATCTGTTGTCATAGCTGTAGTTTTTATTTTATTGTTTTTAAGGAGCACGGTGTCCAAATTACTTTTAAAGTCCAGGCCACCAGATAATCCTGCTCTTTGTAGTTTTTTAGTAGTTGGGGAGTAAGGAGGGAATTCGGACACAGCCACAGGTTTTGTCTTTTGAAAAATCTTCATAAAAGAGCATTTCTTGAATTGGCCGTCAGAAATTCATTTAGGTTTTTGTTTGTGTTTGAAGGCTTTAATAAAACTGCAGTGGCCATTTGTCTTTTTTTGGTAAAGTCCATCAGAGAACAGTGCAAGCAACGTTTCTCAGTTGAGAGCAATAAAATCCAGTGTTCTGGGAAGTTCTGGGAGCAAACTTCATCGTCAGAAAAGAGTCAAACCTTTACAGGCTAAATGATGGTGAGCATGAGATGACCTGGCTTAACCCGTTAAAGCATGTAACCCTTTTTAGCAGTGAGCTTCACAGCAGGATAGATTAGGGCAGAGGGAGAGTGTGACGCGGGTCAGCAGCTTTTGCTAATCTGCTTGAGCATCTGCTCCAGAAATGTATGTTTATATTCCGAAGGGCCGAGGAGCTGGGAGCTTTCCTTCCCCCGGAGTTTTGCCGTGGAAACGGGAGCCTGTGCATCAGGAAGGGACATCATTTTATTCACAGGAGCCGGAGTGAGCTCTGTAGCCCAGGCAGAAAGGGGAGGGAGGGCGAGGTGATCTAGGGAGGAAGGGTATTTGTTGCCATGGCGAGCGGTTCTTGAAGCAGCTGCTGATTCGCCCATGCTGTTGCGCACCCTGTCCATTCTTCTCCTCTCTCTCTCTGTTACCGCCAGCCGTTCAGGCGAGACATTTGCGTGCTGCGCGGGCAGCTCTGGACCTTCCTCCTTCAGAGCTTCTATGCCATCCGCCACACACAGGGATGGGATGCACTACCATCCAAACACAGAGCGAGGCTCCTAGCAGGTAACCACAGATGTTCTTCTCTTCAAGATTTTTTTTTTTTTTTGCCTCCCTCAGACAGCCATTGTTGTTGTTGTTGATGTTTAAAGCCTGCCACAAAAAACCGCCGCCTCTGCATTCATGCAGCTTTTGTAATTCTAATTCATTTGACTCCCATCAGCAGTCTGATCAGTTCAGTCAATCCGCGGCTTTTATTCCACATTTCATTTTTAAGCCCTTCGTCTGTTGAGTGCACACCGACGTAGCAGATGCGCCATGCTTGTTTTAGAAGGAGCTGAAGCTCAGACTGAGCCTGTTGTGGTTCTGTCAGTGCGTTAAAGCTCCTCATGCAGCACACGCTGATCCAGAAAACATGCATGAATAATTGATCTGGCGGATGTTTGTGTGCATGTTTCTGTAACAAACCAGCATTATTTTCACACACTTGGACTCTGCTTAAAATGAAAAATAAAAAAAACTGGAGCAGTTTCACTCATGGCTTCAGTGTTTGATTCATTGTTTTAAGGGGATGAACTGAAAGGTTCTGAAATCTGTGAATGAAGAGAACGGCTCGCCTCAGTCATGTCATAGATAAAACCGGCAGGTCTTTTCAGGAATCTGTGTCATGCTCAGTGAGGGCTGATGCTTTTTGAACTCAGAGGGACAGACTGGTTTATGGGAGGAATGATCTTGCTTTGATCTTTCTTTACAGATGCTATTGATAAAGGTGATAACCGAAGACTTGGTAAAAAGCCTGTGTTTACAAGCTCACAGGTAATAGTTGATTCCTCTTTTCCCTGTATTTGGATAAAAAAGGTTAAAGGTTCATGTTTAGCAGATCAAAAAAATGCCTCTGGATTAAGACCAAAGTACTGCTTCTAAAAATGTAAAAGCAAAAGAAGGGAGAAGAGTGCCTGCTTTTATGGGATTCCTGATTTCAAATGTTTCACTCTTTAAGCAAAGATGTGCCTTCTAGGAGGCAGTGAATCTCTAAAAAGTGAGGGTGTGATGTAATTCAGATGTTAAGAGGAGTGCTCTACATGTAAACCCCAGTCAGTGTAATTACTCCTGTGACTTATAAAGAAAATACTGGATAATTATCCAATTTTCCTTGCTGTGCTCTTTTTTACATTTATTTTTGGTCTGGACTGTCCTAAAAAAGTGTTATTGATTTATGTGCTGTTTCTGTGCTGCAGTCGAAGGCTGTAAAATGCCCCACATCTCTGCCTGAGAGTCCTCCGGTGCTCCGGACCCAGCGGGTTTCACAAAAAAGAAATTCCTCCCCTCACAGAGTTCCATCAGCCATGAAATCAGATGGGCTGGGCACAGCAAACAGGCCGGGAGGCGGGCAGACATCCAAAGCAAAGAATGTGCAGAAAGCGGGAGATAAGATCGGAGCGGCTAAACCCACATCGGCTGCTGCTCCGCTTGTCAACGGTACGGAAGCTGCAAGGGCCAAACGGGAAGCGCTCAGGAGCTCATGCGGTTCTAAAGAGCCCGAAAAGAAGCCAAACCCAGGAGCAAGGCCCAAAACGTCTCCTCAGAACCACACGCCTCCAAGTCAGGCAGCAACAAACTCTCAGAAGAACTGTTCAGGAAAAGCTCCTGCCACTGCCAGCAGCACTCGAGCTCAGCCCAGACCTTTGTCTGCGTCAGGGAGTACCTCGCCTGAGAACGGGGCCAGCAGCCCACACGTTGACCCCCACCCTGTTCCAGGTTTACGCTCTTCTATTGACTTCCTTGCATAAATCACTGTGACTGACACCAATTACAATGTAGAGCATTGCTGCAGCCAAGCTACAGTGTCAACAAATCAGCTGCAGGCTTAAACCTATTTGAAAGGACCTGCAATCTAATTAGTGAGATCAATGCTGTGCTGTGATGAAGAGGGCTGCTGCTGTCTTTCCTGCCTACCAGCCTCAGAGATCGGCTCACCTTTCCTCTGATCTCTATGAGATTCTTTGGCAAAGCTGAGGTGATGCTGTCTGTCCCCCTCAAACTTACTGTCTGCAAAATGCAGCACAAGATCCACTAATGTCACAGCACCCTGATGTAGAAAGGATGAATGAAAACTCTGATATGAACTGGATTCTAACCCCTCCCATGGGACTTTCTCTTTAGGTACAAAGGCCAAACAGCAAACCAAACCAGTTACCAAACCCCTTCAGACGAGGCCTCCTCAAAAACCAGACACAACAAAGAGCAGCAGGTGAGACGTGTTTGTGTTTTTGAGAAAAAAAAAGTTTAGCCTCAAATACAGAAGAGGTTTCTACAAATATACACCTTGTATGTTCAAAGCTGCATAACCCCCCTATTGTAGCAGTAACATCTGTTCAAAGCTAAAGGCCATCAGCTCCTATGTTTGCTCATCTGCTGGAAAAGATTAGTTAAAAAAACTTCTCATATGTGACTTTCTGTACGTTTGACAGATTTTTAGCTTCAGGAATTTAGACGACTCGAGTATTATGGTTCCAGTCAATTTTCTATGTACAAAAAGAGATTAATCTGCAATCTTGCGTCGTCGTTACTGGAATGCATTGCTTCTTGGTTTTCCTTGGTTTCTGTCTGCGGTGAAGCTGCTGATTCCACACGTATGATTCCATGTTCATGGCAGCTGTGGAGCCGTGAACTTTCCTGGCTGTGCGTTGAATTCAGATAGAAAGCCAGCACAGAGGCTGGGATGATTGAAAGCTGTCGCAGCAGCATCTGTTTTAGCTGCTGTCAATGAAGCTGCGGATCCAGATAAGAGTCTGGAGGAATCTGCTAAACTTAACAAATCCCTCTCTTCATTTTGGGGTCCAAAGGACTAAACATGATTCTTAAGAGCAGCTAAAAGCTCCATTACCCAAACCGCGAGGATGAAGCCAGTGTCACTGAGATGATCCAAGTCTTCCTTGCATCATTTTCCTGGTATTTCTGCAATTTTTTATTGGTAATAGACGTACGTAGTTTGTATTTTTAGTATAGCACCAGACAAAACAGTAAATCACCTAGTCCCACCTAGAAATACCAATATTGAGGAGATGGAAAAAAAGAAAAAAGTTTTCAGCCCTTATTTAAGACGGACAAAGTAGCCCTGGTTTCTTCAGTGGGAGACACAAAGTACCATTAAGTAAACCAATACAACGTTTAATGTAACTTAATACTAAAATAGAAAGTGTTCAAACTAAATTTTTAAATGGGCGGAGCTTCGTAGAGTGTAAGATCTTTCTTATTTTTGATTCAGCAGAAATTCAGTTCAAAAGTGGTTACCTTAATATTTATTGAACACTTTGTTTAAAATATTATGTAAACCGGTATCTTTTCACCAAACTTTTGTAACTTTGTGTCCATTCAGTCTTCCCCGTATTTGAAACAGTTAGATTTCACCCTAGTTTTCAGCTTTAAACGTGCTGCAGACAGTAACACCTGCGTCTTTGAAATGTCCCCGGGGCGGTGAAGGCAGCAAAGCGCCAGCTTTCCTGAGAGTTGCAGCCAAAGCAGCTCTCCTGTCACAGGCAGCACAGCTGTCATTCAGAGTTAGTTCCCTTCACAAAGGAAAAAGCACAAAAAGCTGTGAACTTGTGTTAATACCGTGATCCCACCTTAACCATAGATTGAGAAGAGACTATCACATCAGAAAACAGTGCTGCTGAGAGCCGACAGAGATCAATAGCAGACTGTTCAACAGAGGAGGAGCTTTCACTGAAGCACTGTTGTTTCTGCACAGATTGCTTCATAGGCACATCTGTGTGAAATACTGAAGAGAAGCTGCATTGACTTCCTTGGTATATTTGTGTCTATTTAATCAACAAACACGGAGCAATCTTAGCTTCATACTTAAAGACCCCTCAAATTAAATCATGTTTTTGGTGTTTTAAAATGTTCTTTAAAGTTCCACTCCAACTAGGCCTGCACAATAAATTGCAAATTTATCGTTATCGCGATATCAAGCTGTGCAAGGCGTATATAGCAAAAGTCGGAGAAAATTGAAATAAATGGTAACCTGAAATGTGCTAAAAAAAAATCTTATGGCAGTTTGACGTATTTAACAAATCAAATAAATTCATATGGTGGTGCAGTGGTTCGCGCTCTCGCTTCCCCGTGCATGCGTGGGTTTTCTCCAGGGACTCCAGCTTCCTCCCACCGTCCAAAAACATGCTTCATAGGTTAATTGGTCAATCTAAATTGTCCCTATAGGTGTGAGTGTGAGAGTGAATGGGTGTGTGATTGTGGACATTCTACCCTGTGACAGACTGGCGACCTGTCCAGGATGTCCCCTGCCTTCGCCCGCGAGTGGCCGGGATAGGCTCCAGCAGCCCCGTGACCCCGAAAGGGATAAAACGGAATAGAAGATGAATGGAAAAAAAAAAGAGAAATGTATGCATTTGACCGATTGGATGGACTCCTTTGATGTTAGATGCTTGCCTCCTATGTAGACGAGGGTCAATTGGAGTTTAATTCAAGTTATGTTGACAGAGTAATTTACTCTGAAAAGTTACTTCCACTCTGCAGAAACAATGTCCTCAACACAACAACACAGGTTTTTTTTTTTTATTTGAAATTCGAAGAAAATTTGGGGGAAAAAAAAGTCTGTTAAAGCATTTCAAACGGTTTATCAAAGGTTTTTTTTAAATATTTCCTAACGTTAATGTGTCAGATCAGATGGCGATAACTACAAAATATATGTGAGCAAATTTTGTGGGGTTAAGAAGAAAGTAAAATTCATAAAATAAAGTATTTTTAGTCAGTTGAGTGTAGTCTGCATACTGAAGCACAATAGCATGAATGACATGAGCATTCCAACAAACCTCTTTATGTTAAAAATATCAGCCTCGTTGTCACAAAATAGCTGTGTTGCTTTGATAGCAGAACAAAGACAAAGAAAAAATGCCCCAAGTTCTCTAAAAATGTACTCTTAAAGATAAAAAAACTCTTTAAATATGTGGAAAATGGCTCAGATTTAAATGTACAATGTGATCATATGATTCATTGTCAGTGTTTTTAATCTTTACTTTTTATTCTTTTCTCCTTAGTCCCTACAGTAAGTCAAGTGTGAGAGATGCTGCTAAAGCTAAGACTGCTGCAGCAGAGAAACCTGCAGCAAAAGCAGACGGCAAGGGAAAAGGCACCTCCAACCAGACCGGTGAGATTCCAGACTCCTTTTTTATTCAAGCGCTGTTTAACAAAAGCTAAATATACATTCATGTCATTCTTTTATTGTTGGTGTTTTAGTCTCCAAACATGGAATTTCTTTAAAAAAGACTGCCTCCCCAAGGACAGAAGACGGCAAAGATGTGGTGAAATCCTCAGTAGCGGACAGAGCCACAAGCAGTGCTTCTAAAAAGATCACGAAACCAAGCTCATCAAACGGAGTTCTGCCTAAATCTAACGTTACAACCACAAAAGTCTCCTCCGCCCCAAACAAGCACTCAGCAGCGACTGCCAAATCTGTGCCAAAAACCAAAAGTGGAGCTGAATTATCCTCTGAAAAAGCTGCACCAAAAACATCCCAAACCTCTGCTGCATCCAAAAAACCTGGAAGTAAAGAAAAGGCAGCAGCTAATGGGAAAGGCTGTAAACCCAAGCTGGAACCAGCTAACACGTGCACTGATGATACCGTCACTGAGTCCTCTGAGAAACCTGCTGCAAAGTCCACACAGTCCAATCCAAGTGGAGTTACCGCTGAGTCACCGTTCCAAAACACCGAGGTGCAGTTGGGCGGCAGCGCAGCAGATGAGAAGAGTGTTAGGCCAACTGCAAACGTCCTTCATGTCCAATTTACTGTACCGCAGACCTCCAAAGACACGGTGGGGAACAGAGTGGCGCAGTCTCAGAAGAGCTTAAGCTCTGCTACCATCAGTGGAGGTCAAGCACCTGGAGGACATGTGCCAAATTCCCGGGGAGGTGCCGAACGCTCGGGGGACGTTCCCTGTAGTATAGGAAGCACTGGTAGTCCACAGGATGACTTGTGGAGTGGAATAAACCATCAGGTCACCCCGGAATCGGAGACCGGCAGTACTCGCACCACTTCCTCGGACGACATCAAACCCCGTTCCGAAGACTATGATGCAGGAGGCTCCCAGGATGACGACTGCTCCAATGACAGGGGTGTGTCCAAGTGTGGCACCATGCGCTGTCCGGACTTTTTGGGCCGCAGCAGCAGTGACACCAGCACCCCGGAGGAGTTGAAGATGTACGAAGCCGGGTCAGGATTGAGAGTTGACGTGCGCTTACGTGGCAGAGAGGCGGAGACCACCAGCGAGGAGGAGGCAGTGAGACAGCGACCTTGCTCCTGGTTTCCAAGAGATGAGATTTCCGTGGAAAAGAAGCCCTCCGAAGTTGAGGCGGGGGCAAATCCAGTACATGTTCCCAACCATCAGCTCCTCTCTTTCGATGACGAAGAAGATGATGACGACGAGGAAGAAGACGAAACGGAAGACGAGAAGTCCGAGGTTGAAGTTATTCCGGCTCAGGCTCAGATGTTACCAACAGAACCCTCGCCACATTTTCAGGGAATCGTCAACCTAGCATTTGATGACGACACCGTGGAGCAGGAGAGCGATCAGCCGGGATACCAGTCCACCGCTAACTTCCGCCGCTCGGTTTTGCTGTCTGTTGAGGAATGCGAGGAGTTGGGCTCAGAGGAAGGTGGAGCCCAAACTCCACCTCAGCAACCAGACGAAGCTTCGACTCCCTGTGACGTTTTCGAGTCTGACTCCACCACTCCTCAGTTTGGTTGTGTCACTGACCCAGAGAGTCGCCCCCTGAAACATCCGGAAGGAAACCTTTTGAAGCACAAAGAGGAGAAAAGTAAAGAGAGACCTGTATTCCTTACAGAGATCCTTGAGCCCGTGCAGGGGGAGAGCAATCACCTCCCACTGAATGAAACAAAAGCCATCAGTCCTGCCCTGGACTCCGACCCCAGAGACACGCCCCAGGAACGCCCAAGCCACCTGGACCTGCGGCCCACAGAACAGTACAATGGAGGGAAAAACAAAAACCCGCCCCAACAGTCAGAAAGCAACAAGGCCGATTTACATCTAGACTTAAAAGGCAGCTCTCCTGTTCATGCTGCACAGTCTCCAGCAGGTAACGTATGATCTATGGCCTCTTCCTAGACCCAGTGTCCAAACCCATCCTATCTTTCAGAAATTTCAAAATAAAGGTCTGGTTTATCCCTGCAAGATTCATTCTCCTTTGTTTTGGTACCTAGACCTTATTTTGCATACTGACCTTTTTACCACCATCAGACAAATGATATTCTGAAAACTAGCTTTAGTAACTAGTTGTTGCACACGCGTAGATCATCTTAGTTCATTGTAGCCAAGGTTTTTTAAATGGAAGTTTTCCCCACCTGTGTAAGCTGAACTCCCTTTAGACAGACCCATTCAGGTCCCGATAACTCATCTGACTAAACAGGTGCCAGCGACACAGATGACATTAACACTAAAGGAATGAGAGATGATGCCTTGTTACAGTCTCCATGACTCTTCAAAGGCACTTTTGTGTGTTTCAAAAGATTTTATTTATTTTTGTCTTATTATTATTCTCAGTTCATGTGATGTCATGAAAGAATGGGACATTTTTACATCCTAGATAAACGATCACAGTTTAGGGTGCTCTGTGCAGCATTTTAACATCAATATAAATAGATTACAGACGAACTCTTTGGTGGAGTTCATTGTATTGATGGAGTCAACAGCTCCAAGATCTTTCTCTTGATTCCATTTTAATGTAAAGCATATCTCACTAGCAGTAATCATATTTTAGCAGCATTAAATATAGCATATAAATGTCAGTTCTCTATACTCATAAGAGGTAATTGCTGATTTTTGGCTGGCTTCTTTCTAATTTTGGATTTGATTTTAAAAAAAAAATTAAAAAAAGAGTTTCCACACCAAGTGCATTCATTGTTAAATGGTCTAAAAATCTTTGTAATAAGAAAAAAGTCCTCAAGTACAGCTTTACCCAGCCAGGATTTTTGACAGAAATGTGACCTTCAATCACATTCCGTTACTGTTTTTCATCAGTTAGATGCTTTTATGAGTATGTAATGGAAACTAAAACAAGATTATCATCAACTAGAGTGGCATGTCAATCAATTTCAGCATGAATAATCTCAACTAGAGTCCTTTGTTTTGTTCCTTGAAGTGGTTTATTGTGTATTAACCAGCCGATTGTCACCTGATTGACTCTCTTTTGATGGGTCGTGTTTCCAGTTAACCCTTACAGTAGCTGTTTTCTGGCATTTACAAATGCATGGTTTAAGTTGAAATGCTATGCACCGCCCTCAAAAACTGTGATCAGTAAAAATGTAAGTAAGTCTTGACTTGAATTTGGATGGTTATCGGGCCCTTTAGTCCAAATATGTAGAATGTTTGTACAACGTAGAGAAAGCTGCCACTGGTTTCCAGGAGTCTGTCATTCTGGGTTTGTCCTTTGCATCTCTTTTCTGTTTCTTTTTTGTATTTAAACCTTCCTGTTGGGAAGTTTTGTATCATTTTGCACAAACGCATGCTGCTATTAGTTCATGTGTCATTCGCCCTGGTCTTTCTATCTATTTTTTTTATTCAATTTTTTTTTACCCCCTCCCATTCCCGTTAGTCATGTGTGTCTTTATGTGCATTTTTTTGTTTAGTAGGATTTGTGTTATCGTATGTCCAGAGTAGCTGTCATTGTTCTGCCATGTATCGCTGCTGCATCATCAGAGTTTCTGTTCCAATGCAAAGGAGGAAAATTTGGTTTTGTTTTACATCAGTTATTGCTATAGTTTAATGTTTTTACTTCTTATTTATTGTTAAAAAAAAAAAAAAAAAAAGGAAGGCGTGTTCCAAAAACATGCTAGTATTCCACATTTTTGCTACCAATCAAAGCATAATTGCATTAATTTTGTTTTTGTAGAAAAGCGTTTACTGTCTGTTCAGAGACCTACATGCAAATCTTATGTCTGTTTCTTGATGCATGACACATTTTGCTTGAACTAGTGGATACAAATCTGCATTTCAAAGAAACCCTGTTGCTGTATATTACCTTTAAAGCAACTGTTGTCCTTTGATACTTGAACTGGTTGATCCTATTACTAAAAGGGCACAGCTGCATTAAAGGTAAACCTGCAGTTATTTGACTTTTTGTTTATTGTTTCATTTGAAAGCTGAGAAATGGGAAGAAAAAACAAGAAATGGAAGAATCTGTTTGTCATTTTGCAGTGTTGTCAATTGTTTTTAGGGGACAATGGTTGTGACAGAATGGATCAAAGCTGCAAACATGACCGCCGGCCATCCAAAATCCTTTCACCCATTTACGAGATGGATATGGGGGAGGCCTTTGAGCACTGCTCGGATAAGGGCAGGGATGGTGAACGACAGGTGGAAGAAGACAAACGCAGAGAAGATGCCGACAAAAGCAGCGAGTTTGCAGAGCAGGACTGGGGCCTGCTCAGGCAGCTTCTCTCAGACCACGAGTCCAGTCTGGGCGTCATCAATCCTGTGCCTGAGGAGCTTAACTTGGCTCAGTACCTGATCAAGCAGACGCTGTCTTTGTCCCGTGACTGCCTGGACTCGCAGGCCATCCTGTCCCCTGAAAAGGAGACCTTCAAACGCTGGGCAGAGCTCATCTCACCTATGGAGGACTCTTCCACCAGCATCACTGTTACCAGCTTCTCCCCAGAAGATGCCGCCTCTCCACAAGGGGAGTGGACCATTGTGGAACTGGAAACACACCACTGACCAAACGGAGAGCCTCTGGTGTCTGCATTACATTTCTGCTGATTGTCTTAATTTATTTGTAATTTATAAAACTGTTCTGTCTCAATCTTTTGGATGTTTATCCTGGACTGAACAGAGCTTTGGACTTTGCAGCAGCAGTTCCCATCGTGCCCTTAGTGGACTCCTCCTTGATACAAGTTGGATGGTGTGCATGCTGGTATTTTTTTTTTTGTTTTTTTTTACAACTTTTTCTTTTTCTTAGAGGTCTATGAAAGGGTTTTCTGAATCTGTTAAAAAAAAACTTTATTGGTCCACTGACTTGCTTTATTGTAATTGTAAAATAAAGGTTGTGTTTATGAACGATACCTGTTTTTGTGAAACAGACTAATTTTGCGAAAGAGCAAGCATGCTTTCCACACCACTATAGACCGGCTTGTCTCTTTTATTTTATTTTAAAATGAAAGATATTACTTCAACCTTTTCAATTGAACCTTTAACACCTGTCAGATCTGGCAACCTGCTTTTCTAGCGTGTTTGCCGCGAGGAGCGTTCGGGTTTCAACTGCTAGTTCCTCGAATTTGAAGCATTAAAACCTGTAGCTATTTATAAAAAAAAATTCTAATATCCATATCCAGTTATGGCGGCAGGTCGAGAAACTACTAGTCAGTGGAAAACAACGGTCATAATTAGCTCCTCAATTCAGGTATTTGGTGGCAGGACGTCTTTTGGACGAAAATAAAAAAGCTAAGCTAGGCTAATGCCTGGATGTAACTTCTCAGCTGTAACTTGGTGTTTCTTCTTTTCCAGAACAATGAATCCTGCAGGATACTCAGCGCTCAGCAACACAGAATCCGATTTTCTGACAGCATCACAACAGGAACCTTTATTTTCCCTTTGTCAGGTAGAGCTAAACTATGTATGGAAGCCCGTTTGCGCCAATTAAGTAGATAATGAAGGTATTTGTCAATCAGGAAATGAAAGGTCAGTATTTGGAGATCAATACAGGTTAATTTTTATTGAACATTTGCAGAATACAATACAAAATTACGACAGTAATAACAATGCAATAGAAGAAAACAACACAATTCCGAATACAGAAAATAATTGTTTTGACCCTTGGAAAATCTTAACTATTAAGGACAAAAATTTAAGTAATATAAATCAAACGGGTGTTCAATAATAACCAAATGAAGCAATCACAGATGGAAATAAATAACTTAAAATAAAAATAGAAAATGACAGGGAAAAAAAACATAAATATTTAAATGCGAGAGTTAATTTATGTCACTAATCGGATAGATTTACATATGTTAATCTTTTTTTGAGCCTTTGTATTTTTTTTTAAGCAAAAATTAATTTTAAACGTTGCTGAAGTTGCAAATTTCAGTAAGAAGAATTTAGGTCTATTGGCAAATTTACATTTGTGAATATGGAATTTGGCCATGAATTATAACATATTTATAAAATAGAAAGCATCACGATCTTTCTGTTCAAAACTACTAAAGCCAAACATTACGTTTTTATATTCAAGTTAAAAATCAGCACAAAAAAAGTTTGTAGACATGTCTTTTACTTTGTTAAGAAGAATTTTTTTGTAAAGACCAGACTTCTTTCCATTCAATCCTAGATATAATGCAGGTATTTTTTTGTAGCCGTTCATAATCCCCCAGGTGACGTCAGAAAGATATCAGTCCAGAGAATAATATCAATGAAATTATTGTTTTGCTGTTTTCCTTTTCACCACTAGATGTCACTAAAAGCACTAAAACTAAACGGCCTTTAAATGAATGAACCCTTACAATGTCTATGAAGACTCATTCACCCAGGTTGATGCCATCATAGTAGCAGGTTTAAATGCTGTCATCTGGACTTGTCAATTCTTACAATAACAGGTGATTCTTTCATAAATTTCTAATATCTCACACACCCCAATTCTGTGAGGGAGGAAGTTTTTGGAAAAAATGCAGAAAATTGTAGATAAATAAAACTCATTTATTGAAAACGCTGAATAAGTAAAGGCAGCTAAATAACAGTAAACCACCCAAAAAAAAAAAAGGACAAAAATACAGAGCAACCATGAGCTAAACATAAAGCAAAAAAGTCCAATCTGAAAACAAATATTGAACATGTGCAGAAAAATCAAGAAAATAGTTAAACTGATAGATCCTATAGTTAAATATCAAGTATTTAAAATGTAAAAAAAAAAAAAAGAAGTATCATTTTCTTGAGTCATTTCTTCCTGTAAACAAGCACTCTTTAGATAGTCTTCACCAGTTCAACTGTAATGTTTTAGCTAACGTGCACCCATTAAACAATAGCTTGTATATTGCCATATGCAGGGACTGCGTTTCTATTTGTTGAGCCTCAAGAACTTCCAGAAGATTTGGAAGAACTGGGACTCATGGATCAGATAAAGAACTTTGTGGAAATCCATCGTAACTGCTTCCTGCTTCTGTACGCACCCTTTACCGGACCCAAAGAGCTGCAAACTTTAAAGCTGATTCAAAACAGGTGAGAAAATGTTCTGTCTCCGGACAGGAAGTGAAACCCCAGAGGAACCTTCTGATTAGATCGTAAGAACATACCTTTTATTTCTTTTTTTCAGGTTTTTTGGCAGTAATCTTAAGATCCTCACCGTTCGAAACTATGCAGAAATGGTGAAAGGAATGCTGATTATTGTGAAGGTATCTGGTCTATTTAGAAATCAGCTCCATACATTTTTCTTTCCCTGTGCTTCTTGAGCTAAAACATTTTTTTATGTGCAGGCCACTAGTAAGCCCCACGTGGACAGCATCAGGGACAGGATGCTTCTGGCCAGAGCTCACATTATTGAGACCAGCCCCGTGTGGGAGATGCTGAGAGACATGTTATAAAGTCCAGTGTGGCTCCAGAACCTTCTAGCGTACACTGCAAACCAGGATCTCTGTATAGATTCGTACATTTGTGCATGAAACATGTTTTGTTTTCTGTTTTAGGATTAATTCTTTTAGATCTTTGGACGTTGTTTCAGGCAATCTTGTCAAAAATAAAAACTGCCTAGTCTGTCTTCAGCTCAGTGTTTCCTCTGTGATTTCTTCAATTCGAACTGTAAGGCTGTCCATTAGGTCAAAGGTCACCAGCGCACTCTCCAGCACCTGAGAAACCAAGCAGGCAGTTAGCTCTACTGTCACCTGAGGTCCAGAATGAAGGAGAATGCTGTCTGTACCTGCTGCTGGGCGTCTGGCGACATACCGGACACGTGCTCCTGCTTCACCATCACGCTTTGGACTAACCCTCCCAATCTAGCGTTGTCCCTGGCCTCTGTGAAGACGTATTACTCATGGAAGTCAGATGTTAAACTAACTAGTGTTTTATTAGAATTCCATAACAGAAAGGCTGATTTCCACCTTTAGCTTTCAGCTTTTGACCCTCCTTCAGGGCCTTCAGTTCAGAGGAGTAATAAGCTCTTGACATGCTGAGCGCCACCCGCAGCATTTTCAGATACTCCTCCTTGATTCTGCAGAGGCCCCCCCACAATTCCACCTGTCGAGAGCGGTGCATCATCCAGACGAGGCAGCAGATCGCTGGCAAAATGAAAAAAATCGGACTTACGTTGCTCCTCACTTCTTTGCCTTTTAGGAAAACATAACGCAGAAGATTCAGACCCTCCATGATCCTGCATGAACAACAAAAACATTTATGCCATGTTTAGGAAAGACTGTGACGTCTGCTGCTTTAGGGCTCAAACTCACTTGTCCATATTGGTGAGCAGGTTAGTCTCAGCACCGTGCGGTAAGGTAAACACTAGAGCCAGCAGTGGGAGCAGATCCAAACCCAGGAAATATTTATTTGGATTTCCCTGCAGTTTGAGCCACAAAGGCTGAGGTCAAACAAGGTCAAACTGAACTGTGATGAGCCTTCATTTACTTCACCTTCATGGAAAATTCAATCTGACGTCTGATGTTCTTAATGACATAGCTCTCCACACCCTCATGGTTGCTGGTTTTTAACATACACCTGCAAAACAGAAGGATGGTTCATGTTAAAGTTGTCCCTCAACTTCGTCAGTGACAAACCTCACCTGAAGAATTTGTGCTTTGCTTCTGTATCTAGTTTATCAATGAAAATCTGGAAAAGCTGAAGTCCCGACTCCCTCTGCAAGAACATCACAAGAAACATGACAGGAAAATGTCACATTGTTTGTGTCAAAGGGGAGTTTGTTCCACTGGGCGTCCTCACCAAGTGTCTCATGGGGCAGTCCGTAAGGATGAGCCGCAGGTTCTGTGAATTCAGCAGAACACATGACGTCAAACCTCATCAATTCTGTGTGTGGAAGCTCGGTTTCATGCATCATGAAAGCACCCATTCACAGGCTGTCTGCCCTGACCCAAGCAAACCTGACGGAAATTTCAAGTGTGTTGTAATCTAATCCACACCTGTGGTCCGCCATGGAAGCTCCTCAGTTCCATCAAACCCACTGGAAGACTGTTGTCCTCCACCTTCTTCAGACTGTTCTCCATCAGTGCCTGGTCCAGATGGAATAATCCAGAGCTCAAGTCAGCATTTCCCATATGAAACTGAAAGGTTACTCTGGAATGAAGTGGTCTTACCAGTCCTTTGCGTAAATGGGATTCCTGTTTGCTGATTAGGAAAGACGAGATGTTAAAAAAGGCATCTTTTTAAACTCACAAGTGTTATTCTTTTACATTTTGGAGAGCATACCTACTGAGAAGATGATCAATGTGCTCCATGTTGCACTGAAGAAGGTAAAGAGGACTGAAATGGTAAAAAAAAAGAAGAAGGTACATTGTTAGAAAGTTTGTGATCTTCAAAGCTTTAGCAAAACTTTTGTAGTTTTTATTTCGGTAAATTATAACGTAAAATGTTAGCTCTGCTTTTGATGTCTATAATGGCTTACTCACTGCATTAATATGTTCTAAACTTAACGTTATTGGGTGAAATCTTTGGCTTTAGTTCATTTATTGTGAAAAGATCAACTGTTTGGTGATGGAATCATATTTGGTTTGAGAATCAGGAAACTCTCAGTTCTGCCTTTGATTTGGTTCTCTGTGGTCTGTGGGACGTTTGTTTTTAGCAGATGTTTGGTCTCTTTGGTTCAACTTTGCTCAACTTGAGGGGGATCTGTCAAACGTTTGTACAACTGTTGGCAGTTTTATCTCACGAGGAAGAAAAATCTACAGGGACGATAGAAATCTGCATTTGTGTTGATCTGCAGCAATCAAAGGTTCTCCACCTACTGTATATCTACCAGGAACGCAACAATTCACTTTCACCACGAGTCGGGCCGATGGTTTATTATATGGTTCGCTTTCTACATGTTTTCACCTTTTCCAACAGCTGTCAGAGAAGAGTCTGTTTTCACCTGAACACTGCAGGAAAGCTCTCCACCGTCAGAAGCTCAACAAACACCAGATAGGCCAGGCACGCTCTGGAGTCCCTGTAGAGGCTGCTGTCCGTCACTGAGCCATTCCTTAGAGCGCTACAGCACACTAGTCCTGAAGGAAACTCCTTTATGGCATGAAGAATAGCCTGAAATGGGCAAAGGATTTACTTTAACTCTTAAAAAATAAGCATAATTTACAATAAAGAAATACATTTTGCTTTCGTCTTACCATTATTTCCACAGCAAAGTGCCATAAAGCGGATTTTCTGTCCTTGTGCAGCTCAGCCTCCAGCAATGGATTTTTTAAACTCCTCAAGCAGCTAAATGGAGAAAAAAAAGTTTTCATATGAATTTAAAGTATTTGGTCTGATTGTAAACATATTTCTACATATATATTGTACAAATGGAGAACACATTCAGCTGCAGACAGGACAAACTCAGAATGAAGATTTTACTTGGACAAGTGGATAAAAAAAAAACCTTTAGACAGAAACGTACAACTTCAGAAGTTCCACCTTCAGCTCCTCATCTTCAGCAGCAGCTTCCTCCTTTCCATCTTTGCTCCTCAGCTCGTCCACAAAAGGCCTTACGAACAGGGCCAAAGCGGCGCAGCATCCACACAGACCGCACTCATCCTCCTCCTCCTGCTGCAGGGTGTACGGCACAGGCAGCCGAGAGAGCTGCCCGTGAAGGGCAGAAAGGCTCAAACCCAAACAGGCTGCTCTCCTGTCCTCCAGCCGCAGCACAACTTCAAACACAATTTGAAAAGCCAGGTTGCATGTATTACCATTTACACGCAGTAGAGGGCGCCAAACATCATGTTAAAAAAATACACTTCTTGCCAATGAGGTTCTATGTGTCTTTAACATATTGAGTAGCATTTATAAATGTGTTCAAACTGTTACAGACTAATGAAGTGGAAACATTTTTATGCGTTCTCCCTTTATGTATTTGTTGATGATTCATTTATCAGATTCATACAATAAAGTAGCTGAAAAGGCAGATTATTTCGATTCTTCAAAAAGTCTGTCCGACTCAAAATGTTTTCAATCAATAAGTAGAAATCAAATAGACATTTAAACTGGCTTCAACTTGTGTGATCAGAAGGTTTTCTTTAGGGTTTTATGTGAAACCATAAATGGGTTTTACATCAGAGGTTCTCAGAAACTTTGGGGTTCCTGATTCAGAGAGAATTTCACACGGAAAGCAAATTGAATGAAATGAAAATCCCAATGTATCAATGCATGATGAAAGTTTAGGAAAACATTTTCAAATCAACATCCATTACTATTTTTTCTACTCGTGTCAAAGTTAAAGCCATTTTTTTTAATATATAACAGTATTTTATGTTTCATCGCTGCTTTTAAAATCTTTTATTTGAGTGTTTTGTTTTTCCATTGCTGACTAAGCGTCCTGTGTTTTTGTCATTGTTGATCTGTAAATAGAGGTGCTGATCAAATGAATCAGCCTCAGGGGATTTTAACTGCACAAATCTTTCATGGGGGAGGGAATGGGTGCTTTTTGTTTACTTTGAAAAGCAGGTTAGCTTTGTATTTAGATACTATAGATGTTTTTATCAGCTGAAGGAAGAGCCAACTGACCTGTTTGAAGGTGAGGAAGTAAAACTAAGATGGTCTCAGAAATGGCTCCTGGATCGATGTCCTCAATCATCTCCAGCATGTTCTGCAGGAGTTTATTTGGGCTGCAAGTCTGGACAACAGAGAGTAAAGGCAATGTGCATAAAATATGAGATAGATTCCTAGAGTTTTATAATATTTACCTTTGTCAGATGTGTGATGGCAGTCTGGCAGTGATCACGAGTCTTCTCTTTTTTTACTATTTCATTTACAAGAGCTGTCAAGAGCTCTCCCCCCATGGACTTCACCACCCCCTGAAAGAAAGAGAACGTGATGAAGCAGCATGTGGTTAAGGAAACACCAAACCCCCCCTTTCCTGTGTCTTGGAGCAAAACTTCAGTATCATATTTGAGCTTTAATTCTGGAATAAAGTGATTGAGAAGTACCACCAGAGCTACAGTCACCCCACCCACCAGGCTTAGGCTTATTAAAATGTCAGATCTTGTGTGTGGTGCTTGATGACTCATGAGTGACCCGTTTCAGGGGCCAGATCCTAACATGTTTAAGGGCCGCCACCAAACTTTAACGGACCTGTGCTTCTCAGGCAGCCTGGCTGCAGAACCAAGAACACACACAGGTTTGTTCTGTTTACTGCAACCAGTGAGGAACAGTGAGAAGTTGTAGTGCGTCACAGGAATGATCTGATGTTCTCAGGCGAGCCAGTCTCCTCTCATTTTTTAAAGGAGCAATAATAAACCAATGTGTGTGTCAGTGTGCAGCATTAAACTCTAGAATAGGTGAAGCACTGAGCTCAAACATGAATATTCACAATATCAAATGACTTCATGACAATGAAAATGCTTTCTTTCTGATGATAATCAATAAGTAATTCATTTTTCATTACAAACTGCATGATCTGTAATAATGATTTCTGGAATAAAACAATTGATTTTTTCTGATAATCAGTAACAATCTAATAGTCAAAAATTTGACAGCTAATAATGATTTGTGCAATACTGTCATAATATAATCAATAAATATCCCCTTTTTGTTGCATGACGTGTGATGCACCATAATGATTTCTGCAATACTAATAAGTTCTGAATAATAACCAATAAGAATTGTATTTTTGTGATTTGATCAATACATTGCTCTTGGACTGAAATAGTATTATTAACTTTAAAGAGATGTATAGAATCAGATTGTGGCAACTGTGTGAAGAATCTTTTTTAAGACAAGTCAATCCTAATAGGGTGGGATTACATAAATGAGCTTCTTCCCACTCCTTTTCAATTTAATTCATTTTAATTTTATTTATATAGCCCATTATTACAACAACTGTCGTCTCAATGGGCTTCACCGGTGATTGTATAATAAAGCAATTAATCAAACTATTTGAAATTCCTTATATTTAATTGTTTTAATGTGTTGTGTACTGTCTGTATAGTTTTAAATATGTCTGTTTATAGGATGAGGAGCAATTATAAAGTCAAGAAGATAACGTCTCCTTCTTTCATTTCTTTTCAAATCAGTTTATGAATTAATATCTTAATTAGATTTGATATATCTGTGTATTTTTATTGTCTTTTTTCCCTTGTTTTTGTGTTTTAAATGGTTAAAATAAGCCAACAATATTGATTGTTAGATGCATAGATGTGTCAACAACATCATCATCATCATCATGTGCAGCAGTGAAGGCCAGCAGATTTTTCTCCATCACACTGGGAGTCCTGTTTCTTCAGAAACACGTAGAGAATATTTAGATTTCCTATCAGATGATGTGAAGTTAATTAGGGGACAGGAAAGTAAGGAAACAGGCGCTTGTTTGGATTCTATGCCATCCAGGCTTTTCATGCTGGGTAAGTCTGTGCTCTTCTTGGGAAAAGTCAGTGATAATCGAAGTTAAAGTTAAAGTCCCATTAGCTGTCACACAGTGAAACCCCTTGATGCTGAGTGTCAAACACGGAGAAATTGGGTCCCATTTTTAGAGTCTTTGGTATGTCGTGTCTCAGGCCAGACACTCTACCACGAGGCCACAAAGCTAGTCAAGAGTTCTAAACATATTCATGCGTGGATTGTTCTGCTCCTGAATCTGCATCTCACATCTTTCTTGTCCATTTGAAGGATGGGATGTATCGCTGCATAAACAACCAAAGATTGTTTGATTTTAGGAAGAAGATGATGAGTGAAGAAACAACCAAGGGCACTGCTGAGTTAAACAGCTTTATCAGTGGAGCAAAAAGAAAAAAACATCCTTTTCTTCCACGCCTCCAGATCAAGAGGCCAGTGGGCTTAATGCTTCATAAAAATGACAGCTTAGCTCTCTGGGACCGGCTGCTTCCCAGGGTGTCAATCCGATGTCACTTCTGCACCACTGTGGACAGAGAAAAGCGTCTCCCAATACCTGGTTTTTCTCCTCCTGCACAAACTTCAGGAGCTGCTCGCTGGCCCCCTCAGCCAGGCACGCACCCCCCAAAGTCTTGAACTGCTGGTAATCCTCCGGCGTCAGGTCCTCCTCCTGAGAGTCTCTCTGAATACAGGACAAGGATGCAGTGTTGCTTTTCTTTTACTGAACTGAAACATTTGATTTCAACACTGATAATAAAACCAATCTCTGTTAAAATTCCTACTATTTTCCTTATAATGTTTATTATTAGCAGTGAGTGGAAAGATCCCAAACAAGATCAAGTCTACAGAGATCTGTCGTGCCAATGTCCTGTCACTGCAGCCTCATGCACATCCGCTACATGGCCTTGTAACAAATTGGTGACTTACCCATCTCTGGATTACATCCTCTGCTTCATCCTTTGTCGTGAGCATCTTCTCTGTCTTCTCCAGTAATCCTGCCATCAATATGGCTTCTTTTGTTTCTCCACAATGGACCGCAGAGCCTCTGGTACACACCAGAACCAGCAAGACTGAACGTACGGCGCTCCTGATGTCAAGAGAGACCCAGTCAGCGAGGGACCCAACGTAAACCTCTTATCTCCTTTGTGCTTGAGGTTTAATAGGATTAAAGCAGAGCTCCTTCATGTAGACACAGAAAATGTGGCACCATCTAATGGTTCTGAGAGAATTTCCTGACAGAAACCTTTATTATGGATCACATCTGATCCACAGTCAAGCTTGTTTGTCGTCTGTACAAACGTGTGATCTAAATTTTCTACTGTAAAAGTCACGTATTCACATTTTGTAGATTACAAAATGTCTAAGTTGGATTTTTATAGTTTATGATCTCATTGTGGACTAAACAGCGACAAAAGAACAATTCACAGTAACAACAACCTTTATCTCCACCTCATAAAGGCATGTCCAAAGTCTGGCCTGTGGGACAAATGTGGCCCATGTGAAAATTCCCACCAGCCTGCAGGCTCCTATCATAAAATCTATAGTATGCGGCCTCCGCCATTTTCTAAAAACCTTGTGTACAATGTTTTTGTTTGGCATATCTCTGTGTCAGTCCCACATGCAGCCAACCGAGCCATCCAGCTGCATCAAAGCTATTCACAATTCTATGGATGTGACTGAATACATTTGTGTGGCAACAACTTTGAGAGGTTTAAATACAAAAATAAAACCCTGCAAATATCTGGTCAAATCTATTTGTGACTGAGGGAAAGGAGTTTAAAAACGTACTACATAAATAAATTGTAAATGCATCTTCATCGCATGTTTAGAACTTCAGACTTTTCTGTGAGAATCAGAGAAAACGCCGGCTGTAAATTCACTCTTCTTCATTAAAACTACAATCAAGCAATGCTCTGCTCTGCTGCTCTGGTGTTCATTAACCTTTTAAAAAATTTGAAATAATTGATTAGTAAAAGCAAAAAACATAGCATTATTATTATTACTTTTCATATTATCAGCGTTCTAAACATTACTGCTATTATTCTTTGTTTTAAGGGAATAAAAGACCTTGGAGTATACATATTAAATTAAACATGTATTAAAGCTATATCGATATATATATATATATAATATATATTTAGAATATCTATACACCTATGATATCTTGGATGAAGTATTACATAGTTAATTACATGTTCTCAATGTACACGAGGACTTCAGAGTCCCTCAGTGTGATTGATAATGGAGACCATCAGGGGGTCTCTGTCCATCCTGACAGCTTTATCACAGGAGCAGCTCAAGTCCTGATTTTCAAAGGGAACGCGTGTTTGAACGTCTGGATTTAGCTGACATCTGCTGCTCTGCTCTCCGTATTACCTTGTGGTGAGAGAAGCTTCAGACAAAAGCCTCAAAGCAAACAAAGACGCAGGCGGGTCCCTCGCTCACTGTGAGGCCCTGATTTCATTGACTTAATTGCTGGCTGGTGAGGTTTGGTTTTGACACTGCTTCATGCTTTCTAGAAGCGCTAAAGTAGATTAATTTTTGGGTTTATTTGGACATTTCTTTCATTAATACTACATTAAACGACTGAAGTATGTCGTCTTGTGTTCCAGTTGAATTGTGATGAAATTGACCCAAAATTTAGTTCATTTTTAATCAATTAACTATTTTTAAGTGTAGAAACTGCTGTAAATTATGAAAATCTGGAAACAATAAGGATCATTACAACAGTTAAATGTAAGCATTTGGTATTTGTCCTTCCAACTATAATCTGTTGTAGGCTGCTAACTTGACTTAAAGCAACGTCATAGTGAAGGCCGCGCTCACTTTCCAACTAGAGAGGGCGCCACTTGTCTGGTTAGGATTTTAAGTTAAAGCTGGAGCCACTCTATAAAAAGAGGATGCAGCTATGGAGGAGGATTTCATAACCAAATATTGCAAACATTGGAGTTATTTTTAAAATTATTGAGAAGTAGCACATTTTTTCATTCGAAGAAAAAAAAGAAATAACAAGAACCCTCTCAGTATTCTCTTTAAATCTCACAATGGCTTTAATAAATATTAATCTGAAAGTTTGTATGTAGTTTTTGGTCAAATATTTTAGATTATAACCTTGATATTCATTATTTAAAAAGAAAAATATACATTTTTTAATGGTCTTTTTTTTTGGTATCTGAATATATTTTAAACGCACAGCTTAAATAAAATGCATGTCACTATCCAGTCAAAATTAGAGCAATAAAGCATTCCAAATGTCCTAAATGAGACCTGGAATGCATCGTCTTGTTGATGTGTGTAATAAATATATCTGGTCTAGTAAATGTGTTGGAAAGTGCCTCACTTATGAAATCTCAGATCTTAGATTTTTCTAAAATATTTATCCTTTTACAACGACGTCTGAGAGGGTTTTGACTGGGACATTTGTGGAGCACATGCCATAGTGAACTAAAGTCTCCATTTTCCTCTTCCATTTGATATTTCCTTGGTGGCCGGTTAGAAAGTAAGAGGCTTTAAGTGAACATTTTTCCAGTTGGCTTCCCTGGGAGATGTCAGGCTGCTGGCGGCTCGGCGGCGCTCTGGGATCCCGCTGTGCTCGTCAGGAAAGCGGCCTCTCCCCCAGGTCCTGCTGAGGAACGCTGCGGCTTTCTGTGCCTCAAAGAGGAATTTGATTTTCAGAAATGCTGCTGCGGTTCAGATTTGCTTTAGTGATTGCTGCTTCAACTGTTTGTACTTGTAGATTTAGACTCCCTCTCAATGTTTTCTCTCAGCTTATCTCTGAAAGAGTCACTTTTAGAAGGAAGATTTAACCCTTGTTCTATCCTATAGGCACTTTAACATTGGGAGTTGGGTCATCTAGACCCACTAGACAGAGCTCTGAACCTTTTTTCTTCAATGATTTGTGATCTTCACTGGTGTCAATGGATTACATGAAATCCTCTCCACCTTTATCCACCTTTGTCATGGTAGGGAGAACACGTCAATGTAAGGGTGGGGTCATCTAAGATAGAACAAGAGTCCATGATGCAAAACAGAGCATGCAGCAGGAAAAAAAACCCAAAAGGAGAAACATTGTTTCAATCCATCTGACAGCAGTAGCTGAGAAAGCATAGCAAAAACTCTAAAACTGGGAGCCAATGCCTCTCTATTGACACTCAGCATTAGAGGATTGGATGAGGAGGTTGAACCACCAAAGGCTGAGTACTGAGTACGGCTGTCTTCAGCTCACCGCTCCCCCAGGGGATGGGTCAAATACGGAGAACAAATGTCATTCACCTAGCTAATGGGTTTTTGACTTTAACTTTTTTTTTTTTTAAATAAAATGTATATACGGTATGTACGCGAGGATGAAAAAACAGATTTAGGTCTGAAAATAATAAAACTGCATTTACATTTTGATAAACCTCCCTTATGTATCTATTTATTTTTGCTTTAATATAATGTAACTAGAATGAATATTAAATCCATTCACATTTTTGTTTCATGAAGTTTAGCCCACTGTTTTTTCTGTTGTTTTTTTTTTTCATCACTAGAATAATCTAAAAGGAACATTATTAGAACATTCTACCTGACTGTTTGGTCACATGTTTTCGCTAAATATGTTTCCACACATTGGACTAGAATGATGGATTGATCATTCATTTTTTGCTGTGTCACGTGTGTGTTGTGATGCACTTGGTCATTTTTACTTTATAAATAAATCTACCAGGCCTCAATCCTAATAGTATTTTCACTATCGATTATTATCGTTTTATTTCCTTTTGAAACAATTTTGTAAGGTCATGGGTCGATTCGATTAACAACTTTCCTCAGACAGGTCAATCTGGTTGGATTGTAGGAATTATAAATTCATTCATTAATTAAGTCGATTCATTGTTCAAAAAATGTATTAAGAATAAAGTAATATAATACAACTGCAGTACTTTTTTTTTCTTTCGATTTTCCTGTAAGGAGGATCATCCCGCATCACAAACGCAGTCAAAATACTGGAGGTCATCTTTGTTTTTGTGACAAACTGATGTTTATTTCTCATTCTGCCTCATTCCCTCTGCAGTAAACCAGTCTGGAAGTGGATTTCTGAAGGTTTTCATGAAGGGGTAAAGGAGACGCCGGCGAGCTAAGAGCTAATGGAGACGGTGGTCTCACCAGGGAAAATCTTGACCTTGACCCCCTTTTTGTAAAGCTTTGTTCGTGTAGCAAACAATGACAGGGAGGGGCTGCTGCTGCTTCTGCTGCTGCTGTGTCTGTGTGTCTTCTGCAAACATCTGTTCGAGCCCCCCTGCACACTCTGCAGCAGCAGTGCAGGCCAGTCTTTTTTCACATCTATTAACATGGTGTAAAGCTGCTTTTTGTACCCGTGTACTGCCAGTTGAAAGCTCCCCGGGTGAGACAAAGACCCAGGCGGATGCTCCTGTCTGTGCAGAGCTGCATCTGTCTGGTATTGAGCGACGCTGTGTCAACAAATCCATACTCGCATGCAGACTTCATCGCCGTCTGCGCTGGCCTTTGTAAAATTGAAAATTTGCTGACAGTTCCCGGTGTCGAGTCGTTCCCAATCAATACGGGCGCTGCGGACACCTTAACGGACACAGATAACTGCTTCTTGCCGGCCGTATCTCTGGGTGACTGACACCCTGTCAGGATTGGATCAATACGCCATGCATGTTCTGGCTCATAAGCCCAGCTCAGTGCACTCGACCATAACACACAGGGCCTGGTTCCCCCGGCAGCATGGGAAAACTGCCCAGAAACTCCCCAAGGTGGATGAATGGGAGATGTTACATGTGAAATGGCTGTCAGAATGATTCTGTCATCCTTCCTCTCACCGGTGTTTAAAGATACTGACACACTGTGTTTTGGGTACCAATGTCTTGTTGAAAGTGATGGAGGCTTTTAGCTTCCCCGCCCCCCCAAACTCCTTTTATCCATTTAAGTGTTCGCTCAAGTGTTAGAATGTATGTGTCACCTGCCTCTGATATCTCCTGGCACTTTCTGCCCACTCGCTGCTTCCTTTTAGGTCATCTGATCCAGAGCTCTCTGACTTTAAACCTCTCTGAAGCGTACTTGTCTTTTGTTTTACTTCATTTTCAGACTCTTTTTTTTTTTTTTTAATTGTGCTTTAGCTCAGCTGTGATGAAGCAGGCGTGACTGAGACAGAGTTCAGAGCAAAGATAAAAATCGTGAGTAAAGGAGGGCAGATCAGATTTAGCTAGAGGTCATTAATGTTTCAGAGGATGCCAGAGGGAGAATGGGAGAGTCGTCGGCCTGCCAGGATCTGTTTCCTTCGATCAGTCTCTTCAAAGACAGGCTTTTTGGAAAACTCCTTTTCCCTCTAAAGACGACTCGTATACCTGAGAAAAGGAGATGCAGATGATGGGTTCTTGGTTTGATTTGTTTATTTTTTCTTGCAACATTCTGACCTTCAACCATGTTCCTCTTCCTTCTCGTCTGGACTGTTTTTGCCGTCCTCTGTGCTCTGATCGGCAGCGCTGATCCCGCTCCAGTCTGACACATGACCACAAAGACCCCTGAATGGGCATTAGTGCAGGCTTCAGCAAACCCAACATCTGTGCCTCCCAGCTCTGCTGCAGCTCAAATCATTCATTAAATCAGAACACAAAAAGTAACTTTACTTGAATGCCTCAGCATAAATATTTGATCGTGGCTGAGAATAAATCTTTGTCGTTTTGTACTGCTTCCTCCAGCTGCGGGCTGCTCTTATGGATCCACCTTGCTGTTTGCTCTCGTCACTGTTCGGATGGAAATGGATCTTATGAATTTTTCAGAGCGATTCATAGCTACAATCAGGTCTGCTTATGAGGACGACTGTTTCACAGAGTAACATGGTGTGCTGCAAATCATTTTCTGTTTGCATGGCTAAAACTAAGAGAGAAAGCTTTTGTGTGTTGTCATGACGGACTGAACCATTCAAATGTGCCGGATTGGAGCAAATGTTCTGTCTTCACTAGCTTTTTAGCATCACCACAGCAACGAACACTATTCTACTGTTATTTATTATTTAGTGCTTTCTCGTAAACTAAATTATTTTTTACATGTATTTGTAAAAAAGTGAGAACAGATGTATGCTTCATTGGCCAAAAAAATGCACAAAAATGATGTTTACAATGATGGGGTTTTTTTGGCTCTAAAGTTGATCCTATTCTGTTTTTTTTGTTTTATTCATCTTGTATTTTTCTGAGTGTTTTTTTTTTTAAGATGGGCTCTCTGCAGCACTTTTTCTTTTTAAATTCAGTTTCTTTGTAAAGGGCCTGTCCACATCTGCAGTTGTCTCAAGGCACAACACATAAACTCCTTCCAAATGTAAAATTTACATTTCTCAATTAGAATAAAAAATATATAGGATATTTGATAAATATTTTGGTTGTTGGCTTTTTTAAGGGTTATGACATTAAGATTGAAAAAATACTGGAGACAGTTTCTTTTTCTCTACTGAACAATTAAAATTCAATTTGAATGTCTCCATGTTAAGATATATGTCATTAAACTAAGTAAAGGGAGCCACAACCACGTAGTTTATCACTGAAAACAGCTTCATGCTGCTGACTCTTCTGGTGTTCAGGACTTTGTGATGGACATGAACCAAAAATGTTCAGAAACAAATAAATAACAGAATGAAGTACAGTTTACCTCAACAACAGCAGCACTTTAATCTATAGGTGGCCACAGGTTTCGACATCTGAAGGTACATTTGTGGCTTCTGTGAACAAAGTGAAGCAAAATGTGTGAGTTTTAGGTTCAATTTCCACAGAAACTGTGATTGTTTTTATGACAGATTTATGAAGAAAAACAAGGTAGAATAAAAAACACATGTGCTGTGATTTCCAGATCAGGTGACAGGTCATTTTGAGCCCAAAAAAAGATGGAGTGCACATATGTGGCGTTTTGTTTCATTCTGTTATTGAAGAAAATGTATATTTTTTCTGTCTACATTGACATTTACCTCTAACCCCATGTCTTTTTTTATGGGTTTCGTCATTTAAAAGCGATTAGTCTAAAAGTTCGCAGGACAAAAAGCAGTGGACGTTCTGCGCGCTGCGCTCTAACTGTTTAGCGCACGGGTGGAAACGTGCGCGGATCTCCCTACAATTCACGGCCTTTGCGTCACACATTGACTTCAGACTCCCGACAGAAAAGTTCATGAAAGCGCGTGCGTGATGGAATTAAAGTGTGGCGGAGTTCCCACTGCGTTCTGGCGCTGCATCTATGTAACGCTTTGATAGGAAAGAGTCTGAAAGCTCCGGAAACATTCGCACATGCGCCCTGGCCTGGTCAAGGAAAAAACAAAAATGTTTTGGGGTTCCGCTGATTTACAGCAGTTCCTTCTAAATCTCCTATAGTTTCTCTCTTATTTCTAATTTTTATTCATGTTCCTTGTTAGTAAAAAAAAAAAAAGGCTAATAATTATATTGATAACCACAAAAAAACCACAATGGTGGTTAAGATGAAATCAAACAGAAAAAAATTAATCAAATGTTAACTTAAAAAAAATCAGACATTTATAGTCATATGTGTTTTAAACGTGGCCCACAGTGAAGATGGACTGCAGAAAGTCAGGATCTAATTCAGGAGGTTAGCAAGAATTGGTAAAAATAAAAACATAGGACAGATCCACGTGCATCTAGTTAACCTCCCTGGATGTGAGGAAAACTGATGACAAGAGACAGAAATGGTAACCAAAGAGCTTAGAACAACTTTTAAAGACATTAAAGGTGAACTCCAAGGAAAAAGTGTTGAAACACCTTCCTGCACTGTTTGAGCCAAGTTCTTTCAGCAGTTACCTCTATTTTAAAAGAATTTCCACTGGTCTTTTAATGATATTTATGCTATTTTTTTTGCCAAAATATAAAAACCTGTCGCTTCCTCTGGCATATTTTCTGCAGAGCGGCAGAAGTTTGGTAGAGATTCACCTCTAAATTGTGTGAGAGACCTTTGGCGTGGAGTGAGCCCATCCCCATTTCCCGTCATCCGTCTGTTTACATGAAAACAAGTAATATTCAGCAGTTTTGAGCATAACTTTCTTTATATGTGTCGTCAATCATGGGAAAAATGCTACAAGAACATTTAAAAACACCAAAAACAAAATGTCATCGGAGTGGGTCTCCGATTGGCCATTGTGAATCATCGCGTCCAAAGGTTCACATATCTGATTGACTTTCTCTTTACAGCAGATGTCCTTTCTGACTCTGCATTTTCCCAGACTTGGGACATGCACAAGAAAGCTTGGATTGTGCCCCCTTGTGGTTGCATTTTATAATGTTTTAAAAGCTGATTCTAATAAAGCTGAATGCCTGAATGAGGTGATTTTCAGTCATTTTTTTTATTGATTTTGTTGACTTTTATGTATTTCAGAGGGTTAAAGGCTTTCCTTTAAAGGGGGTGGGAGTGGGGGGTGTAATCCTTTTGCCCCCTCCAGTTTGTAAAATATCTGCCACAGATGAAAGACAAGGCCAGAACAACAGCAGAGTGTGGGGGGGCAAAAATGAAGAGATCAAACTTTGCAGTTGATGCTCAGACAGAATGCAAAATCTGCAGCAGGCTGAGAGGGTGGAGGGGGGGGGGGGCTGCCCCTCCTGAGCGACAGCTCACATCTAAACTGTCCACTGATATGTAATGCTAAATGAAGCGGGTAAACATGTCTTTAAATGTGCAGAGAGCTTCATGGACAAGTCCTTCCCCAAAAGCCTCCTCCATCCCACGTCCCCCCCCTGGACTCATGCTGTTCGGGGCTGCAGACCCTCACAGCAGAGCTAATGGAAAGCTTTCAAGGCATCCAGGAAAAAATGTCGGCTCCCATTTGAAACCACAATCTTTGTGGGTAGTTCTCATACCATGAGATGGTATTAAACAACAGCTATGCTAGAAAATGCTTTCACGTCTGCCCCCCCCCCCAAAGATTGGTTTAAAATCAGTTCATTAACCTGATGCTTTGGATTTTTCCAGGCTTCTGAACAAATGGTTGATTATTTTTTTATTCCAATAGAAAATTTCTTTAAATTAATGAACCAAAAATGGCAAAAAATTCTTCAAAAAAGTCACAATAAACCAACATGAAAATATTTTCTCAATGTATTTTTTTTTTTTAAATAAAAAGCTGTCTAATGAAGCAACACGGACAGAATGTTTATGCGAAAACCTGGACGTGGTTTTTAGGACCACTGTCAGGATTTGGACGCTTTTCCACTCATTTTCGTCCCAGATCATTTATGGTGAAATGATCTCTTTTAACTTATTCAACTGTAAACATTTTTCAAACGTTTGTCACAACAAAATAAAAAAAAGGGAAAAACTAAAAAAGTATAACTTTTTACCCTTTTTCTTTAATATTATCAGTGATGGCAGATGATATTTTTTCCTGAAGATTGTGATCCAGAAGGCCATTTTAGGCCTAACAAAGAAAAAATCTGTACAGACACAAACAAATTCATTTTTATAATTTGGTAATTTAAAGAATAATTTACACAGGTGCTCAAAGTATTGCCCTTTTTTATCAATAATCGAACACATTTGGAGCTGTTTGCAGAAAGACAAAGTACCTTTAGTTTAAAAGGATGTGAGATTAGAACAAAAATAAAACAAATGTGTGTTTCTGTTCAAGAAGTCAAGATATGGAAGAATCTAAAACAATCAATTAAATAAACCAAATCACCTTGAAGAAATTTTAAAAAGAATTACCCCAAAAAATACAATCAATGAACCACTTTGCTTAATTCCAGGTTCCCAGATTTAGAAATAAGACATATTTCTAAGATACAGTATTTTATTTTTATTTTTCTCACTCTTTTTTTGCTTTCTTAGAATATAAAAGGGGCAGAAAAACGTGTTCGTTCCTTTCTTTTCCCTTTAATCCCAGATTTCTATTTTACAACTTATCAGTGTCTCCTTTCATGCTGTATTGTGTGGTGTGTCATTAAGTGTGTGTTGGGAGTCATTGCATGTGTTTTATTATTTTTCTTTTTTGTCTTGCTTTTGGTTTTTAAATTAGAACCAAATTAATGTGAAGCAGTTTGAGCTACTTTAGTCAGAAGAGGGTTCTAAATAAAGTTTGACTGGGTTTCCTCCGTATAGACAGTATTCGTTTGCTGTTTTCACTGTTTTGTGGAAATGAAAATAAAGTAATAAAAAAATGAAAATGGTGGCATATTTTGGTTGGAAAAAAGCTAAAAGAATCTGCCTTTTTACAAAAAAGAGATGTTTGTTGCCTCCTTGTGTTGTGGAAGTTGCAGAGATTTTGTGTTTTTGTACATTTTTGACTCAACCTGAGGAGCTGAGGGTTTCACCAAACTTCTGCAGGAACTTTTCCCCTTCCAGGAGCAGGATGCTATCACAAGAAATCAGACCGATGGAAGGTGATTTTAGAAAACTTTGTGGCAACAACCAGAAGCTGAGAAGCCTCCTTGTGCAGCAGTCCCACGGGGTGCATGGGCTCTCTTGGCGTGTTCAGCCTGTTTGCTGCCTGACTGGTGTCTCTTGTTATTATTTTTCCCTCATCCTGCTGCCTTTTCTTCTCCAGCACGATAAATAATTTCTGGGGACGTCTTGTTGCTCCATGACAGCTGTACGGTTAGTTTTCAGTCTGTTTTTCAGATTAACTGAATAATGAATAAGCCCGTGCAACAAAAGAGCCAGCTTCTCCTCTTGCTTGGGTGTCAACTGCCAGTGGGAAAAAAGGGGGGCAGGATGGTGCAGAAACTTTCTTGGCCCAACACTATAAACAAAACGCAGGTCACCTCCTCCCTTTGCGGCCGTTAATCAGTGCCTGCTCTCTGGAGCTTACCTTTGCAAATCCCGCATCCGTGTCACCTTTTTGCGCATTTTGGAACTGGTCGGACCTGCGCGGAATCTGCTGAGCGGCGCGTGGGAGCTAAAGCTGCTCTATTATTACAGTACACAGGCAGACCTGACCCCACCCCCAAACACGCACACACCCATCTCCCCCAGGGGCAATAATCACACCTGTACCCTCTTTATTTCTCTGTTTGACGCGCAAATCACCAGATGTTTTCCCAAAAAGTGACCATAACCGTTTGTGGCTTTTGTTGAGAAGTTTGAGCGCAGTGTGTTGGTATTTTTGATGTCACAAAATCCAGATCAAACCCAGAAAATGGTCTTTAAAATCTGTCTTTTATTATTAATGTTTCACATCAGATTAATAATGAATCACGTAAAACCCACAGAAGCCTGACCTGGACTTTCTAATTGCACATCTATGTTTGTCTAGAGGAAGTGGAATATTTTCTCCCCCGTGCGCGTTTGTGCGCAGTGTGTTTGGAGAAGGATGCGGGTCCGGATTGGAGCGTCAGACTGCAAAGTTGTGATTCTGCGCTTTTGGATCGATCGAGCTGCATTCTATTCATATTTGATAGGCCCGCCTGCGGCAGTGGGGAGATGATTTAAGGAAGAAAAAATAAATAAATCCGAGAAGGAATTCTCGCTTTTTAAAGGTTTTAGTCAGATTAGTTCGCAGGGCTGCAAGTGAGGTGACACCTGATCGGATTGAGGCTGCTGCAATAAAGTGGTAAATTCCTTTCATGTGTGGCGAAAATCAAAAACACAAATTGAATTCAAGTAAAAAAAAGAAACGGAACTGTACTTTTTTCTCTGGGATCTTTTTAATGAAATATTTTTTTCCAGGTAAAACGTCTCACATGTGCGTCTCTGAAACCGTTTTCACGCTTTCGTCTGTTGATTTTCCACCAAAACGCAACAATAAATGAGGTTGTTGGCCACCGATTGGATCAGCTCTGGTTGTTGAAACTCCAAACACGGTGCTTCAGTGGTCACAACAAACATGTGTGGGCGTTCACAATCACGGCAGCAAGTGTGTGGAACAACCTACACTTTTTCTTTTCGATCTGGCCCACCCACGTAATAATAATAATAATGATAATAATAATAATAATAATAATTTTAAATTGCGATATTAATAAAAATGAGACAGAATCCTGAGTTCACAAGAAGAAATATATTTATTTTGCAAACTGACAGGAAAATGTGCAAAAAAGAGAAGAAGCCACTATGTTGCTGTGTTGTCTCCAAACGCACATATCCTCCTTTGTTCGTCGTTTCAGTTAATAGATTTCCTTTTTTCGGGTATACAGGTGAAGCTTATCCTCCTGGGTTTGTGTCTCTGTCCAACAAGAAGAATCAGGCTGCCAGTACTTCTTTCCTGCTTGAAGTCGCCGTCCTTTGGTTTGGAGCGGGTTCTTCCTGCTGCGTAAAAGTTGGATCAAAGTGGATCTTGATCCCAAACGCCCCCTGAAATTCCCCCTTGGTTACAAAAAAAAGATGGTCTGAAGTCGGACAGGTGCGCTCAGTCATTGAGGCGTTTATTTCAGTCCGTGCTGCGTCTCCTTATGTCTCCTCAGGTCCACCTTTCTCTGAAAACCTTTGCCGCAGAGGTCGCAGCCGAACGGCTTGTATCCCGTGTGTTTTCTGCTGTGCGTGATCAGGTTGGAGCTCTGGCTGAACGCTTTCCCACAGACCTGGCATTTGTGCGGCTTCTCGCCTGGAAAGCCAAAATGTATAGGTGTTGGAGATCATGACTATGAGAAGAAAGTCGTTTGCGTCACGTGATGCCTCACCTGTGTGGATAAAAGTGTGTTTCTTCATGTCAGACTTCTGATGGAACCGCTTGCCGCAGAACTGGCACGGGTACGGCCGCGTGTCCGAGTGGATCAACAGGTGGGTGGAGAGGGTGGAGGAGCGCTTGAAGGTTTTCCCGCAAATTTTGCAGTCAAAACTTCTCTCCTGAAAAGAGAAAAATATTGGTTATCCTGTGCGCGCGCATAGAATATATTATATATCAAAAATGAGTGTGAATTGCGTAAAGTTGCATGTTTACCTGAGAGTGCACCGCTTTATGCTGCTCCAGGCTGACTGCGTGGCCGAACGTTTTGCCGCACATTTCACACGCAAAGGGCCGAGTGCCGCTGTGGGATCTGCGGACGTGGACTTCCAAACCATGTGGGGTGGAAAACACCTGATTTTAAAGTAGTGGGGAGGGAATAGATTATGTGGAGCTTTCTTTTTTTTTTTTTTGAAAACTTGCGCACTGGGGTCTGCATTCCCACCTTACTGCACTTCACACACTTATAGGCGCCGCTGAGGAGGAGGTTGGGGCCCAGCAGGTCCGGCTGGGCTTTGTCACGGTGCAGGCCCGCCTCAGGTAACAGTAGAGCCGCGTGCCTCCTGTAGTCGCAGTAGGACTCCTCTCCCAGAGTGCGCTCTGCATACAGTGCCATATGCGAGCCCTCGTCCCTAAATAGAGCCAACGCCGAGGGGGTGCCGTTCAGGTCCAAGCTAGAATGAAGGCTCTGCTGCATCAGGGGCCTCAGCGCGGGGCCCGGATAGCTGCTCCAGGCGTAGGGGCGGAAGGGAACGGTGAAGGGCCGGGACTCGTCCACCGGAGACAGCGATTTGTCCGAGTCAGCTGGAGGGGAACGGATGAAAGTTTAATGACCGCTTCCGCCATGCCTGAATGCTCTGCAGGGCCCCACAGGGCGCGGGGAGCCACAAAAGATCATTTCACTGTAGAAGTCAGGAGAGGGGGATGAAGTTATTTGAAGCCTCATGACCCTTTATTTAAAGATAACTGCGTAAAAATCAAAGTATTTAAGTAAAAAAAAATATTTATAAAAAAGTAAAATCACGATTTTCTAATCAGAGTTGCGCAAAGCTTTATCTTAGTGTGGCTTCCTGTTTAAACGCCTGATGTTTCTGTGTGTGCTTGTGCGTGCGCGCGCGTCAATACCCGGCGAGGCAGAGGGGGACGGAGGCCTCCACAGGTCCTCATAGTCCGGGGAGCTGCGGAGCAAACTGTTGGCGCAGCTGAGCGGGGATGTGGGGGAGAAGCTGGGCGGCTCGCTCCGGTGGGAGTCCGGGGACAGGTCGTACCTGTCCACCGACTCACAGGCGTCCTCCTCCGGGAGAGTCTCTGCCTCTGAGGACGCGGCGAGGAGGAAAAGGTTCAGGAGGAGCAGCGCAATATTACATGAAATCAAGTTTCATTGTTTTTTACCTTCTAGAAACAAAAACTTTGCAATAATATGTATTACAAGTTATTTACAGTGTAAATGATCATGGAATCATTTGAAAAGCGTATGTGCTAAAGTCGCTTTTAAGTTTAAATTGCTGTTGTTTTAATTAAAAAAAAACGGAATTTTAATCGCAGAAATGTAGAAGAAATTCCTGCATACCTGCGCATATTTGCGCCAGAATGGAGTCCAGCCTGCTGTAGTCATCCTCGCAGTTGCGGGGCTGGTGGTAGCTGTGCGCCTTTCTTGCTCTTGACCAAAAAAGAGCGCGGCATGTCTGTGCGCAGGAAACTTCCTCAGAAAGCCGGCCGCTGCGCCCCGCTCCAAGCTCCGACCTCCACTGATGGAGAGGAGGCTTCCCCAAGCGCCTTAAGAGACGTCAACCTGCCGACGGAGCATGCGCACAGCGGCCGGGCAGCCCCTGCCCGCCTGCCAGGTGTCGCGCGAACAGGTGTCAGTTCGGGACAGAGCCGACCCGCCTGTAGTCTTCATTCAGGAGGGGTGGCGGGGGGAAGCGGGACTCGGTCTCAGACGGCCCCATCCCTGAACCCCAACATGACAACGTGTTCCAAAACGTTGATGCTTTATTTTAAAGTTATTAGGTACACCCCCCCCCCACCCCCCCCACCCCAGATCGTGTTCGGTGGCAATCAGCAGCTGTGGCTTTTGTCGGTGCCTTGCGCAATCTTTGGAAGGGGGGGGGGGGTTCAGCGTGGAAAGGAAACACGGACACCCCAGGGGTTCTTGCAGAGAACTTCTAATGACACGTGTTGGTTAAAAAGCGACAGAGGAGGTTGGAGGTGGGGTGGGGGCTTTTTTTTCTTTTCTTTTTTTTTTTCCAAATGCGCATGACGGATGTGCGCACATGCGGATGGATGCACAAATCAATTGCGCATTTAAAAATGACCACTGAGGTCTTCTGATTACATAAGAAAAATAATCTGCAAAACTGTATCCTAAACTTTGTCCCCCCCCCTCCCCTCCCCCCACACACACCCTCACGCCCATATCATAACTGAGCAGTTTGAGAAACCTCCACGGTTATCAGGAGGGACAGGATATCAAAGGGCGCATGTCCAGACTCGATTAGGCTCATATCCGGCAGACACGGCGGACCCCTCCCGCACAGAGGCCCGAGGAATACTGTTTAGGATGCTAATCGTGACGTCACATCAGTTTGAGCTCCAACTGAAGGAAAATGACCGTTTTTCTCCAGCTGGCCCCCAACCAGAGCTGGATGTGTTTCCCATGATCCATCCACACACAGCAGCATTGGAACCACGATGATAGATCATTTTAAAAAGGTTACACAATTCAGAAAAGCATAAAAAGCAGGCTGAACTTCACTCCAGAAATCACAATCAACTACTTGTAGGCCTCATCTCCAATAAACAAAAAAAAAGAAAAAAGAAAAAAAAGAAAAGCTCTTTGCATTTTTATTTTGGACTGTAAATCACACCAGACAGCAGATTTTTCATATTTGGTTCTAATACAGACCTGGGTGATCGTCGGTGCCTGCAGGGAGCTGCTTTGATGTGCGGTTGAGTGCATGAAGAGATTAGACACTGAGTTTGGAAACCGCGAGAAGACACTTCCTGAACACTTCAACCTGCGCAAGAAGGAAGGAAGGTTTTTATTACACCCCGATACCAAGAGACTGCAGAGGAGCCAAAGCTTTAGCAAAGGTTTTATTGAGAACAAAAAATGTTGTGATTTCATCAGAGTGCAAGACAAAGACAAAGTGTCGCCATGTTTCTGTCTGCACAAAAGTGCAAACAGTCTGAGCCAGAATCCGTTTGCTGCAAACATCCACAAGAAGCTTTGCAGACTCTTTTAGTGCGGCTGACGCCCAGAAGATAACTTTCACCGTCTTTAGGTGGCGAATCCTCTTCTCCCAGTTTAAAGTCCCGCAGGACCATCATCCGTTTGTGCACAAACTACACAACAAAGAGGAACATGACTGTTGATGCATGTTTGACTCAGGAGCAAAGTGAGCCACACTCTCCTCTCTTCTCATCAAGACGATGAAGTCATGTTTCAGAGAAGCATAAATCTGCATCTTTCCTGCTCTGAAAACACACGGTCTTCTGACAGGAACTCGCTCGACTCACGAGACAACGCTCTCTTGGCAGCTCTTGTCGTATAATCCCTTTCTCTCAGTTTTACAATATCTTCAAAGATATAATGTGTATGCATGTTCTTTTTTCAAGTACAGACAGAATATGGGCGAGAAAAATAAACACATTTACATATTTACATGTTTGCAGAAATATAACGTGTGAGGCGGCGTGGACCGGAAGGTCGGCGCCGGCACACAGAAGCAGCTTCAAGATCACAAACACACGCGGTAATATATAACGGCATCTTACACGTGACACTCATTTATAAAATGCTTTAAAATATAAAAACCCATCAGATGAAGTGTGTAAAAAAGGTTTTATTGCACAGATTTCTCTGTGTTGTACCAAAAGTAAGGCTTGGGGGGATTTTTTTCACTGTCTTTGATATTTTCTGCGTGGTTTCTCCTAGAATCCAGAACCACCATCTTTTTCCAAGATACCAAATGGTGGAAGAAGGTAAACAGAACTGAACTGGGGATTCACATGATGTAGAACATGTCCTCCTTGAAATCCAGAGCTACGCTTCAGATCTCGCTTGAAATTTCTGCGGGAAACCCCCCACCCTGCCCCCTGTCTGGCCAAGCTTGGGGCAGATCACACGGTGGTGGACTTGTGGTTGTTCTGCGGCACGGTGAGCCGCAGAGTCTCCCCGTCCTCCTCGCTGTCCGAGTCCCCCAGGGCGGGGTGCAGTCTGATGCGCGTGCGCCCCCTCTGCTGTTGGGGCGCCGTGCCGCCGCCGTCGTCGTCAGAGGATCGGTAAGCGTCGTCCACGCCTGTGTAGTGATTGACGATGTGGATCCCGTCAAACGTGGGCTGGCTCGGCAAGCCCCTCTGGCCCTTCAAGCAGCAAATCTGGAAGTTGAAAAATGAGGAAAAGTTATCCTGAAGCAGCTGAGATCCACGTTTGACAGAAGCGTTACACAATCTCACATGCAGCGTTCAACACAAACAATCATGCTCAAACATCGTATGCAATGCACACCAGACTTCCAGATCAAGTTGTTCTTTTAAATCAAACAGCAATCAGGAAATAAAAGATGGTTTGAACAGGATTCCTTTAAGGGAAAAATGCTTAATTGCACTTAAAGCTAATGCTCCTCTATGGATGACAAGATGAGGTGTGGTTGATAATGCAAGGAGCAAACACTTGGTGACAGCATGGATCATAAATGGGGGGGATGTCAAAAGTGTCCCATGGTTTGAGTGCTTCTCTGTGAGCAGCTTCACTGTTTCCAGAAACATCGCTCAGTCTGGGCGGGTTGTCCTTTAAACAAGTTTAAACCGCTTTAAAAATGCAATCAAGCTGCCCAACTGGACCAAGCAGAATCAAAGGATGTTAAAAATCCAAGATGTTTGGGTTTTTGTGTAGCTAACAGCACTGGTAAACTACAAACAGTCTTATCCTCCGTTAGCTAACACTTGTGGCTAGCACACCTCTGAGCGGATGAGACGTTTCTGTGTTCTGCAAGTGTGCGTTCATTTCTGCTGCTGCATCTATACAACGGTCACTGCTGCAACATTTGTTCAAGTAACCTTTTAAACAGCAGATTGAAATGCCCAGAGGTGTAGTGGTTAGCCTTCTTGCCTCAAAGTAAGAAGGCCCTGGTTTGAATTCCAGCTGGGTTCTATCTGCATGGAGTTTGATTTCTGTTCTAAATAGTCTGTTAGGAGTGAATGTGGATGTTTGTGTCTATGTGGGTCTGCGAGTCACTGGCCAACCAATCAGGGTGTACTCTGCCTTTGCCCTCAGATGGCTGGGACAGGCACCAGCAACCCCAATGAAACTAAAAAGAGGGAACTGATATTGGATGGATTGATTCAAACGGTAATGCTCTGAACTTTTTAGGATGTTTACCATCTTGAAAGAATGTCTTGAAGTTGACTGGCATCTAGACTTAAATGTTCAAGAAAGAAAAGTCCAGGTACGACTAATGAACTTCAAGACAATGTCCCCTGGATAAATGACAACCTTCATTGTCTTGAAATGATATTTGTTTTATAATGAGAATCCACAAATTCAATTGTGACAATGGAAAACAACAGTATTTTATCACCCATTACCATTTTTTTCATTGATATTGTGGCTAAAAGTAGACGGTCTTGTACGATTCCATGCACAGATCAAACATAAACGTGGTTCCTATCCACGACCAGATAGATATTCTGGTCCATAAGGTGGACAAACTGGAGTGGCCGATGCTAAACAATCAAAGCCGTCATGTGACACGTTTTTAGGATGTGAATCATTTGACTTGGGCTGCTCTGTGTTTCTAAGCTCCAGTTCAGGCCGCAGTAGAAACGGTCGCGTCTGCCTCCAGTGTGAACCACTCAGAATGGAAGCAGTGAGGTGGGTGGAAACACAAGGCCTGGTTCAAGACTCTGAGGTCACACATCACGTCTGAGACAACTCACCTGAATCAGCCTGCAGGGCAGCAGAAAGAAATGTTTTCCACACAAATATGTTAACATTTGGCTGTGACCAGTCAGTTCAAAGTGAGGAGGAAATCAGACACTTTAGTCTAGATGACGTCTTTTAACACTGTACAAATACAAAAAAAAAAATGGCCGCCAAGACATTTTCAAAAATCTGTGTATCTGACTATCACACGTAGAGACTTTAAATATCTAAGCTAATCTCAGGTGATCTTCAGTTGCCTCTCTGCATCTTCATGTGAGCAGCTTGTTTGTGAAGGTATCTGTAGGAAGGTGTGCAACATCATCTCCGCACAGGAAGTCTCTGGGTGTAGTTAACACTTCTGTTAGTCTGCAAAACCTAAAGTTAAACTCAAGGAAATGCTGTAAAGGCCTCAATCAGAAAGAGACGAAAACCCTTTTAAAAATAAAACAGTCCTAAAGAGGCTGAGGAGAGCGAGTCCCACCTCGTGTTTGAGCTCCTCTATCTGGTCCTTCAGGTCTCGAATGTACTGGCTGGAGTCTGTGTGGTTCAGCTGGCCTTGGACCTTTCCTTCTTCTTTCTGTTGGGAAGAAGGAAGATTTTCCGATCTCACAACTGGAGAAAACCCACAAGCTGAAAGCACTGAGATGGAAAATATACAAACTCCAAGAGTTTCTGGAGGTAAACTGTTGGTGATCTGCTTGAGGGCAGAACTCCCTCCAGCTACAAATATGACATCCCAGCATCCTGAGGTTGGAGGGGCTCATGGTAAAAGTGTGTGGGGAAGCACTAAACTGATTCATTTGAGCTCCTTCTCCTCCTGGGGCCCTGACCATGATCCTCCTGCTTCAGCATCAACTGTCTTCAGCTGTCAGACCGAAGACTAAAGAGGCACGCCGCTGTGTAGAGCAGTTACCTACGCGGGCAAAAAAAGGGCAGGGCTGCTGAATGCATTTAGGGTTTGAATTCCTGTGTTGACACGGGGTTCAGTTGGGTTGGGTCCCAGTAGACCCGAGGGCGCGAGAGCCTTGAACAAAAAAGGAAATCATTCCAAAAAATCTGTTGTTTTTGAGGTTTGGCTGTTCCAAAACAGCACAGGCAGTTAACGCCGAGACTTCCTCATGTTCAGCTCTGTGAATCGGCAGGTGGTGGGCTGTGGCCGGAGGCGTCGCAGAGCTCGGCGCCCTTCAACTCTCACACAGCAAATGCATGGGGGGGGGGGGGGGTCGAGGAGGGGAGGGGCTTCCCAGCAGCTATTTGAAAAAAATAATGAAAGCAGATCTCAGGGTACGACACTCTTGACTGGACGGATAAAACTTCAGCCAGCACGTTTGTGATGTCTCTGTCAATTGCGGTGAAGGTGTCAAGTTTCTGAATCTGTGAGTTAGAGCAGCAACTCACAGCAGCAGTGTGAACATATGCACCTTTTTTTTTTTTTTTTTACTTTTTTTTTGTTTTGTTTTTTTTACCATCTCAAGACAAAAATGTAATCCTCATTTTCATTTCCTCATATCGATGTAAAAGTTACCGTGATTGCAGATTTTCCACCACATGAGTGCGATAACTCCACAGAAACACCACAAAGGTTGTTTTACGGGCTGAAAGATTTAGTCAAAATCTGTGAGCAAGCTTTGTAAACCTCAGGATAAACCATGCATGCCACAGATGGAAGAGGCTTGTTCAAAATGAGAAACCACTTCCTACCAGCACACGACACAGTGATATTTGACGATCACAGTCAAGACCAAACCTTTTTTAGACACTTTTGTTTCACTGACATTTTATGCTTTGTTGGTTGTTACATTTCTGCTTTAAAGCTTACATTTTAAAGTGTTTTCAAACATTTTCTGGTGCTTTCCAGCTCATTAAATTAAAAAAAAAAAAGTAAAACTCGTTTGATAAAACAAAAGCAGGATTTAATCAAGAATGTTGAATCCGGCCGTCAAAAAAAAAAAAAAAAAAAACAGGCACAGTGATTTAAAAACTGTTGGTGATGCTGGAAAATAAAAACCAACCCAGCAGGTTTGAACCACAAACTGTTTAGAAAATAAAAGCCGTGGAAGGCGAACATGAGGCGAAAGGGCTCCTGCGTGTCTCTGCCATGCAGAGATCATTATGCAGATTCTCCAGTGCATGAGGGCGACCGTGCATCTGTGATGTCTTTCTCCTTTACCCAGTAGCCACACCTCCGGCCACAAGGTGTGATTGTGTGTAAGCACTTCAGGAAAAAGAGGGGGAGGCTTTTTTTTTTTCTCTTCTTTGTTGGTGTCAGATTTATAAATAGCTTTGGCTTAAGCTGAAAGTGTGAAAGCTAAAAGAAAAAAAAAAATTTTCTGGTCACACCAACTTGCTTTCTGGTTTTTCAGTTCTTGAATGCGTTTGCTGCTTCAGAAGCAACTTCTAGGAAAAAAATAAACTATAAATGTCAATCTCTTCCTCATTTTACAGTTAGACGCTGCTCACAGGTGAGGACTCTTCCCAATGCGCTGTTAAACTAGATAAACTCTGCAAACGTTTTGGGAGTTCTTCTGCATCAACACTTCATGTCCTTTATCAAGACGTGCATCAGTGACAGCACGGGGGGTGGGGGGGGTGGGGGTGGGGGGTTAAGTGTTAACACTTCCTGAGTTGATTTCTCTGCAAATCTGAAACAAGCTAACATGCGTCTACAACAGCACAGAAACACGTGACTCTCTACTACTCACTACTTACTGCACTTTCTATAGGGAGGTTGCTATTTTGTGGGGGTGTCCAAATATACAACTCCAAAATCTAGTCTCCTAAAGTCTCTGCGAAAAAAATCGATGCTCCCTAGATTGATGAATATAGACCACAATGCATTGCATTTGAACTTTTTTTCCTGCAAAACTTTTTAAATTAAATTAATTTTCCTAAAAAAACCTTCCAAGTTTTACTATCAGAACACAACGGATTCATAAACAGTCTTCATGAAATGCTCTATATATTAGGTTTTTACTTCTGGAAATGAGTGACATATTTGCCGTTTAAAAAAAAAAAAAAGTAAATAAAAAAGTAGTGAGCGTAGCCTTTGAATTACTTTTAAAATGCAGATTACCCACAATGCAGAGGAACAGTGGCAGTTCTGCACTAACTTACTCCCCCGGCGAGTGTTTTGAAGGAAAGCTAGAGGAACCTGGCAGCTCTATTCCACTTCTGTTTGGATGGGGAAGGTTTTCTCCAAGTTGCCGTTTGTCAGACAATAAACAACTGAAATGTTTGTGATCTAACTCTCAGGGTTATCAGTGACTTCAAGTCTGGTTACGCTGAAATTCAGCCAGCACCACCAGACCGACAGCCTTGTGGATTTAAACCAAGAACATCACAAGAAAACCACAAATCACCGCAAAAACGTCCAGAATGGGGCTTATGGGTGAGCAGCAGGAACTGCCCTGCAAATTACTTGCAAAGACTTGAACCCTTCTTTTACCAGGTTTTCATTTCTCTTTGCTCTACACCTTTCCAAGCTTTTTCTCAAAATCAGCACTCACACGAAGAGCTATGATCTAGAAATAAGAAAATTATGATTAAAATGAATCCAAATCCATTTGCTTCATACTCTTGATTTAAGACGTAAAGAAACTCAAATTGACATTTTAAGAATATTATTTTAAAGTTCAGTGAATGTGAACAAGTCAACTGGCATTCATCGTCATCATTTTGGAAACAAAACTGTAGATTTATGTTGTAAGAATAAGTGCTAGTTATAGATTTTATGAGGGTTTATTAAGATGAACCAACTTGTACTAAGATCAAATTCTTATTTTGTTTACATTTTGTTCTAAAATGAGTCATTTCCACTAGTTTACTTGTCATTGCAATCAAATGAAGACAATTAGGTACTTAGAAACAAAAACAAATGCAAATGGATTCATTAGAACTAGAAAGAATACTTATTATTGGGCTGTTTAACATTCAAACGTAAGTCATTATTTCTAAGTTTGCTTTTTTAGCCTATTTTTCCTTTTTTAATGCTTGTGTGGAGCTTTGTTCGTAGATTTTGATATCTTCTAAGATTTCTTATTGAGTAAAACTTACTTTATGCACGGACAGATCATTTTTAAAGTGATTTTCTCCTTAGAATTATTGCTTTTTTCACATTTTTAGGCTACGTCTGTGCTGTGTGCAGGGAATAGAATAGACTGTGGCCTTCTAAGGACATTATGCCACTTTATAAACACAAATTTGGTCTCGTCTGTTCAAGAGCCCAGGGGAAACCCCAGCTCAAAAGTTTTGGGCTTTCAGAAAGCCACCTAGGCTAAAGGTCTCTGCTGTTTTAAAAAAGGACAGTTTTAAAAAGTTTTAAGTCTAAATCCCCAAAGAGGAGGAGCAGTTTTTGTAATGTTAAAGAATCAGAACTTTTTAGCACAGTTTTAATGTTTTATAAAGTTTTACATGTCAAATGGTTCTGCAAAAGCTGACAAATACAGCCTCAAATGTCTCATGAAAGGAAGCAAAGTATAAAGTCAGCTAACTAACCTTTGAAGAGAGATCTAAAACCTTCACACCCAGCCTAAACTGTGGTAAAGTGCAGTCGTGGTGAAACATCTCCGCATACAAAGACACCAAAAAGCTACGCAGCTCTCCTCCTGCTTTCCAGCAAGATCCCGCTGAGGCCTTTTACAGGCAAACACTAAACACCCGACAGAAAGCTGAAAAGCTGCATATCAGTCAAAATTTGCTGCCAGTTTGACAACTGAACTCTGTGATGCAATGAGCAGCGACGGGCCAGAAAACACCGGAACTGAAGGGGAATTCAACTCAGAAAGACACTTGCATGCTTTAGAGATTTACAAAGACTGATAATCTCTGCACGCTTCGTTAGCTTTACCAGCCTGAAATAAAAAAAAAAAAAAATCATGAACAGTTCTGTAATGACACCTTTTAGGATTATACGTGGGTTAGGTGCCAGGAAAACAAGTCAGATAGAGACTGGAAAAAAAAAAAGACATTCAAAATGTTAGGTCATCTAAGAACATTCATGTTACATTTCTAAAAACACGACTGAGAAAAATCGAGACTAAACCAGAACAACATCCAATGAGACTGTAGCTTTTTAGTAAGCATCGTGCTTCAAGTAAACCACTAATTTTAATGATCTCAACAGGAAATCATCTCGAGATGTTGTTAAATATAGTTAGCTTTTGCACATGGTTGCATCCAGCTTGACTGCGCACATCACCCCCCACACACACACGCTCTTAAAAAATGGGAGTATTCAGATTGTCGACTCTAATCAGATCTGCTGCTGTGTGCAGACAGCCGCTCTTCTCTGTATACATTGTGGTCACCCTTGTTGTTGTGTAGCATGCTCCACTTGTTTGGGGATAAATACTGGCTTTGGCTCTGCGTGTTGAGCCTTGTTCATACATGGTGGGTGGGGGATTTAAATTCAAAACGTGATCATCGATATCAAGAAGTGATCACAGGAAACATCTTTTTCTTTCTTTCCTGCTCTTAAATGTGACAAACGGAGCAGCCAGAAGAGTGAAGGGCCGCCTTTGTGAAGCAGGAATCAGTGGGGTTGTGTTTAAATGTGCGTCATTAATAACAGTCTGACGTAAACAAACCTCTGGCATGATGCATCGACACTGGAGGAAGGTGTGAAATCACCACATCGACCTGACCTCTTAAATATACATTCAAGTCAGACACTAGATGGGGATTTTGTTGTCTTTCCATTCAACAGTTTCTCTCTTAGAAAAAGAGTAAATATCACAACTCCGGTAAAAATTGTCAAAACATTGGGAATTACATTTGTGTGCACCATGGCAAAGTTTATCTGCTACTACGCCCTCCCGTGGCTCAAAGCAAACAGTTGGGGGGGGGACATTGCAGTTTCAGAAAGCTCGAGCACGGCAGCGCGCCTTAACCTGAATCTCCAGTTCTGAAATGTGCTGCTGGAGTTCAGCCATAGCAGCGATGTTGTCCGCTTCTCGCAGCCTCACAGCCATCACCTCCTCCTTACTCTGCAGAAAAAGACACCACAGATCATCTCTTGACGTGAAGTTTGACTGTTGGAGGTCGAGTACGATGCGTTCGCCACAGCAGAACTACAGAGGCTGGGCCTAATGGGATTTGCGCCACCACTCAAAACATGGTCAGCAGCAGAGTTTCACCTTGCACTCGATCTCAGCTTGTTTCCGTTTAATCTCTTGAAGTTGAACGTGCATGTCTTTATTCTGTGATGTCAGAGCTTGGACGCGCTCCTGGAGACAGCGGCTCTCCTGCTCCGCCCGTCGCAGCTGGTTGCTGTGAATCTGATTCTGAAAAGGCACAACAAACAAATCATTTACTTTGGCCTCTTATCAATGCAAATGGTACTAAAGTGATGAGCTCTGCGGTAAGCACATTATTCCTTTTATTTAAAGCAGATGACTGCCCTCTAAAGGCAACTCTGTGACATTACAAGTTTTTAATTATTCCTTTGTCTTTCAACATTTTGTGTTTCCACCTTAGTTGTTGAGGCAAACAGGAATTTGGAAGCAGAAGAACAAGAACAAGTCAGAAAATGAATGTAAGACCCTGACCTGGGTCTCCAGCTCCAGCATCCTTTGTCTGGTCTCTCTCAGCTCAGCTTGGGCCTCGGCCTCTCGCAGCCTCACGCTCATCAGCTCGTCCTGCAGCTCACTCAGCGTGTTCCTCTTGGGGCCGTCTTTCCAGCGACCAGCCGTGCGAGCCAGGTGGCGCTGTAGAGGGGATTAATGGCAGGACAACATCACATAAAATTAAAGCGTTCTACTTTTAATTTTCATGATCCACTTGTCCTCATCTCTTGTATTATGTCAAATAAAGTCATGTATGTTACGCCTGTGCCGCTCTTTTTTAAAGATCTGCTTATGTCAAAGTAGGAAAGGCTTTCAGATAATCAATAAACTAAAAGATTATTCATGTTTAGTGTGTGATCTCAGACACTGGACACAGAAACCAAAAAAGAAATATTACATACAATGGGGAGGAAAAAAGATGAGACAGACCTGTAATTTTCATCATACATAAACCTCAACTATGAGAGACAAAATGAGAAAAAAAATCCTGAAAATTACATTTCCTGATTTTTAAAGAATTAATTTGTAAATTATGGGGGGAATTAAGTATTTAGCCAATAACAAAAGTTCAACTCAATACTCTTAAATAGAAAATTTTATTTTAGCTTTTTATTCCTCCTAAAAAAAAAAAAAAAAATTGTAGGGTTTTTATTTTTTTTCAAGTTCTACGTGATATTAGAAGCCTTGTCTTATATATTTGAAATAGATGAATCCTATTTTAATATTCAAAGTCATCATATACAACTATGAACTAGCTTTAAGGTTTTTCAAGCTAACCAGCAGCATCACATTGGCTGTCTGCAGACTGTTTTTTCTGCTTCTTCACTTCATAACTGTGCATTTAACTCTCAATAGGAATAATTTAACAGAACATTCGAAAAAAATGTCTAAAAATGTAAACCAATTCCCATTAAGTGCTGAAAGGAAAATGAAAATGAAAAAGGCTTTTTCTGTCAGGAAACTAAAGACTAGCTGTTGATATGTATGACATTAAAATTTCGAAACAAACATGAAATCTGGACCCTTCTGCGTTTCTGGATAGTTTGGACGTTCTGGTAGCTCTGAAACTCACCTGCCAATGTTCTTCCAGATTACGGACCTGCTGTTTCAGCTCCTTCAGTCCAGTCACAGCCTCAGCTTCTCTCAGCTTCACTCCGATCAGCTCCTCTTGCAGTCGAGCCACATTAGTGTCATCTGGCAGCGATGAGTTCCTCTGAAGAAGGTTTCTCGGTAAGTTTTCAAAGGCATACTTAGACTGGAAATTTGAGCTGATGAAGGGTTTCTGATAAACCAATAAGTACCTTCTCCATTTCAAGAATCTTGTCTTGCATTTCCTTGAGGGCACATTGGGACTCCGCCTCCTTCAGCCGGGCCTGGACGAGCTCTCGCTCCAGCTGAAGGACGGACTCCTCAGAGAACTGAGAGGCTCCTTTCTGCAACCACATTATTAGCAAAATGAGCACAAAAAAAACTGCACAACAAGACATCTCATAAATCCTCCCATGATCATTCCAACAGCAGGCTTTGCTTTTCACTTTCACTAAATAATAGACGAGCAGCCATTGTTAAACACGACAGCAAATTATTCAGAACATGGTAATGTGCATTCTAATTTGAAATCTAAACATCAATAATTAAGGATGTCATATGAACAGAGTAAACGGGAGTGAGATGCATAATCTGTTTACAAATGCATGCGCTCATTTCACAGAAAGTAGGAGCCCATACGCCGTGGCAGAACCGTCAAGAACCTGTGTCCTGATTTGAATTCATGCATACAAGAACAGACCATGACCCCAGGCCAGAATGTGAAGTGAGAAAATCCTGCTCAGCTGCAGTGCTGAACGTCTCCCTGGCATTCATTGGAGAGCTGTCAGAAGAACGAGCTCTGCAGCATAACCATGTCTGCTTCTAAACTCTGATACAACTCCAGCTTTGAGGTTTGAAAATAAATCAGTGCTGTTTTCATACCAGACAACAGCAAACACGACCAACCATTTACTTGTTTTCTAAGGAAACAGGATTCCTGAAGAGAAATCAAGGATTCCGAAATATTCCTCAAAACATCAACATTGCAGCTCTGACATCACACAAAGAGTGTTTTGTTTTTCCATCCTTTCAAACTAAAGTGGAGAAGATTTTGTAAAAGGGGGATTAGTCATTTGGAGGAAGTTAACAGAAATAAAAGGAGCCATAAAACATATTGTTGACAAATGACTTATGACTGTCCCCTTCTATAGTTTAACCATGTCTCTGTGCATCTCTGCTCCAGGACCAATTAAATGACAAAGACTGATTTGTCCTACTTCCTTTGAACTGCACTGAAAAATTCAGACTTTTTTTTTTTTTTAAAGGAAACATTTTTCCCCTAGCTTTTCCTCTCCAACAGGGAAAACTTGGGCTCTTGAAGACATTTCTAACATGGAATTAGCTTCTACAAAGATGTAGTCTAAGCCAAGAACCTCAGTTTTCTTAGAATTGGGTCACAAAGCGTTTTTCTGTATATGGATCATAAGTTTGGAACATGGGGTGTCATATCACATTGATTCTTCTCTTCCATAAAGGTTTTCAAAGCTTAAAAAAGAGAAAGAAATCCAACAGCTCAACAAACTACAGATTTCCAGCAGATGGAGAGCTGCTTGTCTGCAGAGAAGCTTCTTTATCTTAATTTCGGAAGGGTCTGAAATAAAGATGTTGCGTTCAGCAAATGACTTACGAGTTGTTGTTTATTTTCCACCAATCAGAAATTGTGTCCTTTTATTTAAATGGTTTTATAACTGATTTTTACTCTATGTTAAAAACTTTCTAGTTTTCCAAGCAAGAATGACAGTCCTAAACACCACATCCTCCACCGAGTATCCAGCTGCTGCCTGGAGTCCTCGTGTCTGTCACAATCACCCCACGAGTACCAGGAAAGAGAACTATGATAACCACCAGCCGGGACTGCTGAGCTGTTCAGCTCCTATCAGACAAGAAGGAGACAGAAATACTCTGAGCTGATCTAGTTAAGTGGTTGTTGCAAAATAAGAAAACTTGATCAAACTTTTGCAACAGGTGTAGCATTTGCCTGCTTAAAAACAGGAGAACATGTCTCAGTACCTGCAGATTTAGTCTTTTAAGGTTATTGAAATTCATTAAATCTGCCAGAAGAAAATAATTCTATTTATAGAGTCTGAACAATCAGTTAAAAAAGATGAAAACCTGAAAAGAAAATCTAACAGAAGAGGTGTTTTTTTTTTTAATGAGAGAGAGAAGAAGCCAGAATGTTAAGCTCCTTTGACATTTGTAGAAAGATGATGTTTATATATTTTAAAAGCCTGTGGTGGAGGGGGCACTGCTGCCCCCATCTGCAGTGTACTTCAGGCAGAGGCGTCTTCAGATGTGCTGCAACTCTTTCTCTTCTGCAGAGCCGTTTTCTTTTCAAACCCCCTCTTCACACCCCACCACCATTTCTGTAGCCCAGCATTGAGTGTTGTGTTTGTGTGTGTGTGTGTGGGGGGGGGGGGATAATTGTGACTCTCAATAAAGCAGGCGTGTTTGAGAAAGGAAACACGAAAATCATACAGGGTGGGGGGCGCTGAGGAGCTGCGGTAAAAACTTGGACCAAAATCAACAAAAAGTGGCACAAGACCTGTTGATCAGTTGATGCAGGCTGCATGAAGGTCCCTATGAGGTGCACCACGCCGGGGATAAATCTGACTCATTTCCTCATTTTCTTAAAAACAGGCTCAGATCTAAACGCAGCAAGACCTGGACGAGTGCATCATGCCAGCGGCGGACTACGCTGCCCTCCTTACCGCTTGTGGCTGTTGCTGAAGCTGCCTGATGGTTTTCTTGGCCTGCTCCAGCTGAGCGCTGGCCTCCTCGCACTGTTGTTTGAGTGTGGCCAGCTCCCGCTTGACCAGGTAGTTTTCCTCCGCCTCTTGAGCTCGAGTTACTTGTCCCTTTGGACGTAAGCAACCAAGGGCGGGTGGAGTGAGTACGACAAGAGGGGAAACAGGAAAATGAAACGGGAAGGCCAGAAAAGATTTGGGAGTGGCTTTCTAACTTGGCATGCAAATTGTTAATTTAAGCAAAGGCAAATTTATATCATTTATCATTAATTATTTCATTCACCATAATTTGTGGTTTACCTACTTTGTCCAGCGTGCCTTCTTGTGTCATTTTGATTCAACAATATAATATTAAATAATCTGGTTTAGTTCTTAACTTCATTTTTTTTAAATGAGTTATATAACTGTACACATGCAATGTAAAAGACAAAAAGAGGAAGAAACAGGAAGGTTGCAACAAAGAAAAGGGTAAACAGAAAATAAAGAGTATACCTGAATCAATCTATCTGCCAAGGAAGCACTTTCCTACAAAACAGAGAAATGAAGAGACAGGAGACACACAATCCAGAGGACAGTTAAAAGCACACAAAGGAACAACAGATTGATTTTAAATAAAGAAATGCAATGTTCCTTTTTCCTTCCAGAAGCAGGTTTTTAGGGGCTCAATAATATATATTAATCTTGGAGGATGAGAAGGGAACATTGCATGCAGCTGCTGTGAAGTAGAAGTTACTAAGCAAAATGAAAATGATAAAGTGCTGATGACACAGAAAGGACAGTAAGATGAGAACGCTACTGAAAAAGCAGTTCAAGAATTACTGCGCAAAAAGCATAAGATCCACAGCTGGATGAGTTTTGACCCTTTGAGCCTTTTTAGGGTTTATGTGCCAGAAAGTATCGGCTTTAGGCAAACTTTTCCCACCCATCAGACATGCCCCCTGCAGACGAACACAGGCCTCATGCATGACGCCCTAACATGGCTGCACTAGGTGCTCTTTAGGCGTCTGCGAACACTGCAGCCTGGCATGCATCCCTGATCAGAACACCAGCACGGTGCAGCTTCGGTCAGTCACATGCCAAACCAGCATGTCACGCTGCACATCAGTTAGTCATGTATGAGTTCTTTTACATTTAAGTGACCGAGCGACATCAGCAGTCACCATGACAACTGCAAGTCATCAGCAGTTTGCAAAGAAAATGGGAAACTTTTCTCAAAGTCGTTTTAGTTAGTAAGGATGACTCTGACCCTGGGGGAGAGTCGGGATGCGAGAACGTTCAAAGATGGAGGGATTACAGCCAGGTTATTGGGATGAGGGTGGAATTTGTCTGTTGACAGGCAGCCTGTGATTCACTCACTTTCTCCAGCGTGTCTATCCTCTGCTTCAGAAGCCTGTTCTCTGTCCGCAACCTCTGAAGAAAAAAACATTCGGAAAGAATGAGAAGTGCTACTAAAAGAAGAGAGCACATGAGGCAGAGAACAGGCCACACACCTTTATCTCCACCTGCTCCTCCAACTCTTTAGTTTTGATCGTAGTGTATTCCTTTTCTAACCTGTAAAAAAGGTCGCAGTTGTAATTCATCATTGATGTCAGCCTTAATATTAAAAACAGAATGGCACACAAACAGTTTCTAAGAAGCTCAGATCGTTATTTCAAGTCCTTTCCTGTCACCCGCAGCATGTCTGTAGAAAAAATGTGCATGAACATTTTGTCTTTATGGACTGACTGAGCAGAAACTTTTGTGTGGGCCACCTGTGTGCCCTGTGCAGGTTTACCCGGTTTTTTGCCTGCACACAGCTCATATCCACTCCTAAAGGCGGTTGTGAATGTGTAGAGTGATAATTCTGCGTGGCACTGCAGCCATGCTTACTTTTTCATCTTCTTAGCATTGTATTTAACTTGATATGCAGCCTGGATGACCTTATCAGGTCCACTGTCAAACTGGTGTGGGATGACTCTCTGAAAGTGCTGGAGAACAAAAACAGTAAAAGTAAGTTCAGCACAACTTCAACTGGCTTCAAACTATAACATCCAACACGAGCAAGCATGAGCTACACATTTCACTTAAGATGCGTGAGCTAACGGCAGCTCCTTCGAGGAGTGAGAGGATTTTGGGTAAACAGAAAAGCAAACAAAGTCAGGGGGATGTGAACGAGGGGTCAAGGCGGCGGTGATGCACCTGTAACATTCCCTCCATGTCGAGCTGTATGAGTTCTGCCTGGTTCATCTGAAGAATGGCCAGTCCCACGCGGAAAACTATTTCCAATCCCTGAAAACCGACAGAAGAAGAAATTAGAAAAATAATAAAAATAATAGGTGAAGGTTTTGAATGGACTAAGGAAACTCAAAGGCCAAATGAAGGAAAGCCTGGCATCAAGTCATGACTGCATTATTTAATTTCTCCAACAGGTGGTGCTGACAAACTACCTTCTACTTAAAGTTTTTACTCTTTGTCTATGTTTAAATCTTCTAGGATTGACTTTAATAACAAAACAGTGAATAACCTTTGAAGACAAGAACACCCTTTTTGTCATTCACTGTTTACCAACCTCACACATAAAGATGTCAAAGATCCTCGTGGCAAACGGCAAAGGAAAAGAGGTGAGGAAGATGGTGAGGAACCAGGAGGAGGCGTACATGGAGGTATGAAAGCTCTGAGCCTGGAAATGCACATACAGCTCCGGGAGCTGCTCCTGTGGGGGAGACAGGTTCCCATCTTTACTGATGTTCAAAAACGCTAAGAACCAGAACCGGGACAAAAATAAAACCCACAGAATACGTCAACATACTATAAATATCAGCAGACACGTTTGAACTGTACCTACGTCAGTCAACATTTGCTTTGTCAGCTAAAGATAAATACAAGTAAGAAAACAGGTTTTCATGGAATGTGCCACTACTTTTACTGCTGGGGTTTATTGTTTACTTTTAGTAATTTAAAAAAAGCATTTAGTTTACCAGAAACTTTTGAAGTAATTTTTGAGAAAAAAGCATTATAGTATAAAAAAGATCAAAAACTGAAATTACATATATTTCTTTCCCAAAATGAATTAATAAACAAATGTAAAAAAAAACAAAAAAAAATTGTTTATCCAGAATAGTCTTTGCTATTTTTGCTTCTTAACTTTTTTTTTAAATGTGCTGTAGCATTTTTAGTGACTCTTTCCTGCCCGTTTAAAACTGTGGATCTTAGTTACAGATGTTATTCTGTGAGTTGTGTTGTGCTGAGTCTCCTTTTGTTCCCTCCCTGCCTTTGTGCTGTGCATAAGCAGCCTTTAAGACGTGTCATTAACCAGCTCAGTGACCTAGAGTTAGAGTGTCTGCCTTGAAACTGGGAGATTGCTGGTTCGAGTTCACAGTCAGGTCATACTGAAGACTTGCTCAGCCACACCAGCTAAACACACAGTATTAAGGATTGGATTTTTTTGGGGGGGAGCCACGATGCTGTTTTCAAAACCACCAAAAGATTCCTGAGTTCAGCTGTGAGGCTCACTGCCTGCCCCAGGGAACAGGTCAGATGTGGAAGATACATTTCACACACCCTGGTGGATGACAACTAACTAACCAGGAAGACCCTAAAATGGCTTTAAAAGTAAAAATCCCTTTAAGCCTTAAAGTGTGGATGCCATGCTTTGAACAACTTTGTCAAATAAAAAAGCCCTTTAAACGCTGATTCTATTGATACCAATAGTTCCCATCGAAAAAAATCCGAAGCATATGAATAATAGACATCTTTCGAAGGAATCAGAGATTTGAATTTGCCGCTAAGAGCGCAGGCTGGAAGTGACCCCGATATGACCTGTGACGTCACGAAAGGCATTGACTTCCGTAGTTCCGCTTCGGACAGCAGGTAAACAAAGCAGGTAGTCTTCGTTTCTCTCGTTAATCATCGTTAATTCGTTAATTCTCGTTAATTCTCTGTTAATCATCAACATGCCAAGTCGTTGTGTGGCAGCTGGATGTAGCAATACATCTAGTGAAAGTGTATCTGTGTATAAATTCCCAAAACAAGAAACGCTGCTGAAACAATGGACAAAACAAGTTCAACGCACGAGGGCGAAACCGAAGCCCTCGAGCAAACCGAACGTACTTTCCTGGAAATAAAGACCTGATCTCTATGGACAAATCGCTTTCCGGATGAAAAAATTGTCTGAAATCGGCGAATTTTAGCTTTATTTTCTATATTTCTCTGCGGATCGCTTCCTCTATGGTCGCGGCTATCTCTCGTCTACCCGGCCTAATTGACCAATGACGGGACGATTTAGTTGCTTTCGGATGCGTCGACGGCTCTGATTGGCTCTGTCTGTACCACGTGGTCAGCGTGACGGATCCCCTAGAGACCAAAACTGGCGGGGACACGCTAAACTTTCACAAACAAATCTGAAGAGTTTGCGATCAATAATGCGGGCATCGTCATTATTGAGCGTGGTCACGACCTCAGTTGTGAGAAGACGATTAAAAAAAACAAATTTAAGTGGTCTTGGCTGGAAGACGGTAGCATCACTCTGTGCTTCGCTATCGGTGCTAGCCATGTTGTCTGCCTTTCGTTACGTCACAAACAGGGCGGCGCGAATTCAGCGGAATGCGTGAAGCCGGCGGCCGTCCTCGTTGTTTATATCGCGTTTTTCGCTATTTATTCTTTTTCGAAAAATATTAAAAACAATCGCAACATGAAATAGAGACTATTTACTATATTTTGGCTTATTAAAATAGGCCATGTCACCCACACTTTAAAACAAGCCAAAAAAAACCCCACCAAGCATGGAAATCTTTTACCAACATGACAAAACACGTTTTCAAACTAAGACAGTATTTCACTGAGACTCCAGCCCGGTGTTACCCCTGCATTTCATCTTTTTCCTGATACATATTTTACCGGCTTTAAGGGAGTGGACAAAAAAGTAGAAAATGGTTGATTTTTAACTCCTCCAGGAGTGTTGTTGCCATGAGGTCAGAATGTGTAAAATGAAATGACTCCCTACCCTCTAAATCAGGGAAATGAACAACGCCATATTTGAAAAATTACTGTTGAGCTGTTTTTCCAAATTTCTAGATGCAGCTGAAATTTAATATTTATTTTTGATACTATAATAGTTGTAACCTCACTCATTCAAAAGCCAGTGTTTCCCTTACAACGTGTTGTGTCTTGGTCCTGACATTGGGTGTGAGGTGAGTACCTGAATCATGGACTCAAACTGGTACATGCACAGTCCCAACTCGGCCATGCTGGGTTTGAAGAGCTCCCGTAACCTGTACTCTTGCATCAACTTGAAAAACACGCAGAAAGCCTCTTCTTCTGGCATCTAAAATCGAGAAACAAGCCTTACAATCTGGGTGTTTTTAATTAGATGCATTAAAGTGTTTCTCAGAAGCTGGTTACCTGCATGAGTAGCAGGCCAACAATGAAGGCACTTCCCTGGCAGTAGCCGACCTCACGGTCCACCAAGGAATACGCCTGCAGCCATAGAGGTTAATGAATACACCACACAGACAGAACATATCGTTTCTGAGTGGCCATTGTGGCTTTACTCATGAAAATGTAAATGTTAAAACTGCTGCCCACAGCTAAATCCCAAAAATGTTCAACAGTTTGTTTGAAACAGTTAACAGCTCTGCACCTTCATGACGTTGAAGAGCACTTCCTGGCCTAAGCTATCCTTCTCCTTGAAGAACTCGTGCTCGGGGTACGTGCGGGCAATGTCTCTACGAATCAGCTTCTCACACGGGGAGGTCATCTTCAGGAGGTCCGAGTACTGATCCTTGATGGGCATGTTCTGGGCGCTGCACAGCAGCTGCCACACAATCGCGCGGAAGTGATGAGGAATTCCTCTCCTGACGAGATCCTGTTGTGAGGGGAAAAATAAATGGATTTCTGTGGGAATGCTGTACTTTTGTAGTGCAGACTGGACTGTTTGACACTAAAAAACTGTAAAACACAATTCAGTGAAGCCTATTTACATCATGGCATAAATTTTCCATTCCAGCAGCTCTCAGAATAAAGGGGGATAAAGACTGTCTAGTGCAGGGGTGCTCACACTTTTTTGGCATGTGAGCTTCTTTTGAATCGACAATGTCTTGAAGATCTACCTATAAAATATGTATATATGTATGTGTATATATATATATTAAATACTATAAGTAAATGTTTGTTAGTTATGTTTATTAGTTACATGTTTATTTGAACATTAATGTTTATGTACTGATGATTAAAAACTACACAGTAAGATTACACAAAGATACTTTTGTATCAACATATGAGAAATTTTATTACAAAGACAGAAAGCCGCGACCATCGTATGTCATGCTCTGCTGTAAATCGTGAAATGCGGGCAGCATGGCATTTGGCGCTGCTGGCATGAAGCGCGTGCCTCTGACAAAATAGCTTCCTTAATGAGCTCGTATTCATCGGGCGAGAACTGCAGAGCTGATAGCAGGAGGAAACAAGCGGGGCGGCTTCAATAAACACTCCGGTTGTCCGGAGTGGTCTTCTGCCGGGGACATGATGTGCCGCGGAGCAGAGGGCGACTTTCTGATGACAGAGAGTTTGCGCTCAGTGAATTTAAACATGCGTCTGCAGTGACGTGTGTATCAGAGGATGTCCGATTGGCCGTTCTGCATGTCGATCAAGTCCTGTACTTCTCGGTGAGGATTTTGATTTGGCTGGTAGATTTTTAAGAAGTACTTTTTTTTATATAATCTTCTCTGTCCCGCGATCTAAAAAAAAATAAAACAAAAAAAATAACAGCCAGTTCATTGTCCTGTACCCTCATGTCTTTGAAGATCGACCGGTCGATCGCGATCGACGTAATGAGCATCCCTGGTCTAGTGTAATTCATCTCATGATAAATTAGTGTTTGTGCTGAAGGAGACACAATGCTGTACTTGAAGGAGAAAATCTAGAAACATAAAATATTAAACTACAAACCGGCTGCATAAAGGAAGCTGCTTTTGCTTAAAGCTCATGCGTTTCTATTTATTTGTGATTTCGGAGCTTCAAATGGACTGCAAAAGGCTTGAGGACAGGCATGAATGTTTATCATAATCCTAAAGCTTCTGGAGGCCAATTTCAAAAAGTAGTTTGTTCCCATGCATGACTACAGATATGATTTGACTAAGTGAATTTCCCATGTAATCCATAGGGCATTTAAAGTTATAATACAGGAAAACACCATAAAGCCAAACACACACACTGTGCAAGTTTGAATGTGTAAATGATGTGAAATAATTCTGCTTAGCCATTTAACTTCAGTTGTATCAGGAAACCTCGCTTTGCCATGCCCAGGACTTGTGTGGGAGAATCAAACTAGCCATCATCTGCACCAAAAACTCAAGGTACACTGTAGATGATAGGTTCAACCCTGAGAATTATGACCCAAAACAGAGATAATAAAACAATAATGACACAATGGCATAAAAGAGAAATTTTCAGACACTCGTTGATCACACAGGAAGGAAATGCCTAACTGACTGTAACACTTTCAGATGCAACTCAGAGCTTAATGCAAATAAGGTGGATGAAATGAAAAGCATGTGTCACCAATATAGGTAGAATGCTGAGATAAAAACTAATATAAAGTTTAAAGCCATTTCATACTGCATGAGTAAACTTTAAAGGCAGTGGATCAAATCTGGTCAAACCCTCGGTAGTCTGGGGCCTTTTGAGAGTTTTTCCTACTTTGCAGATTGTTGTATTGATATAGTTTTAAAAATGTTTTCAACGTTTTTGAAATCAATCTTTTTAGTGCAACCCCAGCTTCTTTTATAACATAAATTACTTGGATTATATTACACATTAATTCCACAACTACCCAAGACTGTCCAAAAACTCAATTCCGAGTGGTAAATTTTATAATTTTATAATCAAAACTTAGAAAATTGAGAATAGTTTTTGTTTTTAAACAAAGATTAAATGTGTAGAGAAAGAAAAAATGTATAAAAATTCTACAATGTCAAAACATGTGACATTTTTCTACTATGGGGGGGGGGGGGGTCTGTGTCAATTTGCCTCAGCTACAATCCTGCATATTCGCAGTGTCTCATTATTTTTAGAGCTCTCCACACTGTTCGTTGTATGCATTGTGCCTTAAATAATAATAAATACAAATCCTACGTCACTGTAAACAATATGATTGGCAAACACACTGGTGAGTTCAGAGACTACTCAGGGTTAAGGCTTTCCTATTTGATAATTTTTAGCCACTATTCCAATAATGTGCATGGACTGTTTTTAATTGTAGTGTAACAGATTTTTTGGATCGTCCAAACAGGAAGGAAGGCCACATCCATGCACTGCCGGGCATTTACACAAAAACAAGTAAGAACACAAATTAACCAAAACTTCAAAATACTGAGAAATGTGCAGCCAGGTCTACACAGAGCCCTAATGTAAATAAATGCAAATTGTACACAGTTTACATCTAGTATAAACATACAGATATACCTCCCTGGTGATGCATACTAGTTCTACAGTTCTGCAAAAAAAATTATCTGTGTATTTCTACAAACTGTTTCAGTAAAACCATTTAAACAAATAACAGGGTTTTTGTCATGCAAGTATGCTTGTAAGATTCAGAAATGCTGATTTAGTTTGACATGAGACAGAAGAGGAATTCCTAATCCCAGTCCTTCTGTCTTAGTTTCCATGCTTGGAGAAGACAGTAAATCTCACCTCCACCAGCAATTTAAAAGGGAGCCAGCATGAAGTGAAAGATCTGTATTCACACAAATGAAATCTGACCTCAAAGCAGTTGGAGCTTCAACCAAAAGTGCTGGTGTTAGAAAAATAGAGGCGAAAATGTAAATGTATATTTGCATTTGAACACAAGGAAACAATAATAAAAATGGATTGTGTAAAGTATTTAATAAACTTTACACTAAACAGCAGCATGAAATGGTCCGAGCTACTCTGAAGATGGGATAAGCTATAAGTTATTGATAAGGGGGGGTAGGTGATTTTGACTTAAAACACATTTTCGGTTTCGTAGATTTAGACTCACCTTGAGCTGTTTCTCCTTCTTCTTCCGCACCTCCTCCCACTCATTGACAATGCGACCCCACATTATCCATGAGTCCTCCTCCAGGTGGGACAGGTTGGAGGAGGCAGAGGAGCTAGACACCAGGGAGGACCCAGAGTTTCGCCGGGAGCCGTTCATGGAGCGTAGAGACTTGCTGTCAGTCTCCAGCAGCCTGCATGAAACGGGAATGTTTTTACTAAAGACGTTGTCTCAGGGCTATACTCTAAAAAAACAAGAAGCTACGAAAAAAAAAACATAGATCATATAACTACATTTTGTCTTACTGAGTCCAGCTCATTCCATAGGACCAAGTTATCTAAACTTTAAAGTAATAATGGCCTTTGAACAAGTGACCAACAAAATACAGTAATCTTTTTGCAATGCAACCATCTGTAAGAGTAAATACTGAGAACAAAATAACTTACTCTTTTAGGATAAACTGAACAATTAACAATTGTAATATGGTAGACCTGTAAAGTATAGTAAGGTCCTCTAAAACCAACAGTTCCAAGTGAGCTTGCCAGTCTGATGGTAATTCAAAAAGACCAAATGCTACTGCTGACTCATCAACTGGTACTGGGATGTTCCCTAGAGTCTGGGGAATTTGCTCTTGATAAGTGGACACCTAAGGGGTCTAGCCAAGCTCAGTTTAAACATGCCAAATAGGTTTGCCCCCCCTGAGTGTCCACCACCTGGAGTGGAGAACTAATGGTAGTCAATGGCAGAGGTTTTTGTCTTCCAATTTTGGGTCACCAACAATGGCTTGTATAACACAGACCTTTCATCTGTCCGACTTTTGAAAGAGCGCAAGGTTGTGTACGAGATTGAGAGGTACCCATTAAATATGTTTGGGTTCACCTCGATTTAGAGCTTAAGCTCTGGAACTAATCTTCTTAAGAGAGATTGCTGTAAAGAACAGGTAGGCCCACACTTAACTGGAAGGACTACCACCAGAGATAGCTTCATGTATATTCCAGGAGAGTTACAAGACATGTAGTCAAAGGGGGCCTTTTACTTTTCCGGCATTGCAGAGTGAAACTGGTCAGACATTTTCTTCTGCGATCATATTGTTGTATGTTCCTGGCTGACAGTGATCCTCAAAGTAGGCGTTGGACACTTAAAGTGAGTGAAGCTGTTAAGCTGATGAAAGAAGACAATTAGGCCTGGTTGTCCGTAGGACTTTGAAGACAGTGCATAAGTACAGAAACCATGGCCTTGACCAGCGCCAAGGCTTAAGGTTTTTGAGGAGTTTAGTTAAAAAACTGAAAGACAACTTTGATTGCCTCAACATAGATCCTACCAAACTGTCATGCACATTAACCAGGAAAAGCAGTGTGGCATCAATACTTGTTACCATGTGGGTGGAGAGTTGTTCAACTGGGGATGTTTTGAGGGAGTAAAAGAATCCCTTTAAAAAGGTCTTAATCACATCAAGATGTATTCAAATAATAAAGGACGCAATCATATTGCAGAGTAAAGGCACCAGAAGTTAATGAGGCAGAGTTTCTCCAGGCCCCTGGATACTGTGGGACTTGCTTTGATGTAACTTACTTCTGCAACATCATACAGATATAATTATTGGTTCTCACCCTCAGTGAGACCTCAGTGGGTCAGAGTAACATCAACTCCATTAAGACAATCTCCACAGGTGCTCCACAAAGCTTTGTGATTTCTCCACTTCTCTTCAATCTTTTCATAAATGAATATCAACCCCAGGAATTACATATATAAAATACTCGGACAATACTGTGATCATGGACACCACAAGTAGAGATGTGTTGCAGCATGAACTGGACACTCATAAATATCTTGGTACAATAATTGGACACAAACTCACAATTCAGTTTAACAGTAAATTTCTCTTTAGTAAATGCCAACAGCCTCTTTTTACTTCGGAAACTTTGAGTCCATCCTTTCATTCAATATTCACAATAAAAGAGTTAAACACAAAGGTTCACTGATTGCCACAGATGTCACAGACATTCTTCACAGCCACTACAGTTTGTTGCCCCTCGGAGATCAGATCAGGTGTTCAGATCAAGTTTTGTACCAACCTCAATTCGACTGCTAATGTTATCTTGGCATCTCAGTGGCTTTTAATTATTATTTCGTTCGATACATTTTTTTCAGGTTACATCAGCAGGTCTGAGTTTATATTGATTGTGTCTTACTGAGTGTATGTATTAACGCTACTGATTCTACTTATTTTATTGATGATTGTCTCTGCTCTGTGTTCCCAAAGAAAGTTCCTACTGGAAAAATAACGTAATTTTGATGTGATTTGATTGAAACAAAGGACTGATGGGAAATAAGGGCAGGCTTACACTGTGCCAATGATCCTGCCCCCAACTAAGAGGGGAATTTCTTATGAACTGCTGCTCTGCAGAAACTATGTCCTAGAAAATGACACAGATTTTTTGATTTAACCTAAAGACAACATAATCATAATTAAAAGATCACTGGGAACACTTTTATAATAGATCAAAAGATGATTAGAGTGGGACTTTAAGGAGAAGCATGCATCGTACCAAGCTCATGACAAAAACACAAAGGCTTGACACCTGATCTTGGAAAGTAGCTTTGATGATAATGAGTGTGCTCAAAGAATGGCTAGTGTTACAGTTATATTTAGGTCAACTGCAATGAAGTGAAATCGATAATGGGAAAGAGGAGACAACTTCTTAACCTGCACTCAGCTTTTACGTGTTGCGTGAAGAGAACACAGACAGGTACAACTTTGAAGAAAGATTTAAAAGGCATGGACCATTTTAAGTGTTGTTTCATTGGTTCAAATTTCGTACTGGACTGTTACCTGTAAACATACTTTGAGCTCTGACAATAATTCACCACTAATCAAATACAGGTCAGAAGCTCTGAATGTAAAATACATTAAAAATTCTTCTTTAAATAAAAATAATTCCACAAGGCACTGTAATAGTGTGTAATACTAAGAGATACCCACATTTCTGAACTGGGGCTTTTATGAATAAACTGTATTTTATTTATTTTAATAGGCGATTGTGCTTCCAATAACAAAAGGCAAATATCCTCTCATAGTAGTTTTTCTATTTGTTTGAACGATAAAAAAAAACATCTTAAGGAATTTCGTATAATCTTACCAGGATAAATTCATGATGTAGTCCACATGTCTCCAATTTGTTTTTATAAACTCCTAAAAGCTGAAATGTCTGGTAGAGCCTGCACTGAATGCAAGACTAAAGAGTGAGTCCTCATGCTTTTTATCTACTCTGTTGGGTACAAAGGCCACACACGACTCAAACTCCTGAAAAGATAACACATTATCTGACACACAAACTAAAAAAAAAAAAAGCACAACAAAGTCCTCCTTTTAGTTGCTGCAGTTTCGTAGGCGCCTTGATGTCAGTGTAAATGAATGCGCTTCATTGATGCCATAGGCACAAAACAACGGAATTCAGAGTTGGAGTCCAGACGAGGAAAAAATATACACTAAACAAAAGCTTTTGTTGGTCAATGGAGTGTTGTGCTGGTGACCTTACATCAGATTATTTTTTTGCAAGAAAAAGTCAAACAACCAACTAAAGACACTTGCCTGTCTGTGGCAGCACCAGTGAGCTCACAACCTCTGAGCTCCGTACTGAGCTTTGCTGTAAAATGTATTCCAATGGACTCCAGTTCTAAATTGTTATTTTTTCAGCTAACCATGGCTGTACAGCCACTCAAGAGAGATGACCTCAAGAGAGGTTTCAAAAAAACTAGCAATGAAGTAGTTTTACATCATGGTTTAACACTGTTATTAATGAAACAAGAGTGTTGGAGAAATCCCACTTAATGTTTCATAACTTGCATTTATCAGGCACAATTACACCAAAGTAGCCCCGTAACTCAAATCTGTGTATAGCTGAAAACAGTTTTGGTCATATTGAAGTAAGTACCCACCAGAAAGTGATGTAAAAGTGAGTGTTTCCTTCCTCGTCTTGATTTTTTAGGTTAATCTTTTTCAATACTTCAAAAAAAAAACGATGATTTTATGATTGATAACAAAAATGTACACACTGTACAAAGATTTCACAAACAAACACATAACGTTTAAAAGCGGTTTATTACTAAGGAAAAGTACATAATTGCCTACATGGCTCTGTGTAAAGAATGATTGTCCCCTTAAACCTAATAACTAGTTGGGCCACTTTCAGCAACAACTATAATCAGTGATAACTGGCAATATGTCTTTTAGAAAAGTTTGAAGGATTTTAGCCCCACCCGTTTTTTGCAGAAATAGTATTAACCAAGCTACCACCACCTACTGGGTGGCAGTGGCTCAGGTGGTTTAAAGCAGGTCAGCCAATGATTGAAGGGTCGGCGGTTTGATCCCTGCTTCCTACAGCCAACTGTTTTGTCCTTGGGCATGACACTTCACATCCCCCTATACCATCATAAAGATGTTTCAAAAGGAAATACACAGATTGTAATCGATAGTGGAAAATACCATTTGGATTGAGGTACACTTGGTTTATTTCAATATTACGTAAAAACAACCAATGCATCACAACGGACAACACACGTGATGGCAGCAAACAAATTACAGTCCATTATGTGGAAACACTATGAATTTAGCAAAGACATGTGGCCATACAGTGTTCTAGAATGTTCTTATAATTTTCCCTTCAGATTACTTTTGATGTGGAAAAACAACAGTGGGCTGAACTTTATGAAACTAAAATGTGAATGGATTTGACATCAATTCTTATTTACTTGTTTGTTTGTACACATACTTAGTTTACACTTGATTATCTTGCAAGAAATACAAGGAATGTGGAAAACTTCACTTGCACTGTTCAGTACTCAGCAATTTCTCTCTGAGTCACACTGGTTGAAGTTTTGGCTAAAGATGTCTTGAATCGATTTTAGGTCAGTCAATCGGATCGAACCGGATTGTTCAAAGTAGGGCTGCACAGTATGAGGAAAACTTGCGATATGTGATATTAGAGATTAATATTGTGATAACTATATCATTTGCAGTAGATAAACAAATAGCAAAATAACCAAAAACATCATTCCCATTTCGTTGCAACAGTTTAAAAATTATACTCCAAATGATCCTCTTCGACATAGGTGACAAACATCTAACACAATAAGCCCATCCAATTGGTCAGCAACTTGAAGGCGTCCATCTGATTGGTCAAATGCATAAAGGGATTTATTTGATTTGTTAAATGCCTCAAGCTGCCATAAGATTGTTTTAACAAATTTAAGGTTTACCATTTATTGCGATTTTGACCGTCTTTTGCGATGTGCATATTGCAGAGCTGGATATTGCGATAACGATAAATTTGTGGTATATTGTGCAGGCCTAGTTCAAAGTGTATCAAGTTCGACCATGAATTGTATCAGCAACCACAAATCATGATACGAATAGTTGTTAAAAGGAATCGTTAGACCCCCGAGTAGTTTCTCAAAAGTTTTGAGGATTACCAAGATGTGCTCTGTCAAAAATCAGAGAATTTGTTGTTGTTTTTTACTCTGCAGTTGTTTTTATCCTTCATGCAGGACATTTTTTGCCTCAGCAATCAGGACTAAAGCAAATACGTTTATACACCACTGTGGTTAGAGTACAGTATATTTTAATCACATTTTTCACTTAGTTTGGACAGTTAAAGTTGTTTATGTGTTGGTCTGAAAAGATCGGTGCTGTGCAGAGTGCAAACAGTCAGAAACTGAATGGGTACATTCAAGGATCCCCCCAAAAGTGTAGAAATACAGAAGGAAAACAGTTTTATGGATAAAATAGCTTGTTTATGATTTGTTAAAGTATTGTGAAAAACAACACCTAAAACATAAGCATACAAAGCTAACATGTAGATCCAATTTGTATTAGCTCCAGCAATTTATTTGGTTCAATGTTACTTTTTGAAAAATGGCAAAAAACAAAACAAAATAAATTAAAGTAACGGGAGTATATTTAACTTCAGCTGCAACATTTTTTTCTTTATACACAATGTTTGTCTGCCAATTATCACACACACTAATTTCTACTTTGAAGCCTTGTGCATGGGGTCTGTGGACTGAATTAAACTAAAGAAGCCTAAATCATTTGGAATGAACATGACTGTAAATCCTATAGAAAAAGAAGCTAAATCCTACAACCTCAACGACCTGGCTACAGAAAAACAAAACTTTCAGGTTGTAATTTTTATGCTCACAATCACTGAGTTGTAATTGTTAACAGCATCAGTGATCAATATCCCTGCCTTACTTCAGATGAACAGAAAAAAACCACGACAAAAACGAGGTGTGAAAGAAAAATGTAGGCTAAAGCAAATATGCTTCCTTAGTTACATATATTGAAAGACGCTTATTTAATGTGTATAGATTTAAACCTAAAACAAAAGTAAGCTGGGACTCTGTTCATCACTGACAATGCAGAATGACAGATCTCAGACCAGCGGAACAGGAAGAGACAATCATTTAATCAGATGTGGTGACCATGTAGTTAGAGGGAATTGACAGAGCTGTTTCAATGCAGACAGCACACATTTGGAGGATTTTTTTTAGCACTATTTTGTCTGCAGAAAGGCAAAGGCAGACATACAGATAGCAGAAAGTATGGCATGAATTGCCTGTACCCTAAAAATAATTAAAAATAAAAACCTATGTTGAAGACAATCCAGCAGTATTATACACACATTTAAAACCTTCTCATAAAAACACAAAGAAATGTACTAAACACTTGCCTGTTCTGTTCCTCCAGCTTGGCAAGCAACTCCACATCATCAGGACTGAGCCGGGCTGGCGAGGATGGAGAGAGGCCCGGCGAGGAAAGCGATGTGGACGAGGAGGCGGCGGTGGTCTGTAGGGATGTGGGAGTGGCCACCTGGCTAGCCATCTGACTGACTGTGTGGGACACAGAGTTCTTCACCCATGAGAGAGTAGAACTCAGCTTTCCTGCAACCTTGTCTGCCACCTGAAGAAGATGAAGGGACGATCATTTATTCCAGCTTCACAGTTTTTGTTAGAACAGAGATCAAGTCAACATCAGCTGCATCATTTTAGATCTGTTTTAGCCCATCCGGTTCCCCTAAATGGCTTAAAAACAGGCTTGCACACAGATAAACCCAGATGAGAATGTATTTAACAGTGAAATCTCTAAAACACTCTTTTTACATTCATTAAAAAAAAAAATAGTGTCCTTACAAGTAAAAGACAATCTATTGTTTTCTGTCAAATACTACTAGAATAGATTTAAAATAAAACAGAGTACACAAAATTATAAACACGGAATTCAAACATGGGAAACTAGTTTCAGACTTTTTCTCTTTAAAAAGAAGATAAATTGTGACAAGTACATGTCAAAAACATTCATTCATTTTCTTGACCGTTTTTCCCTTTCGGGGTCACGGGGCTGCCGGAGCCTATCCCGGCCACTTGTGGGCGAAGGCAGGGGACAACCTGGACAGGTCGCCAGTCTGTCGCAGGGTAGAATGTCTGCAAACACACACTCATTCACTCTCACACTCACACCTATGGACAATTTAGAGTTGCCAATTAACCTATGAAGCATGTTTTTGGACGGTGGGAGGAAGCCGGAGACCCCGGAGAAAACACGGGGAGAACATGCAAACTCCACACAGAAAGGTCCCCCATTGATGTTGTGTTTTTCACGTCCCCCAGCCGGGACTTGAACCGGAGGCCTTCTTGCTGTGAGGCAAGAGCGCTGACCACTGCGCCACCGTGCAGCCCTGTATGTCAAAAACATACAACCTGCTAACCACAAAGTCAAATGTATTTAGGATTATAAAGTAAGGCACTCCAAGGATGTACCAGAAGTACAAGAATGATCTCCTGTGTTTGACAAATACATTTTCTTTTACTGATTTTTAAAATGGACAAAAAACTTAATGTGTGATTGTTACTTCTCCCACAAAATAGCGTGTAACTATTCAAACTTACAAAAACAACAAAAGCTGGAAATAATGTTGATAGTACTGCCTGATTGTCCAGAATAAATCTGGATTCCAAAGAAAATTCCTGGTAGAGAGACCCTAAAACAACCAGAAAGCCCTGCTTTTTGGCAGCAAGTGTGTCAGAGATTGGTTAAAAGGCTAGATCAAAGTGGTGGACCCCTCGAAACAAGGTATAATTAAAAAAGCACCTTTATTATAGAATTATGTTATACACAGCTTTCTGACAGGAAACTATGACAAGCACAATGTGCTTGTCTTGCTGATATTTTTGAGCAGCTCAGCAAGTTACAGTCAATGCAGGAAAAAGGGGTTACTTGTTTTTAGAAAATCCTACAATTTTCTGCATTCGACTAAACCATTTATTCAAAGAATAATGAATTATGGGTCTAAAAGTGATGCAAAAAAAAAAACAATTTTCAGTTTCTATTTTGCTATATATTTAGTTTCATTTGAGGACTGCTTTGAGAAGAGAGTAAACGAACGGATCCCTTAAACGTCAACTTTAAAAATGTGCATCGGATGGTTGAACCGTCATCTAATCATACCATGAAAAACCATTCACATCCAAGAGCAATGATGAGATGACTGACTGTGTAACCCTTGCTACTTTAACCCCCTGACTATCACCAATGGAAATTTGTCCTCTGTAGGGGACATTTCTAAACCTGAATATCTCTGAACCACAGCATACTACTGAATTAACTCCTTTTTCTACAGAAGACATTTGAGGTCTTTTAATTATAACAAATGTGAAGTTGTGCGGCTCTGGGAATTGTAGTTTATAGTGGATTTAAAAATAGAATTGACTGGACAAATTTTTCCTATTTTTCAGGGGGCTAGAACCTAAGAACTAAGAAAAATGTAACCCAAAGAAAATGTACCAACTTAACAGTATTAAAGCACCATTTCTGAGTTAGTCCAGCTCACCGCAAAACAATAAAGTGAGACACAAAACATAATCTGAGTTACTCTGCTGCCTTCTGCCCTAGCTTTGAAATATGTGTTGTAAGTTAAAGTCATTTTTTTCATCTTTTAATAAGGATAAAATGGCCAATATCTCATGTTGATTCTTACCTTCTTTCCCAAAATAATCCAAATTCAGCTATTTTCTGTGAACGGATCCATTTACCATCTATCCATCTTTAAATCAAACCATTTCATCTGCGTTGACTCCAGAAAAAAAAAAATCACCTGAAAGATTCTAAACATTCAATCTGATTAACACAAAGTCCTCCAGTCATATGGCGATCATCCTCACAGGAGGGGTCAAAGTGCTTCAGAAAAGACAACCCTTCCAAGTCTCCTGATCACATCAGAGAGCATGCCTTACCCCGTCAAAAAATGCTGACAACTTAAACAGGAATTGCAGTAAAAGTATTGTCAGTGGTGGAACTAACTTTTTTAGAGGAAACAGTTTATTTCCTGATCATAAACGAATTCTGTTTGAGTGTGTTACTGTAATAACTCCTCTGCAGGGTTTGCAGAGATAAACCGGCATTTTTAATAGAAAAAGTAGGTTTGAAACAGATTTGTGTTGACTAATTCAGTATAAATAAGTGTTTTACATTTTCAGCAACTTGTTGGTCACTACACATTCTGCTCTGATGGCTCACTGTCTGGCAAACTTATGAAGGGTTTTTTGAAAAGTCAGAAAACATTACATACCGTAAAATTAGGACAGTTTTTCTTCAATACTAAAGAGTAATGCAATTCTATTTTATGATGCAAAGTCAAATGTGCACTTAGAGAACCCTTCACATTATTATTTCATTGTAAATTAACTTGGACTAAAAATCTATCTACTAATAATCATATTTGTAACACATTTTTATAATGATCATTGAAATGTATTTAAAAGAGCTTCCTGGTCTGTCATGAAAAACGGCTTTAATTTGGTTTTTAATCTTATATTTTCTAATATTCTACCTATGTTTAGCTTCAATTCCTGGTTATATGATGAAGATTTTTTTTAATAGTAAATCAAAAAAGGTTTTACATGTACATAAAAAAAATAAAGTGATGTTAGAATAAACAATTTGAGAACTTCCTTTAGGTGTCACAGGGCTGCTGGAGCCTATCCTGGCTACTGTTGAACAAAGGCGGGGTACACCCTGAACCAGTCGCCAGCAAATAACCCCTGAAGTATGTTTTATGGACTGTAGGAGGCGGCCAGAGTTCCCAGAGAAAGCCCATACACGCATGAGGAGAGCATGCAAACTCCACACAGAAAACTCCCAGCCGGGATTCAAACCGGTGACCACTACACCATTGTGCAGCCTTAAATTGTAAACTTGTAAATCAACATCGAGTAGATTCAATACTTTGGCAGTGATATCCAGTCCTACCAGGTTGTTGAACATAAAACAAAAAGGGCTGAGGTATCTTTTTGCTTAGTTATTTTGCCTTGACATTTTGTCATCTATAAATCAAACAATTCCCTTTTAAAGAAAAGAGATGAATAATAAAGTAAATGTATAGAAGAAAAATGTGCCAATCTCAGCAAACAGATCGTTAAACTTTCCCGTATTTTTAGGAACGCTCAGCATATTTAGAGTTCAACGTAGTATGAGAAATATGTAAAACACATGACAGAAAAACGTGTCCCAACAAATGCCGGTGTTCCTAGAAGATGTTCCCTCTGAACAAAAAACCCTTCAATTTAAAACAAAGCTTTCACATAAATCCCCGAAACAGACTAAATTACTTTTTTGCTCATCAACAGGCAGTGAACCCATGATGCATGGCGCACAGCTAACAAAGTCCACTGCAGCACCAGCTAAAAAGGAAGTGAAAGTGAAAAACAGAAAAGGTGGAGCTTCGATTTGGTCTTTGAATACCAAAAAAGTACAATATCTTAAGATGCTTTTCATTTACTTGCTACAACCCATGGAAGTCTGACAGACAAAAAACTCAAGTTGTGCTACTTCCTCTGGGCTGTGTTGTAATCTTACCAATGAGTCATCTAATATTATCTGTGACTATGTTACTGACATTCAGCTCCAATTCATGCACCGGTTTGTTGTCTCAGACTCAAAAAGTTGACGGCACCATTGCACATTAAGGAAGATCCTCAACAAGCTTGGAATGCTTCTGACCTTTTAAAATCAAGAATAAAGTCAAATGACCTCACAGCTGATTTGCTGTGAGCCAGAAAAAAAATGTAGTCAGTGAACTTGTTTAACTCTGAAACAACGTTGCTAGATTGTCTGGAATCGACCCACTGAGAACAAAGACAGTTCATTGGAAGAATGTCATGTGGTCAGATGAGACCAAAATAGAAGTCTTTGGTATAAACACCACTTGCTGTGTTTGGAGGGGGGATAATGCTGAGTTACATCCCAAGAACACCATGCACTCTGTAAAGCATGGGGGCGGAAATCGCATGCTTGGGGCTGCTTTTCTGCAAAGGTATCAGGACGATTGATCTGAACTAAGGATGAATGAGCCATGTGTGATGAGATTTTTGGAAAGAAAAAAAACTCCTTCCATCAGTTAAGAAATGAATGGATGAAACATGGGTGGATGACAATTTCAAACTCTAAACCTTTGGAGACAATCTCCTCCATGTTTTCCAACTAACCTGCCATTGTAGCCTCTCAATGGCTAAACACACCTGATCCAGGTAATCAGCAGCAGACAAGGGAGGATTTCTGAAAAACCAAAGGAGGCCGCCCCCCAAAGTCTGCAGTCCGACACCCCTGGTCTACGTAAAAAGCAAGCAAAGTTTTAGAGTGGCCTAGCCTGTCTCTGGACCTCAAGCTAATAAAAAATCCTTAGAGGATGTTGATGTCTTTGTTTCCCAGCAACAGCCCCAAAACATCACAGCACTTCAGGAGATCTGCAAGGAATGCCTTAGTCACTGGCATGTTTACAGGGGTTGATCTGCAGATTTTTGGGTTGTCCAGACACCTGGAGGGTTGTAGACGGGTCCGGGGAAGCATCTTAAATGGAGCCCAGGTGTGTCTTACATTTCCCTTGAGGTTTGTACGATGACCTTAAGGGACACCATGACAATGGAATGTATGATTGTTGTACATGTGGTAAGAGTATCATGAAGTATTTATAAGAATATTGTAAGTTACACGCACTTATGATGTATAAGTGATGATGGCAGCGCTCTAGTTATTACTGAGGTGCGTACACTGGCTCCTTACTGACCGCGAACAAATGCTGCATGCACAAAGTGAGCAGGTGATATACAAGCGTCCATAAGATCCCTGTAGGATGCTGTGATGTCAACAAACTACACTGTGATAGTCTAATTTCCTACAGCCAGCGTGCACCTTTCACTTGAGCAGCACTAATGAGCTTGGGGGGGTTGAAAAAAGAAAAAACTCTTACAACATACCTGTGTCTCACCTACTTTCCCCTTAATTACCTTTATGTGTGTCTTAAGTTTTACTTTCAACCCGACGCCCACAGCATGCCTTAATTCTATGCCTAAATTGCATGAAAATTTTTGCTCTACAGGTTCACCAGGTTGTCTGCAATCCATGTTCGCCCATTTTCACCCGTAGACCGTCCATATCTCATCCCTAAGAGCAGATGTGACCAAGGCATTAGGAAAGGATGAATAGGGTCATGTATGGTGATATTTTGGGTCAAAACTTCTTTCCATCAGTGAGAGCATTGAGGCTGGATCTTCCAGCACGACAATGATGCCAAACACATTGCCCGGGCAACAAAGGAGTAGCTGCGTAAAAAGCATTTCAAGGTTCTTGAGTGGTCTGGACAGTCTCTGGATCTCAATCCAATACAAAAGTTGAAAGTCTGTATAGCCCAGCAACACATCTGCTTGGAAAAATGGACCAAAATACCAGCTGCAGTGTACAAATCTGGTGAAGTCCGATAGAAAAACCTTTGACCTCCTTCATTGACAATCAGGGTCACATTACAAAATATTGAGGTGAACTTTTGCTATCAACCAAATAGTTATTTTCTGCACCATTCTACAAAAAATCTTCACAAAAAAAAAAAAAAAATCACACAATAAGATTCCCTGGATTCTGTGTTCACATTATCTCACAGCTGAATGTGTGTGTATGTATATGTATATATGCATATGTATGTGTATATATACATATGTATGTATGATATAAAACATACATTTTGTATATATATGTATATGTATTAGGGCTGCACGATATGAGCAAAACTTGCGATATGAGTGATCAATGTTGCGATAACGATATAATTTGCGGTATATACACAAATAGCAAAACAACCAAAAACATAATTACCGTTTCATTGCAACAGTTTAAAAATTATACTCCAAATGACCCTCGTCGACGTAGGAGGCAAACATCTAACATAAAAGAGCTCCATCTGATTGGTCAACAACGTGAAAGAGTCCATCCAATTGGTCAAATGCATAAATGGATTTATTTGATTAGTTAAATAATTCAAGCTGCCATAAGATTGTTTTAGCACATTTAAGGTAACCATTTATTGTGATTTGTGCTGACTTTTGCGATATGGATATTGCACTGCTTGATATTGCGATAACGATAAATTTGTGGTATATTTTGTAGGCCTAATATGTATGTATGTATATATGTATTTCTATATGACATTTGGACACTGACTATATTCACAACAGTTTTTTTACACACTCAGATGTGATGCTTGCTTATTTACCTTTAAACATGGATTATAGACATTTTAAAAGCCCTTTTTTTTTTCTTTAAGTGCTTTACAAGATGACTAACCAATATCCTATTTTAAAAGCACCAAGTTGGACAACAACGACTTTAACATCTTCAGCTTTGATTTTAAAAAGGTCACCTTAGCAGAAGAAGAAGAAGCTACTCCTTTAAGATGAGAAGTCTTTTGGTGGATGCAACTACCAATTTTGTAAACAAAGCTGTTGCATGCTGTTGCCTCTGCAATTCCTGCTAACGACACCCAAGAAGAACCAGATCTGATGTCTGCTCCGAGTCATTGAAATCCCTCCACTGCATGTCGCCCCACTAACCAAAAACAAGGCTTTCGTGCCACAGACGTTTCCAATCCCTTTTATGGGCTAGAGCTTTGTACGCTACAATGGAGATCTAGCATCAAATTCAACAGCAACATGTCTCCCAGAAAGCTGCGACATCTACGAGATGGGTGTGATTGCAGTGTTGACACAACTCTCGGATAAATAAATGACAGTAACATCCAGAAGAAAAAACTTATGACAACAACTTCTATTATTTTGTGTTTTATAAATTAAGCTAGTAGTATCTCGGAGGTCAAAAGTGTAGTTTGTTTAGCAAACATCTAACTGTAACAACAAATTACGAGCTCAGTTACAGCTTTAACTTCAACCCGTGTGACTGATATTCGTTTCGGCAGCGATGTCACGTCGTCCACTTCAGCACATAGCACAGACTGAGAGGTGTTAAGTAACTAGGAGTCCATTCCAGCAATTAGCCAGAGCCCAAAGGGAGAGGAAAAAATAGCCGGGACATCCTTTACCTTGAAGCGTTTTGAGCAACCCGCAGCAAATGCGTCCCGCTTCCCATGTACGAAGTCTGCTCGCACTACGATGAGAAAATGCACTCACGGACAAAAACAACAACGGGTGGGGAAGCCGAATTTACTTAGAAAAGTAACTCCAAAGAGAGTTCGGCTAATCTTTTCCTTGAAAGCTAGCCTGAGTCATGTTAGCCTGTTCTCATTGACTCCTAGGTCCACCCCGAATACGTGTATCTCTCGACGAGCAGTGTTTACAACACAGCGAACGAAAAGCCGGCGCGAGGCTGCCCCCTGTTGCCCAGCACGAGACGCTACTTTACGTTCGCAAAAAATAAAAAAATAAAAAAAAAAAAAAAAAAAAAAAAGAGGAAGGGTTTTTTTTTAATTTACAAATTCATTAATTTATTTTCGATTGTTATCTATTAATAAAAAACGTATTAGTTAAATTAACAATCGATACAAATTATCATAACAGGAAGTGGTGTTTGATCGAGGCCACGAAAGCGTTTCCCACAATTCTTGTCGTGACGTCATTCAAAAAGCAAACGGGACGTTTTTTATTTATTTATTAAAGTTTAATAAAAATCTCTTGAAAGTATGTGAACTATAGTCCGAATCAATTACGGTGTTTTATCTGTTTGTGGTGTCTACAATGCATTGTTTGGATTTATTTTTGCCTAATCTATGTTCTATGCCCAATACATTTGAAAGAATCAACAAAAATATTTATTTTTAAATTAAACCTGTATTTGTTTGGGGAACAGGATTCATATGACGGAGTGCCATCATTTAAACCCCAAAAGGCTTTGCCATCTGGTGTCAATACTAAAGTCATTACCACTTTAGCATTTTAGCTCTGATGTAAAGATCAGGATCATTATGTGATGGTAATAAGATCTTACCTGAAGCTCATTGCTGTAGGACAAAGACAGACTTCTTCAAGTACAGAACAGAAGTTCAGTCTTTATCTTTTTTCTTGAAGCTCTTTCACTTACAGCATGTTTTTACTTGTAAACAGCAGAAAAGATTTGCAGATAAATCCCAGAAGATTAAGCTTGCTTCTCGCTAAACAGACATGCAAAAATAAAAAATACAAATAAATAGAATAAGTTTAGGATTAGCCACAAAGCTGTTCTCACAGAGCCGGTGTTCACTCCGTGAAATGTCAACAGAAACTGGAAATGAAGCACTTGTGTGCAGATGAGCTGGGAAGGAAACATGACGCTTCACATTCCAAACAATCACACACAACCTACCTTTCAGGTTTTGCACAAGAGTTATGACGCATATCTTTTGAGGGTTTGCAGGACACTCCTCGGCTCACAGCAGGAGCCTGAAAGCAGCTGACGATGGGGACTGACCTAGGAAAAAGAATGATACATGCAGCTGTGTAACGTCATCACATGAACAATCACAGCAGCCTGTTGCTACATCTACAGACAGGTCATGTAAAAATGTACCTCACCAACCAGCATGTGCAAAAATAGAAGCATGAAATGAGTGACAGAAATAGTCTGAAATAGAAAAAAATGCTTTTTTTTACCAAAAGAAAGAAAAAGAGGGATTTCTAAAACGTTATACTAAAACTTTTTTAAACAAAGGCCCTTTCTTAATGCAATTCAAGATCCATCAAGCATATTGTTGTATTACTGTATATTTAGGTGTGATACTGTTGTCTCTTTCAAGAAAAAGGTCAAGTGGAAATTCCGACTACTTTAACTCTGGGCCTATCAACTGTTTTTCAAAGCAGGATATCTTTAATCTGAAGTCTGCTGCTGTGATGACGGTCTGAGGAGTATCATACAATAGCAAGATAAGTATGACAAACTGGGGGTTTCCGGCTGTCCTGGTTGAACTTTTTATGGCACTGAAATTTTTTTGTCTACGCTGCAGAAACAGGCCCCTAATAGAAAAAAGTTCCAATTCTTACACCATTGGCAGATTTTCTTAAAGTGAGCAAAAACTCTGCCAATAGGGTAAGAGATTATGTTGCTCTTGAAAAACTTTCTTGATTAGATTTTTTTTCTCTTAAGATCCAGTTTTTGCAGCATATAACTTGTGTCCATGTAATTATTGGGGGGGGGGGGGTAAGTGTCAAACTAACTTTTAAACTGAATGCTAACTACAACGCTAACTCTTCTTTAACCCAAAGAATTGCAAAATTGGTAGTGATTGAAAACAAGAACACCACATTTGGATTTTGCTGACCGCTGAACACTTACTAGCTTTGAAACTTGTTCCATTATGCCATTGACACAATGACAACAATAATAGTTGTCATGCATACATAGTTGTCACAAAGACAGGATAACCACAGGTCTTTGGCCTTGTCACTGACGCACAGATATTTCTCCTGTTTTACTGAAGGTTTTGATGTTTTTCTGCCCTGATGTTGAGATCTTCAAACTCTTTACTGCATCTTTTCTTTCACTCTTTCACAGATTAGACCGAATACTCTTACTTTTCCAAGAGTTTTTCTTTCTAACTAATTCTTTTTGTGGATACTTTATAACAAACCATTGCAAATATATTGAAATAACTGATTGATTTTCTGCCAACTGTATCTTTTTAAAATGTCTATTTTTATTTTGCCGTTGCCCCATGCCACAAGTTTTCAAATTCAAAGCATCAAATCAGAATTTTTCATTTTTCAGTTTTTCCCTATTCTCAGAAAAGTAGGGGTCTGATGATGTGAAATCAGCCATGATGACAGCAAACCAAGAGTTGAAGAACCGTCTTTAAAGGGTTTTAAACCCAGAACCAACACAGGATTAGTTAATTTCATGGACCTTTAGTTCTCTTTGAGTGGATTGAAAAGGCTCAGTTGATTAAATTACTCTTACTGTTGCAACCCAGCTCATTGACTGATAACTGAGCCAACAAGCCCACCTGTACCTTGCAAAATGCAACAATAATTTCAGTACCCAAAAATCACCACCACCTCATGGCCGGATAATCACCAGCATGTGACTATGATTACAGTGATCGGCAAAAGCATCAAGGTGTTACACCACATCAAGTCTCCCCTTCCACCTGGTGTGGAGTAACATCAGTTTCAATTCTAACAGTGAACAGACAATAGCATCTCTATAGCTCTGCTCACTGCTCTCACTCACTTGAAAACCCCAACAAAAACAGGAAGCTGAATGTTGATTTTAGTTTGACATTTAAATCCACCAGCCTCTGTTGACTGATAAGCAATTGAGCTCTGCAACTTGGAACCCAATTCTGCTTGTAGATAAAAAAAACTTTGACAAACAGGTATCAGCATCTGAAGACGGGAAACTCCACATCCTCAACAATCATCCAGAACAGTGGAGTTCCCCATGGCTGTATTCTCAGTCTAGCTTTTTTTTTTTTTTTTACTCTGTACATAACTGCTGCTCAACATTCCACCAAACCCTTCACTAAATGTTCTGATTCCACAACTGCCATGGAGCAGATCAGCAACAACAAAGAGGTTTCATGGAAAATGGAAGTCCAGACACTCGTTTTAAGGTGTGATTAGAAACATCTCAACCTAAAGACCAAAACAGCAAAAGAAATCCTCACAGACTAAACTGACAATCACTCCACATGCAGGTCTGACCATCCACAACGAGGAGCTTACAAGACAATGCATTTCCTGCAGCTGTATTTTAGAAGATCTAAGCTGGATTGTGAACACCACTAACTGAGAAACATTCACCAAGTTGTTACTTAACAGTTTGGTGTAGCAGCACTTCCATTTTTTAGGCAAAATCTAGTTGACCCACCTTTTTTGACAGACCAGAAGTACAGTTTAGCAGCCAAAGACAAAGATCTGGCAGAACTTTTAAGATTCAAGCCATCAAGATGAAGAACAGCTTCTGCCCTATGAGTGCAAAGAGAAAGCAGCATGGAAAGTAACCAACTGTAAACTAATATTAGAGCTGACCAACCATATTGTACCATTAGCAGCTCATGAAATTTCAAATACATGAGCACAAAAATATATGCCACTTTTACTATGAAATATAAGAATCGGTGTCATGACTGTTCTATAAAAAAACATGTCACTTTTATTGATCTGAGAAGAAAAATCGGATCACCAGATGTCACATCAAAATGAGTTAAATGAGGCTTTACAATTTCAGCTTTTAGGGGGGAAAGTTTTGACATTCACACAAAGCCTCATGTTAGTATAAAAGATGAACATCCAACTATACCCAATATAAATCTTGAAGTCAATTTTTACGAGTTGCTGTAACCTGATTAAATTTGATCTAACCTCTTCAAAAATCTTTGATTAAATTAAGTCAAAATAGTGAGGAAAAAAAGTTAAGAACATTAACATTGGAAATTGTAGAGCGGCCACAAATGACTTTGCTTGTCGTATCACCTGTACTTGTGCTTCCTCATTGACACATCACCTGCTAAATAGTGCACAAGTTCCTCTATTTACAGTTGGTGTCGGAGCGGCACATGCATCAATTTTAGCCACAAAAGTTAAGGTAGTGGAATGGTTTTGCATATACTGGAATTAGGGAACAGCTCAAGTTTAACTTCCCAGCAAAGGAATAAAACTGAACAAAACACTTTAAAAAAAATTACCTTTAGATCAAAGACAAGAAAAAAAATCTTTAATTATTTTAGTTTGCTTTTTTCCTTTTAAATATTTTGTTTTACAAAGTGATGTGACACTGCACTTAGACCAGATTTTTCCAAATATGTTGTAAAACACTGACAGCTGTTATGTCAAAGAAGTTATGGTTTAGTATAAATTATTCTTAGACCATAATTTTAAATATTTACCTAAATTAAATTAAACAGAAATCAGCAGAGTTTTACAGGATTATGGTATTGGAAGAATCCAGATGAAGGAGAACCACGTGAAAATATGATTTCAGTTTATTTTACTGTTGACAAAATGAGTTTATGGTGATTACAACAGGCTCGAAAGTAGTAAAACAGAACAATTAACACTGCAAGATTCACAACATGCACATATGGACAATGATATTGCATTGTTTATCAACAAAACCACAGAGATGCATTGAAAACCAATATTCAAAGACTTTATAAAAAGAGCATGGGTCATTATTGGAAAGGTGGTCTTTGCCACAGTCATAACAGACATGGCTTACACCTAAAAAAAACTATAGAGGAAATTATTTTAGTGCTTTTCAGGCGACATGCTCAAGTCTTTATTTGAGCTGGAAAAAGTATAAAATAGTTACCAATAACATGAAAAGTATTCCTATTGAAACAAATAGGCTATTTGATTTAAAGTATTGGCTAATTTGAAGTTCAGGAAGTTTCAAGTTTTTAGACCCAAAATAGGAGATACCGTTTTTGTTTGTTTGTTTGTTTGTTTGTTTGTTTGTTTTTTGTATAAAGTAATCAATCTTCAAAAGTGGTTTCATTTTGCTGGTAAAGAAAAATAATATTCGCAGACTAAAATCTAAAGTTTGACTTCAAAATACAAATTGCTAGGGGAAAGTTGTTTCTGAACCTGTAGGTTGCATGTTTAGTTTTTAATTAATTAAAATTTACCACTTTTCAAATATATTTAAAAATTGCCATTTTAACTTTTTTATTTTTCTTTAAAATTAATCTTTTCTTCCTCAACACAACTCCCGTTTCATTAACATTTCATCAAATGTGTGAACAAATCCACTCCAACCCGGTAGGGGGCGGTAAGAGTATACGGCACCACGGGGCCCATCCTGCCACAGTACATTTACTGAGCATGCGCACGTGAAACTTCCTTTTCCCAGTGCAGCGGAGTCAAACTTCAGTCTTTGGCTCCGGCCTCCTTTATAAGGAGACTAAAAAGACTGCAAAATGGTTCGTAAATCGTCCTAATTTACATCTGCGCTAATCCCCAACACCCCAACGTTGCGATGTGTAGAATCAGATTAATTAAAACACGCCAAATGGGAACAGATGAAGGAGGATTCATTCTTGCTAATGCATTTCAGGGTTTCGCCTCAACGTGGCCTACCCGCGGCTTTTCCTGAGTCGTTGCTGATTGTCAGATATTGTGATTGGCTACTTTGATATTATTTTTTACGAGTGCTTAATTAACACATGCATGACGTTAAATCAATGTTTTACGGTGACGTTTAGTTTCAGTAAAGCTTTAATTAGCATGAATGCTAACTGCTCCTCAGTCATTTAACCTAGCTTTCCTCTCTACTTCAGTAACAGTTGTGGTTCTGTGCACGCTGAAAGCTTCAAACATCGTCTCTTTAATGAAAGTTTTCATCTTTCTTAGGGTTTTGTTAAAGTTGTCAAGAACAAGGCCTACTTCAAAAGGTACCAGGTCAAGTTTAGGAGAAGGCGAGGTAAGAAACTTGACTTTTAGCCCCCTAACAAAGGAGCAATCTCAATTTCTACCTTTGCATTTCATAAATATATTGATGTTTGTGCTTTACTCAGAGGGCAAGACTGACTTCTTTGCTCGGAAGCGCCTTGTTGTTCAAGATAAAAACAAATACAACACACCCAAGTATCGGATGATTGTCCGCTTCTCCAACAGGGACATCGTCTGCCAGGTGAGAGCCGTGCTGCAGTCACCATGTGGTCCCTCCAAGCTGAAGCTGTTCAGTCATTGTTTATCAGCAACAACAAATGTCTTCATGAATGGATGTTAGAGACCTGAACATTTGCAGGGGCTGTGCTCTTGCATTGCAATGAAGTCATAATGCCCTGTCAATTTTCCTGCAGATTGCTTATGCAAAGATTGAAGGTGACATGATTGTGTGCGCCGCATACTCTCACGAGCTGCCAAAGTATGGGGTCACCGTGGGGTTGACGAACTACGCAGCAGCCTACTGCACTGGTCTGCTGCTTGCCCGTAGAGTGAGTATAGTACACAAACCCCTGTTGACGTTTTCTCATTTGAAGAATATCCATCTGTATTTGTAAAAAGTTTTAGGCCCAATAGCTTGGAAGATTTTTTTGGGGGTCTAATTTTGTGTTTTTGGTTCTCAGCTTCTGAATAAATTTGGCCTGGATAAGGTGTACGAAGGCCAGGTTGAGGTGACTGGAGATGAATTCAACGTGGAGAGCATTGATGGACAGCCAGGCGCTTTCACCTGCTACCTGGACGCTGGGCTTGCTAGAACCACCACGGGCAACAAGGTGTTCGGGGCTCTGAAGGGGGCTGTGGATGGAGGCCTGTCCATCCCACACAGGTAGCATACAAACCTTTTCATCACACGCACACTTGGAAGAGTGTATGCTGCGTTTAAGTCTCTGATGGCAACCTGAAATCTCTGATCTGATTCCAAGCATGTTTGATAGAGCGGTCAGTAACGTCGTCATACAGTGCAATGTTTTCTCATCAACCTTTAATCAGGAAGTAGTTTGGTGCTTAAAAAATAAACCCTGGCTATGTTTCACATTACTTTTTCTTAATGTTTAACGTCCTCCTTATAACTAGATGATTACTCTATGGACTCTATAGACTTTCATTAATCTAGGAAACCAAACTTCCCTTATCCCCCCCCTAAACACCTGATCTCATTGGATAGGACAGGATGTCCTTATTTAAGCACATCAGGTCTTAGAGAACTTAGAATGACACAATCCCAAATGCATGTCCTCCCATAAATGAATGGGCTGGTTCTTAGCAGGATATAGGAGTTAAATATGATTTGTGATTTAAAGTGAGATGGATGAAACATTAATGCAGTGGTTTTCAGCCTTAATTGTGAAAAGACTTTTCTGAATTGTAACGTGCTGTGAGTGGATGTAAATGCAGAGGGGATCTGACCGGGTTAAGCGGGGAAAACTGCCTGGTCTTTCTTGTTTAGTTGTAAAGCCAGGCGTATGTGTGTTGTACACTATTATTAATTTGTTTTTTAAATGGGAGTGGAATCGATTATTGCTCCAGCTACGAGTTTCTTTCAATCATTTTCCTGATGTTTGAGGAGGTGCTTTGAAATCAAACCAACATCCAAACGATGCAACTTTTCTTTTCTTTCTTTTCTTTTCTTTCACCAAGTGTCACTCCTGTCCTCACGCTACGTTTGTATCGTCTTAAAGAAAACCGTGGTCACAGATTTTCGACAAATCTTCAGTTCTAACTTATTTACATTGGTGTCCGCATCAGTGTTTTTGGAAAGTCAAACAAAATGTGTTTGACATGTACTTATTCAGTTTGTTTGGGGATTGTGTCGTCTTCATAGTGCTCATGGTCACTTAACGTTATACTGGACAGAATCCAACCAAAACCCAAATGTTTTGGTTGGCGCCCACTATGACGGCATAACGATGCTGTGTTCTTTTTGACTCAAGAGCTTTTCATTGCCTGAATGAGAGTTTCTGAGATTTAAAGCTGTGCTTTCCCTTTCAGCACTAAGCGCTTCCCTGGATATGACACAGAGAGCAAGGAGTTCAACGCGGAGGTCCATCGCAAGCACATCATGGGCGTCAATGTGGCCGAGTACATGAGATACCTGATGGAGGAGGACGAAGAGGCCTACAAGAAGCAGTTCTCTCGCTTCATCAAGAATGGAGTCAACCCCGATTCGGTAAGTTTTCTTAAAAATCTTGAGTTTTTCCTTCTTTTTTTTTTTAATTTGTTTCTGCAGTTTCTGTGTGTTAGACAACAGAAATGGAGTATTAGCAACTTCATTTAGTAGAAATGTAGATACTTTAAAATGTTTTTTTATGTTTATACTTCCTGTTCATAAAATTGAGAACCTAAAACATCAGATTTTCTTTATCTGAAGTCTGTAGTATTGTCAGGTACAAATGTCATTTTATAGCTGCTTGGAACGTTCCATCTCCTCCAGTGTGTCACGTAGTCTTGGTGTTTGCGATGGCGTGGTTTGTGTTAACAGCTGCTGCAGCCACAAACCCCATTCCAACATCGGTCATTAAAAACTCTTCCCGCTACGCTGCCTTCCTTCTGTGGAGCCAGTGATTGTCAAAGTTTAGTAAATCCGCTGTAGTAGTAATGGAGCAGATGCTTTCTGTTGCTTTTTCCTTTTTTTCTTTCTTTTTGCTGAAATTAAAAAGTTTCTGGACTCTTGACTGGTTTCCTGAAATGATTAACTTTACAGTCTTCAAAATACCTGAAGATCTGGTTTCTACAGAGTTTTATATTTTGATAAATCAAAGGTTAAATTTGATCCAGTCTATTGTTGGAATGGAAATTGTTTGAATTGGATGATTTGAAAATTCTGCTCCTTTATAGCAACCGGCCGGTTCGTCAAAGTTTAAGTCATTTAATTAAATTTGTTTATTTAAAGAGCACTTTTAAAACTTTGTGTTTTATTTTTTTTTGCTGTTCAGTAAATGTTTTTTTTTTGTACAACAGATTATAACAAAATGTAATGAAACACGATGGGAGAAAATTGTTGCATCCTTTTTATTAATATGTGCAGGTTGATTTTATTTTTTATTTTTTTTTTTTTTTTTTAATAGTGCAACAAACTCAATATTTTATTTTATAATTTGTAAATAGAGCAGTTGGATGTATAAAAATGTAATGAAAATGTTATTTTTGGTGTTTTTAGATGGAGGACATGTACAAAAAAGCTCATGCCAGCATTCGTGAGAACCCTGTCCATGAAAAGAAGCCCCCCAAAGAATTTGTCAAGAAGAGGTGGGAAATGGCTTTTGTGTGTTTTTTGTTGTGGATCTTTAGAGGCGACAACATCCTTTGTCAGATGGAATTTCTCTCATTTTGTTCCAAGATAAGAAACTGGTGTTTTTATTCAGTTTTATCCCTTTGTTTTAAACACATGCATTTTTAATTTATGTATTTAAGTGTTCCTAACACTTTGGACGCTCCCTTCAGGTAAAAATGTTTTGTAAATTGTGGACGAGTTAAGCGTAAACATTTATATTTTAAGTACCATAGCACTATAGGACACATGGAATCACATGTTGCACCGTCAATAAATGGTTCATTTTGGAATATATGTGATATGAGGCGCACCAAACGAGACAAAAGTCAGAGAGAATTCTGTCAGTCAGACTAACTGTGTTCTCTGGAACTCTCAAACGTTGTTGTGCCACGCTACTCGTTAGCCGCGTTAGCGTGCTCACAATAATCCCCAACCCTGTTTGTAATACGTAAAAAAAGACATTTTGACAGAGCGCCGTGTTCCTTTCAATTTTTTTTTACAATCCATGTATACGGCACTCCAGATTGTAAGGCACACTGTCATTTTAATGACAAATAATTAAGTCTTAAGGCCCGTACACACCGGGACGAATTTCACGCGCGATATTCGCCAACGTTTAACGCCTCGTGACTAAACAAAGGGCACCAATGTGAGTGTGCACACCGACGCAAAAAAACGCCACGCGTCAAAGCGTCACTTTTTAAAAAACGCCTCGGGTTCGTTTTTTTGGTTTGACGTGCCGCGTCAAAAACTATACAACCAATGAGAATGGCGCTTTTGCACACGTGTCTGGAGTTTCTGAAGTTACAGTAAAACACAACTCGGGGGCGCTCAAACACAACACTGCCTTTCTGAGCACACATACCAGCAAAGAAGATAGACGCCAAGTAGCGTCTACACTGCTGCAAAGAAATAATGACGGACATTCTAAAATATCCCTGAAAACGCTCATGATACATTTTCAGCTCTTGTACCAGTCGATAAAACTCACCATGTTCTTCTCTTCTCGTAACTATGGGATGTACCCAAAATCTGCGTCTTTTCTGGCGTCTTTCATCATTCAACAGAACAATAATTTCTTCATCATTGGAACTGGAGCTGGAGCTACTGGTGCTTGAAATATTCATGTTTTCTTTGATTCTGACGAACGAGTAAATACTGGCTCTCTTCTTCTGAGTGAAAACCACCTTGTGTACAGGAATATTTCTGTTTTACATAAAGCGCCATCTAATGTCAGGGAATGAAATTGCATGTTGGCTCGGCTCATCGTCAGCGAAAATCGCCTGGGTGTGAACACAAAAGACGTGGCGAAAAACGCCATTTCTACTAAATTCGTCCCGGTGTGTACGGGCCTTTATAGTGCGGAAAAAATATGGTTCATTTCAGTTGGGCTGGATCCTAAAACAAATGCTACTATGAAAAGTGTCACTCAATACTTAATACTTTAATCACTCATCTTCCTTTTACTTTCAACAACAAAACATTCTTTTATCCAGTTTCTCTTTATTTTGTAGTACAATTTTGACAATCCTTATTGTAGTTGTACCCTGTTGCCAAGAGGGGGCACTAAGCATCTCGTCACTGATATTTTGAGCTCCTGGCTGGTTCAAACGAATAGAACAGACTTGTCATGTTAAACAAATACTAGAATCTCATTGATGCTTGTGGATCCTCAGGTGGAATCGTGCCAAGCTCTCCCTGGCCCAGAAAAAAGACCGCGTCGCCCAGAAGAAGGCCAGCTTCCTCCGCGCTCAGGAACAGGAGGCTGCAGACTGAGTTTGCTTTCAGGCTACATGCTGAAAGATGTTCTAATAAATGCCGATGAAAAGTCTGCGCTCTGGTGTTCTTTCTTTAACAAACAAAACTCCACATGAGATTAGAGTAGGTTGGTTGCTGTGTACTGCTGAGACACTTGGTCAGTTTCGTGGAGCTAGATTTATTTTTTAAAAAGGACAACCATGATTTGTCTCCTTGTACGCAGTCGTTTGTAGTAGAAATTCAAATGCATGTAAGTTATAGCTGTAAGGTTGAACGTATGGAAACTTGATATTGAAAGGTGATTGTGGAATTTAAGAATCTTTGGTGTGGGAGATCTTCTTCCACAGCAACGTCTTGAGATTGTTCAGAACCAGCGAGTGCTCCATTTCCATCTGATCTGCGGACCCCTTCAGAGCGATGCAGACGTACAGCTGCTTCTCCAGCTCCTCGCTCACGTCGGCCGGCGCCCCCCTCAGGATGTAATCTTTGAGGGTTTCACAGACCTTTGCCAAGTTGGGCCTGGTGACCTCGGTTGTGCAGCGATGCTTGGTGAGATCACAGGAGGTGAGGCAGTCGGCTCCATACAAACAGTCCTCGTCCGCGTTGCAGTGCTGCTGCCGAATTCTCTCCTGGAATGTCACCTCAGGAACGATGTAGCGTGCGTCCACCACCTTAAAGTCGTGGCGGGCGTTGTAGCCGAATGAGGCAGTGCTGACGTCGCACATGAGGAAGCTCCCGAATGTGCCGTGAAAAATATCTTCAACCAATTCCAGCAACCCAATGGAGATCTTGGCCTTGTGGGGCCACTGAGGTGTGAACCACTGGTCCATGCTGCGGCGCAGGCTAACTGGGATGGACATCTCCATCATCCAAGGCAGGCTTATCCCGTACAAGGGGGAGTTGGGGACCTTCTCCATCACGTACAGGTCTCCACAGAAGCCCAGGATCTTGGGTGTGTGTCCCTGACCTTGGAGGACGAACGCCAACAGGAACTCATTGAGCTGCAGCAGAGCCCAAGTGGAGCGAGCTTCTGGCAGGGAGATGTAGCCGTCTTTATTTGCATCAGCAATGGATAACACTTGGGTCGTCAGGTCTACCAGGCTGACCTGATCCCCAACTTTAGCCTGTGAAAAATCCAAAATATGTCCAACTGGGGGTTTTATCAGAATACGTTTTTGTTTTTTGTCTGACCTTGAAGTGGTTGTTTATCATCTCCCTGAAGGTTTCTACTGAAGTTCCTTTGGTGGGCTTGTCGAAGACCGTTGCCTCCTTCCTTGGCTCCATCTCACCTTCCAGACCGTCACGAGGAGCCTCCATCTGGCACTTTATTATACCCTCCAAGTCGGCCCAGTTCCCTGAGTAAACCTACAATGAAGGAGCAGCTGGATTAAGCAAGTTAACCGCTTGAGATTAGTTAGATCAGGCATGTCCAAAGTCCGGCCCTGGGATTTGAACAAGTGTTTACATTTCCACTGGCCCGCAGGCTCCTTTCATAAAATCGGTTAAATGTGCCCCCTGGCATTTTCTAAAAACTACGATTTCTTGATTCTTGTTGGCTAAATAACATTTGAAGCCATTGTAAACCTGTGCCAACATGGCCCTTTGGTGACCCTTTCGATCTTATTTCTAAAATGTCAACTGTAAAAAAAAAAAAAAAAAAGGAGGGAAGTTGACAATGCTCCTTCCAGGACAGGTGGAAACGGCATCTTTTCAGTAATATATGAAACAACTTGGTCTGCCAAATATGCAAAGAGTCTGGCTAATTTGAAGGGGTTCGATATCAAGAGGGACAACATGCCAACTATGAGGAGCTATGAGCTGTGCCAAAAATCCTCAGTATTTTTGGTAAAACAAGCATTTCGATGTATTTGTTTTCTGTGTAAAGAAATGAAAAGTAATTAATTGTAATTAAATGTTCATCAAACAGCTAATTTACATTTAACGCTATTGAAATAGTTCAAAGATTGTCAGGCTGACTAGTTGGCCCCCCTAACTCAGATCTTACAGCCCACTGACCTGACTGTTGACTTTGGCTGTGAGGCACTTTGCCAGGTAAAGGGTGTCCTTCTCGCAGAGGCTGCTGCAGGCCGAGCCTCCAATGACCCCTTTTCTGTATTTGTCACACTGAAAATAACAACAACATAAACCAAAGGAGATGTACACACCACCACAACAGACTTGACACGTGGCATTACTAACAATGGAATTTTTGCAGTCCTTCCCTCGACAGAGTTCTGTGTAGGATGAGTACTCCACGTACACGATCCAGCTTCCCACAAACAATGCCAGCCAGGAGAAGAACAAGTATTTCATGTGCAGGAAGGAGAACTTGGCCTGTTGGCAGAACAGTTTAAAGACTCAACATTTCTGCTTCAAACATACAAAGGAAAAAAAATTGTTCCATTGCAAATGTAAGTTTAAAAAAAGTGGATTTTTGACCCACTTGCCAACTGCAGCTTTGCACAGGAGGGAAGGATCAGCACATGTGTGAGGCTTTTGATCAGATGTAGAAGTACGAACACTAAAAACACGCGTCATAGAGCAAATCAAAGGTTGCAGGTGAAAATACTTTGGATTTGGGCTTGATTTCATTTATTTATTCCTTTATTCGTTTATAGAGCGCCTTCCACCCCCATTCACGGAAGCCCAAAGTGCTGAACATTTTAATACATCAACAAATTAATAATAAAAAATAAACATATATGTATACAGAGCTCAAAGCTTGACTTTTTCAGAGTGAGGAAGCTGCACAGAAACCTCACAAACAGCACAGGATGCAGGAGCTAATCCAAAGGTGGCAGTAACAAGGAGACCAGGCAATAACTAAGCTTCATTACAGAATCTTACAGAATTTTTTCTCATCTTTTCTGTTGTCTGCGGGCTTTCGATACTTCACATCTCTAGGGCAGGAGATGCCAGTCATGGAATGGTGATGAAGTCTCTTTGAGTGTTGCAAGGGCTCCTCCTAGTGGCGGCTCAATGAAAGCTTCATCAGTTTGACATTTTGCTTCTTTAGAAATCTAATCTTTCTTTTTTCTTCTCAAGTCTGGGTCTCCCTGTGCCGGTCCCCAGCCCGGATGAAATACAAGAATGTGTCAAGAAGGGCGTCTGGCATAAAACTCTCTGCCAAACCAACTGTGCAAATCAGTGAAAGATGATTTGCTGTGGTGACCCCTGAAGGGATAAGCCGAAAGGTGAACAACAACAACAAAAGTACAAGAACCAAAGGCGCAAAATCCATCCAAGATCTCCATTTGGTCAAAATAAAAAATCACTCTCAAAAGAAAGCCTTTGTCAGGGTCCAAAACAGAGTCAATGTAAGTAAGAAGACAGTTAAACATGAATACAAACCCACAGAACAAATATACTTCTCACTGTTGTCTGGCATGGACAAACAGCATCACAAGTGAAGATTAGGAAGTTTGACTGGGCAGCAGGGGCATAAAACTGGTCAGGTTTAAAAAAAATTAATATACCTTTTCTAACAAAGCACCTGTTAAAAATGGGTTTTTGTTGGTTGTAAATGTGTTGTTTTGTGATCATAAAGCCACTTTTTAATCGAGAGTTAGTCATGGTAATTCATCTGCATCTATATCTTCAAAGTCCCACTCTGATCATCTTTTGATCTGTTGTAAAAATGTTTCCCATGGTCTTTTATTTATGATTTTGCTCTAAATTGACCCTAGATGTGAGTGTGCATGAGTGTGTGATCTGTGGCTCTGTGACAGACTGGCAACCTGCCCAGGGTGTCCCCTGCTTTTGCCTACAAGTAGCTGGGATAGGCTCCAGCAGCCCTGTGACCCTGAAAGGAACAAAACGGTTTTAGAAGATGTATAATGAATGAATGAATGAATGAATGACTGTCCTCCATTATGAGGAAATACTACAACATGTTAAATACACCAAAAACACAATTTTCACTGGAATGGGTCTTCACATCATGGTGATGTTTGGATAAGGTTTCTCAAAATTCTGCTGCACTGATGAAATTTCTGCTGCTTTTTTCTTTTTAACTGTTAACCATCTTATTTTCAAGTCTGACCACAACATCTTGCAGCTACAAATTTACCAGCTCTGGCCACGTAATTTGCCACTACCTGTGTCCGATCAATTTTTCCATAAGTTATTTGCATTAACGGCCAAAGTCATTCAGAAAAAATCTCTCTGTTGGGAAACACAATTTGGCTTTCTCTAATCAATAATGTGGGTTTCATTGCATACTTACAGTTCATTGGATTATCCATCGATGCTTTGATGGTAAAAGACGTTTCACAATTATGGCTAATGAGGCTTTATTGATTGTGGCTTCTATGATGAATTAGAAGCTGACTGGGAACTGTGGCCATGAGCCAAGACGTGTTCTTACTTTACCGGTTGTCGGGCCTGAGGCACTGAAGCTAATTTAATAAAAGTAGAAGCTTTCAATGCGAGGTTTGACACAGGAGAAGCTCAGGGAAATGACACACAAACAGTCGTGTACAGCACTGTACAATTACAAAACTGGATCTGATGTGGAAGTGTTGAGACAGCGAGAAAAATCAAAGCTCGTCAAGAGCAACACAATCGTGTTTTTGCAGCCATCACAGCGGCCATCTATTATGTATGATTAGAAAGCTCCCCCTCCAGAGGCTGGTGTTTAATGGGCTGCTGTACACAGCTAAACTGATCTGAAAAAACAGACAAAGGGTGGAGAAAGCTTTTTTCACTATCACTGATGAGATGAAACCAAAACACTGCCATAAATTATGCAAAGAGTCTTGAATGGCCAATTGATGAAACAAATGGAAACGTTGTTTGTACTGAAGTGATTTTGTCCTGCACTAGGAGCAATGGAACACACTGGAACGAAGCTCTCAGTACAGCTTGGCTACAAACACATAAATAATAAGTATCACACTCTGGAGTCATGAGAAACAGCTGAGATGAAGTTTTTAGGGTTGTTGAAATGGAATCAATTAGATTTTGTTCAAACATTCCCACTTTGGTTCCAATTGAACTGAACTTGATTAAATAATTTTGATTAAATACCAATTTGTTTGTCAGATTTTCATCCTAAAATCTGTTTGTTTGGAAAAAACTTTTTTTTAGATAAACAGTGGTATAATGAAGTGGAATATTCATTAATGAAGAGATGAATTCTGCTGACAGAGTGGCCGTTTTCTGACCACACTTGTTTCCTGGTTTTATATATATATAAAACCACTCTACATAAATAGGTCCATCAGTAACAACATTAGCATATTTTACAGATAAGCAGATACTTTGATGACTGAGAGAGACTAAATTGTTATAAAGGCTAAAGTTGTAAATGCTCGAGGAGGCAATCATGCAGGACTCCCACAGCGATAAAACCTCTGTTTTCTTGCAATCAAAAGATGAGATTTAATTTAATCATCAGAAAATGCTCACCCGTGCTACCAATTGGTCTCTTATGCCTAAATAAAAAGGCAGTTTTAAAATAATGAAAAACTGTTTTTATGTTGGATAAAGTGTTTCCCTAGTGCAGTGTTTTTCAACCTTTTTTGAACCACGGCACACTTTAGCCTTGACAAAAATCCCGCGGCACACCAGCATCCAAAAAAAAAAAAAAAAGCAAAAACTCAGTCTGCATTGATCGACAGCCGCCCCCCCCCCCCGGAATCTCACGGGCATTTTCATGATAATTGTTGCAGAAAAAGCTGGAAGTTGCAGCTGTTTTTTCTAAAAGTTGTATTAAAAGTTAAGTTAAAAGATTCAAAAACTGTTTGATGTGTGTTCCTTGTTTAAAGACGTTAAGAGAAGAGGCTCATTGTGCGCTAAGACAGTCATTCTAATCCAATGCATCATGGGAGATGTAGTGCCGTAAATCCGCCGAACGCAGACAGACCAGCTTCTCTGAGCTTCATTGTTTTGTTCTCTTGTTCCACGGTCTGACACCGGATTCTGTGGAAAGCTACACCGCTAAAGACGAGCTTTAGCTGGTATTTTTGTTAGAACTGAGAGACTTTTTGAGTTAAATCTAAACAAGGAAGTGAAGACTTTAACCACTTCTGGTTGGTCAGACTGATGACATGTGATTCAGCCTTCAAGAATGATTGGTGGAGACAGTTAAAGGGGCGGGACTTTTCCGCAAACCGGTATAGCTGCAGCTAAATCGCGGTGCCGTCATTCTTATCAAAATGTATTTAACAGAATCAAATAAACACAAAGAAAAAATAATTTTATGATCTTTCATATTCCTAACTACTCAGTGTTTTATCAGGGCCTGTTTGGATGAACACAGAGCTGAAATCCTGGAGATGGAAAATGTTGTTAGATCAGTTAATGAGGGCAATTTCCCACGGCACACTAGTGTGCCGCGGCACACTGGTTGAAAAACACTGTCCTAGTGTGTATAGAGCAAGGGTCTGCAACCTTCACCATGCACCATGAGGTCCAAAAAATATGTCATGTTTCAAAGTCAAAAACATTAAAAAAAATTTAACCACAGAGCCACAATGGAGGGTAAACCAAACACATGTGGCTCTGGAGCCTCAGGCAGCAGATTTAGACCTATTCAACAGAACAGAATCACCTGACAGAAGAGTGTGTGCTTCATCCCTCCTTTACAGAAAAAAATCTGCATATACGCTGCTGATGTGACTCATCCCAGCTCAGAGGAACAAAGGTTGAAACGCAGCCCTCACTCATATGCAGGAGAAGCAGTCATGGTTTCTCTCAGGAAGCTAATGAATATATGTACTGTAAAGGGATTTATGTGGTGATCCGCAAACTGTAAAGCTACACAGAACTGAGGGCTGCATGGGGGTGTAGTGGTTAGCACTCTCGCCTAAAGTGAGAAGCCTGGTTCAAATCCCAGCTGAATACTTGATGTGTGACAGTTTGAATGTTCTCCCTGTGCTTCTCCCACAGTCCAAAAACGTGCTTCACAGATTGATGGGTGACCCTTAATCATCCCTTAGGTGTGAACGTAAGTGTGTGGTTGTGCCTCTAGTCCACACTTGTTCCCCACCTTCAGTATAGGCTCCCCACAAACAGAAATGGATCCGGCTTAGTAGATAGATGCATAAAAAAAATTACATTTAAAATTTAAAAATCTTGTACTATTGTAGGTTTTTTTTTAAATTTGTGATATTAAAATTATTTACAGACTCATCCAATTCAATCAAGGAAAAAAAGCAGAACACCATAAATCTAGTTTAACAAGAGCAAATTCCGAAAATTACTAAATTTAACCAAAACAAAACACTGTCATTCTTTAAAAAACAGAGCACACCATATTTATTTGCATTTCTTTGCTCTGACAAGCTTCAGCTTTTAGGATTACTGATACTTTACACCAAATTTCTAATCATCCATAGTTTGTTTTTAGTTTATTATTCCTTTAGATTATTTCGGTCAAGTGTTCTGACTCAGTCTGTGACAGGTCCTCTGTCTGGACTCACTTTTCTGTATCCATTTTAAACGTTTTTAGATCAGTTTACTATGTGAGAACGGTGCATATTAAAAGCCTGCAAATGTGCCAGAGTTAACCAAGAGACTGAAAGAAACACCTTTACAAACAACCCCTCAAAACGCAAAGATAAAATACTCAAAAGGTGAATTAAAATACAAAACTTAACCACAACTTGACCTGGTTAATGTCATCCACGAAGCAAAACCTCTCCTTATAATGGTCCAAAAAAGGGTAATACCTAGATTACATGAAAAAAATAAATTATGTCTATAAAATGTATTTTTGAACCAAAAAGCAAAATTTGGGATGTTCTAGAAACTGGATCTGATCATAGGGGGTTTACCAAAAGAAGAAAACATGACACTTACTTTTAATTGATAAAATCCTTGGTTTGTCAAACATGATGTTCTTACAGCAGATGCAATTGTGTGGCTTATAGAATGTGTTTTTAACTAATTTAATGTTTATTCAAACTATTAGCATTTTTCCTATACGACAAAGAGTCCCATAATGAGCTGCTGGCAGCTCTGGAGCCTCCGTTTGCAGACATCTGACCCAGAAAAACAAAATGCCCTTTAGCGAATATTAAAAGTTTCAGTTTTGAAACCAAGAAACTTTTTTTAATATCTGAAGGAGAAATGTAAGCATTGGGGGGAAAAAAGCTTGCTTACTTTGTTTGCAATTTAGGAGGATTTTCACACCTCTTTTGTCTTAAAATTCCCTGTTATTAAAGACAGACAAGTTTGTCATTTTATTTCAAATGATTTTCCAACATTCCTTATAGGTCGGACAAGAGCGATGAAAACAGGACAGTAAAAGCCTCGTCAAGGATCTGCAGCCTCAGAAACGCCACTTTTTGAGGTATGATGCTCCAGATTCACGACATGGTTGCTACAGCAACCGGGATCTGGATGATGGTTGATTCCTCCAGCCGTCGAGTGTCAGTGGACTTTATGAGTCACCCTGTCGATTTTACTGCACATTAGTAAGTAGTTGCCGCCACAACATGAATGCAATCAGTGTCGCTCGTTAACCCGTGACGGTGGCGGGGTCGGTTCCCCGTTTCCAGGCGCGGAGAGGCATGTCCCTGAAAGCAGCTTACCTGGACATGCAGAGTCTTTCTGAAGAAACCCAGCGGAGACAGTCCTCTCGCCATGGCAACTGCAGAACATCTCACAGCAGCTGCCGAAGACAAAAAAAAAAGAAGGAAAAAAATCACGTCGGTGAGCTGGAAGAGGAAAAGCTCCAAAAATGTGGCACGGATAACCCAGCGATGCGCGTCATGCACGCGCTTCCGTTCTCACTCCCGCCGCGCTCAGACCACAGAGATGCTGCTTCCTCACCTGTTAGCAGAGAGATCATGATCACTGTTACTCACCGCCTCTGTCTAACAAGTAATAGCAGGAAAAATACTCAGTTCAGTGTTTATAAATCAAAAGAAATAGGCTTCCATCTCCTTGCACATGATTTCAAATTGCGCATCCACTATCATTTGTGGATATGAACCTCAAGTCTGCTGTACTTATTAACAGTGTTGTGCAAGTTACTTCAAGACTGTAATGCGTCACAGATTACCTAATATATATATTTTTTAATTTAAAAATAGTCAGTTGTAACAGGACTTCTGTTTCTTTTTAACACCTGCCTAACACCTAAAACAGAGGTGAAAAATGTACCAGAAATAAGAATTTGATGGTAGCTTTTCTGCAACTAATAAATAGGGGTGTAACGATGAATCAACTTCATTAATTAATCGGTTTCTATTCCTACGATCCAACCAGATCGATCTGTCTGAGGCAATTTGTTAATCGAATCGACCTATACCATCATAAAATTGTTTTAAAAGGAAATGAACTAATTATAATCGATATCGGAAAATACCATTTGGATTGAGGCATGGTAGGTTTATTTCACTATAATGTAAAAACAATCAAATGTCATCACATCAGATAACAGATAACTAAGATGAGATAGCATTAAAAAATGATCAAACCATCATTACAGTCCAATGTGTGGAAACACGTGTGTGTAATATTTTGATGTGAAAAAACAACATTGGGCTGAACTTCAGGAAACTAAAGTATAAATGAATTTGCCATTAGTTCTTGCTTAGTTTTTTGTTTGTGCACACATTTATTTTACACTTGATTAGAAAAACAAGGATTCTTCTCTATCATGAGAAAAATCCCACAAGGACATGTTTAAAACACTCAAATACACAATAATTATCGGAGTGAATTTTTAAAGTCTGCCAAAAGTCAGTACAAGATAAAACTGAGGAGAAGTCCAAGGGTACAACAGGTGAACAGCATTACTCTGGCAAATATTCAGGCAGCTGTGAAGAATACATCCACCATTCGAGAATCCTGAGACACATAACATGTGTCTCCAAGCATCACGTCTGCCTTTCCCCAGAGGTACCATAAACAGAGAGAAGAGGAGGCAGGAGAACAGATGTTCCACATGAGACACAGGAGCACCATTCCACCAATAACTGACTTCCATGACCCTGAGCTCAGCTCTTCTCGGTATCACCTATGCAGACAACTTTTGGTTTGGCGAAGAGCTGTGGAGAACAGGCCACGAGAACCTAGAGGGGCCCCTCCTGTATGGGGAACCAATAATGTTTTAACAATAGTATGACAATTAAATAGTGAAATGCAAATAAAAATGACTTAACACAGTTTTTGTTCAACATATGAGTAAAAAAGTAATTAATGAAATTGGAAAGTGTTTTGTAATTACAGAATTCATCATACTTGCATAAATATTGTGATTTATGACTGAACCACGTTACCCCCCCCCCCCCCCGTTTTTATTTATTTATTTATTTTTTAGAAAAAGTTTTTAATTTCACTGCTTGAGGAAATTGTTTTTTTTTTTTTTTATTTCCTTCTTCTTTTCATTGGTGCCTTTTTCTTAACCCTTTTGCATTTCCCCTCCCCATTTAGCTTTCATGTGACACTTTGGGCCTCAAACAGAAAAAAAAAATGTCTCATTTTCTTGAACCATCATGATGTGACAACTACCTCCCTGTGTCGTGCCGGCGTTGTGCCAGGCTATGCCTGCCTGATGAAATTTGCATGCCCTCCCCGGGGGTGCGTGTAGCTCTATAAACATAGAATAAAGCATGTCACTGGCACATAACATACCAATTTACATAATTATCACAGATCCTCAAAAAGCTGAATTATATTTCAAAGACACTCTTGATCCTCCATACTTGTCTTTCAAAAGCAGTCGATGTTGACTTGAGCAAGATTCCCTCTCCCACTCGGATTATGCAAAGTGTGTGTGCATGAGTGTGTAGTTCGAAGAGTGATGTGGAGTACAACACACACGAGATGCGGTTCTTTTTGACAGTGAATAGTGGCTCCCACCAAGCCAGGACATGAAGGGCTGGGTTAAAAATAGAACACAGGTGAATCAGAAAAGAAATGTTCTTTGGTGATTGGTGTGGTGGCTCAGAAAAGCTGATCAGACACCAAATTGCTAAAAAAAACAAAAACCAAAAACAAAACCAAAAAAAATCAATTTAATTCCCAATAACAATTCTTACATTTGTATTTTTTATGCAAAGTAAACGTACTACATTTAAATAGAATTAAATTATTACATCAAAATTGCATTAATTCAAATAAAGTCGTTGTCTTTTCTGAAAATGACTGTAAACCATTAACAGAATTGTTGTTTCCTGAAGAATTCTATCATATTTAAGACATACAGTAAGTTCACCGAGAGCTCCCTCTAACGTTGAAAGATGTGTATTGCAGATTCTGTTTCCAACAATCTCAGTCAAACAGTCAAACAATAAAAGCATGACTTTAAACATTTCATATTAAAGTTTTTATTTGCATCTAGAAATTCTTGATTGGAACCTTCAACTAAAAAAGAAGTTCATTTCAGGATTCTTTTTAAACTTTCTTTCCTTAGCACTCCAAAAAACAGCAGTGGATAGGCATTTTGGACAGGATGCCCCACATTTGCAGGATCCTTGTTTGACCCAAACTCAATTTTAATCTATTCATTTTTTCTGGATTAAACTCTGCTGCGAATTTGCTGACTACATTTCATAAATGTTTCAATGGATTCAATGTTTCTTTCGAGTCTTTATTAGAGCTCTTTGTAGAAACTTTAGCTGTGAAAAATTAGTTGAATAGAGGCAGTGTTTTTCAACCAGTGTGCCGCGGCACACACTAGTGTGCCGTGGGAGATGGCCAAGTGTGCTGTGGGAAATTGCCCTCATTAACTGATTTAACAGCATTTTCCATCTCCAGGATTTCAGCTCTGTGTTCATCTAAACAGGCCCTGATAAAACACTGAGTAGTTAGGAATATGAAAGATCATAAAATTATTTTTTCTTTGCGTTTATTTGATTCTGTTAAATACATTTTGATAAGAATGACGGTACCGCGATTTAGTTGCAGCTATACCTGTTTGCGGAAAAGTCCCGCCCCTTTAACTGTCTCCACCAATCATTCTTGAAGGCTGAATCACATGTCATCAGTCTGACCAATCAGAAGTGGTTAAAGTCTTCACTTCCTTGTTTAGATTTAGCTCAAAAAGTCTCTCAGTTCCAACAGAAATACCAGCTAAAGCTCGTCTTTAGCGGTGTAGCTTTCACAGAATCCGGTGTCAGACCGTGGAACAATAGAACAACACCATGAAGCTCAGAGAAGCTGGTCTTTGGCGGATTTAAGGCACTACATCTCCCATGATGCATTGGGTTAGAATGACTGTCTTAGCGCACAATGAGCCTCTCCTCTTAACGTCTTTAAACAACGAACACACATCAACCCGTTTTTGAATCTTTTAACTTTTAACTTTACTTTTAGAAAAAACAGCTGCAACTTCCAGCTTTTTCTGCCACAATTATCATGAAAATGCCCGTGAGATTCCGGGGGGCGGGGGGCGGCTGTCGATCAATACAGACTGGTGTGCCGTGGGATTTTTGTCAAGGCTAAAGTGTGCCGTGGTTCAAAAAAGGTTGAAAAACACTGGAATAGAGGCTTGATGAACAGTATGCTTTTCCATGTGCCATATATGACTGTATAAAAAAACATCTGGTCTGGTTTTATGTCTGCATGTGACCAGCCTGCAGGATGGAGGACAAAGCACAAGTCATGCTGCAGAAGAAGAACAAAGCCACAGAAAACCCTGGAGGAGAATACGCTCTGTGTGGTGAATGAACAAATTAATAATAGCACAGACTGATATAAACCTCCAACTGGAGCATCACTGTGTCCACTAAAGTCTGTGCTAATCCAACCATGCTAAATACCCCTCCTGACTCTTTAGACTGCTTTCCAGACGCATCCAGTGTTGGTTTGTATGTGGTTCCAGTTCTGTAATGGACCCTAATCTCTGCCTCTGCCCCTCAGTGAATCTGACCTGTTCTTGGTAATGCTATTGGATGTCTGCTCTTGAGATTCAGGACCTCTTTCTTTGTATGTATTGGAAGGTTTGAAAATCACAAAAACCAAAACATTAAGAGCCAAGAGTAGCTAAATGAACAGATTATATGATACCGATGATAAATTTAATATTCAAAAGAGAAAGGAAATATAACTACTGGAAAAGGATCAACAAAGTAAAGAAAATAAACCAAGGTCAACAAAGAACTGGAAGAAATGGGCAGCAAAATAGGATTGATATTTAGTAGGGTTGTGTATCCTTCCTTCTCACGGGATTTGATCCGGATCTTGATACACGGTCCACAAATCCATACATAAAAGATACGATACAGTGCGATTCCATTACCTAAATGGATTCAGTCTAGATATGTGTTATTTATTTTGCATTTAAAACTATAAATGAATTTTCTTTTGTTATTTGTGGTTAAAAAGTGTCATTTTAATTCATTCCGATGAAGTGCGGTAACAGAAGGGTTATCAGATGTTTAGTGCACTCATGCCTTGATGAGGTTCTCTTTCAGCCAATTATAATAGACTCGACTTGACAGAAGCAAGCTTGTGATTTGACATCTTTTTGTTTGGATCAAATGTACATAAAAAAAGAAAAAGAACAGTAGAGACACAACAGCAAGGGAAGCTAAGAAAACCAATTGCTTACTTCGTTATTGATTTTGTACTTTTTTTATCAATATAGTCCTGTTTATATCAAATGTTTTTTGACTTATACTGCTGTTTATCCTATTACAAGATTGATTTTTCTATATGTATCTGTATCCTATACATTTATTAATTAGGTTTTTGAAAGGGACAAAAACATGTTTACTGTTTCAAATGTAACCGATGCCATGTCCACAGGCCATCTAGCTAACATTCCCAATATTTAGGAACAACTGAGGAAAACCAGGTTTGAGTTACCTGAAGACTTTAGCCAAAAGTACGTATAGTCTTAAGTGTACTATATATTAGATAATATTGTGCCAGAAGAATTGAAATACAAAAAATAATCTGCACTTTTTCTACCTGCTGTTCCTGAGAGCACTTTTACACATACATTCCCCATTGAGGGAGCAACCATCCCACTAATTCCAACCTACACTACAAAAGCTGAATCCAGAGAAAGTAAAAATATCGTTGTCTCAAGATAAATTGTCTTAATTTCTGTCTTGCAAGAAAAACAATTCTATCAAAAAAGTTTTTTGATGGCAAAATAATCGCAGTTTGAGAAATCAGGTCACATTTTCTTAAAACAAAAAAAATTCTTGGCAAGACCATTTCTCATACCCCACGTGTAGATTTAATTTTTTGCTTATTTAGTGAAAACTTTTCAAATTTTAAGAATTGTCTGCTTATTTTCGGGGGGGGGGGGGGGGTGCTGTTTTGAAGCTGTTTTGAAAACTTCAACATGTGACTGAGATAGGCAAGAATTGAACCACCACCTATTCTGGCTTTACGTCTAAATGCTCATAAGGAAGTTCATAATTCATTTGAAGCAAAAGAAAATTCCAGATCAGGAGAGGTAAAATATTCCACAACTTCTCTCTTAATGAGAAATATTTGGGGTATTTTTCTATTGTCACAAGTTTACAACTTTTTTTCTCAGTTTGTAGTTTTAACGACTGTTGTCATACACTTAAACAGAACCACTGCATGCCTCAAAGTTCTCGAAACGCCACAAGGTTTTTTTCCATGAAACTTCTCAATGTTTTTAAACTAAAACAAGCTATCAAAACACTGAGTGTCATAAATATCAGAAGAAAGATTGGAAGTGTACATTTTGTTCCAACTACACACAAATAAACCCAGAAGTTGTTATGACAGAGAAACGGCCTGGAATTGCTAATCTGACAAAACGCTTTCCATCAATATTTCACAGATGGCAGATTTGTCAAGCAGAATTGCTTTGTTTTTTTGCCCTTTTTCCCCTATGAATTCAAGTTGCTTGATGTCTTCCCTTTTTGCTGTTACTAAAAGCCTTGTTACGTCTGAGTAAATGAGAAAAGGATCTGTCTCTGGGGGCTTTGCAGGGCCAGTCTTATGACTGTGGAACCATAATGGTTTGTACTGAAAGACGGTTGTTTTCAAATGACTTCCAGCCATGTGCTGAGGTTATGGCTTTTAAAAAGCCAAGTATCTCAAGAAGCACGCTGGGTTACAAAACAAATCAGTGTTTCATGTGTTTCTGCAGTAGAAAGAGAGGTCTGTGCTGCTAGGAGGCTTCGAGTGTGGAGCAATTATAGATCTCTGGGTTATTCTTAGAGGCGCTCCCCTTCAGTGTTCACTCAGGCTGCTGGTTCTCGCACTGCAAGACCTCTGCTGACCGGGGACCAAGTTTCAGGCTGTGCTCTCTGGATTCACAGCATCAGACATGAGTAAGTGTCACAGTGAGCTGACACAGCAGGAGCAGGGACTGTTGAAAGTTCGGCGGGACAGTGACACAAAGGCGGCTGAACTCGCCAAGATGGAGAAAATGCTGCAGCAGACCAAGAGCCTGATGGATAAGAAGACCGAGTCAGGTTCAGACAGTATGGCTTTCCAGGAAAACTTAGGTCGGTACCAAACTGTCTCAACTTTTGCACCTAATAGGAAACGTTTGTGCTTTTGTGTTGCATGAGTGTCTTTTTCACTTTTCCTCTTTTGCTGCTGCTCTCTCTGCAGTGGAGGACCTGGAGGAAAAGGTGAGATCAAGCAGGCGCTACAGGAGAAACTCTCTTCATCACACGCAGATGCTGGAGAGCCAGATGAAAACGGTGAAGGGAGAGCTGGTGGGCACTCTGGATCACCTGCAAGAGCTGAGGAACGTCTTGAGACGTTCCCAGCAGAAAGCAGAAGAACGAAAGGCTGCAATGGAGAAGCTAGCAGCAGGGCTCAGATGAACCAAATGTCTACAAGTCGACACAAGCGGGACAGAACTGTCCCCTTTCAGTCGCTGTGCAAAAAAACAACCTTATACTTTTGGAAATTTTAATGACTATAAACAGAAATGTTGCAGATCCTCTTGCATGTCTTCATGCAAGTGAGTTTTTTTTTTTGAGAATCTTAAAAATTGTTTGAAGAGAATTACTGGATTGTGTCAGAAACACAATAAATTTGGACAAGTGTTGGAACAAACTTTCAGCTAAGTGGTCCAGCTGTGGAGAACTGTGATGGAGATGTGTTGATTGTGGTTATAAAATGCCCTCATTAACTGTGTTGTGTGAATACTCAAACAATTCCTTGAATTTGACTAGTTTGATGCATTAATAAGAATGATTTGATCTGTTATGGCAACACATCGAAACATCAAAACTGGGAGTTTCTGGAGCAAAAGAAATCAGTTTTTCCTTTTTCCAAAGTAATTCAAGTTGCTCGGACACAGAACTAGAATACAATACAGAAAAACATTGGACGTTTTTAACAAATGTATTATAAAAATGAATAAATGCAAAGCTAGCTTCAAAAGCCAGTGCAAAAAGTAAGGGTTTTAGTTTTGGATGAAAAAACAAGAAGAGCTGGACGGGCTCCAACAACGGGAGGGAGATCAGTCCATACTGCAGGAAATTGGAAACTTCTGAGGAAGCCAATTTCCTTGGAGCACATAGATGCAGAAGCTGATAAATATAATAAAGCTAAAATCACTTAAAGCCTTAAAAGTTCAGTGTCAAAACGAACTGCCTCTCTTTAGCTCAATGATCAGTTCCACTGTGTAGTTCTGGGCTTTTTCCTCATTGTTCTCAAGATCATTTGTACTTCGCCAGGAGAGATTTTCCATGGAGCTCCAGGTGGAGGGAGATCATCAATGTTCTTGTATTCCTTTCTAATAATTGCTCCAACAGTTGATCTCTTCTCACCGAGCTGTTTGCTTATAATAGATTGGTTCATCCCAGTCTTGTCCCTGGTGTCATTTGACAGCTCTTTGGTCATAATCGTGGCAGAGAAGTTACAGTCTAACTGTCTAAGGGAGTAGACAGACGTAATTTAAAGAGATAACAGTTGAAATGAGTGACATTAATACTGGTAACTAGAGGAAGATAGAAGAACTTCTTAAAGAAGAAGCAGCAGGTCTGTGAGGAACAGAATTTATGCTTGTTTGAAGGAACTTTATACTTATTTTCTGCACCATCATACAAATAAACTCTTCAAAAGTTAACAGAATGTGATTTCTTGGATTACTTGTTTTACATTCTTTCTCTCTCAGTTGGAGTGTGTCTATCCTGAACATTACAAACCAAGCTCATATTTTTAAAGCGGTGGGGATATTTTTGCACCGTCCGAGTCTTTGAAGTTGGTTTTACAATTCTGTTTGTGTTTGCTCTCACCCCATGCAGTAATCCCTTTAAAAGACAGCCAGAACCTCAAATAGTTTGGCTTTGGTCTGACCAGTCAAATTAGCCAATCAGAGGAGACCTGGCAAAGGAGTGGATACCTGGAGCTAGAAGGAGGAAAAGAATGTGATTGTTTACTAAGTACAAGAAGTTTTTAACACAAAGATGAAAGATGTTGTAAAGGTGTAAATGACTAAGATTAGTCTTAAAAACCTAATCAGTCACAGGCCCAAGTGAAGTTTATAGTTGAATAGAAAATGCTTAACATTTTAAAACTAAAGTTATTACATCTTTAAACATTTGCCCAAATTCTGCTGACAATGGTATATTGCTGCTGTAAAGCCATATTGAAGACTCAAGACTTAATTTAGAGAAGATTCCATTCTAGTGGGTGAGGTCACCTTAAAGCACTTTAAGTATGTCCTTTATCTCTGAACCACCTGGAACATTAAATCTGATTTAACAATGAGTAAGAATATGAGTAATAATCGCAGGTAAACACAGCTGTTCATCATAAGCTGCTCCTCCACCAGCACATTGCATATTACAAGTCATTTTCTTCTGTGTGATACAGTAAAACCGTTTGGTATTCATCAAAATAAATTTGCTTTTGACAGCCTATTTATTAAAAAAAAAAAACTCTTTTAACTGCAGTAATGACATGATTACCATGATGACAAAATCCCTTCATGCCTCACATCAGGTTTTTGACTAACGTTTGGCATGAGCAGATCACATTGTCAGATTTTTGTGAATTGAAGGAATATTTTTACACAGATTTAAAAAGATGTCAGCCTCCTCAGGAAGTGCATTCTACTCTACATTTTTCAGACAAGCTTAGTGTTTACAGACCGGTCCAATTTTTCATCCACCTGCAGTCCAAGACATGTAAAAGAGGCACCCACCTCAATCTCCTCACTGCTGATGGTGACACCTGCTTCGTAAGACGATCAGTATTTTGTGTAAAGATATTTTCACACACATATATTGAAATTGCCTGTAATATTAATCACAAGATGTTTTTGTTTTACTCTTTCTGTGCAATTGTACTTTCATCATTGCAATTTTCGATCACACACAAGTTTGATCAAATATAATTTTCTAAGCTTGTACTTCTACCATGATATCTGATATTTTTTTCATCTTCAGTTCACTGAATCTCAAAACTAGTTCTTATCAGCTTTAATCTGCTTTGATCAGCAGCACTATGTGTATACTACACTTCACGGTAATCTTCAGGGCAGGTGCATGAGGCTTCTGCTGAGTTGCAGGCCTGAGGATTACGGTAAGGTCTTTAAGATTGCCTCCACATCCAGTCTTTTATTCTCCTCCATTCTTGCCTGCTGCAGCTGCAAGACAAACAGTAAAAGGGGGAAAATGAACCAGAAGGTGGTCCTCATAACTGGCTGCTCCTCTGGGATTGGGCTCGCTCTGGCTGCCCGCATTGCAAAAGATGAAAAGAAAAGGTTCATGGGTAAGCTTTTAATGATTTAGTGTGAGCCTGCTCTGTTTCTGAAAACATCCTTATTTTACTATTTGTACAAAAATAAGATTGAAACAATGACCACGAAATTTAACAGTACAGTGAAAAACAGGGGGTGGAAGTTTAACAAATTAATGCTGTAAAAAAGAGACACCATCAGCAGAGCTTAGGTCAATTTTTTTAAGTTTGAATATTTGGAGGCGGAGACTAAAAAAGCATTTAAACCCGGTTTGTTTTACGGGTTTTATAGACGATCTCCATTCTTGCCTGCTGCAAAAGGCAAGAATGAAGGAGAATGTTTGTTTATATGGTATTTATTTGCAAAAAATACCATGTAAAGAAATGTTCATATGGTTCTCATTGTAATATATTTTGTTGCTGTATCAAAATTGTGCTTTCATTGTCTCTGTATCAATTTGTTACATAAGCACTCTGAGGGTTTCCAGATCATCTCAATCTGATCCCCTGCATTTATCTCCAAAATATTTAACATGAGATGATCCTCCGATCTTTTAATTCCTGATCCTATCCGCCCTCTTCACAAAGAACCAATACACTGGATAAAAACACTTCCTTCAAAAAGATTCCACTAACGACAAATGTTCTCTCTTTGGTTTGTACTTGTTCTGCAATCTTAAAGGATATTTTTTTTTGTTTTTGTTGTTGGAAAGCATTGTTGTAAAGTCGCATGCATTTCATCCATCCTTGTATACAAGCTGTGGTTGAGTTCCTGTCTTCACTTTGTCCTTCCAGGCTTTGGCATGATGGTTCAGTATGTTGTAAAGATTACTCCTCAACTCAATAATGAGGCCAGCCATGGCTCTGGACCCCCCTAGGGGATCTAAAAGATCAGTGTTTTGTCCAATGGGACAATCGGAAATGTGACTGAAGAACTGAACCACCAACCCTTTCTCTGAAAGGCCACTGTAAGCCACAGCCACCTGGGATTATTTCAAATTCAGTCTATGTGGAGTGGCTTGTCCTTACACTAAGTTTCTAGTTCCAAGGTGGGACAGATTATTTGGGTTTAATTTCTCTAAACTAAACTCTTCTATGGTAAACATCCTTCCTGCACACCAAGCAGGGGTTAGGGGATACTTCTGCTTAAAAGAGCATCATAGTTATATAAAGTTTTGGTAAAAGTCTTTAAAAATGACTGTTAATTTTCTAAGTGCAAAAGATGCCTGAAGAGCCTCTAAAATCAAGCAGAGGTCATTGTGCTTAGGATAAACTACTTTTTTTTGTGACACAGCAACTAAAAACTCCATCTTCCACTGAATGTTTTTTCTCTTGCAGTCTATGCAACCATGAGGGACCTGCACAAGGCCAAGCCACTGATAGAAGCAGCTGGTCGGACACTGGGCAGAACCTTGGAGATCAAGAAGTTGGATGTTTGTGATGAGGATTCCATCAAAGTTTGTGTCGACAGCCTACCAGAACGCAGGGTGGACATCCTCAGTATGTCGGCTCTAAGGTCCTTTTAGACATGAGTATTGCCTTAATCTAAATGTTATGATATAGCATAACAGACTTACTGAAGTTCTTTTTTATGCAACATCTTTTGAGCACACTTTGTCAACATGACCCCCACATTTTTGTTCCTGGTAAAAGTAAGCAATGCAGGGATGGGCCTGATCGGACCCATTGAATGTCAGTCTATTGATGAGATGAAGACGGTCATGGACACAAACTTCTTCGGACTCGTGCGATTGCTGAAAGAAATCCTACCCGACATGAAAAAAAGGAAGAAAGGCCACATCGTGGTCATAAGCAGCGTGATGGGCATTCAAGGTGAGGACAGCTGCAATTCCTTGTTGATAATTTGTCTGTGACCCTCTGACCTGGGATGTTCTCTGTTTTAGGGATTTTGTTCAACGACGTCTACGCGGCATCCAAGTTTGCAGTGGAGGGTTTTTGTGAGAGCCTGGCAATACAAGCCTTGAGATTTAATCTCAAGTAAGATACTCAAACACACAAGGACAAACTTGTTAGTAACTGTCTTTTAATAGAGACTGTGTACATTGATGTACTGTGGGTTCACCTTTAATGTCTATGGAGGTTGTGTTGAGCTCTTTAGTTCATTTTAAGTGACCATTGTTGTTGTTTTTTTAATTACCAATAGAGAAACATCATCTATTTTGTCTAGGCAAATATTGCTAAACATGTAAAACAGTGAAACTTCAAGACACCAAGTTTTCCTAAACCCCTTTCCAAATTACAAAAACCAGTTTCCAGTTTACACATAATTTAAAATAACAAATTACTAAAGAAAACCAAATTATAACCCAATTCTTTACCAGAATCCAAACAATTGTAATTAAAACTATGAATTTGAAACCAGATCTCTTCAGCTTGTGTAAACATACCCTTTATAAATGTTGTGGTGTAAATGAGTATAGTTAGCAAATATTGCGAATTACAATTTTACAGTAAGTGGCATCTACACTTTATTGGTTCACCTTTCTTATACTGGGCTGGGCCCCCTTTTGCCTTCAGAAGTGCATTAATCCTTCCTAGCATAGATTTAACAAAGTTCTGGAAACATTCCTCTGAGTTTGGTTCACATTGACATGAAAGCATCACACAGTTGCTGCAGATTTGTCAGCTGAACATCCATGATGCCAATCTCCTGTTCCACCACATCCCAAATGAGATCTATTGGATTGAGATCTGGTGACTGTGGATAAAATTTTAGTCCAGAGAACTCATTGTCATGTTCAAAAAAACAGTCTGAGATGACTCCAGCTTTATGACATGGTGCCTTATTCTGCAGGAAGTAGCCATCAGAAGATGGTACACTGTGGTCATAAAGGGATGGACATAGTCAGCAACAATACTCAGCAAGCCTGTGGCATTGGAACCATGATAATTGGTACAAAATTGCCCAAAGTGTGCCAAGAAAATATTTTCCTTTTTGGACCATTCTCTGTCAACTCTAGAGATGGTTTTGGGTGAAAGTTCCAGTGGATCAGCAGTTTCTGAAAAACTCAGACCAGCCTGTCTCCCACCAACAACTATGCCACATTCAAAGTCACTTCAATCCTCTTTCTTCCCCATTCTGATGCTCGGTTTGTACTGCATCAGATCATCTTGACCATGTCTACATGCCTAAATGCATTGAGTTACTGCCATGTGATTGGCTGATAGAAATTTGCAATAACAAGCAGTTGGACAGGCACACCTCATGAGGTGACCGGTGAGTGTATATCATTATCTGCTTTGTTTTCCTGTTTTTAGCATCAGCTTGATTGAACCAGGCCCGGTGCTGACAGAATTTGAACGAAAGGTCTATGACGAAGGTGTGAAGATCGATCTCAGCAAAGCTGACAAACCTACTGCTGATATGTTCACAAACATCTACCTGAAGAACTACAAGCAAATCTTTGAAACCCTTGGACAAAGTGCTGAAGACATCGCAGAGGTACACAGCCCCCCAAACATGCTCATGTGTCAGTTATGTCATGTGTTTTGACATTCTGAAGCAAAGTTCTCTTTTGTTTTAGTGTTGTTGATTTTTTGCTGTGTGTTCTCTTCCCAGCACACACTAAAGATCATCACCATGGAGAACCCACCTTTTCGCCATCAGACAAACACACTTTACACCCCCATGACAACACTCAAATATGCTGACCCCAATGGTGACCTTCCAATTGACACATTTTACAAGATGGTGTTTGAGCACGACAAAGTATTCAACGCTAGCCTTAACTTCCTCAAACTTCTGCGCTGGAGAAGTCGCAAGAGTTTCACCCTGGAAAAAGACAAGAACTGAGTTTTTCGGGATTTTAATTTCAAATGCAAAATACATCAGTGGTTCAGAATTTAAAATTAAATTTTGAAAAGCCTTCCACACAAGTAGTATTTGTATTGAGAGAGTTTATGTATTTGAAGGCAATCTTAAATAAAAAAGGTTTGAAAAGTGTGTAAATTTTGATGCATGAGAACGGCTTAAACAGATTTAACTTTAAACGTGTTTAAATCCCACTCCTATCTTCTTTTGATCTATTGTAAAAGTGTTCCCAGTTATCTTTTTCTGTTGCTCTCAATAAACTGGCTAGCTTCTGTTAAAAAATCCAAAATTATTATTGAAATAAATGAACTAACACTAACAACAATATTTATCATAATATTAAAGGAAGTTCTATTTCTTTATTAATTTTATATGCCGCTAAATAAAGATCGCTGTACAGAGAAACTACTGTTTGCCATTTTGAAATTTTTGTCATTAGAAATTACATTAAATCAAGTTCTATAGGTATGGTGCCTTTTTGGAAGAGTAAATATAACTTTTTAAAATAAAATTTTTAACATATGGCAACGAGGCAACTCTAAGTCAAATAAAACATAGAATAGTAGGGGTGTAAAAATTAATCGATTTATTTATTTTTTATTTTGTTAATCAAATCGATGAATACCAGTATAAAATCATTTCAAAATTAAACTGATTGTAATTGATACTGAAAAATACCATTTGGATTGAGGCATAGTAGGTTTATTTTACTGTAACTTAAAATGACCACGTGCATCACAGTGGACAACACACACACGTGATGACAGCAAAACACTTTTAATTTAGCAAAGATGTGACCAAACAGTGTGGTAGAATGTTTTGATAATGTTCCATTTGTATTGTTCATGTGGAAAAACAACAGTGGGCGTAACTTTCCGAAACTAAAATGTGAATGAATTTGACATTAGTACTTGATTACTTGCTTGTTTGTACACATATTCAATTTACACTTGATTATCTTGAAAGAAATACAAGGAATGTGGAAAACTTCACTTTGCACTGTTTAGCACCCAGGTATTTATTTATCTATGAGTCACATTGCTTGAATTTTTGGCTAAAGATGTCCTGGATCAATAATAGGTGAGTGATTCGTATTAAATTTTTTCGTTTGTTCGCTTATGATCTAAAATTGACTATGAATCATATCAGCAACCACAAATTATATTAATCAAATTATTCTTAAGATGAATGTTACAACTGCTAAAAACAATGCATTTGTAGATATACACATTTTTTTGGTTTTCCATTAAAAATAAATATATTTCCAAAAGTACGCAATTTTAGAAAAATCAGAGATATGTAGCTCCCTGCGGAACCATTTCCAATGCTTTGTTGTACCACCCGAGTTCCAGCCTGGTGGGCACCGGAAATTGTTATAGCGCACACTCGGAGCCAATCAAAAACGCCCTTTATCTGACGTCATAACCGGACACATTTGAGCTAATGTTTGTACAGTACACAACTCCAAATTATTAACCTAAACAAAACATCTGTAATCAAATTGTGGTCAAGTTCAGGACTTACATATAAATACTCGAATTATTTACAAGTAGAGCTGACTATAACTCTTGCGCTTCGTAAAGCAAACTGCTCCGCTTCATATGCGCTTAATTGTTAGCTTAGCTTTAGCCATGCTCTCCGCTTTCATTGGACTTGTGTGCTGCGTTTCAGTTTCGCCACGGACGACAGATATAAGGATATAATTTTTCTTTTTCCCCCCTCCTTCTTGTTTTAAGCTTTAGAGCCACCTTGGACATTTATTCGCCGATTAAATACGTTATAGGAGCGCCGCTCAACAGAACCTGCCCATTGTTTGACATTTGGTTGGTAAGCTAGCCAGTCGGCTAACTTTGAGTAGCTCGCTTGGCAACATTTTCATCGATATTTTCTTGAAACGTCATCTGTCTACTGTAACATGGACGTAGAAAAGACACTGAACGCGTGATAAATCTTCTCGAAGAAGCGGAGTTCCACTGTTCTGTTCCTTTACCCCCCCTTCTTTAATCATTATCATCATCATGGCTTCCTCGTCTGGAAATGACGACGACCTCACCATACCTAGAGCAGCTATCAACAAAATGATCAAAGAAACGTTGCCTAACGTACGGGTGGCCAACGATGCCAGGGAGCTTGTGGTCAACTGCTGCACAGAGTTCATCCATCTTATTTCCTCCGAAGCGAACGAGATCTGCAACAAATCCGACAAGAAGACCATATCTCCAGAGCATGTCATTAACGGTTGGTTCTCATTTACATTTACCACCTCTGTAAATATCGCTCGTGGTGGGGGGGTGTGTGTGGGTGGGGGTGGGGGGGGGTGTATGCAAAGGGGCACGGATCCTCCTGCAAGCTTCACATCGTAGAGGGTAGTTTCAACCTCTTGTTTCTGCACCACAGCCCTCGAAAGCCTTGGTTTCGGCTCGTACATCACAGAGGTGAAAGACGTGCTGCAGGAGTGCAAAACGGTTGCTCTCAAGAGGAGGAAGGCCAGCTCTCGACTGGAAAACCTGGGCATTCCAGAGGAGGAACTCTTGAGGCAGCAGCAGGAGTTATTTGCCAAGGTCTGATCTCAGTCAAACTGCACCTCCAAATGTGGTTCGAACACCCACAAATGCAGACAATCGGGAAATAATAATAACCTACGAATCACGATGAACACGGGCGGTTGCATAGCACACAGCTTGTACTTTTCACTTGAGTTACAGAAGGGTTTGTTTTTGTTAAGTTTTTCAGTAAACATAGCTGTACTACGTTTCAAAACTGGTCATTCCATTAAGGGATGTCAATCCCCTTAAGATTGGATGTAAACAAATGTAGGTGTTCTAATAGAAAATACTTAACTAAGCTTGTAGAGGAAGTATTTTAAATAAAGGAAAAAATACTTTTGTGTTAGGTAGTGTAGCAATAAAGACATGTACACACAAAACAATTTCAAATATCATATAGGCATACACATTTAAATTAACCCGAATGCGACTTCCTCTTTGAGTTATGCTGATTGTCCTGAAACAAAGCACTCTCTGCTCATTCAAAGTAGGTTAATGTGACCATTTCAGCTCTAACTGACTGTTTTTGCTCAAGGTTTTTACTTTAAAAACCCACTCAAATAAAAATCGTGTTTTTTTTGCTGTTTCTACAATGTTCTTGTGGCATTTTTCTGATGATGCAGGACATATCATAAGAAAAACAGGCTTACTACTACATTTCTGAGTATTTCTTTATTCAAATAGTTGTGAGTCAGGAGCAAACGACAAAATTCTGTTTGGAAAAAGCTACAATCCGGGGGCCACAAGCTTCCTGCTCTGCTCCACTCTGATACATCCATGTACGTCTTTTTCCTCGTCTTAACTGGCTTCCAACTCAAAGCTATACAGCTTGATATTCAATATTTCTTGTCATTTTTGTCACACTTGTAATGTTAAGTTGGGGATGTGAGGGACTGTAAGCTAGAAAAATGCTACAAAAACATGTTAAATACACTAAAAACATGATTTTCATTTAAGTGGATCCTTAAAGAAAGAGAGATGTATTTTGTTCACAATCCTTTAAAAAAACATTTTGTTCCTCCTGCTTTGTTTGATTGGCTGTGTTGTATTCGATATTCATTTCATAAATATCCAACATCACAAGATAAACTTTTTCGAGAAGTTACATGTGCGGCATTTATTTAAAAGATTACCGAAAACTATTATTTCTGCAATAACCGGACTCACTGCAGGTTGCCTTGAGCTTGAATGGGTGAACCTGAAGTGCCACATTGTGTCAAGCACTCCTGATAGAATGTGCGTCTTCTGTGCTTCTGCAGGCGCGGCAGCAGCAGGCGGAGCTTGAACAGCAGGAGTGGCTGCAGATGCAGCAGGCTGCGCAGCAGGCACAGATGGCAGCAGCATCTGCAAGCGTTGCCCAGCAGGCTGGCTCTTCTCAGGATGAAGACGAAGAGGACGAAATGTGACACCCCCCCCCCCCCCCCCCCCCCCGCGACCCAGTTTACTCTGTTTTGAATTTAACGTTAGGAAAGTCTTTGTACACAAATCTCAGTTTCGCCATGAACTGGGACTGAAAACATGTTTGTGTACTTGAAATTAGAAAGCTGAAGAAAGGGATGCGAGGGGAGAAACAGCCCCACATGCACATTCAAAGAAGCGTTTTTACCATTTTACCGGAAAATGGTAAAAACCGAAAGGCTGTTTGTGAAGTTTTTCATTAAATTTATATTCCCCTGTTTTTTTTTTTTTCACTTTTATGTTCATTGTTAATTTATAGATTTTTTTTTTTTTTTTTTTACGTGTTGAGAGCACGTTTAAAGAGCAGACTTTGTGGGATAAATTCGCTGCAGATCTTTGCTCCTTCTGATACGGCATTAGAAGATCTGTTCAACTCATCCTTGGAGCTCAAACATGTTCAGAATTTCTGTTTAAATTTCCAAGCATCTGGTTTCTGCATCTTTCTCCCTTCTCGGTTTATTTGTCAAAGTGAATTCATGCAGCATTTGTGTGGGTATCTGCATCAGCGTTTGCCTGTGAACTGTGTAGGGTTAGATCTAGAGAGCATAGGCTAATGGCAGGACGCTAATGCCCATGTACTGCTGTTTGCTACATAGAGAACTTAAAAGGCATTTTTCTTTAATTTTTAGATCATCCAGGCACTTCTTTTCCTTTAAACACCCACAGTATTGATAATTAGCAGCACCTAAACATTTTTGTTTCATAGAACCAAAGATAGGGGATTTAACTTATGTAGTTTTCTTTTCCTTTTCAGATGTAGGTGCTGCTTAGTCAAGATCGTCTAAAAACAATGTCAAAGACAATAAACTTGAATCTTTGTGAGGCACTTTGGTGTCCAGGCTTACATTGCAGTTTCCATTCTAGTTTATTTACAGCATATATTTCCATCAGGAATTTGGGACATCTTTGGAAAAAAAAAAAACAACCACCTTATTGTGATACGCATTTATTGTCTGTTCTACAGAAATGTATTCTTTCAACAATAAAATAATTTTTATAGACTTTATTTATTTTTTGTTCTGCTTGCTTAGATCATTTTGGTATCTTTTTCTATGATCTTTGTATAATAAAGCAAAGAACATTCTGCTTTTATGCTTAGGAAAAAAATAACGTATTCTTATAAGCGATCAAACATTTTCACTTAAGTACGCATCAGAAAATAAAAACTACTACATTAGTATATTTCTATCAACTAAAAGGGGCAAAACTGGGATTAAAATGGTTTTTTTTTAACCCTTGTGCTATCCTAGGCACTTTACCATTGGGAGTTGAGTCATCTAGATTCACTAGACCAGTGGTTCCCAAACTTTTTCTGCAGGGCCCCCCTTTCTGAAAATTACAATGTTTTCGAGCCCCCCCACACTGACACAAACATACAATCCTTTGTTTCTAAACTCCACCGCGCCTTATAACATGTGGTTAATGAGAAATCTTTCTCTGAACGGTAGAATTCTGTTATCTAAAGCTGAAGGAATCTCTAGATCTGTCTATGTGTCTCTGTCTTTAGAAATTCCAAAACACATCTGTAACCTATTAAACAAAACATTATATGATTTTATTTGGAGGAAAAAATGTCATTACTTAAGGAAAATTTGTTTTGTGTAACACCAGAAAACATGGGGGCATGGATGTATTAACCTTTAAAACTTTAAACAACTCTTTTAAAATAAAGTGGTTAAGTAATTTATTGAAAGGGGAAGACAATATTTGGAATGCATTTCCCAAATATATATTTGACACAATGGGAGGCATTAAATTCTTGCTAAAATGTAATTGTAAAATTGAAAAATTACCCACAAAACTTTCAAACTTTTACAAACAAGCCCTGCTGGCCTGGAAACTCGTTTATAAACATAATTTTTCTCCAACAACTTGTTTTATTTGGAATAACAGTAATGTACAATACAAAAATAAATCACTTTTTTTCCTAGGATGTATGATAATGATATTGTTTTAATCAGACAACTTTTCAATTCTCATGGACATCTTCTGACGTATGAAGAATTTCTTTTAAAATTCGGTATTCCTGCTCCACCCAGAGAATATGCAATAGTGTTAGATGTCATTCCAACCAGTCTACTACAACTGTTTAAAGGGATTTCTAACACAAGTCAATTAAGAACCCAGACAATTTTTTGGGACAATGTGGATATTTGTGTTCCTTCAGTTTCCAATAAACAAATAAGAAATCTTTTACAGACCACAACCTTACCTGCTGGGAGGTTTTACTGGGAATCCAAATTTGTGGACATTAAATGGACTTATGCTTGGACTATTAGTAATAAATACTGTCTAAATAACAAAATAAAAGAGGTGTCCTTCAAAATATTGCATTGTATATATCCTACCAAAATTTGAGTAGATTTGTTGGACATGGACCTGTTTTGTTCATTCTGTGGAACTCAGGAGGAAACTATTTATCATCTGTTTGTGGACTGCAGACATACAAATAAGGTTTGGATTGAAGTGGGAAACTATATTGGAAATATAACTAAACAAACTGTTACATTTTTAGAAAAATACATTATTCTGGGTTACCTTAATGTCAAAGTAGACAAAGATTGTATCTTCATTACACAATTGTTTTTATTATTGGCAAAATTCCATATTCATAAAGCCAAATGGCCAAACTCCAAAACTAAATTCCAGCAGTTTTTGAGTGAAATCAATCAGTAATGTACCATTATCAAACATCTGCAACACCAAAAAGCTATTCGGACTAATTTAATTTTTGAAAGTTTTAAAATTTATTAAACCCCAAAGATTTTTGAAGTAAAAATTCTTTTTCTCTTATGTTGTATATGTATGTGTATATATTTATATACTTTTTCTTTTATTTCTTATATTTTTCTGCAATATGTACACATTTCAATTCCCCCTGAGACATTCACATTGTTGTTGTATTATGTTGTTTGTCAATAAAGTATGAAAAAAAAACTCCACCGCGCCCCCCTGCAATACCTTCGCGCCCCCCCTAGGGGGCGCGCCCCCCCAGTTTGGGAACCACTGCACTAGACAGTGCTCTGAACCTTTTTTTTTTTTTTCAATTTTTTGTGATCTTCACTTGTTCAATGGATTACATGAAGTTTTTCCACCTTTATCCACCTTTGTCATGGTAGGGAGAACACGTCAAAATAAGGGTGGGGTCAGCTATAGCACAAGGGTTAAAGCACAGACTAAATTAAACTACTGTTCATTATTTAGGTTAAATCTTGCTTTTGAGCAAAATTCATTTTGTGGAAACAAAGGTGGAGAGGTATAGTGGTCAGCCTGTGATTGGAAGGTCGCTGGTTCAGTTCCCGCTCAGCTTGCCGATGTGTTGAAGTGTCCTTGTCACCACATTGGTCCCGGAGGTTATATGTTGCTGCCAGAGATCAGCAGCAGAGCTGCTATCAGTTTGTGAATGGGTCTCTGACTGTAAAGCGCTCAGCCTTTTTAGAAAGTAGCAAACCACTATTTAAATATACCTCATGTGCTATTTACGTCACTTGTTCCCAGCATGCTCTTCAAAAATCCATGAAAGCGAAAAACTGTTTTAACCCTTGTGCTATCCTAGGCACTTTAACATTGGGAGTTGGGTCATCTAGACCCCACCAGACAGTGCGCTAAACCTTTTTTCTTCAATGATTTGTGATCTTCACTTCCCATAGGATAGCACAAGGGTTAATCTTCAAACCTAACTTTTACTAATGAAATAAAATGTTTCTATTGCAACATTTACTGTAGAGTCTATAACAGCTGTTTATTCTGCTGTGGAGGCCATCACAGGCTGTTCTTTAGCTGCTAAGGTTTATGGAGTCATTATGCAATTGCACCTTTAATAAGACTAGCATTTATTGTTTACATGTTTGTTTGTGCACATATTTAATGTACACTTGATTATCTTGCAAGAAATACAAGGAATTTGTAGAACTTCACCTGCACTGTTCAGTACCCAGGTATTTATCTCTGAGTCATGTTGGTTGATTCTGGGTCAGGGAATCAGATTATTCAAAATGAACAAATATTGACCATGAATTGTATTGTCAACTAGAAATTATGAAAGGAACTGAATCATTGTTAAAACAAATCATAACGCCCCTATCACTAACTGATGTTCCTTTAAAGTGTCAAATGAGGGCAGTGTTTCCCTTTCTGACCAAATATGGAGTAAGAAGATCCAACTCAGGCTGCACTGTGGGACAGTGGTTAGCCCAACAGTAGCTGGGTTAGCACCAGCAGCCTTATGATTATTTCTGGCCAAACCAAAAGAGGCACTCCCACTTCCTGAAGTTGAGCTGTGACAATTCTGGGACCATGTGACAGAGCATTATCATCCATTGTGAATGTGCTGGTGGAATTGAGTTGTAGGATGTTTCTAAGGTAAAAACGTGCAGTGACTGGACCACCTACAATAACCAAATTGATTTAGCACTGACTGATGACGCCTGCTTAGACAGTTGCCCCTCCGCTACCAAAACCAACCCTGGAGACACTGTTTACCATGGTTTATCACTCACCCCCCTTTCTCCAAACGACCATCATTTCTGTGCAAGCTGACCCGACACTCATCAATGAGCAGGACGGTAGACCAACACTGCATTGTCCAGGTCACATGGTCTTGTGCCCACTGCAAAGGTTCATGGTGGTGTCTTGGTGTTGAGTCAAAGTCGTGGAGTTGGTTGCAAATGGTTTGTCTAGAAATCCTAGTACCCCTCACATACGTTAACCCTTCCATTGACGTGTTCTCCCTACCATGACATAGGTGGGTAAAGGTGGAGAGGATTTCATGTAATCCATGGACACCAGTTAAGATCACAATTCATTAAAGAAAAAAGGTTCAGCGCTCTGTCTAGTGGGGTCTAGATGACCCAACTCCCAATGTTAAAGAGCCTAGGATAGCGTAAGGGTTAATGATGCGGAACATTCTTCTTTCGTACTTCTTCCTTTAATTGAACTCACCTGGCAAACTAATTATCACAGGTGTCTGAGATTGATTTCAGTGATCCAAAGATGGGTTTAGATGAAAAGCAAAGAATTTGATCTTTTTGACACTTCAAACACTTTTTGCATAATAATTTGGAACACACTGTACATCTGAATAGCTGACACAAGAGACTCTTGATCATGGTGACTTTATTTAATCAAACATGGAAAGCAGTTTGTTTATGGAAGAAAACTTGGGCTGAAAATCCAAAAGTAGCAGAACCATTCATTTTAGCAGCGTCATGTGACACATTATATCGCTTAGGATGCAGAGTGTGAGTGAAACTGAAATAAAGTCTTCTTGGGAGTCAGCATGCGCTCTCTTTTGTGTGAACTCTAACGTGGCGCAGCAAACTGCTTCTGAAGCCGAAACACTTTCCACAGGTTTTGCACGAAAATGGCTTCTCCCGCGTGTGAGTGGTCATGTGACAGGCTAGGTCATTGCTGCGACTGAAGCCTTTTCCACACGTCTGGCACGCGTGTGGCTTTTCACCCGTGTGGGTCCTCCTGTGAATGATCAGGCTGCCCCTTTGGTTGAAACTTTTGCCGCAGGTTTCACAGGAATACGGGTTGTCGCCGGTGTGAATCCGTATATGGCGCAGGAGGCTGTTGCTGAGACTGAAACACTTTCCACAAATGTTGCAGAAATGAGGCTTCTCGCCTGTGTGCGTCCTTGTGTGATACAGCAGGTCGCTGCTGCGTGTGAAGCGCTTTCCACAGGTTCTGCAGGAAAACGGCTTCTCCCCGGTGTGAGTCCTCATGTGACACACTAGGTCGTTGCTGCGGCTAAAACCTTTTTTGCAAGTTGGGCAGGAAAAGGGTTTCTGGTCGGTGTGGGTCTTCATGTGATTCATCAGACTGCCGCTTTGATTAAAGCTCTTCCCGCACGTGTCGCACGAATATGGATTTTCCCCCGTGTGGATCCTTATGTGGCGCAGCAGCGTACTGTGAAAGCTAAAGCGTTTGCCGCAGATGAGGCACGGAAACTTCAGCAGGGAACCCTGAGCGGCCAAAAAGCTGCTGGTGGCACTCTGACTATCAGAGAGAGCAGAGCCTCCATATTGTCTGTTAAAGGCTTTTTCTTGCTCCTCTTTGACCTGTGAAGGTTCAGACCCTTCAGGAGTCTGTTGGACACACCTCTCATCACAGTCTTCATCAGTGAGAGCCTCATCCTCCGCTGCAGAGATACAGAAAACAGGAAACAGGCTTAATGTGGCAGAGAAGTAAGTCTTTGAGAAGATTCTGCTCTGAAAACTCACAAATTACAGTTCACTTAAATGTAACAGAAGTAAGAAAGCTTTGAACCATTTCTCTGTGAATTGATAGTAGTGAAGGAACTTGGTGCCAGACTTCTTTCTATGATGATGGAATACATATAAAGTATAGATAAAAAATTAAGCACAACATTGCATTTCTGAGTATTTCTTTATTCAACTTATTGTGAATTAGGAGCAGACGAAAAACATGTACGGAAATGTATGTCTTTCTTTTTCCTCATCCAAGCTGGCATCTGGCTCAAAACTGTATGGCTGGATAGCTCCAGTATTGCTGGGTATCTTTGTTGCATTGGTATTGTTATGTGGGCAGGTTTGAGGGACTTTGAGCTAGTGGGAGAGTGCGTAAACAGATGTGCGATGGGGAGTGGAGGCCCACAACTCAAAGGCAAATTCTTATTGAACAATTTTAATTTTGCCCAAAAACAAAGACCACTGGGAATGCTTTTACAACAGATCAAAAAGATGATTGGAGTGGGATTCCAAAAGAAATTCCCAAAATTCTAACTTAAAATTTAAGAATAAAATTCAGCTTTTGGTAACCATTCAATCATCAACATTGAGAGCATTTGGGGAAGCTCTTACTCAAAATGGTCAACACTCCAGAAGATAAAAACAATATTAAAGACAAGCTGTTACCAAAACAATTTTCTTTCCGCAGTGACTCATCTACTCATTTATTTGTGGTTTCCAGTTGACCTTTAGCATAAGGTACAGACCATCAATCTGCTTGGCATACTGACCCTCAAGCTACGTACACATCAGGCATTTGATTAAACTATTGAAGATGACCAAACATTGCTTAACATGCAGAGAATTAACTAAATCATTTAGTAACTGCAGCCAAAAGGAAAACATAATACAGAAAAAAACATTTTATAAAACTGTTAACTAGAGCAGTGTTTTTCAACCACTGTGCCGCGGCACACTAGTGTGCCGTGGGAGATGGTCAAGTGTGCCGTGGGAAATTGCCCTCATTCACTGATCTAAAAACATTTCCCATCTCCAGGAAATCAGCTCTTTGTTCATCCAAACAAACCCTGATAAAACACTGAGTAGTTAGGAATATAAAAGATCATAAAATTATTTTTTCTTTGTGTTTATTTGATTCTATTAAATACATTTTGATAAGAATGAAGATACAGCGATTTAGCTGCAGCTATTCCTGTTAGCTATACCAGTGCTGCCCCTTTAACTGTCTCCACCAATCATTCTTGAAGGCTGAATCACATGTCATCAGTCTGACCAACCAGAAGTGGTTAAAGTCTTCACTTCCTTGTTTAGATTTAACTCAAAAAGTCTCTCAGTTCCAACAGAAATACCAGCTAAAGCTCGTCTTTAGCGGTGTAGCTTTCCACAGAATCCGGTGTCAGACCGTGGAACAAGAGAACAAAACAATGAAGCTCAGAGAAGCTGGTCTTTCTGCGGTCGGCGTATTTACGGCACTACATCTCCCATGATGCATTGGGTTAGAACGACTGTCTTAGCGCACAATGAGCCTCTCCTCTTAACGTCTTTAAACAAGGAACACACATCAAACAGTTTTTGAATCTTTTAACTTAACTTTTAATACAACTTTTAGAAAAAACAGCTACAACTTCCAGCTTTTTCTGCCACAATTATCATGAAAATGCCCGTGAGATTCCGGAAGGCGGGGGGGGGGGGGGGGGCTGTCGATCAAAACAGACTGATTTTTTTTTTTTTTTTTTTTTTGGATGCTGGTGTGCCGCGGAATTTTTGTCAAGGCTAAAGTGTGCCGTGGCTCAAAAAAGGTTGAAAAACACTGAACTAGAGCATGTCTGCTCCCCACAGTTTGTAAAGGTTGCAGCAGTGCAAATCTCGTGAATTGGGTGCAAAACAGAAATGGTTCGGCTCATTTGCTAGCATTCTTGCAATGGTGTATATGGATTACCATCATGTCAGGAGTGTGGCTTTGGTGTATCTTTATTAGAAAAACAAACACAAACGTTGTCATGGTTATCGCTGTGCCTGTGTTCACCAGCTAAACCAGCTACACTCTGAGTTTGGTGAGTTTCACCACCTGCATCGGGGCTGTGACTGGTGGTCCCAGTCGTACCTCTGTCTCTCCCGGGCCCAGTTTGACAACTTGCTGTCGTATTACTCACTGAGGGAGACCTTCACGGCCCACTTCACTGTGTATGGAGCGTGTCCTGGCAGCCTACAGAGTAGTCTGTCCAGTCATGTCCCACTAGGACTTTTGATACGGTAGATCCCCAGATATTATTAGACAGACTTAAGAGTCTTGTTGGCCTCTCGCGAACTGTTTTTAATTGGTTTTATTAAATATGGATACGTGCTCTTTGAGAATCCATTCAATGAGCTGCTGGGTTTTTCCAGGGGTCAATTTTGATCCCTTACTTTTTAAATTATTTATGTTGTCTCTTGGGGATGTCATAAGGAGACATGGCATTGACTTTCACAGCTACGCTGACGATACACAGCTTTATATCGCTGTGCCTCCTGATGACCTTAAACCTGTTAACACTCTTTTAAATTGTATTTTAGACTTAAAGTTGTGGATGGAAGAAAACTTTTACAGCTCAGCCAGGACAACACAAAAGTTCTAATTGTCAGCCCTGAAGACAAGAGAGAGATGATCTTACCAAAACTCAATCATTTTAAACCTTCTCACTGAGTGAGAAACTTGTGGAATTTTATCCCACACATTACAAATGTCATCAAGATTTTATCATCTTAAAAATATTGCCAGAGTCCGTCCATTCCTCTCTCTTGCCAGAACAGAGGTGCTAATCCATGATTTTATTCTCAGTGGGTTAGATTATGTAATGCGCTGCTCTCTGGCTTATTACAAATATAATTTGCTATCTTACAATTATTACAGAACTTAGTGGCATGAGAACCAGAGGGCGGGAACAGATGACATCCATTTTTAAATCGCTGCATTGGCTCCCTGTGCGTTTCAGGTTTGATTTTCAGATTTTTTTTGGTGTGTTTTTTAAATGTTTTAATGGTCTTGGGCCTTCTTATCAATAATCTTCTTTTAAATTAAGAGCCTTCGTAGACCCTCATGGTCCTCTGGCACCAGCCTTTTAGTTGTCCTTAAGGTGAGGACCAAAACTTACGGTAAGCTTCATTCTACCATTATGGTCCTCGCTTGTGGAACAGTGGGTCTTGAGCTTCAGGACCACAGAAGCTCAAGATCCCACCCTTTTAACATGGCTTTTATGTAATCGTATCTGATTTTGTTTTGTCTTTTATTTAAAAAAAAACACATTTTTAAAATGTTTTAATGTCATTTTCTTTATCTAATTTTAACTTTCTCCTTACTATGATTTTAGCCTCAGTTTTTCCATATGTGGATTTTCTGTAACAGGGCTTGCTGGCTTGGTCAGTGATTGTTGCCCCAGTGCTTGCCCTTGCTGTGGCAGCTGGGGTCTAACATTGCAGCCTCACGACTGTGGGGTGGACCCTGTTGCTGTCTGGTGTGGATGGGCACTGAGGCGATGTTCTGTAGCTAAGCTATTCCTGGTATAAGAGATTCCTGATACATTGTTTTCTCACAGCACAGTCAAGCCATGCATCTCTTTTTTTATAGTCATTTATTCGTGGCTGTATGCATTATGTGGGGGGTCACAGGGTGTATGTGTGGATGGAGGCGAGGACAAAGGGATGTTCTTTTTTTTTGCCACTTTGTTGTTATTAATTGTAATTAAGTGCCACTAAGACAACACTAAGAGCTTGTTTTTCTTTCCTCTTACTGACACTGTAATTCAATTTTATATGGGTTTTTAATCGACCTGATTGAAAGTAAAATGAAGTGTCATGTAAAAAACTTCAAAAATGTGATCATTTGGACAAAGTCAACACCACAATCTACATGAAAAAGAAACATTTATTTTATAAGAAGTCAGATACAGCCTCAAAGACCAGACTGTGTATTTTTAACTTTAAAGCCCCCCTCCTCAGAGGAGGGAGGCTGTCAATCATTGGGATTAAACTTTTCATAAAAAGCTCAGTTTCTGACAGAGGAGGTGGTGGGGGGTGAACATGTGGTCTAGCCTGCAGAGCTCGAAGGATCTCTCTGTCAAGGTCCACAGACTCCTCCAGGGGCCTTTTCCTCTTCTTTCTTGATCCTATATAAAAAAAATATAAATATATTATTAACTGAGATGATGGAATGCTAAAACATGACAAGACTGTTACAGTTGTGGTGCTAAAAATCAGGTCTTTAGAAGGCATGAACCGGGGTTCCTGCGAATTTCTTCAAGTTAAATTCAAGACTTTTTAAGACCATGCGTATCAAAATTTAAGACCAATTTCTCAGCTTATTTCCCAACATCACCAACAAAGAAAAATGAAATCCTTGAATTTCAGAACAGTGATTATTAAACAAAACTACAATACCTCTGAATGTTAAATAAAAATAAATAATAAAAGTAAAAAATGAACACAAGTCAGCTTCTTAGCTCCACACTTTTGGGAGCAATCTCTTCATCAAGTAGAGCTCCTTCTTCCAACTTTTCCTTATGACCTCTCTTTGAAGTTGAGTCATCCTAACTAGACTTCAAGTCTTCTTTCTTGAAATATTTTGCCACTCATCCAAGTGGCTTACTCAGAGGTTGAACCATGACCTTTGATCAGCCATCTTCCTCCGTGCCTCCCCCTCAGCCACCCCTGGCAGCCTGTATGCATCCCTGACCAGACCCTCAGATACCTCTTGCAGGGATCTTCTTTTCAGCTTGAGCTCCTAAAGCCTAGTGTTAAAAAGAAAATCTCTTTTTTCAATTTCTAGGAATTTAATGAATGTAGATGTGATCATCTTTTTTTCATTTATTTTCCCCTCAAAATCTTTGCTGTATTAGGACATTAAGGTGATAATTAGTAATGACTGAAAGCTTTGTGACTGTCCTCTCCTCTATTCTTATCATTTATTCATCATTTTGTTCTCCATGCCTCTATTTGGTGCAGTGCAATTCATGTGTTGTCTCCCTTTCCCACTCCCCTCTGGGGGAGCAGGAGTGATTTTAAATTCCAATTGGCTCATCTGTGGTCCTGTATATCTTTTTTTTTACTGGAATCTTTTAATTTTTTTTAGTTTTCCCTTACCAGGAAGGAGGGTTTAAGGGCAGGGATCGCCAGTTTAGCTCAGTCTGTTAAATTTAGTTTAGCAATAATCTACTATTTTTTGTGACTGATTTCATGCTCTTATACAATTACCGGTCTTTTCTTGCGCAGCATTTAGGTCACTGAATTCAGTCAAATTGATAGAGGGACTTGCTGTCAGCTTTAAACATTTATAAAGACTTGGACTGCGGTTGCATATCCCAAAATGCCACAGCATGCCGACCTAAATGCAAATTTTTTAGCAAATTCAGCAGGTGGCCGCACAGCAGCATTTGTAATCGGGAGGTGGCAGTCGCATTTTTACACACCGACAGACATTGGTCTTTGGCTGACCAAGCACATTTCGAGGTCATGCGGTGGCAGTTCAGTGACAGGCAGGTGGCATCAGGGCAGCAGTGCAATAATTGACTGATCGGAGGGGCTCCACGGTCCCCAAAGTCATCTGATGATTGGCCGTTTTCAGACCGGCAACCCCTTGCCCTTGTGCTGTTTTCCCACTGCACAATCTGATTGTTAGAAATCCTATGGTAGCAGTCCAGGCACTCAACGAGTGCTGTTGACATGGGCTGGAAGCCTGGATATGACCTGGCAATCCTGGCCACTGTGGGTCCAAATGGGGAGATGGCATTGATGCTGAACAAAATTCATCATGGCGTTGATAGCACCATAGCAACTCCCAGACCTCTGTCTTTATGAACTGTGGTTGATGCTGAGAAGAATAAGAAGAAAACAGAACATTGTGCTTGCTGCACTACTCATAGCACAAGAGGAACGCCCACAAGAAGGGCAAAGAAGAATAAGCTGTTGGGTAAATCAGTATTTGGAGCACAGAGCGTGTACGACACAATTATTAACGAGCTGAGGATTGAGGACTGTGGGGGCTTTGAAGATTTCTTGAGGATGGAGTCAGATGTCTACACACAGATACAGGAGACACTTTGTCCGGGCCTGAAGCTGTCCATCACTCTCCTACTGGGCTCTGAAGTTCGACTTTGTGTTGCACACAACACCATTTCACTCTTTATGCCTGAGGTGTGCGCAGCCATCATAGAAGAGTACCGCCATGAGCAGCCTGCCACCCCCAGTACAACAGACGAATGGCAAGAAGTTGCAGACAAGTTTGGCCCCCGATGGAACTTCCATCTTAACTGTGGAGCATAGGACAGGAAGTATATCCGTATTACTAAGCTAAGAAAGTCCATCAGCCTCTACAACAGGGGTCAGGAACCCATGGCTCGCGAGCCATATCTGGCTCTTTTGAGGCCACATCTCGCTCGCAGACAAATCTTTAATTATATATATTTTTTTCATTAGAGCAGTCCAACTAAGGCGCGATGCGATGCCAAAGGGGTGCGCAGTAGTACCGGTGCCTGAAGAAAAAAAATCTGTGCCACTATCGGTTTACTATTATCTGTTATACCACAGAATTGCGTGCTACTTCTCAGAGATGGGAGCGCGCAGCTGCAGGGACGGGATTTGTGAGCAGGAAAGGGTGATGGGTGGTGGGCTCAGGCAGCGAGGTGAAACGGCGCACTGATTGTCAAAACTTAGAACACGCTGCCCGTCACATACCACAGACTGCAGCGTGTGAGTCTTGCTGTACTGACAATGTTTGGCTGCACGTACAGTAAAGACCAAAAGTTTGGACACACCTTCTCATTCAAATGAATGAGAAGGTGTGTCCAAACTTTTGGTCTGCACTGTATGCATCTGAGCAGTCTTTCTCACATCTAAAGAACATTAAGACCAACCTCTGATCACATTTAACGGATGAAAGTCTCAAAACCTGCATGAAGCTGAAACTCACCATGTATCAACCAGACAAGAGGATCAGCAAAACCACCATGCAGCACCAGAAGTCGCATTAATACTAATATTAATAAACACTCATCATTTATTAGCAACAGCAAAACAATGTTATTAAAAATAATCCACATATTTATTGTACTTTAAAAGTGCTGAAATTGCCTAAAATGCACACATTTTTATGTATTTTTAGTTTTAAACATATTGTAGCGCAGCTGTCCCCAACCCCCTGGCCGCGGACCGGTTCCGGTCCGTGAGTAATTTGGTACCGGGCTGCAGCCAGGGGACGCTACAATAATGTACGTCTCTCACGAAATTGCATTTAAAAATATGTGGTGTTTATGGCTCTCTCGGCCAAAAAGGTTCCCGACCCCTGCTCTACAACAACTACAAAGGTTTCTTTTCCATTGTGCTATTTGGACTGGTGGATGCAGGCTACAAGTTCCTGTGGGTGAATGTGGGGGCCCTGGGATTACACTCTGACTGTGGTGTCTATAGCAGGTCGTCCTTAAAGCCTGTGCTTGTCAGGAGCAGAATAAGTTTACCAGAGGCAAGCAACCTGCCCCGCGATGACAGAGACATCCCCTACTTCATCATTGGGGACAACGCCTTTCCCCTTCGCACTTACATAATGAAGTTATACTCAGACAAGTATCTGGAGCATGACCATAGGATATTCAATTACTAGGTGCTTAAGGGCCAGACATGTGGTGGAAAATGCCTTTGGCATTTAGGCAGCCCGCTTCCAGTGCCTACACACCTGTTTGCTCCAAGTTTTGCCAAGAATATCACCAAGGCCTGCCTGACTGTGCACAACTTGCTGCGACACCTGCAAGGTTGGAAATGAGTGCAAATACGATCAATGTGGAGAGTGACAATGGCCAGATCAAACAAGGAGGGAGTGCTGGAAGAGGCCACCTTGGAGGGGTGTGGGCCACAGCAGACAGCAGAGGACAGAGATTTGTGTGCTTATTTGAAGGGAGACTACTAACAGCCCAGTAAGAATTGTGCCTTGGCAGGAGGTTGCCATTAAAATTAAGACATTATTTCTGTGGTGAGACCTTTCATGCTCATTATGTTGCAAACATATATTTATTATGAAAATATAAAATATTTAAATATGTATTTATCTAATTGACTGTGTAACATTATCCATAGAAAATGACTTACTTCCTGTTCCAAGTCAATTCAGCCATCATTTTTCTGCGATGCGGACTATGCCAGACGTTGTTAGTAAGCAGTGATTGGTCTGAGTTAACATTTCTAAGGCAACCACTGCCGCAAATCAAGAGTGAGCTCATTGGAAAGCCACACCCCTTCTACTGAAAGCTGCCGCAGGAGAGTCCGCCAATGAAATGTTTCGAACGTTAGAGGTTGGGGACAGCTTGCACCACATGCTTTTATCGAGACATTTGATTGGCCAGCTTTTAACTTGAATAACTTTGTACGTTTCTGGTTCGAGCAGGTGTTTACCATTTGGAACGCGGGGGTGGGGACACTCAGTCCAGTTACCATATACAGTCTATGGGTACATTCACACTGCAGGGCTCAATGCTCAATTCAGATTTTTTATCTTTTAAATTTGATTTTTTTTGCAAGGCAGTTCACATTTCCAATTAAATGCGAACTTATGTGATCTGTGGGAATGTGAAATCACCCAGAAGTGACCCGCATGCGCAGAAGAGTACTCAACGGTGAATGACGTCACTCGTTGTTTGCGGAAGTAGCTAACGTTAGCAATGGATAAACAAATTGAAATGTATCTCAGTAACATCTCTAAAAGCCTTAATCAGAAAGCTGTATGTTTGTACAAAAGTTGTAGAAACCTGAATGTTTATATGTAAATTCCATGTAAAATGTTTGCTCCCTGGCATATTTGAAGCTTACTTGGAAAATTTGTGTTTTGTATTGTTCTTACGTTTTGTACAATAAAGTTTAGAAAGTATACGTTAACAATGGATTCAACAACAGTGTTGTCAACAGCGGAGCTCTTTTTGCATTATTAAATTTATTTTTTTTTACAAAGGAGCCAGCACAATTACAATCTTCTCATTTTAAGAACATTAAAAAGGAAGATAGCAAGGTTTTTGGCCATGGCGTTTTGTGGAGCAGTGCTAGCAACGTCGGTACAGACACGTGTGGGTGCGGGGTCGCAGCCAGGACCGAGTGGTGGGATACTGATCCCATCACCTGTGTATGCATCGTATTTCTATGTTATAAAGTTAAGTCACAGTAGCTATAGGCCATGTGCAAATAACCCACCTGTATCACCGCAAGAGCAACTAGCCAGGCTGGCCGCGACAGCTGCGGGACCTGGGCTCTCCTTCTTGGGCTCCTCGTGGCCAAAGCTGCTGTCCAACTGTTCTAGTGGCTGAACGCTGGGCTTATTCCCAAAAACGCGGTCCATCTCTTCATAAAATGGACAGGTGATACCTTGACGGCCACTTTGTTGGTTCCAGGCTTTAATCTCCTTGTATTTGGCTCGGAGGCTTTTTATTTTTCGCTGGCATTGGAGCCAGGATCGTCTGTACCCATGCTCGGCCATTTGGCTGGAAATTGTTTCGAAAACCGCCCGGTTGCGATAGCAGCCCTGGAGTTTGGCCTGAATAGAGCTGTCGCCCCAAATATTAATCAAATCAGTGACCTCGCTTCCCTTCCACTGACTGGTCTCAGCAGCATCGTTCGCCATGGTTGATGTCTATGTTCTTGTTCCCGCCTACTTCAACGCAGAATGATGACGTTTGTAGCGTATCAATGACGTATGGGACGGATACATGTGGCCTGGCCGTTCAGACGGAGGTCCCATTTCAAAAGATCGGATACGTATCAGATCCAGGACCACATATCCAAGTGGCCTGGGTCACATTTGAAAAGATCGGATCTGTGTCGTCCAGACTGTCATGAAAAGACCAGATACGGGCCACATGAGGCAAAAAAAATCGGAATTGAGTCGTTTCAGCCTGCAGTGTGAACGTGATTTTGGTAGGTTTTATTAATTCACATCACTATTTTTAACAATAATACTCAAAAATAAACATAGGAAAACAACATTTTATTTTTACCATAACAAAGCACCACACAAACCTGACCGTCACAATTTACACACAAGTCAAGTGCCTTTCTGTCACAAAATATATAACAAATACAGAATATGTCAGCAAAGATACCAGCTCTCCAAACTTTATCCATAGGCACAAATAGCCACACAGGTACACTAATTATCCAGGCCCTGACTTGCTAAAGCCACTTTTGTTGAAAGATGATCTGGGACCCTCATCCAGATGCTGTAACTGGGGGTCAGATGAGGACGGCTGCTGCTGTTGGCTGCCTGAAGGCTGACTAGAATAATGCAAAATTGGAGTGCTTGAAAGCGGAGTGGCAGAAGTGGGCCTGGTATGGGTAGGCTCACCCAACACAGTAGTCTGGAAACATAAGAAGGTGATGTTGTTCATGTGTATTTTTACAAAAACACCAAGTAAAAGTAGTATTTTATGCTTAGAATTCATTTGTGTAAATAATATGACATTGTACTATTTCATGCTTACATTGTAAGAGGAGTCTGGCTGAGCGTATGCTCTCTGGTACTGCTGCGGGGGCTGCTGCCAAGCGTGCTGGAGCGGCTGATGCGGGGGTTGCTGCCAAGTGTGCTGCAGCGGCTGATGCGGGGGCTGCTGCCAAGTTTGCTGCTGGGGCTGGTACTGCTGTGGGGGAGGTTGTGTTGCAACAGGCACGGTGGGGGGGTTCAGGTAACGCATCAAGAGGGAGAACGTCTCCCCTTGGAACTCTCTAAACCGTTTGGCGGGCACATCAGCACAGGCTGAGGCAAACCACGATGACCAGGCCGTTCGCTCGTCCACCAATCTGTCTCTTTCCCGAATCTGTAGAAAACACAATTACAGTTTTTTTATGTCATTGGGGTCATTTATAAAAATTCAGTAAATCTGAGAACTGAATAACATTTCCAATTATTTCATAAATATACCAAACTTACCCCTTTGTTAACCTCCTCCTCACGCCCCCTCTCGGCCTGCAAGAATTCCCTCAGGACTGTGGCAATGCCGCTGCTGTCTTTCTTCTGGGGCAGGGGCTTCCTGCCTCGGACGCCCTCGGACGGAGTGAAAGTGGAGGGCTTTGGGGATGCAGCCAGGGTGTCGTCCGCGTCAGATACCTCCTCCGCGTCACTGGCCTCTCCAGCAGGAACAGTGGGCACCTGGAAACAGAACCACGTGATATAAAGTAGAAGTGAAAATGAGAATCCATAATTTATTGATAAGATATTACACACAGGTTCAAAATGTAGAAAATACAATCTTTATTATTTTCCTGGCTAGTACTTACATTTCCTAGTTCTTCCTCCTCATCAACACCAGCTTTCTTTCGGTGAGGATCGAGGAACTGCATGCGGCGTAACTTCCATTGCTGCTTCGGTGTCAGCTTCTTTGCTCCAGAGTTAGACTTGTCCTTACGGATGACTTTGAGGAGCTTGCCGTAGTCTGTCCTCAAACTGACGAACCTCTTCCACAACTTCTCTGCAGTCCAGCCATGGCCCAGGGCGCTTGCGAACTCTGTCAGCTCAAAATTCCTCCGCTGCTTGTTCTTGTACGATGCATGCGTAAGGTCGTAGAAATGGGGCCTCTCTTTAAAAAAGGACACTATCTTCTCTTCGACATCAGGGCTCCTCTTCACCATGGGAAGAACGCTCATCCCCTGTGTCCGCCACCGAGGCCTGCTCAGACTCTTCATCCGATGAAGACTCCTGCTGTGGTTGGACCGCTTGGACCTTCGTTTTTTTAGGCGCTGGGGCTTTGCCTTTGCTGGGTTTCTTGGGTGACATGTAGTCTGGAAATTAAAATGTGCGCTTTTTATACTGTATACCCCTGGACTACTGGCGGCCAGTGGCACTTAATATGAACGGCCACTATCCAGAGACATTTACACATCGTTCAATCAGAGCTGCTACCGGTTGGCAATCTGGCTGCCACCGCCCTGTGGCTGCCCAGCTGTTGCCTGATTTCATAATGGCGTCATCGCATCATCCTCTTCTGACTGACTGATGCCTACTGGATGCCTGACTGCCATCGCCTACATTCATGACCACACAAACTATTTAAAAAAAAAAAAAAAAAAAAAAATCGGGCAGTGGCATGAAATCCTGAAGATTCTGCTGATGCCTCCTCATCGCGCGGCAGCAGTTGTATTTGTGACCGTATGATTAATAAGACGGGAGGACCAAATAAGTGAAAGGATATCACACCAACTTTACCTTTACGTTTTTTGGCAATGTCATAGTCCGGGAACATACACTTAAAAAATTCTGAAATGCCCTTGTTTTTATTAAAGGACTGGTGTTTGTGAACAGCGTAAAGAGTCTACAAGACCTCTGCTTTCAGTGTTGTTGTGAACCCGAAGGACGAGCGCAGATCGACTCTAGCTGCAGTCGCAGCGGGAGGGGCTGCAGACGGTGCGGGGGCTAACATCTGCTGCTGTTTCGGGTGCATTGGCAGCTGGCTAGATAGCTGACGTGAACAAGTTCGCTCTTTTACTCCGACGTATGTCAAGTGCTTTGTAGATTGGACATAGGAGTCTGACGCCTTTGATGTCATTGTTGCAGTTAGCCTCAAAAACTTTATGCTTTATTCATACACACCACGTACATTTTCCCATGATCAAAACTGTAGCTTCTTACCTTGTTGTTTGTGGTCTTTGCCATGATGCTTTAGCGCGCTTCTTTTTCTTCTTCTTTTATTTTTAAACTGGTAGTGGGCATCTAGCGTACGCATGCATAATGACTGGTTCTGCCGCTCTTTATTTACATTATTTGATCAAAATAATCGTAGTTGAAAAAAGAAATGAAATGCAAAACGGAAAAGTTTCAAACAGCACAATTTTTAAGGCTCGGAATTCAAATTCAAGACATTTTTAAGGCTTTTTAAGATCCCTGCGGGTGCCTGCACACACCCAGTGGAAGGGCCAGGAGAAGAGAAAAGGGCAGGAGCAGATGATAGGCTGTAAAAAAGCAGCAGCAGCCGGTTCCAGCAGAGAATCTGGCTTTGAGAAAGAAAAGCCAAGCTCGCTGAAGTCTGCAATAATGACAATACACGATTCCATAAACACTGCATCGATAATATAATCTTCTAAAAATATTATTTTTCCTTTATCAATTGAACTAAATGTTTTCTCTGTGCCGCTGACGAAGCTGTTGTTGCTGCTTCTTACGGGCGGTCGGACTCCAATGTCCTGTCCTGCAAACTTGCGTCCATGTTCCCGTGGGGAGAAGAACGGGTTCAGGAAAAACAGGACGGCAGAGTATTTCCATCTTTTGATTACCCCCTCTGCTAATCCACTTCTTTTTTCCCAACTCCTTTTCTTTTCTCCCTCATGTAGCGGTCCCAGAGGCTCTTACACCTTTTCTGGCCCTTGAAACACCAAAGGTAATTAGCTAATGCTACGCAGTAGGTAAAAAAAAGAAAGAAAAAAAAAAGAATTTATGAACTTACGTGGCAATCCAATCTCCTCCAACACACTGATCCAGAACTTGTCCTTCTCACCTCTATTCCGATATATCAAAGACTTGTCATATATTTCCGGCTGGGCGCAATTATTAATTTCTCCTCCATGATTAGACCATGATCAAATTTGACGGTTGGCAGTGATCCACCCTTCACTGCCAAATCCAAGTCCCTAATTGGTCAAAGTTTGACCTGGTTTAACACCCGTTCAATAGCCACACTTTTTGTACGTTGAACGCAAAAACTGTAAAAAAAAAAAAAAAAAAACGTGAGTAGTTACGCGTGAACGCAAGAGTTTAACGCTGAAGCCCGAAACGCGCGCACTTAAACTTTTTATTGGAAGTTGCCGCTTTTTTGCACGTTCCCGATGGCGGTGTGAACGTAGCTTCACAGTTCACAACAACTAAAATTTATCAGATAAGTGTTTAAGAAAATACGCACCATCTTTTGGCTTGTCTTCAAAACGCTCTTTCTCCTTTTCCTCTTTGAGGTCCACTTCTGGTTCTTCTTTGATCTGCACAGGATCTGGTTCCTCCATTTTGATATGAAGAATTTCCATTTCCTCCTTCATCTGCAAATTTTCTGGTTCCTCTTCTTTGATCTGCAGAGGTTTGTGTTCCTTCTCACAGATTTCTGGAAATTCTGGAGGACAGCAATAAACAAAAAGTGGTAAATGATCAGAAAGGTCCGAGGACATTCACACTGTGAGCATCCACTAATAAAGAATCAGCTGGAACATCGGTTAGCTTATTTCGGTCACCCTACGAGCACTAATAAAGGTGTACGTAAAACCTCACCAAATTATCACAAGAAGTAGATCACTTGTGGTTCCACTCCCAGTGTATACCATACACTCCCAAAAGAACAAGCACCCCCAAACAGCACACAACAGTAGAAGACCAGTCTCATACAGATTTAAAAACAGTCCCAGAATGTCAAATGTATGACAAGGGGAGCAAATGCCCCAATTCAGAGTTAATTCTAACATCAAGATGGACTTGAGCACAAAAACACATCCACATCTGGATTATTCAGACCATACAGTGGGGCAAAAAAGTATTTACACTATTTCCCCCATATTTGCAGGGGTCAGGGGTCAGGGACGCCCGTGAATACGCAAAATCTGCGAATAAGGAGAACCACCCCACCACCACCCACCCCTGCGGCCGAAGAATGTCCATCACAGATCCTTGCTCTTTAAAAACACTTCTGAAACATTTCTGATGCTTTTAAAACATTTATTAAAGAACATTGGAATATTGCTGGACATTGGGCCTGAACAATAAATCTCAAATTTATCCTTATCGCGATTTCAAGCTGTGCAATATCCATATCTCAAAAGTCGTCAAAAATGGCAATAAATTGTAAACCCTAAATGTGCTAAAACAATCATATGGCAGCTTGAAATATTTAACGAATCAAATAAATCCCTGTATGCATTTGACCAATCAGATAGAGGCCTTCACATTGTTGACCCCATTGGACGGAGCTTTCATGTTAGATGTTGGCCTCTTATGAAGATGAGGGTCATTAGGAGAATAATTTAAGGTATTTTGAATCTTATTTGAATTAAACTGTTGCAGTGAAATGGAAATGTTTTTGATTGTTGTACTATTTGTTCATATACCGCAAGTTATATCGTCATCGCAATATTGATCACTATTATCGCGCATCACAAGTTTTCCTCATATCGTTCAGCCCTACTCAACATAAATAGTTCTTTTTATTTTTTATTCAGAGCAATAGACTGTAACGTAGCATACTTTATAACAGTGGTCCCCAACCGCCAGGCCGCGGACCGGTACCGGTCTGTGGGTCATTTGGTACCGGGCCGCACAGAAAGAATAAATAACTTGCATTACTTCTGTTTTATTTATTTTGGAATCTGAAAGATGTTTTATTTTGAAAACTTGCCCAATTCGGTAGATCTTCAAGACATGAGGGTAGATCGCAGGCCAGCAAAGATAAATAAGAAATAAAAATAAAAAATGTACTTCTAAACAATCCACCAGCCAATCAAAATCCTGACCGAGAAGTACGAGACTTGATTGACATGCAGAACGGCCAATCGGACATCTTTTAATACATGCGTCACTGCACATGCGTGTTTAAATACACTGAGGGCAAATTCTGTCTGTCATCAGGAAGTGGCTTTCTGACCGCAGCGCGTCAAGTCCCCGGGAGAAAACCACTTCTGACTACCGGAGTGTTTATTGAAGCCGCCCCGTGTGTCCTTCTGCTACCAGCTTTGCGGTTCTCGCCCGATAAATACGAGCTCATTAAGAAAGCTGTTTTTTCCGTAGCACGAGCTTCGTACGGAGCCAGCAGCGCCTTTGAAATGCCATGCTCCCCCCATTGCACAGTTAACAACGGAGCATGACATATGATAGTCAGTGCTTTCTGTCTTTGTAATAAAACGCCTCATATGTTAATACAAAAGTATCTTTGTGTAATCTTACCGTGTAGTTTTTAATCATCAGTATATAAACAACAATGTCCAAATAAACATGTAACTAATAAACAAACATTTACTAAAGTTTGTGTGACGTCAGACCGGTCCACTGCTCTATAACACACTTTAGGAGTGACTCTGCAGGGCTCGACATAGCCATTTGTCCGCTGGCCCAGTCCTGTTTCTCGAGCAGTACGGGGCGCAAGACTTTATTTTTCACTTGTCCGCTCGGGCCACTAAAATATCTAAGGGTTAATATATTTTTCACCTTTTTCAATAAAGTATATTTTGCGAAAACGTGTAGATTTACCTCGTCTTCATCGCTTTGAAAGTTTGACGCCCGCTATGATTGTTTTGGTCACGTGCCGCGTACGCACCACGGTGGTGCACACGCGGCACGCAGCTCCGCAACAGCGAACAGTGTTCAGAGACTGAAGCATGCCAGAGATGTGGAAGACATGGCAGGAATAGATAGGAATATGTTAGATGGAGTAATGGGTGGAATCAGTAGTATGGACAGCAAGTTATTTAATGAATGCATTGAAGATGAAACTGTATGCACTAAACTTTAAGCTGAATGTCAAAGAATCAAAGGCAACTCCAAATACCTGAATCTCAGACTCTAATGCAGTATAATGTCAAAGTACTTCATTTTGTTTTTCTTTACAACACTTTAAGCAGTAAGTATTTCTAGTCAAAAGCTGAATGATCTCAGTAATTTAATTTTATTTAATTTTTCAATTATTTAATTTAATTAAGTAACTAAAAAGTAAATGTAACTTTGCAACAGTAACAAAAAGCAGAACCTCAAGGCAGTCAGAGCAAAAAAGTAAATAAAACTTCTTAACTCTTGATTACGAACAAATGTACTAGTATGTAGCAGTCGGCAAGGCAGCCAACTGGCTGTGCTCTTCATGTTGACTCCCCTCGTCCCCGCTGCACCTCCTTCAGACGCAAAAGTCTCATACAAGCATCTTAAGCTGAGTTTTTGTGATGAACAGGAGGAGTCACATGACTGAAAAAAAATATCTGTGAATACGTGAAACCGCGAATTACAGTTATAAGATCAATCTCCCTTCTGTGTTCCTCCTTTAGCGTCTTCATCTCTTCCTCTTGTCTCTGTCTTTCATCCTCCTGACAGGTATAACGTAAATAAGCGAGGAAACACTGTGAGCCACCAATTGTGGAAGTTCTCCCACTTAAAAAGATGAGAGACCTTTAATTTTCATTATAGGCATACCTCGATTATGAGATACAAAACGAGGAAAAATATCCAGAATAATCACATTGTCTGACCTTTAAAGAGTTTATTTGTAAATTATGGTGGAAAATACGCATTTAGTCATCTACAAACAAGCAAGATTTCTGTCTCTCACAGACCTGTAACTTCTTCTGTAAGTGGATCTTCTGTCCTCCACTCGTTACCTGTATTAATGGCACCTGTTTGAACTGTTATCTATATTAAAGAAACCTGTCCACAACCTCAAACAGTCACACTCCAAACTCCACTATGTCCAAGACCAAAGAGCTGTCTAAGGACACCAGAACAAAACTGTTGACCTGCACCAGGCTGGGAAAACTGAATCTACAATAGGTAAGCAGCTGGTGTGAAGAAATCAACTGTGGGAGCAATTATTAGGAAATGGAAGACATACAAGACAACTGATAATCTCCCTCCATCTGGGGCTCCCCACAAGATCTCACCCCGTGGGGTCAACATGATCACTCAACTTTTGTTCTAAAGTTCAGCCTTCTCTAAATGAGACAGGTGATGAAAACAAAATCATGCCTGGCCAGCTAGGAAAAAGTAATTGAGGCCTTCCAGAAAACCGTGTTCGGAAAACATTATTTAAGGCTTCTGACTGGTCAGTTTAAAACTAGAAATACCTTAACTATGGCAAAAATATGAATAAAGTTAGGATTAGCAAGAACATGTAAAATAAAGAAAAATGTTAAAAAAAGGGGTAGTAAAGCAAGAATGATAATTCTGACAAATTTAATAACTGAGTAATAGATGTTTATTAATCAATAGAAGTCTACGGGAGTTCAGCTTCTTGGAACCAGCAGGTACTTCCTGTTTGCAACGCGGGGGGGGAGGTGTCACTCAGTCCAGTTCTTTTATACAATCAATGGTTGAAGTCAGACAGAACCCTTCAGTCTGCTGCAGTGGGTCCAAAATGCTGCGGGTTAACTTTTCTTTGTTATTCTGCAGCCTTGCACGTCATTACCCATCTGGAGTACAAAGTGAAACAAAATGGCCTCTATGGCCCTTCATGAAGGACAACTGAACATGGAACAATTCAGGTAAATGCAACAAAATCACGCGCTTTTGTTCTGAGGAAACATCCCATTAAAATGGATTAAAGTGTCTAGGGCTGGCCAACCCTGGTCCTCGAGAGCCTCGATCCTGCCTGTTTTCCAGCTCTTTCTGGACTCCTTGATGCTGACAACCTAAATCAGGTGAATTCAGGAAATCAGGCGTGGAATCACTTGAGTCAGCTAATTAGCCGCAAGGTGGTCAAGGAGGACTGGATAACAGGCAGGGATGCGGTTCTTGAAGACCGGGATTGGCCAGCCCTGTAAGATAATTGTAACATTTTAAGGCGGATTTCTGTGGGATGCAAGCTACATCTATTCTCGTATTATAGAAGTCCCACTTCTAATATTGTTTGATCTATTGTAAAACTGTGTGTTATTGGCTATGCAGTTTTTTTTTTTAGCCAAAATTAAAATAAATAACTAAAACCTGTGTCGTTTTCTAGAAATGAGTTTCTGCAAAACAGCAAGAGTTCCCATGATCCCTTTGTTTACACTCTCTCCTGCTAGCTTACAACCGCTCACAACCTAAGCTAGCATTAGCAGTGCCTCAGAAATGGCCAGCAACAATATCGGAGCTATTTCAGCCGTACAAATCTGAGCCAGATGCCAGCTTCGACGACGACAACCGACACTTACATGGATCTATTTGTCTGCCAGTGAATGCATGACACCGGAGTGGAGAAGGGAGTTTGTGGGTGTAACCGAACCGAAAAAACCCGAAAAATTATTTACACTGTAATAATACAACTGTATGGCTTTTTTTTATTTAGTCTGTTCCGTCTTCCACGACAACAACATGAATGAGCTCGTAGTCGTACCTGTCAGTCCGGCGGGCATGGCGCTTCGGTTCGGTTCTGGTTTCCCCGCGGTTGGGTTTCTAAGGGGAACGCGGCCCACAGAGTCTGTCTCCGTTGTTAAGATGGAGACGATGAATGACGGGAAAAACAATGAGTTATATCACTAGAGGAGACATCACGTGGTTCCTCATGGGAGGAGAGCACCGCCATCTTGGTGAGGTCAAGTTACTGCTGCAGTGAATGCATGTGAACACATTTTTTGCATAATGCCAGTTCATTGTGCGGGTTTCAACAGCCAAAATCAGAAAAATGAGTCCATGATGGAGGAAGGTATATCATTTCACAGGTAAGTATTTTATTTTATTTTCTTTTAAGGCTGCAGGGGCTTCAAATTAATAGAACATATGTTGACATGCATGATGCTGCAGGGCTATTATCAACATGCTGCATGATGTACATTTATTTTGCTGTCAATATAAATGTACATTTTATTTATTTATTTATTTTTATTTTAACTTGTCCTGTCCAACAGCTGGGCAGGCAGGTGAGAGCTGAAGGCCTCTTGTGTTGGACATATTTTACTTTGACAACAGGGGTTATTAATCTTCAGACAAACCAGAGGAATGTCTGAATAAACCCCTTTTGTAGTTGAGGCCAAATTTCAATCATGTTTGAAAATCTTTGGTGTTGGACCGGACGGAAAAGGAAAGGAGGGAAGAAGAGAGAGGGATGTTGGGGGGGGGGGGGGGGGGGTGATAGTGGGAGGGGGGGGGTGATAAGACCATGAAGCAGCATAGAGCAGACAGGTTTACTGGTTGTTTATCATTACGGTAAGGTTCAAATGTAGTACAAAAAGGGCGGGGCCTGTCCACACACACACTCAAATGTTATCAACACACCTGCTAGCTGCAAAAATGTCCACATGTCAACATGTACACAAAACAGATAGTGTTCACACAGGCATACTAGGCTATTTATACAGATTTATACATTTCTGACTCAGTGGCTGAGTCCGAATCAGAAAGCCTTTATTGTCATTGTTACACAAGAAACTTCCTGTGCTCTCCAGCTCTCCAGAGTCAGGTTTCCAATGGACTCAGACTTCAGGAAAAAGGATCTTGGCTATCAAAAGAGTTAACCCAGATGGATCACTGTGGTACCAACTAGTAATACAGTCTGACTGTTCAAAACATTTGTGGAAACAGATTTTGATAAGAGGCCAGATTGTTTTTTTTTAGGGTAAATCTATTGTTCACTTTTGGACTTCTTTTGATTATTATTATTATTATTATTATTATTATTATTATTATTATTATTATTATTATTATTATTAATAATAATAATAATAATATAATTATTTTTATTATTATTTATTGACTTATTATTTATTTATTATTTATTGTTTGTATTGACTTACTATTGATTTATTATTATTATTATTATTATTATTATTATTATTATTATTGACTTATTGTTGGGTTTTTCTAAATAATTTAAATTGCATGTCAAAGAGGTCTAAAACTTCTTAATGTTTAGAACTTAATTTTAAAAAATCTTTCTAATAATTTTTTTTTTATTTGTAAGAAGTCCTGCAACAATGTATTTTCATTCAAGTTTGAGCTTTTAAGGCTGACTGTTTCTCTTCTTTAACAACAACAAATTATGTATCTATATATACATTATATACATAAAATATAATATATTTATGTATATATATAAATATATTTAAATCTAAAAATATATACAGTTTATAAAAGCTACTTAGACACCACTAAAATCAATGGAAATCAATGTCATGTGGGCGTCGTCGACCTCACCAAGATGGCGTCGCGCTCCGCCACCGTCGGCCAGGCTTCTAAAGCGGGCGTGTCTCCTCTAGTGATAAAACTCATTGGGGAAAAACTACGAGCGGCGTCAGAGCGCCGTCGGCTGGTAGAGCTGGCATTTTCTTCAAATGAAGCTTTATTTAAACAAAAAAACCTTTACAAAAATGTAAAAAAAAAAAAACTTTAGTCAAAACATTTACATAACATACAGTATAGCACAACAATAAACTGTACTGTATATCAACTAAAAAAATAAAAACGCCAGGGGGAATTATAACTGTTAACAAAAGATACAAATACAGCATACATAATAAAAAGTAAAAAGATATAAATTAAAAAGAGTATAATTGCTGTATCCAGTGTTTCCTCAGGGCAGAAGTGTATTCTGCAAAGCTGAAACAGATGATGGGTTTTATAACTTCTCATTTCTCTGTGGAGAGAATCAGGTAATCAGTTAAAATGAAAAAAATAAATAAAACATCAAATAAGCTAGATGGTTAGAGGAAAGAAAAACTGTTGCAGAAAGAAAGTTCTCCCAGACTTACTCATACATAATCTTTTGTACCGGTAGAAGGCCAATGCCTTCCACATTTAACACCACATCTTTTAGCTTTTCTGGTAGCGGGTTGATGAATAAAATCTCCACCACCGTCTTCTGTTCCACCACGGGTTTCCCGATTGGCTGTGGCAGCAGAACAGACGGAAGGTCAGGCTTAAAAACAGATCCAAGCACAGTTATGTTGCAGATGTGTGCTGTTTCCTACCTTTATGATTAGGTCTGGGGTTCTGAGGAGGAAACCAAACTGAGTGGCCAACACCTGTTGGGTTTCTTTAACCCTGCCTAACAGTGTCAACATCAGGGCTCCCTGATCAACCAGCAGGTCTTTGTATTTGTCGTAAGTCAAGGCCAACTTTACTTTAGTCTCTGCAGATCACAGCATACGGGAAAAGAAGTGAAGTGGTAGCAAAGGCAAACTCAGCCAGGCTATTTTAAGTACTCAGTACTCAACAACTTACCCTTGTTGGGTGGTAAATCCAGATCTCTCTTCTCCTTTTGGAATGTAGCTTTGTGAACTCCAGTATAGTACATGACTGCCAGCTGGCTGTTTAGGCTTACATTACGATTCTCAGAGCTGTGGTTGATAAACTTGACAATAAGCTCTGCATCGCTCCCCAGTTTGGGACCGTCTCCCTCCATGACCACTTTCATAGTGACATCTTTTGCAGTGGAAGATTCATAAGTATCCGGTTTGGAGCCATAAGCTACAGGCTGTTTCCACGGCGACGCGCTCCTCTTCAGAGCCTAAAAGTGAACAGTGATGCTAGTTACATAAAGGAAAATTGGGTCAGACAGATTCCTATAAGTTCATTTCAGTTACCTTCAGCATATTTGTACATGTGTGTGATATCATTACGCTCATCTGAGCCCACAGCCTTGGCGCTGATGTTGCAACCAACAGCCTTCTTCTGATGGAGATTTTACTGTAGGTCCCATCTGCATTCCTTTGCCAGAATATTTGATCACTGTTCACCTGCAGGGTAGTCAAAAGAAGCAGGAATAAGAATAGGAGCAGGACCACAGCAATAAATGCCATTGCTCGTTTCCTGAGGTGTGGCATCAACAGCCTGCCAGCCTCCGTTTCCTGGAGGCAAGTCGGGTCATTCCACACATGGAAAGTTCCTTTAGGTGAAAAGAATTATTGTTTACTAAAAAAATCGTAAGTCCTCTTGAAGAGAAAAGCCATGTCCCAAAAAAGCCAAGACATACCAGATGGAATCATGGTTCTTGTTCGTTATGTTGTCCATGTTCTCATCCATGTACACGTCTATTGTCAAGGAAACGTCGGTGTCATGAGCAGAGTTGAATTTGGCAGTTCGGGTGGGAATGCCCAAACAGCGCAGCACTGAGGAAAAACAAGAGTCTGTGTTTCATTTTTCTGCAGGACACATGTGGAGAGATGAAATACAAATGAAAAGTCTGTCAACCTGTTGTGACACCGCCAAATACCCAACACTGGCCATACTTGACAGGTGAGCCTTTGCTTGCATAATATGGCTGCAGTATTTCTACACTTCCATTCCAAAATATTGGCTGAGTTCCCCCTGTATAGTCTCCTGACCATTTTCCTACCAAGATCCCAGCATCATCATTTGAGTTGACCTAAAAAAGAAAAAAGGCAGAATGTTATTTTGCCTAATAGTGTGAAACTGAGTTCTGACAAAGTCCCCACGCTGTAGGAAAAAGAGATTCTGAGACACAGACTAATATTCCATCTCAACAAGCTACAAGGCAAAACGGCATCACCAATGAAGGGATTTGTGTTTTTGTTGTCATTACACTGTGGTTGGTCACAACACTGGTGTCTTGATGAGGCATCTCATTTCCCTGAAGACAAACTTCTATCATTCAGCAGGCAGAAGCAGATATAGAAAGAGTAATTCTGTATTCAAATCGTGATTAATCAGGAGCAGACAAAAAAGTGTCGTCGGAAAAAGCTTGTGGTTTTTATGTACAAACTTCAACCGACAAGCCAAAAGCACGCTGCTCTGCTCCATTCAAAAGCATCTACTTTTGGAAAACTAGATCCAGGTACATCTTTGTTTTCCTTGTCTGAGCTGGTATCTGGCTCAAAACTGTAAAACTGGATAGTTCTATATTGGTCACCGTTTTTGTTGTACCAATAACGCTAAGTTGGGGTTGTGGGGGTTGTAACCTAGTGTGAACTGGGATATTAGCACATGCTTACTTTAATGCCAATATTTCGCCCACAACTTAGCAGCAAACTTCTAATGAATTTCTGCCACTCTGCAGGATTTGTGTCCTTGACACAGGTTTTTTTCAATTTAGCCTAAAACAACTACTTATAATCGAAAGACCACTGGAATGCTTTTACAATAGATAAAAAGAGGATTGCAGCTCAACTTTAATCACGAAGTGGCCAGACAGTTTAATATTACAGAGCATCCACAAAATGAAAATATAATCCTACAAAAAGAAATAAAAGCAAACATGCACATTTTTCAGAATTAATATTTGAGCACTGTCAGACTGCACTGCAGCGAAAAAAAAGATTTTGTGCAGGACGAATCTCTGATCAGGAAAAGCATCATAGGTGGGCATAGTTCATTCAAGCTACATATGTAAACATACAAAGAACAACATTTGAATGTGCCAAAACAGGGCCACATTGAGGAGATAAAATCCAGGTGGGTCCTCACCATGGCAGAGACGATTCGAACCACATTCACCGGGTCTCCCCAGCCAGAGCAGAGTGTTTTGCTCTTTTCCAGGATGTAGAGGCAAGTGGCCAGAATCCCACTGTCAAACTGAAGGACCAATGGAGAAGAACACAGTGGATGAGAAGGTGTGGTGCTTTCTGCTGCTGGTCACCAAACAAGGGCCATACTACCTGTCCATAGTTCCATGTTCTTGCTCCAATTTGGTTTACCCTGCCATAATAGATGCGCCCGACATCATTAAGGACATACTCCTGCCTCTCCTCTTCATCATTCAGGAAGACAGAGTCATCTAAATGAGAGCAAACAGGAAGAGCTATTAAGGTTTTTTTTTTTTATAAATTTGGTGTGATGAAAAGCTTGTGAAATATAGACTCATGTTATACTACCAGAAAGTGGCACACTATAATCTTGCCCAGTGTCACTGTTATTTAGTCTTTTTGACTAGTGTTTTTTTTTGTTTTTGTTTTTTTACCAAAAGAATAACACAAAAGATGTTTAATTATCCAAGTGCATGTAAACGCCATAGTTGCAGCAAGGACAAGGAGGGGAGGTTTATCTGGTTATTTAGCTGTTTTAACTTTTATTTATCTTATTCCTTTTACATTTTATTTGTATCCCCAGTGTTTTCCTCAGAGGGATCCTTCACATCTGTGATTGACCCTCCTCAGTGATTGGGGTTTCTGCAATGGGATCTCGCAGGTCTGGCTCTTATTCTTAGATCTGGGGGGTCCTGTGGTAGCGTACTCTGTGGACCTGAGTGGGGGATCACTGATGTAGACAAATACCCAAAATATTGCTTCCCTGCTTCAGTACAAAACCAGATTTCTACATTGCATAATTTTTCTCATCATTGTGTGTGTGCGTGGTGGTGGGGGAGGGGGTTCTGGACACTGTATGGGTTTAAGACAAAATATTTGTTTAATGTCTTAAATTCAATTGTTTTTATGTAAAGCACTTTGTGCAGCACCAGTGGGGAAAGTGTCATGCAAATAAAGTTTGATTTGATTTGATTTGATTTGAGAAAGTTGTCTTTAATGCATCAGCTGTGCAGCACAGCTCACTTTACCTTTACTCCAGGGGTTGAACAGCATGTAGATGTCATCAGAAGGGTTACATGTGTAAATAGCTAAACCACTTGGACAAGTTGTTTCCACAGTGAGCCGGTATCTGCCAATGATAGCAGTGCCTGGTGAATTGACTGACAGCTTAATTCTTTTGTCATTCTCTTCCACCACTGCAGCCTCCCAACAGTTGCCCTTCAGCTCCTCCACCAGAGGGACAATCACATGGGTTCTCTTTCCCACTTTTGGTATTGGCCCTGAGAAAGCAGAGGAGCCACATGTTAGACAAAATGCAAACCTTTCCCCACGTAAAATGCATCACTGACTGCTGCCTGTGACATGCACAAACAGAAATAAACCAGTCATATTTTTACTAGGGGTGTAACAATTGATTTATTGATTTATTTCAAGCATTGTAGTCAAAGCAATAAAGAATTTACACATATGTATCAAATTCATTACAGAAATGATGAAATGCATAGATTAAAAAGACAGAAAAAAATGTTTCCCCGCTTCAGTACAAAGACAAAATATTAATATTAATATTGGCTCTCTGCAATGGACTTGTCATTGTGAAAGAACTACAAGCTGGCACCTGGTTTGGTGGATTTCTTTCTGGTTACTGATGTGGTTAACCCTGTTGTTGTCAAACTGAGACTGGCGTGATCAGAATCAGAATCAGAAAGACTTTTATTGCCAGGTTCAGTAGAGCGCACTTTACTTTAAAGGTTTGAGTGATTAAATCAATCACTCAATCAAACAATCAAACTTTATTAATAGAAAAGCGCTTCTCATGCATTTGCACAGCTCAAAACGCTTCAACATTAAAAACAGATAACAAACAATAGTACAGTAAAAACCCAACCCACCCTTTACCTTTCCCACTCCCCTCTGTTAAAACATATGACCCATGGCCATGGGATAGAATAATGACTATGTAACTGTATGCAAGTAAATAAATAAAAAACAAACAAGTAAGGCTTGGCTCTGCTGTGAGGAAACAGTATTTGGGAATCTCTTCATACCAGGAGCCAGCTTGGCCATAGGAGCATCGCCACAGCGCCCACCCAGACTGGGACAACAACGGGGTCCACCCCACAGCCGTGAAGCTGCAAAGTTAGACTCCAGGTGCCCCAGCAAAGGCGACAACTGCAGCAACAACAACCGACCAAGACGGCAATCCCTGGAAGAAAAGATCCCCACAAGAAACACTGGGGCCAAAATCATGATAAGATACTAAAATTAAAGACATAAGATGTGTATAAAAACATAAAATTGAGAATAAGATGCATAAAATGAAATTAAATACATAAAATAGCCCATACTAAAACTAATAGAATAAATTAGCAGTTAAAATACACTAAAAGCTAAATTAAAAAGGTGGGTCTTGAGCCTCTTCTTAAAAACCTCTACAGTCTCTGCAGCCCTGAGGTTCTCCGGCAGGCTGTTCCACAGGCGAAGACCGTAATGGCATAGTGAAGCCTCACCATGAGTTTTGGTCCTCACCTTAGGAACAACTAAAAGGCCAGCACCGGAGGACCTCAGGGTCCGCGAGGGCTCATATTTTAAAAGAATATCATTTAAATAAGAAGGCCCAAGACCATAAAAACATTTACAAACTATGAAAAGAATTTTAAAATCAATCCTGAAACCCACAGGGAGCCAATGCAGCGATTTTAAAACCGGTGTAATGTGTTCCCACCCTCTGGTCCTCGTCAGAACTCGTGCCGCTGAGTTCTGCAATTGTTGTAGATTTGAAATAGACTTTTGGATAAACCAGAGAGCAGGGCATTACAATGATCTAAACGACTAAAAATAAAAGCATGCATCAGCACCTCTGTGCTAGCAAGAGAGAGGAATGGGTGGACTGGGTGGCAATGCTTTTAAGATGATAAAATCCTGTCTCAACGACATTTTTAATGTGTGGGATAAAATTTAGCTCAGAGTCAAAAAGTACGCCCAGGTTTCTAACACATTGAGAAAGTCTAAAATTATAAAGGTGTGGTGAAATCCTCTCTCTCTTGTCTTCAGAACCGATGATTAGAACTTCAGTTTTGTCCTGGTTAAGCTGTAGGAGGATTTCTGCCATCCATGACTTTATATCTAAAATACAGTTTAAAAGAGTGTTAACAGGTTCAAGGTCATCAGGAGACACGGCGATGTAAAGCCATGTATCATCAGTAGTAATCCAGAGTTTTTGGATGTAAATGACTCTTCTTCAGAAGGGGCCTCACCACTGCCGTCTTACAGGCAGAGGGGAAGACCCCCGTCTGAAGAGAGCAGTTTACTATATTTAAAAGCTCTGACTCAAAGAATCCATAAAATGTTTTACAAAGTGAAGTGGGAATGGGATCTAAAAGGCAGGTTGTAAAGTTTACTTGGGATACAACTCGACCAAGCATCCCTGCTGCATCAACCAGGACAAAACTCCCCAGTGTTTCTCCTGGTAAAAACAATGCTGGTGATCTGTTAAAACCAGTGTATTGCATAGAGGAAATGTTTGATCTTATAGCATTGATTTTACCCATGAAGTGGTCTGCGAAGTCCTCACATGCAGCATTAGATGATGGCATGGAGGACTTGTTGAAGTCTTTGTTTGTTAAAATATCAATTGTTTTAAAAATAAATTTTGGGTTGTTTTTATTTTCTGAAATGTTTCTTGAAAAATCATTTTCAATCAATCAATCAATCAATCAATCAATCAATCAATCAATCACATATCAGTTGCAGTTAATTTCTCAATAAATATTGAGTTTGGCCCGTGACTTGACTTCACTGCTTAATTTTGGCCCACTGTGAATTGGAGTTTGACACCCCTGCTTTAGGGGCTCCGTATGGATCTGCTGCTGAAGGGGCCTTTTGTCGTTTATGAGATTCAATAAAGTTAAACAGAAAAAAATGTGTATCACGTGACGCGCGGTTCCAGTTGCACTTCCTGCTTCTTGTCTACTCTCCTCCGCTGCTTTTGGGGTTCTGGTTCGTGTTTTATGCGGTATCTGTTATCAGCTGGTCGTCTCTCCAGCCTCTAAAGGCGCTGTCGTTTCCCCGCAGAATTATGGCGGCTTTGGTTTGGGTTCAGCGGACCGCGTCTCTGAGGAATCCCGGGAGTCTGCTCCTCCATTCCCGGAGCCCAGCTAGTTTTTTGCGGCTCCGCTGCCGGTTTCATGTCGGCAGGAAGTCCTGCTCCTCCGAGCTCCTGCACCGGAGCGTGGTTCCGTCTATGCACTACCAAAAAAGTCTGCCAAGGTAAGCATGCGCGCGAGGGGTCACCGGGACAAGCTAATTTAGGTCAGAGTTCATGCTCCAGAGCCAGCAGGCGGCGCTGCTGAGAACCAAAGGGCTTTATTGTGACTTGTGTTTGCTCTGCAAAGACGTGCAATGAAATGAAATGGCTGAAACAATCCTAAAACAAATACACACAACCATTGATTGTGTAAACATGACGAAATTAAACTGGGATTAAGTGAGTATGACCAAAAATGGCATATAAAACAATACGGAATACTGTCTATGCATGTATTAAAAAAATTGGCAACACTGGCTGGGTCGTTTCATTCATTTGAATCAAGCTTTATTTGTGAAAAGCAGAAACAACACAAGGTCAACAATGCCATGAAATACTTTAGATAATAAGAGCCATCTGATAAACTAATAAAAATATAACTAATTTAAAAAAATGTATTAGTTTCAATTTGCCACATACTTCCCGTCATCGCCGACTGTTCGTGACTCAGAGGGCTTCAGCATAGAAGGTTTCTGTCAGTCCTGATCTAATGACTGCATGTCCTCTGTGTCACTGGACAGCAGTCATTAAGGATGACCGTGGAATTTGGGCTCTAATGAACATAATATCACCCCCCACCCCTGGAATTCCAAATAGGAAGTACTCACTGGTTCTGAGAAGCCGAAATCTCATAGACCTCTATAGAGAAATGAGCAACAGCTACTCAGTCATTCTACTTGTCGGAGTAAAAAATCTTGCCCTGTAACCTTTTTTAACATGCTCTTTTTTTGGTCATATATATTGGTCGAGTTATTCAACTTATAAATTGGTCAATCAGATGCCTTAGAAAACTATGTGGTGCCTCCTGGCCCCCATGAGGAACATTCAAAATGTTTGACAGATTCTCCAGAGCCCTCTTTCAAATGGTAGGGGTGTGGACTTCCAACAATCTCCCTCCTGATTGACGACCGTAGTTGCCATGTAAACACTTGGACCGACTTGGACCAATCACTGTTTACTGACAACGGTTGGTTCCAACATGGCGGCTTCCGCATTGCAAAAGAAATGGCAACTGAATTGACATAATTTGGTTGGAGCTGGAAGTAACTCATTTTCTATGGGTGACGTCACACTCACTTGGTCCAATTCTCATATACAGTCAGTGTCCTGAAGCTATGGCTTATGGATAATGTTTGCATCATGGTTGGTTTGGCAGTGCAGTGCTCTACTGCAGTGTTTTTCAACCTTTTTTGAGCCACGGCACACTTTACCCTTGACAAAAATCCCGCGGCACACCAGCATAAAAAAAAATAAAAAAAGCAGAAACTCATAGTCTGTTTTGATGTACAGCCCCCCCCCCCCCCCCCCGCGGCTGCCGCCGCCGCAATCTGACGCGCATTTTTGTGATGATTGTGCCAGAAAAAGCTGGAAGTTGCAGCTGTTTTTTTTTCTAAAAGATGTAATAAAGGTTACGTTAGGAAATTTACAAACTGTATGTTCGTTGTGGTTTAAGACGTTTAACAAGGACGACTCATTGTACGCCGAGGCGCTGTCACGTGACCTAATGCATCATGGGAGATGAAGTCTGAAACTGCCGCAAAAGGGCAGAAAGACTAGCGTCTCTGAGCTTCATTGTTTTGTTCACTTGTTCCACGGTCTGATCCCGGATTCTGTGGAAAGCTACACCGCTAAAGACGAGGTTTAGCTGGTAATTTTGTTAGAACTGAGCGACTTTTTGAGCTAAATTGGGACAAGGAAGTTAAGAGTTTAACCACTTCTGATTGGTCAGACTGATGACATGTGATTAAACCTTCAAGAATGATTGGTGGAGACAGTTAAAGGGGCGGGACTTCAGGAAACAGGTATAGCTGCAGCTAAATCGCGGTGGTACCGTCATTCTTATCAAAATGTCTTTAATAGAATCAAAATAACACAAAGAAAAAGTAATTTTCTGATCTTTTATATTCCTAACTACTTAGTGTTTTATCAGGGCCTGTTTGGATGAACACAGAGCTGATATCCTGGAGATGGGAAATGGTTTTAGATCAGTGAATGAGGGCAATTTGCCACGGCACACTTGACCATCTCCCACGGCACACTAGTGTGCCGCGGCACACTGGTTGAAAAACACTGCTCTACTGAATTTCATTTCTGGACCTGGAAGTGCTGCCAACGGTTGGCACTTCCATGAATTGGTTCAAGTTTGACAGGATTTAACTTTCAACAAGCCCTAAAACAGTCTAAAAAATGTGCGTAGCTACGCATCAAGGCAAGAGTTGATCCCCACATTTACACCCGTTTACATAAACTTTTCATTGGAAGTGTGAACTTAGCTTAAGGGTTTTGATTCCAATTTTAAATGCTCATTCTGTTGTTCTCCAGCAGTTTCTGGTGGAACCTGTTTGACACAGAGGTTAAACTGAGCAAAACTAGTTTTATACATGATCATTTTCTTTCTTCCATATGAAGCCTGGTTGAACTGATTGTCTTTTCCATGATCAGACTACCCATCCCCAAACTGGAGGACTCCATCAAGAGGTACCTGGCTGCCCAGATGCCCCTGCTGGATGATGATCAGTTCAGGTCTGTTTTCTGCTGTTGGTCCCCTTGTTGTGTTATCACCTTAATCTTAAATCGATCTGCCTTTTTGTGAACATCTAGAACCACAGAGAAAGTAGCTCAAGACTTCCTGAAGGGGGAGGGCAGACAGCTGCACGAGGAGCTGGTGCTCATGGACAAGAACAACAAGCACACGAGCTACATTTCAGGTGTTGGTTTGCTTCACAGCATCACAGACAGCTCACGCTAACAGCTGCTAACGTGTCTGCCTGTCCGCAGCTCCGTGGTTTGATATGTATCTATCTGCACGCGACTCTTTGGTGTTGAACTTCAACCCCTTCATGTCCTTCAACCCCGACCCGAAACAGGAGTACAACGACCCACTGGTGCGCTCCACCAACATGGTGTGTTCAGCGGTGCGCTTCATGAAGACGCTGCGGGCCGGCCTGCTGGAGCCCGAGGTTTTCCATCTGAACCCCGCCAAAAGCGACACGGCCACGTTCAAGAACTTCATCCGCTGGGTCCCGTCCTCGCTGTCCTGGTATGGAGCCTACATGGTGAACGCTTATCCCCTGGACATGTCTCAGTACTTTCGTCTCTTCAACTCCACGCGCATCCCCAAACAAGGACGGGACGAGCTTTTCACCGATGAGAAAGGCCGGCACCTGCTCGTCCTGAGGAAAGGAAACATGTACGTCTTTGACGTTGTTGACGGCGATGGCAACATGGTGAAGCCGGTTGAGGTCCAGGCCCACCTGAAGTACATCATGTCTGACCCAGCACCGGAGGCAGAGTTCCCGTTGGGGGTCCTGACCAGCGAGAACCGGGATGTCTGGGCAGGACTGAGGGAGAAGCTGATAGCCGCTGGGAATGCAGAGGACCTGCGAACGGTGGACAGCGCCCTCTTCTGCCTCTGCTTAGATGACGAGACCATGAAGGATCACATCCACATCTCCCACAACATGCTGCACGGCGATGGCTGCAACCGCTGGTACGACAAGTCCTTCAGCATCATCATGGCTAAAGACGGTCAAGCCGCCATCAACTTTGAGCATGCTTGGGGCGATGGCGTCGCCGTTCTTCGCTTCCAAAACGAGGTCTTCAAAGACACCACGGAGCGGCCGCTCGTGCACCCCGGCTCTACGCCGGCAGCAGACTCTGCTTCCGCCGTGCGCCGGCTGGACTTCAAACTAACCAGCGAGCTGAAGAACGGCATCAAGAAAGCCAAGCAGAACTTTGACTCTGCCGTGTCCAAGCTCACCATCGACGCCATGGAGTTCAAGAAGGGCGGGAAGGAGCAGCTGAAGAAAAACAAGCTGAGCCCGGATGCTGTGGCCCAGCTGGCTTTTCAGATGGGTTTCCTGAGGCAGTACGGGCAAACGGTGGCTACCTACGAGTCCTGCAGCACCGCAGCCTTCAAGCACGGCCGCACTGAGACCATCCGGCCAGCCACTGTACACACCAAGCGATGTTCCCAGGCTTTTGTTCATCAGCAGGGCACCCACAGCGTGGAGGAACTGCGCGGCATGCTGCATGAGTGCTCCAAATACCACGGACAGCTCACAAAAGAAGCAGCTATGGGTGCGTATGAACCTCAAAGGCATGAAAACCATACTGTAACATTTCTTTACAAAGCCAACCCTCATACCTGCTTCCATGACAACACACCAATTTAACTAACACAGCTCCAAAAATTATCTTAAAGAGTGAACAAGTCTCCGCCCACATGTACTTTGATCACAGATGGAGGAATGAATAGAAGTTAGAAGTGAAATCCGTCTGATCCGGTTTCCATTTGTTTACGAGCCTTCATGTTTTCACAGTTGGCTCCCTTTAAAAAAAATAAGCAGAACTGCTAAATCTTAGCTAGAACAACCTTTATGGGTTTATATGAACATTTTAATTGAGGGAAAACTGTTTTCTTATAGTAAGAGGGGGTCTCTTAAAAAAAATGTTATTGCCTAAAAGGCTGAAGCAGTGGAGTACACAACAAGGATGAAGGTTTGGGAATCAAAAGACTGTTCAGGAACTATCCAAAAAATGTAATAAATGGACTATTGACTGTATATGAGAACTGGACTGAGTGACAACCCCCCCCCCCCCCCCATGTTCCAAACAGGAAGTACCCGTTGGTTCCAAGAAGCCAAAATGTCATAGGGTATGTCAGAATTCCGTTGTGCTGTCCGAATTCCCAAATTGAGTGCCCTAGAAATTTCCTGGAACATTTTTTTCAAAACAATGTATGTAAACATATTTTTTGATAAATGATCAACATTTTGATCTTTAGAACACAGTGGACTCATAAATAATCGTCGCAAAACGTTCATTTTAATTAGATTTTAACTTCGTGAAATCGATGTCTTCATATCCGCCGTAAAAAAATAAAAATTGAGAAATAAACAGTGATTAGTATTAGTATCAGTATTTATGTTTGTCAGATCAAACATTCTTGCTTTAATAAAAAAAAAAAAGAATAAAAAAAAAGGATTTTCTTACTAATTCTGATTTGTTTTAACTTATCTTATTTATTGCAAGTTATTCAGGTTATAAACTGATCAATTGGATGCTTCAAAAAAAGTTTGTGGTCTCGAGTCAAATGACCAACAGGTTTGATAGTTTGTGTAGCCCATGTTCAAGTAGTGTGTGTGGACTTCCAACAAGCTCACTCCTGATTGAAAGCGGTTACCACGGAAACGTTGATTCAGACCAATCACTCTTTACTGACGTCGTCTGGCTCCTACACGGTGGCGTCCGTATCGTGAAAGAACATGAGGTGAATTGACTTCATTTCGTTCTTGTATGCAATGATGAATTGGATTTGCACTTTTCAATCATCTGCAGGGTTAGTTTCCTTTGTCATAAAAAAACAAAAAGTTCACCATCAAGCAGAACTTTCCCATCAATAACTGAAGGTCTCCTCTAAAGGTCAACATCTTCTGTACATCAGGTCATTGGTTGTGATGATGTACATCATACAGATTTCCCAAATAACCCCCGCCTATCCTGCTCTCCCCCAGGTCAAGGATTTGACCGTCACCTCTTCGCACTGCGCTACCTAGCTACCTCTCAAGGACGGCCGCTGCACAGCTTGTACACAGACCCCGCCTATGCCGCCATCAACCACAACATCTTGTCCACTAGCACCCTCACCAGTCCTGCCGTCAGCCTGGGGGGCTTCGCTCCAGTGGTGCCGGACGGGTTCGGCGTCGGCTATGGCGTCCACGATGACTGGATCGGCTGCAATGTGTCCAGCTATCCAGCACGTAATGTGCACGAGTTCCTGCAGTGCGTCCACAAGTCTTTGGAGGACATCTTTAGCGTTCTGGAGGGGAAGCCGCTCAGCTGAGATGGAGCCGTCAGACTTTGCGTTGAGGGGGAAATGATTGTAAGATTTGGGAAACTTACTGTATGGACTTTAATTCACACGTGAATCATTGAAGCAGCTTTTATACAGCTGAACACAGCGTGCCTCATCACAGGAAGATGAAGAAAAGTCGTACCTCATCCGTTGTTCTTCTGTCTGTGGTTTAATTTAATAATAAAGCTAATGTAACGAAGACTTCCTGACAGTGTTGTCCTTAACGCTCATTAATCAAGGATGCTGCTGGTTTTCCTCAACTGTTTATTCAGAATAAAAAATTCCCCAAAAAACAAATGTACAAACAAAGTAGAAGAACATAAACGTGCACGTAAGTGACGTGCACATCTTAGATGGGCTTGATCTTGAAATGCAGGCCGATCAGACTGAAGACGAGACACTTGAGGTCCTGGACCAGGTAATAGAAGACTCTGAGACCTTCAGGATCCCTGAAAAGGCAGGCAGGTCAGATCAGACAGGAGCACATGGGTGCAGCCTCTGGGGGAAATACTCACTTTGACTGATTCACGTCGATTAAGGACCCGATTTTAGAAGTTGTGAAGGAAATGTGCTCGTCTCCGATGACGATCTCCAGCTCCTGTGAACACGTCACATGACCATCAGCAGACCATCTCAACATCAAACCAACTTTTGTCAAAAACAAAGAGCGAAAATGCACCCATCCAAAAAAAATGTATTTAGATCAAATAAAAAAACTGTTGACAATTAAAAAAATATATAGTAACGAGTGTAAAGTGAAAGACTAGAGCTTGCAATCAGAGTTGGGATTTAAAAAAAACAAAAAAAAACAATAGATGTATCAAATTAAATTAATCTCCAAATTGATTCAAAGACAAAAAACTCATTTTAAATGTTCCTTCAGGCAAAAGTTAAGATTTATGGATTCATAGCTTTATTACTAAACAATCCACTGTTTTTCAGTTCAAATCATTAGGAATAACACATTTTTCATAAGCTAAATGTTTTAGAATTGATATTTAATCAATTATTGACAGTCATTTTGAATTAAATCAATTTGATTTCATAGTTTGTTACTACACAGTTTTACTACAAATGATAACAAAAGTGATAAAGAAAAGGGTTGGTATGCTGTAAACAAAAAAAAAAAAAACCATAATGTCAATAAAATGCAGTTAAGTTAATCCAAGAATGCTAGTTTGGGGCTCTTGAGGACTGTCCCATTGTGTTAGGATGAGGGGTTGCTGTAGCTTTAACTTCTGGGTTTATTCTGATTGTTTGTAGAGCACCTAGAGTCACTGATGAGACGTTTAAGTGCTGTTAACTTAAGTTAAGAGGCTCAGTTTTCAAAGGGTCTTGGAGGAAACCCCTCAAAAAAAACGTGAGTGTCGTGACAGCGGGCTTGGGTGGTCCAACCCTTCCTCAGTCATATGCAAGTTTACTCAGCATCTGTTCTGGGTCTCAAACCTTAAATAACGACCGTCGCCTCACCTTAAAACTTTTACATTTAAAAAAAAAACAAAAAACTTTTTAATGGAGGATGGGGTACATATCCAACGTTAGTCACATGATGTCTGTGTCCTACAAAGGAATCAATGTCACACGCCACTTGCTGCCATGTGTTCAATATTGCTCACCATTTTTGTTGCACCGGTAATGTTAGGTTAGGGGTGTGAGGGGGCTCTAAGCTAGCGGGAGAGCATATGTAAACAGATGGCTTATGGGAAGTAGAGATCCGTTTACTTCACGCCAACTGTCCAACTCGGAGGAACCGTTGATCACAGTGAGACTATTGAGACTACAGTGAGATTCATGACACACCTGTCTTCCAACTCTGTCCGGCGGCGGCCACAGAGCATCATCTTCCTTGGTTATTTCGCTGTCGTCGATGATCCTTTTGAGCTCCTCCATCACACTTTTGTGCACATAGGCCTGCATGGTGCAGAACGAACAAGTGTCAGCGCTTTTTCTTTGAACATCTGCAACACTTTAACACACACTTTAACACACACTTTAAAACACACTCAAATACACTCTCGTCCACGCATGCATTAAGACGCATAATCACTTGTGAACTCCTTAGTAGACATACGCTTCAAAATAATCAATAAATTCAAAAGATTACAATTTTGTGAGCATAAACTCCATAAAATACTCATGACACTTAGCACAACTTGTGTGTGTGTGTGTGTGCTCACATGTTCACTACAGGCCTGACTCACAACATGGATTCACAAGCACTCTTAACACACACTTGTGAACATGCTAAAATACAAATTTGAGAACACACACACACACACCACAGCTCCCACACATGCACACACTGTTGAAAATACACTCATGGGTTAGCACGTGCAAACACATTTATCTGTGCACACACTCATGCGCAATCTCATGAAAACTCAAATAGACAAAGCACACCCATGAACACATTTTGTATCAGAGCCACACACAAACCCTGCAACAGAACCAGATAAAAGCTATGAAGCTAGAGGCACATGGATCAGAACCACTTGTGAACTCTGCACCAAAGCAGTGTCGGCTCATCAGAACCACACATGGATTCTGGATTTAGAAAAGCTTGTTTCACTCTAGATCAGAACCACACTTGAACTGTGGATTAGTACTGTAGATTCTGGAACGGACCATTGAACTGAGAATCAGAACCGCATGAGGATTCTGGATCACAGAACCGGATCTGGACTCAGCATCTCTAAGCCAAACTTGCATCAGGAAATCGGCACTTCCTTACCTCCTTCCTGATCATGACGTCATTCTTGTAGTTGCTGTTGTTGGCGTACCTGAGTTTACCTGCAGGGAAGCAGCAAACAAGTTGATGAAGATGAGGAAGACTCCTCACAGCTTACATCTCTCATTCATTCAAGCGAATGTAGAAAACAATGGTTAGAAACACGCACACGTGGAGGTTTTCCAATCAAATCAAACTTTATTTATTAAACAGGAAAGTTGCGTGGCTCAAGATCACCTTAACAATCGGTTAAAATGTTTTAAAGTCAGACATGGTGTCAGCCTGAAGAACTTAGAATCCATTACACAAAAGAGCCACATGATCATGGCTAAAGTAAAGGCTCTGCCTCCATTAGCTTAAGGCTAATTACGAAACAACGCGGAATTGTAGCGAAAGGTTGTGTTTTAGTCGGGGTAAAGTCGGGATTTTACACCTTCTTCGACGAAAGATCAGTGTTCAGATATTTTTCAGTTTTAAGTTTAGACAAATATGGCGCTAACACCAACGCGGCCCGACGTAGCTTAGCCGCGTTAGCCGCAGCTAACCGCCGAACAGGACTCACCGTCAGGCCGAAACTCAAATTCCAAAAACTCGTGTCCAAACTTCCCCTTGTGCCCGACGTAATACCTCAGATAAAAATCACTTGTAGACATGTTTGCTCCTAAAAACGACTCTGTGGGTCAACTCAGAATATCAAACCAAGTAGCCGGAGAAGCCCCGAGTCGCCGAGCATTACACGCATGCGCACTCGAGTCGCGAGCACAGAGATTTTCACACCCCAAACTTTGTCTTCCAGGCTTCAACAAGAATCCCGAAGAGGTCTGCAACAGTGACTTTGGAAAGTTTTTATACATAGATGGCCAGAGGAAGGAACAATTAACATTTTCGTGTGGAATATCCTGTGGCAACTTTACATCAGTTTAGCACAATTAACAGCTATGTGATAGATAAGCCATGGCTATCAAAAGTCCACCTATGGACACAAATTACATCTCAGTTTAATTTAATTGAACACTTGAAGTACTTTTTAAGAATAAAGCAAAAAAAAAAAAAAGCCTGCACGACGGACTTAAACCATCAGAAAGGTTTTTGCAACTTTAGTTTGTACCACATTTAATTAATATAATAATCAGCACAATTGACTCCACAGCTGTAGAAAATTCCTCCATATATTGAATGTCTGACTTTTTTTCTGCCATTTTCTGTGGTGTTCCTGTAACCTGTCTGCTTTACTGACAAGCAAATCTGCTTTTCAGCACCTATACATTCTTACAAGTATTTCCTAAAGATATCAACTTAAATTATTTTAAAATAGCAAATAAATAAAGAGTAAACAAAAAAGATTAAAAAAAGTTGTCATTAATTAGAAAATATCAAATGGTCTAATGTAATCTTTAAAAAAGAATCTCCTGATTCTGTTAACGAAACATTGTTTTAGTGTTTTTTTTTTACCAAGGCTATGAATACCCCAAATTTGTTTGATCTTACTTCTCAAAGTATTACATTTGCTTGATCTCTTGCAGCACAGAACAGCAAACATGTGAAAGCTATCATAGAAAGGACCAAAATAACTTTTTTTTTTTTGTAATTAAACATTATTAAGTTGCAAGCTAGCTAATATCTATTTAAATAGAACCGCACAGTTTATTGTCTGGCTCCAACGTGGCTCCAGTCCACGTTTATCTTAGGGGAAAAAACATAATGAAACAAACACGCGAGTATTTCTGCCTTGCAGACAGCGTTCAGGGATAAGCGTTCTAGCGGTCGCGCATTGCCTGCGTCACCGTCGTGCTGTCGCCTCAGTGCTGCGTGCATGGCTCGGCATGGCGGGTTCCTTTTCACAAGCGCTTGAAGAACTTCTGAACCCTGAGCCCACATTCATAGATCCAGAGGATCACGACGTTCAGGAGTCCACACGAGCGCGCGTGATCCACCGACCTTAACGATGAAGAGGAGAGGGACGAAGACGAACACGCCACGAGCGCGCTGCGGATACGCAACTGCGATCCGCAGTCTGACACGCGGTACAAGGGGAGGGTGGTGACCCGGAGACAGCTGCTGGATGAAGAGGAGGAAGAGGATGAGACCGAGGAAGAGGAGGAGGAGGAGGAAGCTGATCTGAAATATAACAAACCATACTTGAAAGAGAAGAAGGTGAAGTTGGAGGGGGAAGAAGAAATCAGCGAAAAAGATGAGGATGAGAGCGAAGAAGAGGAAGATATGGATGAGGAGGAAGATGACGATCATTATGAGGAAGAGGAGGAAATTCAGGATGGTGATTCTCTGCAGGTTTCTGATCAGGCCTCCTTGATGAAGACCTCTGACTCCTTAATGGACTTTCATCGTCTGGCAGAGGGCGTGGAGGATCTGGAAGTTAGCGAGGAAGATGACAGTGAGGAGGAGGAGGAGGAGAGTGGAGAGTCTGGAGAAAGTGATGAAGAAGATGAATCTGTTGAGGAAGAGGAGGGTGTGCGCACATTTTCCCAGGACAAAGTGGACGGGGAGGTGGAGAAGGGCGTGGCTGTGAGGAACCAGCTGGCTCTGTGGGACCAGTTCCTCGAGGCCCGGATCAAGATCCAGAAGGCACTTGTGTCGGCTAACCAGCTGCCGCAGCCTCACACCTTCCCAGAGTTCCAGAGGAGGGGCGGCACAGAGCTGCAGGGGGTGCTGGGAAACACCCACAAGGCTTTGAAGGCCCTCCAGAGGTCCCTGCTGGAGCTGCAGGACCTGCTGCTGGAGCAGAACCCAGACACGAAGAGCATAGCGGGTCACAGTGAAGATGAAGAGCTTGTCAGTGATGAAGAGTGTGCAGAGCGGCGAGCGCCAAAGCGAAAGCTGGAGATGGCGGACTACCCAGCCCTCATGGCCAAACGCTTCTCCTCCTTTGAGTCTTTCCGCACCGCCACGCTGCAGAAGTGGGACGACAGAACCAGGCTGGCGGGGGGCCGCGGCGGCTTCGGGGCCTTTGACAGGAGTGTTGTGACCCAGGTGCAGCAGGTGCTGGAGGACAAGGAGAGGCTGGTGCAGCGTACCCAGATGCAGCGCTCCGAGTACAGAGTTCTGGGGAGAACGGAGAAGCGCCTGGACACATGTGAGAACACGGGCGACCAGGGGGGGGTGGCGGCCTCCCTCAAACCCAACAGCCACCTCAAACATCTAGACGAGGACATCTTCGACGACGACGACTTCTACCACCAGCTCCTGAGGGAGCTGATCGAGCGCAAGACCAGCATGACGGATTCTAACGAGCAGCTGGCCACGGGGCGGCAGTGGCTGGCCATCCAGAAGCTGCGCAGCAAGATGAAGAGGAAGGTGGACACCAGAGCCAGCAAGGGCCGCAAGATCCGCTTCCACGTCCACTCCAAGCTGCTCAACTTCATGGCGCCGATGGACAACAGCTCCATGAGTGACGAGGCGCGCAGCGAGCTGTTCCGCAGCCTGTTTGGACAGAGCACCCCTCTGAGGCCAGAGTGTAATCTATTACTGCAGGACAGCAAAGTAAAGGAGTAGTTTTTTTCGGTCACTGTCAAAATCTGAGGGTGGAAATCTGTAATCTGACTTTAATTGTAATCTTGTTTCCTTTAATAAAATTTGACATTAAGTGCTCAGGTTTCTGCTCTGCTAGTGGGAGGGAGGAATAAGTCAGTGGTAAAGTTTAAAAAAGTACTGAAGCTCAAACTTTATTCAACCCATTACCAAACAGTTGAAGGACAGCAGTACGGTGGCCCAGAAGGGTCACAAGACAACACTTTAGATTTCACAACACAGCATAAAATAGCACAAAACAATAACTCACAACAGTTGAACTTAAAACAGAGGTATATATTCAACAGAAGTTGCTGTGCTTTTATTCTGAAATTTCCACTGGGCTAAAACATCGGTGGTCACGTCTCCATTCAGGGTTCATAAACACGTCCAAAGATTCTCCTGCAGTTTCTCTTATCACTTGTGCTATCCTATGGGGTCAAGATGACCATTGACCTAGGATACTACAAGGGTTAAACTCTGTCTGAGATTTGTCTGTGGGACAGCTGCTTCCTTCAGCGTGTTTCTGTCTCTGTGACCCACTTTGAAGGCCCTCTCAATAATCCGAGAGGGGAAAATGAAAACAAAACTAAAATTAGGAGACCTTATTATTATTATTATTGCTATGAAAATAAGAAAAATATCAATTTGTTAAAGTTTGAAACATATTCACAGATTTCAGACTTCCGGCCATCAAAACTCTTCTGAACAATTTTATTAAAAGACAAAAAAAGGTTTTCTTTTCCTTTTTAAATACATTTGTAGTTCACTCTTTGTGTTAATAAAAAATGATTGAGATACTTGTTGTCACATTTGAACGTTTATCAGAAGAGTTACTGAGGCTGGAAATCTGTGAAAATCTTTCAAACTTTAACTTTAACGGATATTTTTCTTATTTTCACAGCAACAAATTGTTTTGTGTTATGAGTTATTGTTTCCTATTGAGTTATTGTTTCTTGTTGTTGTGTTGTGAGCTATAGTTTTGTGTTGTGAGTTATTGCTTCATGTTATTAGTTATTGTTTCGTATTGTGAGTTAATCTTTTTAGTGTTGTGACGGACAGATTAGATTTCACAAAATAACACTCTAGAATTCGTCTGTTGAACTGTGGAATGAAATGATGGTCTCCACCATCTCCAACCATTATACTGTGGCGATCTGACAGTTTGCATATCGCCCTGATGAAAATCACCTGTGCAGGTCAGAGAGGAGAGGCGTGCTCTCTAATCAGAGTGCCATCAGCTGTGGAAAAAGGGGACATAAAAAGACAGACGCAGAGGATCTGGGGAGTGAGGAGTCAGAGAGAGGAGGAAGCTGAAAGAGGTTCTAACGCTCAACCCTGCGTGCTTCCACAACCTGAAGACTGACATCTTCTCGGATGAACCCTGATCCAATGCAGCAGACCTTTTTCCTGACAGCTTACTGCACAAGGCCTCATCCTGCACCATTATCCACAAGACATCTGTTTAAAACCTGGAATAAAAGCTGCAACACAACAAACCGTACCAAGAAACGCTAACTCTTCAAAGAAAACACGGAACGGCTCCTGTAAAATAAAGAGGGTTGGAAAACCTGGATCGGATCCCCTCCACAAAGGACTGGATACAAGAAACAATGTCCCAGAAACCCGGAACGGAGTTCTAAGGAGAACTGGACTGAACATCAAAACCAAAGGTACTCAGAAGTCCTAGACTGTGTGGCCTGCTTTCTAATCCATTTCAGGAATACCCTCCTAAAGTAACAGAGACAATAAAAGGATTTAAACGAACTTTGGACTTTTGTGTGTGTACAGAGCAGAGGGGGTGGATAACATCCTTTGTGACAGTGGATTTTTTTTGTATCTTATATGTCAGGAGAGAGACCTGACTGGCACCTCAGAGTAAAGTCATCCACAAACTGTCACATAAAAAAAGTGGCACCTCAGAGGGGACCAAGACACAAAGCTCTAGAACACACAAGAAAAGAACCTTAGTTTACAAGCAAAATGGAGTCATCCGAACCTTCAGCCACAACTTTGTCATTAATGGACATGGATGTAATTGAGGAGTTTGATCCATTAACTCTTCAAAATACACATTCTGGGCAAAATGGAGATCCCCAGGAGAATGACCCTGAATTGATACTGCAGAACCAGGAAATATCTGCCATTTTGTCTTCCCAAGCACCACCAATGGATGCACAAATGGATCAAATCACAACCGTCATGCCATTTGGGTTGAAAAATGCGCCAGCTACTTTCCAGCGCCTGATGGAAATGGTTCTGGCTGACGTAAGAGGAAAATGTTGTTTTGTGTATTTAGATGACATCATCATTTACTCACCCACATATGAGCAACATCACCTCGACATCCAAGCTGTCCTGGACAAGCTGAAAGAAGCCAATCTAACCATCAACATGAATAAATGTCAATTCTTCAGAACCTCTCTACGATTTTTAGGTCATGTTGTTACTGCTGCTGGAGTTGAAGTGGACACAGAAAAGACCAAAGCGATCCAGGATTTCCCAGTTCCTCAAAACCTAAAGGATCTCCAGAGGTTCTTGGGAATGGCTGGATGGTACCATCGCTTCGTGCCACACTTCTCTGAACTTACGGAACCACTAAATGCCCTCAAACGTAAAGGAGCCAAATTCGTTTGGACACCTTCATGCCACAATGCTTTTCAAACACTAAAAAAACATTTGATTTCTCCTCCTATATTAGGCCATCCAGACTTCAGTCTCCCATTTTTTGTCTACACTGATGCCAGTGATGTCGGATTGGGTGCTGTTTTGACTCAGCAAACAGGACTGGGTTCCGAACGAGTCCTTGCCTTTGCTAGCCGCACTTTGAACCAGGCTGAAAGAAACTATTCTACGACGGAACAAGAATGCCTCGCTGTAGTTTGGGCTCTGGAAAAGTGGAGATACTACCTTGAAGGAAGGCCTTTTACAGTGATCACTGATCACTCATCCCTTATCTGGGTTTTCAAAACACAAAAACCCAGCACCAGACTTGTCCGTTGGGCCCTCCGCCTACAAGAATTCACATTCACAGTGGAATACCGTAAAGGAAAATATAACACTGTGCCGGATGCTCTGTCAAGAGCTCCAGTGGATGACTTCCTGTATTCAACCGCCACTTGTGCAGCTGTCCTTCGTTCAAAAAGGGACACATGCAAAGATTTTCAAATTACAGATGTAGACGTTTGGAAAGCCCAACAGGAGGACTTGGAAATACAGAACCTGTACAAAAGAATTATGGACAATGGAGAGATAATTGAAAATGAAACAGTAAAATTCACGATATTGGAGGACAAGGTCTATCGAGTGGTACATCTACCACATAAAACCCTGTACCAGATTTACCTACCTGTTTCTCTGCGCCACCAAGTCATTCATCATTATCACAACAATCCATTATCTGGCCATCTGGGAAGATACAAAACATATAAAAGATTGCAAGCACTGGTATACTGGCCTAAAATGAGTTTGGATGTAAGCTCTTATGTTCAACGCTGCCATGTTTGTCAGATCCACAAACCTGAAAACCGGAAACCCCCGGGTAAGCTCCAACAGGTCACAGTACATGCTCCCTGGGAGATGCTTGGAGTTGACATTATGGGTCCTTTACCCCGAAGTTCAACCAACAACCAGTATCTTCTGGTTTTTGTGGACTATTTTACCAGATGGGTAGAGTTTTTCCCTCTTCGCCAGGCCACTGCTGAGACTATCTCACAAGTCCTAAGTAAAGAGATATTGACTCGTGGGGGGGTGCCAACGTACATTTTGTCTGACCAAGGCCCTCAATTTATATCATCTGTGTTTGAGGGAATCTGCAAACGGTGGAATATCCAACAAAAACGAACTTCTCCATATCATCCCCAAACCAATTTAACAGAAAGAATCAACCGGAATCTAAAGGCGATGATTGCTTCTTATGTGGACAACAACCACAAAAGCTGGGATAAATATCTGCCTGAATTCCGTTTTGCATTAAACACAGCAGTGCACGAGTCTACTGGTGTCACCCCTGCAGAGTTGAACTTGCAACGACCACTTAAAGGACCCTTTGATTCTGCACTTAGTCCTCAACTGTGTACACCAGATATACCTGCATATACAACAGCAAATCAGATTGCTGAACTGCAAAAGTTTGTCAAAGCCAATGTTCACAAAGCAAAATTCAAACAAAAGAGGAACTATGACCGTGGACGAAGAGATGGGGAGTTCCAGGAAAAAGACAGAGTGTGGCTGCGTGCACATCCATACAGCAGACTGGATAAGTCCTTTTCTGCAAAGTTGGCGCCACGATGGAAGGGACCATATAGAATTACAAGACGAGTTGGACCTCTGAATTTTGAGGTGGTTCTTGAGGATACTGGTGAGGACCTGCGCATTGTCCATGTGGCCCAAATGAAACCATGTTATCCCACAGCAGCGGAACTGGACAGGGAACAACACCATAGGGTACTCACAATTTTCCAAGAAGATAGTGATGACGAAGACTTTGTTGGCTTTGTGTGATTGATTTACTGCATTTAAAAAAAAAAAAAAAAAAAAAAGAAAAAAAAAAAAAACAGGGGGAAGGGGGTGTGGCGATCTGACAGTTTGCATATCGCCCTGATGAAAATCACCTGTGCAGGTCAGAGAGGAGAGGCGTGCTCTCTAATCAGAGTGCCATCAGCTGTGGAAAAAGGGGACATAAAAAGACAGACGCAGAGGATCTGGGGAGTGAGGAGTCAGAGAGAGGAGGAAGCTGAAAGAGGTTCTAACGCTCAACCCTGCGTGCTTCCACAACCTGAAGACTGACATCTTCTCGGATGAACCCTGATCCAATGCAGCAGACCTTTTTCCTGACAGCTTACTGCACAAGGCCTCATCCTGCACCATTATCCACAAGACATCTGTTTAAAACCTGGAATAAAAGCTGCAACACAACAAACCGTACCAAGAAACGCTAACTCTTCAAAGAAAACACGGAACGGCTCCTGTAAAATAAAGAGGGTTGGAAAACCTGGATCGGATCCCCTCCACAAAGGACTGGATACAAGAAACAATGTCCCAGAAACCCGGAACGGAGTTCTAAGGAGGACTGGACTGAACATCAAAACCAAAGGTACTCAGAAGTCCTAGACTGTGTGGCCTGCTTTCTAATCCATTTCAGGAATACCCTCCTAAAGTAACAGAGACAATAAAAGGATTTAAACGAACTTTGGACTTTTGTGTGTGTACAGAGCAGAGGGGGTGGATAACATCCTTTGTGACAGTGGATTTTTTTTGTATCTTATATGTCAGGAGAGAGACCTGACTGGCACCTCAGAGTAAAGTCATCCACAAACTGTCACAATACGACCCTGACTCTGGTCCTCCAACATCACAAAGGAGCCACCAAGTTGTTCATCTACACTCAAGACTACGTATGTCGCCCAAGTTGAAACATTTTTATTTATTTTTTTAAGGGTTTTTACAGTCCAAGTATTTAAAAACTTTACATTGATTTGGGCATCCATGAAGGATGATGGACTTCTGACTGATTTTTTTTTCCAGAAATATTGAGTTATTTTCAAGCGTCAGCTGTTGGCTTTCAGCATAAACAGGTGATGTCTCAGAGCGACATGCAACGCTTGACCTCGGGCTTGAAGTGCCTTCAACATTTCTAGCAGAGCTGTGCTGGGATGTGAAGCTGCAGGAAAGGAAGACTTTTATTTTGGCGTTAACTTCCTGAAGTTTAATCTGTTGTTTGAAAAATGGATCCTGTATTTACGGTCAAAATGAAATCTATTTAGGGAGAATACAGGTGAATATATATTTTTCTTCTGAGAGCAGAGTTTCTATCTGAGCAATAACAATAAAATAATAATGAATCTGATTTTGGTTTCTCTGTTTTTGTATTCATGTTAATAAAACAATAATGCTGCCTCTATTCTTAAAGAACTTTATTTATTGGTTGGCATCTGATTTTATAAAAACAGTTGTGGGGATTAGAATTTTAAAAAAAAAACATCTGCAAACCCATACAGACTGCAGTTGAAACCTATTAAAATGCAATCATTTTTAAGAATTTGCTGTTCAAGTTTCTCAAATCATTGAAATTAACAAATGTCAAATGTTCTTTGACCTATTTCTAAAATATTTGCAGGACAACAAAGTGGTTGAAACATAAATTAGAAATGAGTTCTACACTAGGAAAAAAGAACAAAGCAATGTTGAGTCATGCTTCGTCTCTAAACTAGAAAACTGTCTTAAGGTCAGAAAGTCACATGACGGATGATTCAAGTGACTCCACTCAAATCTAATCAATGTCTTCAAATCAATCAGATCTGTGCATGCGTGGGTTTTTGCAGGCTTTCTCCCACCGTCCAAAGAAATGCTTCATATTGTTACATTAAATCGTCCCTAGGTGTGAATGTGAGTGTGCATTTGTGTGGGATTTGTGACCCTGTGACAGACTGGCGAGCTGTCCAGGATGTCCCCTGCCTTCACCCAGGGGTGGCCTGGATAAAATTAAATAAATAATCACTCACTTTGTAAGAACAATAACATTGAGCCAATATGCAAAAAGTTGTGTTAATGGCTCCAATGTGCCTGCCTTGTGCTACACGTCATTCTAGCCGAGGTTGCAGGTTTGTTACAGCAACTAAGTCATGCTCAACATTGAGCCTAGCTCTGTGGGTCTTCTCCTGCCTGGGTCCTCCTAAAGCGGCCTGGCGTGAGGCGATCACATAGGAGTCAAAGACACAACTTGAGGATGAAGAGACACAACTTGAGGATGAAGAGACGCAACTTGAGGACGAAGAGGCGCAACTTAAGGATGAAGAAACACATGCTGAGGCTGAAAAGACACAACTTGAGGATGAAGAGGTGCAACTTGAGGATGAAGAGACACAACTTGAAGATGAAGAGGCGCAACTTGAGGATGAAGAGACAACTTGAGGATGAAGAGACACAACTTGAGGATGAAGAGACGCAACTTGAGGACGAAGAGGCGCAACTTAAGGATGAAGAAACACATGCTCAGGCTGAAGTGACATAACTTGAGGAGGAAGAGGTGCAACTTGAGGATGAAGAGACACAACTTGAGGCTGAAGAGACACAACTTGAGGATGAAGAGACACATGCTGAGGATGAAGAGGTGCAACTTGAAGATGAAGAGACAACTTGAGGATGAAGAGACACAACTTGAGGATGAAGAGACGCAACTTTAGGATGAAGATGCGCAACTTGAGGATGAAGAGGCACATGCTGAGGCTGAAGAAACTGTGAAAACAACTTTTAAAAAAATCTGTTTCAATGATGCTTTCACATGTTTCAGAATCAGGGTTTGGCATTCTGACAAATGTACTTTTCCAGTAACAAATTTTGTGGAAAGAATTTGGAATTAGGTCAAAGATGAACGCATCCAAGTGGATGACACCAAAATTGAGAAAAAGATCCACATGCTTGTGAACAAAGACCTGGTAAAATGGTGGAAAAAGCCTGGACTCTTGATGGTGTTGATTCAATCCAATGATTGTGTCCAGCTTTAAAAAGCATCTCAGAAGCCCAATGCTTTCAGGAGGTTTTTCCATTATTTATTCATCAGAAGTCACCTGAGTTTTACCAGGACTTACGGAATAAAACAAAGAATGATTTAGTCTGAAAAAAAAAAAAACCGAACTGCTGAGGTCCATGCTGTTTGTCCATGCTCGAAATAATGAACTTGTTACTGAGAAGGGGGAGGAAGTTTAGCTTGTCCTGCTATTATTTGTCTCAGCCTGACCAAAGTTGTGCGGTGTGAAGCGGTGTGGCAGCTTCTACACCGCTCAGGTGTCGATCTGACTGAGTCAATATAATATTAAATTTCAACATTTCTGTCAGCGGAGATTTGCGTCACAGTTCACGCCACACCTTCCTTCCAGCAGGGCTGTTTTTTTTTTACTTTTAGCGGACCGCCAAACAAGTGGCTGATGTAAATGGAGCCGCCGCAAGACAGATGCAACGCAAGAAAGATTTAACGTGGACCGGAGAAAAACCCGCCGAAATTTTTCCCCTCAAATTTAGAAACAAAAACGCCCAATTGGGCGGAAAATTGACAATTGCATTTCCCCAATGTGGGATCAATAAAAAATATCTATCTATCTATCTAAAACCGCCCAATCTGGCAACACTGGGTGCTAACTGGGTTAGCCCTGGTAGTGCGGCTCGTGCTACGAGCAACCTCCTGGCTAGCCGGCTTAGCTTCCACTGTGCGGAGCCGCGCTTCTAACTGCTCTAGCCTGGCCTCCAAGTCTAACACAAGACTACACTTAGCACACCTACCGCTATCTTCACTAAAGGATGCAGGATCCTCACTAAACATATGGCACATGGGGCAGGAGAGAGGGGGAAAGGCCATGTTGGCCATGCTAGGTTCTAAGCTAAAGCTAGCGGTGCTTAGGTAAAGCCTAGCAAAATGAGAATAGTGAACAGCAAGCGGTTTAACATTAGTGTATTCGCTACTAAAAGGTGCTAGATGTGGATGTGAATATTAAACCAGATAACACTTAAAGTAAGCAATAGTAGTCAGGCTAATGCCAAACAAGAGAACAGTAGTCAAAAACAACTAGCACTGGGTAGTTCCGCTCACCCGGAAATGACGTCACAGGAAGCAGTCCGTTCAGGACTGTCACGGATTGTGACTAATTACTAACGGCATCCAGCATGGATGCAGCCAAAAGGAGAACTGAATTCATCTTGTTGGAGCCGGAAATAAGCCATTTTCCATGGGAGACATTACACTCACTCCATTCAGTTGTCATAAACAGTCAATGATGTAAATTGACTTCATCCAGTTACACACATAAGCCCCACCCACTTGATGACATCATAATGCACGTGCAACATTTCCTGCAGTGATGTAAAATGTTGTCAAATTATGTCATTTGGTGTCTAGAGAAACAAAGTAGTGATGTCATAATGAGTCATTGAGTAGCCCGAAAAAGTTAACTTATAGACCTAATGTTTGGATGAAATGATCCATTCAATTGTTTGTCGTTGGGAGTAAAGCAAAGAAACGGAAAAAGATAAAACGACAATGTTTTCAAGGTGTGGACCGGAAATGACAGGAAATCGGCCGTCCTCAAGGGCAATGACTGTTCACGAGCAAATAGAAAGACAACGTTTTGCACAATGGCATGTAAACAAACAGAGGAAACTAGAACTACAGGGGGCCAGTAGTGATGAGGAACAACCCCAGCAAATTGATGTAGTTGAACTACAAAAAAGGAAAAGAGCACAAGATCGCCAAAGGCTCCAAGAAGAGGCTTTTAAACATTTGGAAGAGGAACAAAAAAGACTAAAAGAAGAAAAGGCTTTAAGGTTCCAGCAGCGTCTTAAGAAGAAAGAAGCTGAAAGAATTGCATTCGAAAAACAACAAGCAAAACAAATGGAAGCAAGCCAGGCAGCTCTGGTTTGTAACACACAATCATTTGAGGAAAAAGAACGACAGAGAAAATGTGAAGAAAGGATTCCAGAACCTGATAACAGCTCTATGAAAAAGGCTGCTTTTGAATCAGACACACATGGAGTCTTAGAAGTGGTAAATGGTGAAATAGGCACAACAGTAAATAAAAAGAGATCTGTTGCATTCAATTTAGCACTTGCTTCACAGAAACTCATCGAAGCTGAAAAGTTCAGAGCGCTAATAAAATTGGACAAAGCGCAACTCAGAATGCTGGCACTGGACAAAAACAATCTGATAGAAAGACAGATTGAACTTCTCAAATTATTGGAAGTAGATGACCAAGAAATGTTTGAAGGATTAAGAGACACAGGGGGATTTCATCTTGACGACATAATATCACTATGTGGTATTATAATCTGTCACAAGCACCATTTGAGTCTGAAAAACACTCTGCAAAAAATGTTAGCAAAAAGACGTCACTATTTGGCCGCTGTGAAGGCAAAAAAGGCGCCTCCAACGCCAGTCCAAGAGACAAAGAAGGAAGGGGATGACAGTCAAAATAAGTTTGCAAATCCTTTCCCCCCTAAAAATGCGAGACAAAGGATGGAAAACATATCTGACCAAGACTCAGAAGAAAGTTTTCAGCACAAGCACCCACATCCTCCTCCTCACAACACAAGGGAGATGGAAGTTTCTAGTACAAAGAAACCGTTTAAGACGTCTAGAAAAATAAAAGTACCGCCTTGTGCACCTGTTGTCGATTTGGACACATGTCATCCACCCTTCCCTGGTAAGGACCACTACAGCTTTGATGACGAACACTGTGACTCTAAACATAATGAGCAAGAGGAAGTCTTGGATGCAAGTGTATGCCCGAAAAGGTCAGATACGTCTGATGGTAGCTCAGAGGACAAGTCCAACTACAGGCACCCGCATCCCCCTCCTCACAACACTAGGGAGATGGAGGTTTCCAGTACAAAGAAACCGTTTAAGGCGTCAGGAAAAATAAAAGTGCCGCCTTGTGCACCTGTTGTCAATTTGGAAACTTATCATCCACGCTTCCCCGGTAAAGACCACTACAGGTTAGATGAGGAAGCCTGTACCTCTGAATATACCATACAAGACGAAGTGTTGGTTGAATGTGAAAGCCTGGAGATGACAGATTCTTCTGTAGATATCTCAGAAGACAAGTTTAACTACAGGCACCCAGTTCCTCCAACTTGCGCCACTGAAAAGATGAAAGTTTCCCATTTGAGTGATCCGGACCCAAAGATTGGCTCTCACCATCAGAACATGTTTGCTCCTTTAAAAAGACCAAAACTGGAACCCTTGTCTCTGATGCATGGACATCATTTGACTAAAGGAAATCCCTCACCTACTCTTCCTACAAAACGTTTTCATTTGCCTCCGATTGATCAAAAACAAAGCAGGGTTAATCAGAGCACAGACATGGGAACGCCACGATGCACGCCAGGCCCTAGTACCCCTCCCAAGGCAAGGCTGCAAAGAACTGAGCCAACACCAAGTGACTCACTTCCAAAATCAGAAAATAAGTTAGGTGCGAGACAGCTGACCGAATCTGAAGCGAAAGAGTTCCTTTATTCTTGGAGAAACCCTCAACAGGACATCCGCATCCCAACAGGGGGGAAGAAAAGACAGGACAAAAAAAAGGTAAACAAGCCTTAACAACCTTTATGGGATAAAGCTAGGCACCAAATGTAGGATTAAAGGTGCTCTAGTTTCCAGAATAAGAAGGAGGGTCTAAGGGCAAAGGAAGCCCAGTTTAGTTTAGCAATAGTCTGTTTAGTTTAGTTTGGGTTACCATGTAACCTTTGTAGGATAGAACTAGGGTTAAAGGTGCTCTTGTTTCCAGAATAAAACAAATCCATTCATAACTAAAGCTTCAAAATAACACATTTTAAGTGTAGATATTTTATTCATAATGGAAATCAAAATTAGGATTTTGTTTTAGAGATACTAGCATATTTTTGGTGGGTTTCTTTTTTTTCATTTTGTGGGAATGTGTCATCTGGGGACTGTCCAGAGATCTAGTTTTCCAGGAGTGTGGAAATAACTAACTCTTTGGGTTTTCTTTAAAAACTTTACTTTTCACTTCTTTTATTTCAAAACTACAGCAAACTGTAGATTAATGGAATAAAAAAAATTATGCATTTTTTGGTTAGGGTGTAGAAATGACTTAATTTTGGGTTTTCTCCAGGTGCTCTGGTTTCCCCAACACAAAAAAACTTTACTTTTCACTTCTTTTATTTCAAAACTACAGCAAACTGTAGATTAATGGAATAAAAAAAATTATGCATTTTTTGGTTAGGGTGTAGAAATGACTTAATTTTGGGTTTTCTCCAGGTGCTCTGGTTTCCCCAACACAAAAAAAACTTTACTTTTCACTTCAAATTGATAAAACAAAAGATTAGAAATAAAAACAAATGACTGTTTCTGAAAATGCAAACCCATTTATCCTAATAAAGTAAAGACAGCCAAAAAATAATAATAATAATAACTGCTTAAGAAAGTATTAGACGCTTTAAACGTATAGACAAAAAAGGATCTTTAAACTGACAGGCTTAGACAGATAAAACTGAGGTTGTGGTTTGGGTGGTAGTTGGAGGCAGGTACCTCAGAAGTCCAAACCCCGCTTTAAGTCTTTTGGGACTTAGAACATCACCACTTGATGGGAATGAACCTCAACTTGACCAGAAGGTTGAAAGGTACTGGATAGAAAGACAGGACACAAAAATGTTACAGAAAACTTGAATTTAGTGAAGAAGGTGCAGTGCTTTTTAAAACATGTTCTTTAAATCCATCCTGTGCATTCGACGTAAAGTTTTTTCAGTAAATGAAAGATAGAATATCCTTACCAAGAAGGAGGGTCTAAGGGCAGAGATGCCCAGTTTAGCTTAGTCTGTTTGATTACAATGTAACCCAGGTTAGCTCTATTTTACATGGTTTACATGGTAACCCATGTGAGATAGAGCCAGGGCTAAATGTAGGGTTAAAGGTGCTCTGGTTTCCAGAAGAAAAATAATCTATTCACAACTAAGCTTCAATATAACACCTTTTTAAATATAGATATTTTATTCAATATGGACATCAAAACAAAGATTTTATTAGACATTTATTAGCATATTTTTGTGTTTTTTTTTTTGTTTTTTTCATTTTGTGGGAATGTGTCCTGCTGAAGACTGTCAAGAGATCTATTTTCCAGAGTGTGGAAATAACTAACTCTTTGGGTTTTCTTTAAAAACTTTACTTTTCACGTATTTTATTTCGAAAATACAACAAACTGTAGATTAAGGGGGAAAAAAACAATGATGCATCTTTTGGGTTAGGGTGTAGAAATTACTTAATTTTGGGTTTTCTCTAAGTGCTCTTGTTTCCCCAACACAGAAAGCATAACTTTTTACTACTTTTATTTTGAAAATACAACAAACTAAATTAAGGGAAACTTCAGAGCACTATACATGTCACTCTAATCCAGTGGTTATCAAACTTTGTCTCTGGGGCGGCAGTGGCTCAGGCATTTGAGCAAGTCATCTAACGATACGAGGGTTGTCGGTTCGTTCCCCGCTCCCTCCAGTCAATTGTCGTCGTGTCCTTGGCAAGACACTTCCTCCAGTGTGGGGTGTGAATGTGTATGAATGTCCCGGTGATGGTCAGAGGGGCCGTAGGCACAAACTGGCAGCCACGCCTCTGTCAGTCTGCCCCAGGGCAGCTGTGGCTACAACAGAAGTTACCATCTCCAAGTATCAATGAGTAATGGACACACTGTAAGCACTTTGAGCGTCTGGAAAAGCGCATATAAATCCAATCCATTGTTATTATTTCTTGCTCCCTCCGTTGCAGAAGGAAAAATGTTCACATGCCGGCCCACACTGCAAAAGAACTGTGACAAAATAAGCCAAATATGTTTAATGTTAATATCGATTCATATCAAAATCGGAAATATTCCTGCTGCTAGAGACTCGAAAGAAAAATAAAAATAAAGGATCACTCACTTTGTAAGAACACCAACATTGAACCTATGTTCAAATATTTCCAAGACAACAGTTCTCAAGCTAAGGAGGGTCTAAGGGCAGGAATGCCTGTTTAGTTTAGTCTGTTTAGTTAAAGTTTTAGCATTATCCTTTTGAATTCTATGCATTTATGATCCTTTTTGATTGTATGTTTACCTTAAAATTACCGGTATGAAGCCCATTGAGACGACTGTTGTTGTGAATTTGGGCTATATAAATAAAATTGAATTGAATTAAATTGAATTCAGTGTGACTGGCTGAGAGATCCATTTTCAGCAGCAGCACCTGCTGATTTGAGCTCTGCTGATGAGGATTGAAAATCATTGAAATCACGTCAGATCACCCTGAGGATGAGTTCTACAGCACAGATACTCCCTGAATTCTGCTGGGTGTGTAGAGGGAGCATCCACTCATTCTGCTTCTATTCTATATCCTATATTTGTGAGATTTTCTGCTGTTGCCACTTTCAAAACAAAGAACAGAGCTAGGCTCAATATTGAGCATGACTTAGTTGCTGTAACAAACCTGAATCCTCCTTTGGAAAGACGTGTAGCACAAAGCAGACACATTGCATCCATTAATACAACTTTTTGTTTCTTTTTGCATATTGGCTCAATGTTATTGTTCTTACAAAGTGAGTGATTATTTATTTAATTTTATCCAGGCCACCCCTGGGTGAAGGCAGGGGACATCCTGGACAGCTCGCCAGTCTGTCACAGGGTCACAAATCCCACACAAATGCACACTCACATTCACACCTAGGGACAATTTAATGTAACAATATGAAGCATTTCTTTGGACGGTGGGAGAAAGCCTGAAAAAACCCACGCATGCACAGATCTGATTGATTTGAAGACATTGATTAGATTTGAGTGGAGTCACTTGAATCATCCGTCATGTGACTTTCTGACCTTAAAACAGTTTTCTAGTTTAGAGACGAAGCACAACAACATTGCTTTGTTTTTTTTTTCCTAGGGTAGAACTCATTTCTAATTTATGTTTCAACAACTTTGTCCTGCAAATATTTTAGAAATAGGTCAAAGAACATTTCACATTTGTTAATTTCAATGATTTGAGAAACTTGAACAGCAAATTCTTAAAAATGATTGCATTTTAATAGGTTTCAACTGCAGTCTGTATGGGTTTGCAGATGTTTTTTATTTAAAATTCTAATCCCCACAACTCTGTTTTTATAAAATCAGATGCTAACCAATAAATATAGTTCTTTAAGAATAGAGGCAGCATTATTGTTTTATTAACATGAATACAAAAACAGAGAAACCAAAATCAGGATTCATTATTATTTTATTGTTATTGCTCAGATAGAAACTCTGCTCTCAGAAGAAAAATATATATTCACCTGTATTCTCCCTAAATAGATTTCAGTGTGACCGTAAATACAGGATCCATTTTTCAAACAACAGATTAAACTTCAGGAAGTCAACGCCAAAATAAAAGTCTTCCTTTCCTGCAGCTTCACATCCCAGCACAGCTCTGCTAGAAATGTTGAAGGCACTTCAAGCCCGAGGTCAAGCGTTGCATGTCGCTCTGAGACATCACCTGTTTATGCTGAAAGCCAACAGCTGACGCTTGAAAATAACTCAATATTTCTGGAAAAAAAAATCAGTCAGAAGTCCATCATCCTTCATGGATGCCCAAATCAATGTAAAGTTTTTAAATACTTGGACTGTAAAAACCCTTAAAAAAATAAATAAAAATGTTTCAACTTGGGCGACATACGTAGTCATGAGTGTAGATGAACAACTTGGTGGCTCCTTTGTGATGTTGGAGGACCAGAGTCAGGGTCGTATAATGGTTGGAGATGGTGGAGACCATCATTTCATTCCACAGTTCAACAGAGATGCTGAAACCCATGGTTTTACATTCAGTCTATGACAATGCAGAGGTCAAAGGTTGCCCGAGTCGTTGCACAAAGTTCCTTTAAGGCCATCTGATGCTCCTGTTAATCCCCTGAGTTTAGAGGCCGACTGTTTTTTTGTGGCTCCCTTCTTCTTCATTTGTTATTGCTGTTGATTAGAGTCAAACATGGATCAGTCTCATCCAAAACGACAAAAGTCTGCTTGTCGACTGATCAGGGACCAGAAGAAATACTGTAACCATGACGACAAAGCCAGGCATCCTTTTATCAAAAGGAAAAATTATAACAAAAAGGTCTTCAAAACAAGAACAAGTTCTTCTTCACAAATATAAAATCTCTCTTCCAAACAGTTGTTAAACATCTGTGACATATTTACAAGCAGCTCTCTAGTATATACATGATAAGCACATAGAGGAGGTTCAGTCCTGAGAGTCGAACTCTCGCTGGTTCATCCGTTTCCCTTTAAGCGTCCTAGATCTGAGGATTCTGGGTATAGCAAATGGGCGGGGCGGGGCGGGGTGTCCTCACGTCATCGATTTCTTTTAGTATTGGATGTATTCAGACTGAAGAGACTGCAAGATAAAAACACAAAACAAGTCAAACTGATGCTTCATTTGCAGAGAACAGATGACGTCTGCCAACAGTTTGACATTTGTGAAGAATTTTTTTTTTTTGTGAAGAATTCTATAAGGATGAAGCTCAACTTCACTTGAATTTGACCGTTAAATATGGAATAATTAAGAATGTTTGTTAAGATTTACCCTTAAACGTTTTATAGAAAAACATCGTTTCAACTTCACTAAACATGAAACAGAGAAAAACTTTCACTGCATTCAAAGATTGAAGCTACGAAAGCAGTAAGTCCAAAAAAATCTACAATTTTTGTTTCAACGAACAAATATGATAAATGATATATTATATTTGAGAGGTCCATATGACTGGTTAAAGCTCCAAGCATTTAAACCAGTAATCCTGAATGCTTGTACTGATTTGCCTGTCTTTTTCAAGGCTCATTGGATTCTCATGTATTCTGGATGTTTCCAGCCTAAAAGACATCTTTGCTACATGTGTGGAAGCTCAGAAAAGTGCAAACGCCTGAATGCATGTGCATTTGTTTCTCCCCTCTGTGTCGGCTCCGGTCCTTGAATTGCTCAAATTCCAATCACTTCAGATATAATTCCTGTTTTTGCTCTGAAATAGGCTTAAAAAAAATTAAAAAAAAAATCCAGCTCTTTCCAATACTGAGGTTCTCAAGACCCACTAGGATGAAAACTGTGTTTTTAACATGTTCTTGTGGCATTTTTCTGATGCAGACGACATAAATTAAGAAAATTATTATTAAATTATTATGTAATCACACTGGCTGGGATCCTCATTTCATCGTTTTCGCTTAGAGAACTGATAGAAGGAGGAAACATCCTCAGGTTCTGCCTTGAAGCCTTTTTTTAAGGCCACCGATAGTCAAATTGAATGTTCTTTTCAATAACATTTAACCATGAAATGAGTTGAACTCCTCAATTGATGATAAAAGAGGATCCATTTTGATCAGGACAAAACATGAAAAGTGTGGCTCAAATGTCAATTCAAACAGGTTTAAAGTTGAGGACATTAAATGCTCGTTCCTGCCATCTCCTGGTGATGAACGCTCCTCAGTTCAGCAGCAGCGGTGGGTGAGTGTGAGCTCATGAGGAACACCACAGAAATGCACCGATTTTCACCTCCAAACGACCAGGAAAGGTTTCAGAATGTGGTTACGTCACACAGAGGCGTCACAGTGACCAGGCTTTTCTCCCTTTACTGCTTTTCTGCACTGCACTGCTATAAAATACACTGGAGGGGGGGGGTTTAGGATTTTCTGATGACGCCTCGTCATGTGATTCCCTCTGAGAAAAAACAAAAGAGCTAAGAGAGGAAAATCTAAGACAACAGGGGGTCAGAGGTCACGAACACACTGGAAGCATCACACGTCCGTTTTTAGGTGAAAAACAGTTTTTCCTGCGTCCAGTGTGTTGGTGATGTCAGAACCATTGACGGTATATGAGAACTTGACGGAGTGAGAGTGACAGCACCCATGGCAAATGTCTTACATCTGGCTCCAATGAAATAAGAAATCTGTCACCTGTCAATCAAAGGCTTTGATGGTTTGACATGAGGTCACATTCTTTCATTGAGGCATTTGATTGGTCAGTTTACAACTTGAATAATTTGCTAGGAATATTAAGAATATGTTTAAAAAAAAAAGGAAGTAGAGCAAGAATAAATATTTTGACAAACACAATGACTGAGTACTGGCTGTTTATTTCTCAATACAAGCCTATGGGGCTTTAGCTTCTTGAAACCAGCGGGTACTTCCTGTTTGGAATGCCAGGGGGGAGGGGGGGTCACTCAGTCCAGTTCTCATGTACAGTCAATGGTAACAACACAAACAACCAATCAGCATGAGGGTGGGGCTGAACTGCTGCTGCTGACGGAGGACTTACAGGTATGGAGCGGCTCAGGTAGCGTCCTGAGGGGCCCTTCATGGGGCTGTAGGGCCCGCGGCTGCTGTAAGGGCTGAAGTCCTGCAGCCCAGATCGAACAAAGCCTTTCCCCGCGGGAGCCCCCACAGAGCCAACAAACGGGCCGCTGTTGTTGTTTATCTCGTGCTTCACACAGCGAGGTCCGTTAGCATAGCAAGACAAAGAGGGCGGGGCCAAAGAGGAAGGGGCAGGGCTTATGGACAAAGAGGAGGGAGAGGAGGGCGAAAGCGTAGAGTAGGGGCTCTTTCTGTCCTCCTCCATGTCGGCGGCGTACAGATCGCTCAGAGAACTGGCCAATCGTGAGCTGAGAGCTGAGCTAAGGTCAGCGGGGGTGGGGTGGAGGAGCACATACAGTACACGTGATCATTATGACACACACATGTGGTTGAGAACATGGCAAAGGAACCTCAGACAAAAACTCAACCAATATAATGAATAACATGATCAGCAAAAATGGGGGGAAAAATGTGGATCAGAACAAGTTTGGTTTACTCAAAGTTACTTGAACCTGGTTTAGACCGGGTTTGAAATAGATTTGACTTTATAATTATAAAGAAACATCTGTAGGTTCTCCCAAACAAATCAAACACAACCTCTGATGCTAAAACAAAAGTGAGAGAAACAAACCGGATTCAGAAGAAACAGAAGCTTTGAATAATTACAATAAAAAGCTGAAGGTGAGTATTAAAGGTGGGTAAGGAAAGGGTTTGTGCAGTACAACTAAAAAGCATGTTGTGGTTTGCTAACAGCAGCTGCTATGGAAGACTGGCAAAGGTCAGACTGATGAAGAGGATCCGATGACGAGGAGGAAGGGAATCAGGTGAGAACTAAAGGATGCAGGAGAGCAGACAAGAGCTCTGACCTCCTCGGGTTCACTGCTGGTGGTGAGGAGAGTCTCCCGATTCTCTTTGCTGCAGGCGAGGAGGAGGAGGATGCTGAGAATTTGGAAGACTTGACGGGGGAGGAGGATCCCTGACCTCCACCCATAGAGAGCCTGAAAACACAGATGCTGGATCAGAGAAGGCCTTCATCACGCTGCAGTTTCATGGTCAGAAGAGGAGAAAAGGATACCTGAGCGGCTGTGAAGCTGAGTGACCCGAGAGCCTCGCCTCCTCCAGTCTGAGACGGAAAATGTTCACAGTCAATGAGACTTTACAAATCAATAGATGAAGCACTAACAAAAAAAGTTTTTACTCTGAATAAGTCACTACTGAGAGAACCTTTAGATTAAAGATAGAATAAAAGGTTCATGGAAGGTCAATCAAGCTGGGGACATTTTTTTCCTCACCCTAACAGGAAGTGTCAAATCGTGGACTTGGTTCAAACAATTTCAGGAAACCACAGACAGTAGGAAATATTAAGTTCACAGCTTTTCCTAAATGGTGTACGTAATGGAAGGTGCACAGCTGAGCTCTCATTTGAAACATCAAGTTCAAATAATGCAAACATCAATGCGATTTCTGTTGGCATCATGAGAAAATGTAAACAGTGCGTTCTAACAAGCATCTACAGATTTAAGGACGATAAGTTGGACATTTAAAGAGTTCTAAAATAAAGATTTGAAGGAAATTTAAGAAGTTCTGTGCAAAGATAATATACATAATGTCCAGATGGGCTGGTAATCATTCATTTACACATACACTGACTAGTGCAGGAATAACATGGCTAATATATAATACCATTGTTGTTCTTCTGACAAACAATGTAATTAGCTTCACAAAAATGTACATACTGTTTGTACTGTACAGTCTTGGAAATTAATATATTGGTGGGATTTTTCCCACCAGTATTGGAATTTTAATTATTCTTTTTGATCAGAGAAGCAAGACCTACAAGGCCCAATCCAGGGTCGGATTCAGGATGGGACCAAGAACTGGGTGTGTTAAATATGTTGTTCACATCTAATGATGCCACACTGATGTGCTGTTTTCTTTCCAGGGAGGTTATAATAAAAATGGATTGGATTTATCTGCTCTTTTCCAGACGCTCAAAGCGCTTACAGTGTGTCCATTGTTCATTCATACTTGGTGTTGGTAAGCTACAAATGTAGCCACAGCTGCCCTGGGGCAGACTGATGGAGGCGTGGCTTTGCGCCTACGGCCCCTCTGACCATCACCGGGACATTCATACACATTCACACACCAGTGGAGCCACACTGGAGGCAAGGAGGGGGAAGTGTCTTGCCCAAGGACACAACGACATTTGGCTGGTGGGAGCGGGGATCGAACTGCCGACCCTTCTATCATTGGACGACCCGCTCAACCGCCTGAGCCACTGACAATGTAATTAAGATGGACTGATCTTAATTGCTGATATTTTACTTTTATGATGACATCAGTCTGTTTATTCAACTACGTTTAGATCCTGTTGCTTTTCCAGCCTCACTACATCTCTTCTACGTATATTTGCCGCTTTTTTTCATGCTGGAGTAAAGACCATCAAGAAAAAAAACAAAAACATTTGCGTCTCCAACGACGAAAGAACATCATTCCATCCAACATTTTTTGGTAAAACTGTGTTCTGATGATCTTTGTGTGTCAATCAATATTTTGACAAATTGTCTTTATAATTGTGCCATTCACAAAATTAGTCATGAGAAAAACGAGTCGTTCTATGCAGGTCAGGACTGGAGCTACAGAAAAGAGCACAGGAACAAACTAAAGCACATCCCAAAGATCTGAAAGAAAGAATGCGAGCGTTGGTTTCACTAGGAAACTGATCAAAACTCTGCACAGGGAAACTTCCTAAATTCTGAGGTGATTGGATGTTGTTCGAGTAGCAAATGATCCGTCAATAAGGAAGTACTGGTACCTTTGTGGCCCGGTGGCGGATAAGCGAGGAGATCGCCGGCTCTTCAGGGCTCTTAGTTTGTCTCCCTGGGTTAGACCTGAGCCGCCATCTGTGAGGTCATTCTGCAGGGAAACACAGATTTAGGATCAAAGTTAAATGTGCAGACTACAAATCCTCATTTCTGACTAGTTATATAGAGAAATACAGTTCTTATGAAAAAGTTTTTATTTACCCGAGGACGAATTTAAGCAAAGAAAGGCTTAAAACAAAACAAACCTTTAATGCTTCTTACAACTTGATGGTTTCTAATGAAATTTGGTGTCAAAAAATCTAATCTAATTTCTTTGCAACAAATAGTTTTCAAAAGGACAGACAGAGTCCTGAAAAAGCAGAGCCACGTTGCGTTTCTGTGTTTTTGTTTGACCTCCTGCAGATGGTCGGAGCTGTGCGATCTGTTCGTGTTGCTTTGGCTGCTGGAGTTCAGCGACAGCTCATCCATGCTGGAGATGAGGTGGGGCATTCCTTTGTCCTCCAGCTTCACCTTCTGGAAGCGCTGGCTGTCGCCCTGCGACCACAGCCCCCCCTGCTTCCTGTTAACACAAACACGCCAAGACTGAGCGTTCAGCACAGGGAGAGCAGCTGCAGTTCGAAACCTGCACAATGGCCAACATAGAAGATTACAAAATATATATATATAAAACAGTTTAAACAATCTTTTTAAGAAATCTAAGAGAACTGGAGCTTAAGGCAACATAAAAAAACAGAGGGAGCTACAAGTCACATTCACATCTGATGAGAAACAGCACGAGTGCTGCCAGCCTACAGGAACACCTAGTCCCAGGAGAAAGTCTTAAGGCTTGTTCTCATTACAAAACCACTTTTAGGTGCCAATGTCCAGTTTCCTGTGAGGGGCACAATGTCTTAAAGATACTGGGAGCTTTCTGTGCCAACACAAACACGGCTACAGAATGGATGGCAAGATAGTCGAGAGCGCCACATCAGAGGGGGTTCCCCCATGATTGTGAAAGCAGCGTGACTTCTGCTTTACCATTCTGATTCTAACACGTTAACTTAAGCAAAAAAAAAAAAAAAAAAAAATTCAGCTCTAACATTAGAAGTTGTATCAGAACAGCTGTTTCATTTTGAAAACATCTGAATATCTGTTTCCCTCCGACAGAATGGCGACCTGTCCAGGACGAGTGGCTGGGATAGGCTCCAGCAGCCCCGTGATCCCAAAAGGGACAAAGCGGGTTTAGAAGATGAACAAACGAATGAACGAACGAACGAATGTCCTATTCATCATTTTCTGGCATTAACATGGCATGTAACTGTTTTTATAAGACAAACTAAAGTAATCAGGCTTTTTTGATTTCGCTACACAGCATGTTAAGTTTAGAAACTGGTCAAAACAAAAGGTTAAACTTTGTTTTGTTTGCTGAAAAACAGGAAACCAGAGTTTAGGACTTCCCAGAAAAAAGGCTCAAAGGCCAAATGTTGCTGATAGAAAACTACAGATAAAAACCTCCATTAGTTAAATGGAAAGTGAAAATAATCCAAATTGGTCTCGAGAAACGGATCGACTTCCTAAACCCTTCAATACTACTGTGATAGTGACTCCCTACTGCCAGTAAAAACAAACAGAACACTTATGAACATGAAGCAGACAGTTGTTAGACCAAAGGGTCTTAAAACCTAAAAATCAACTTCAAAGGACAGTTTGTCTGTTTTCAAATCTATTGCATTTCCACATCATCTTATCTTAAAAAGAAATGCGAAAATATTTCACCACTTGTGCCTGAAGAACAGACGCCAATCTGGATGCAACGAGCGATGAGTGAGAACATTACTTAACTTTACCAATAAAGCTTTTGTTCTCTTTACTTGTTCATGAGCTTTTGTCTGCATGCCAGACTTTGTCTTTCAAATATCATACAACTTTTATGTGATTTGCAGAGAGAAATGCAGTTTTTACTGAACCAGTTTGTACTTTTTCCTCACAGTTTTTTTAAGCTGCTTGCCAGAAGTCAATCAAGTGAATTAACTTTATGCCTGTAGGGTTAATACCTAAAAAAGTAGGTATTGTGTTCATTTCTGAGGAGTTTTAAAGCCTTTACACTGGCATGAACAGAGGTAACAACTTCTTAATATTGTATTTATCAACATTTACCTACAGAAAATGATGCTTTTCTAAGCTGCCATATTATTAGAAGTTATTTGAAAGAAAGATGCCATGACTCAACATCAAAATAACATCATCCAGATAAAGGAGTCTGTATTGACAAACTTCACAGATAATGAAACAAAGGCAAAAAAAAAAACAGTAAAAGGGAGAAAAGAAGGAAAGAGCTGGAGAGAACAGGGAGAAGGGAAACAAACACTGAGACTGACTCTTCCAGGAAGTTCTGCTGCGGGCCAATTACAGAACCCGGTCTGCAGATCCGGATCCAGGCGATGGCCTCCCCTGCTGTGAAGCGGTAATGTTTCATCAGGTAGCAGCCAATCAGAGTGCCCGTTCTGCCAAGGCCAGCTGTTGGAGAGAAGTGAAGAAGACAGAAAAAGGAAAAATAAAAATCTATGGAGACATTTGCCCTTGTTAGTTTGGATATGAATCAAAACAGAAAGACATTCTCATTACTGCATCACGATAATGCAAAAATAAATCTGTCAGTTTTGAACACACAGATCAGAATACTATTCAAATCCACAAAGCAGACTTTGAACCCACCAGAACCTGCTGCAACAAGTACTACTTCTAGATTTCATTCATTAATTTGGAACAAAGTAAATGAGAAAAGATGTTCATTAAACTACATCAAATTTAAGGCGGGCAGAGGATACATTTCTATAAAGCCTAGCTTTAGTCAATCCTAAAAAACAAAATCAACTAAAGCAGCAGCAGCAGCAGGTAAATAAACATTGGAGATTTCAGTTTCAAGACCCACAACTCAAATATTTCTTAATTCAGATTCATGGGCAATTTACTGAACAATCATAAGCTCACTTTTCTGTTTGTTCTCGTACATAACCTATTCTACTTGGCTGGACACACCTGATCCAGGTAATCAGCCGTGAGCACGATAAGGATATCTGTAAAACATACAGACACACCAGCCCTTGATGCCTGGGGTTTGCCCACCATCAGTGGGAGTACATCTCCCTCTGCTGGGTGCACGTGTAACTGCATCCGTCAGTGGAACTGAAGGAAGCTCCTCACCTTTGCAGTGGACGGCCACAGCCCCTTGGGTGCTCTCACATATGTGCAGAAAGCGGCGAACAATGATGTCATTAGGCGTGCTTCCGTCTACAAAGAAGAGGTCGTAGTGGTCGAAGCCGGCGTCGGTGAAGCGTTTGGCATCGTAGATCTTCTTGTTCAGTCGGATGATGGTGGTCACGTTGTGTTTTCGGAAATATGGGAAGTAAGCCTCAGGGGCGTGCAAAGGGTAACCTGCAGGGGGTGGAGCAATAACAGGTGGAAAGTCAGGTTTTTTTTTTTTTTAAGAGAAGCTTTAGTTGTTGTAGAACGTCAACTGTGCTCAAATAAATGAATCAAACGGTGAAAATGAAAATGCATCTAGAATTTGCACAGAAAGATCATTGAAAAAGCTCTGCACACCCATTCTGGATGCAGCTGGTTCACAAAAAGCTTCTGACAGAAAAAAATACATTATAAATAAATATGTTTCTCTAATACGTATAAGCAGGAATGATGTCAATAATTAAATAAATATTAGGTTTAAGCGCACATTAAATAAGGAAATGTAAATCAGCCAACTTCACTGTGGGACAGACAGACAGAGATGCTCTGGATGTCAAAACTCCAGTTAGCCGCTGACAGAGCAGACATAACACATATTTGTGATATTTTAGGTTTGTGTAGTTTTATGGTGTTTTTTTTTTTTTTTTAACATTTATTCTTCATCTGTCCAACTCTAAATTTTATTTTATCTTTTATTGTAAAGCACTTTGATACCCTGAGGGAATTGTAAAGTACTATATGAATAAAGCTTTCTTCATTCAAGAACCCAGAACTCCAGACACTCCACAACTGAGACCACTGAGGAGAGTCATTAACAAGTAGGGATGCAAAAGATACAGACGTGCATTAAGAAAATGAATACAATTAATAGAGCAACAGCAGTATCAGTTTAAAACCACAGATACTTACAATGTTTGTTTGTAAGTATCTGTATATGCTTGTTTTATTATAACTTGTCCTGTCCAACAGCTGAGCAGACAGACAGGAGCTGAATTTCACAGCTCCTGTCTGTCTGGTGATTCTGTTTCGATCACCAGACTGTACGTAACAGATATTTGAGGCAGTATATGTAAAAAACAAAACAAAAAATAAAAAAGTAAACAGACAGAGAGATGGCAAAAACTGTCATAGTCATCTGAGGTTCCTCCAGAAGAACAAAAAAAAAATAAAAATAAAAAAAGCAGAACTTGGTTTCTCACCATTTTCTATTTTAGTTTTAGGATGAGGTCCACTGAAGGCCAGGAACTTCCCCGGGACAATCCAGTTCAGATCTCCATTCTCCACACGCTAGCAAGAAACATAAAGGCAAAATACATCAGGGAATGGAGGGAAAACTCCTGAAGACTGCAGATGGAGGACAAAATTAGACATAACTTTGAAGCCGGCTGTAAATCCATTTTACGCAAACATGTAGTGGTTTCAACTTCAAAAGTTCACTGAATTTCTCAATTTTATTGATCATCATACCTCAATAAAGTCATTCAAAATAAAAAAAGAAGAAAGGATCTCTTTACCTCATAGTGTTCATACTCTGTTACGTTGAACGTCTCAAAGTCAAAAAAGCCATGCTGCAGAGCCTAGACAAAAAAAAAAAAGTTCAGGTTCAGGAATAGAATAAAACTTCAACAAAAAAAAAAAAAATCAGATCACAAAACTTTTATTGCTTAAAATGATAACTAGTTTATTTTTATGTACATTTTCTTTTTTTTCCTTTGAATAAAAAATCATTTCAACATGAAATAAAAGCTATAAAAGAAACATGTGAAATAATAAATCTCAGAGTAAAATTCTGGCAGGTCAAATTCAAAATACAAATCTTTTTTCAAGAGTTCCATCAGACAAGAGGCAGACGATTTCAGACAGAGACAGTACTCGAATAAACACCAAGACATTAAAGCATACAGAAGAATTACCAATGCATTAAAACCTGCAATATCCTAAAGGTATTACAGTGGTTAACCAAAGCATCTACATCTAGAGCTATTAAGCTTGCTAACGAAAAGGAGAAAAGTCTGATGTTTTTCTGCTTGTTCCGTCAGGCAGAGAGCATCACCTGCACCAGACTGTTATGTCACTGTGACAGTAATAGTGCATTTAAATCTCTTTAGACTCGATTCAGGCAGATTATGCGGTTTATGGAAACATACAGAGGGACCGTTTGTTGCTCCACTCTGATCGATGCAGACAGATTAGAGTGCATGCACACACAGACGGAGATGCTGCTCCCTGATTGGCTGCTGTCACTCTCCTACAGTACAACAGATCCTTGTCCGGCTCAACACTCAGCTGTTACGCAACACTAATCTGCTGAAACAAGTGAACTCTCTGCTTCTAGTTTGCCTCCTGCTTCATCTGGACTCTCAGACATTTTCATTTCCGCTTAATGTTGCTTACTGGATTTTCCACTGCAGCTAAAACGTTTCACCAGACTGTGGTCAGGACGGGAGCCTCCTGTTGTCACAGACGACTGAATTTAGGAAAATAGCTTGTTTTCCCCAACAGCTACAATTAAATGTTCATAACTAAAACTACAGATGATTAGGAATCTCTTTATAGGAGGTGGAGGCAGTTCATGCACATTTTCTAAATCATTTCAGTCAAGTTGTTGTATTAAATATGGATTTAAGTTCACAGTGTACTCAAATCTATTGCTCCTGTTCAAGTCTTGGTATAATCAAAACAACAGCAATTGGACTTTATTTTTAAAATAGATTATATTTATGAAGTTATACACTAACTGGAGGCATCAATTTATTTGGCAAAAAAGTACAAACACACCAGTTACTTAGTAATACTCTGCCTACATTGCTAATGGGAGGAATGCTGACAGTGTACAACAGGCATAGCAACTAAAATAAGGCTTTGACGCTAATAGGAACTGGAAATAATCAGCTGAACAGCCTGCCTCTGTCGAAGTGCAGATGTTATGGTGCAATAAGAAATTCAACAAGCCAAAGAATCTTCACAAACATTAAAGACTCACTCCAATCATCTATTTTAAAAGCAATCCCAGCGGTCTTTTAATTATGCCATTTTTAGCCAAAAATGAAAAAAAGGGAGCCGTTTTCTAGGACATAGTTTTTGCAGTAAATCATTAAAAATTCTCCTCTGAATTGGACCGTTGGCACATCTGCTCCTATTTCACTATGATTTCTAATAGAAATTCTCAGAAATGCAATTTTAATCTTTATTTACTTTATATTTATGACCTCTAGCATCAGGAGAAAAAGCTGCAAGAATATGTTAAAAACACCAAAAAAAATGATTTTCATCTGAGTGGGTCTTTAAACTTTCGTAGATTATGTTGATATTTAGTCCAAGGACAGCTAGTCCTGTTGTCGAGTTTAAAATTCTCACCTTTTTGATGCCTTGCAGACATTGTAGCACTGTAAGATCGTAGGTGCAATTCCCAAAGGAGGCATCCCTGAATAGAAGAGGATGGCAAGTTGACTTCAACCATACCGAAGAAAAATAGTAAATAAAACACATTGAAACACTTTTGAAATGTAATTCATTAGACCAAAAATAACTCTATACATTCCAAGTGCATGTTCAAGCATCACACTAGAAGCCTTGTCATGTAATCTGTCAGTTACCTCCCTGTAACAATAAGATGTGACAAATATCTGTAAAGCCTCGTCACAGACCACACACGGAGCCAGACCAGGTAAATCTTTGAAGCAGAACATGTGCTCCGCCCACACAAAGTGTTCCTGTTCTGGACCGGTTCTGAGTTAGTCCACTGAAAGGGTGGCGTGGTCATTGTTTGGAGTGTGAATGATGTGCCTGGTTATCACAGCAGTGCTGCAGACTCGCTGAACCCAGAAATGTCTCCACGTGATGCGGAAACAGCAGCCGTTTATCCCAAATGGCTTCCTGTCTGGAACAATTCAGACGGAGGGGTCAGCCTGCCTTCAGGACCGCTTCAGAGCTGTTCCAAATGCTGCTTAGATCACAGCAATTACATTCAGAGCTGCCCACACCTGAGTGGGTTTACGGATCCATTAAAGCTAATTTTGCAGGATAGGTGTTAGCTGCTCAACTCTAAAGAAGAAAAAAAGTAAGCAGGCACTGAATCACTTTTAAAATCCCAAAGATTTAAGAAGCAGCAGAGACCAGCAGTCAGTGAATGCCTCGCTGAAGAGCCTCCCTGGGCAAAGGTGGCCTCTAACATCCAGATTAATCCTGGTGCAGCCTGAACAGAGCTCAGAGCTCCTCGTGAGGCTGACAGCAGAACAAAGTCCTCCTCCTTTGAGCGGAACGCTCTGCTGTCATGTAACCGCTCAGCCCCGGGCCAACAAAAGCCTTTTCTACACAGTTTCAGTGCGGAAACGACAAACTCAGTCTTCAAACCAAATTTATTCCACCTGTCCCAGAAGCTGTAATTAATTCATGTGCGACTGAATCAAAGCCAGCTTCCTTTCATCGTAAATTAACATGCGTTTTATACATACCGAGGGCCCGACGGCAAAAAGATGCGCAGGCTGATGTAAAATGAGAAATGCTAGAGCTCTGAGAATTACTCTGAGTAATTTCCTTCACAGAGAAGTGAGACATTTGACGCTTGAGTGGTTTGAGCCATGTTTTCTGTGAGGAGAAAGCTCATCGTGACAGATCTCTGTCCTGCAAGCTTCCAGAGTACGATGTTTTTGTGTTTGGTTTTGTTGTCCTTGTTCAGTCATGGAGCTCCTACACTGTAGCTGATTGTCAGCTGGTAGTGGATTATTAATGCGATCCATTAGCGTGTTCAGCTAAGCAAACACCCCATGCAACAGGTTATTGACTATCCTTCCAACGGGCCGTGGAGTCTGAGAATAATTATCAACAGCTACATAAATTCTCCAGAGCCTCCTTTCATAGCACATTAGTTAATAGAACAGACTATTGAAACCCTATTAATATTATCAGAGAAGCAGAAAAAGCAATAAGGACACTTTTAGGAGCTTGATCCAAAACAATTTTTGAATCTTACAAGAAATGAAACCACAAAAACTCCAGCCAAGATCACGTTTAGAAACATTTTTCAAACACTTTCACTGTGGATATAGGAAACAAACGGATTTGTGAAGACAACACAAAGGAAACATCAAACCACATAAAATAGCTGATCTTCTCAAATTCATATCAAATGTTTCTAGATTCATATAGATCAATACAACTGCTTTAGTTAGACTCCATGCAGATCATTCTGATAAGGTCAGTGTTTAATAATAGCCTATGTCAGTGACTAACAGATTACATGGAAGAGTTTTCAGTGTAATCCCCATGATGAGCATGCAGTTAGGCACTGGTGAAGACTATTCAGAAGGATGATTGTTTTTTCTTAGATTTGCCAGAAGTAACACCATCTGTTTGCAGAAACGTGTGTCGTGTGCGTGTCATTTTACCGTTTACCTGAAAGGCAGGTAGGAGGCGTTGGAACCGGAGGTCAGAGCTCTGTAGGCTTCTTGGGGAGTTTTCTTCAGATAGATCACCTACAACGGAAGTAGAAAGTTTTCCAATGAATGTATTTTTCCCCACTTATTTAAAGAACAAACATTCAATAAGTCAAAAACAATACTAAAACAATAAAAAAGGAACTGAAACTTCAGCTGCAAAAACAGGGTCACTCTTACAAATAATATGAGCATCAAGACTAGAGTATCTTTTTAAAAAAGGCTTTTAATAAATCAATCAATCATGATTTAAGGGTATATTCAGAATAGACAAAAATCCTTTATTCCAGATCAAGTCTATTTAATTTGGATCGAATCCTGAACCTTGCGTTTGGTCTGTATTCAGACTGGAATCAAGCTGATGATTCTGTCATGGACCAAAGCTTGTAAACAAAGTGGATGCATGCTGCAAGACAGTTACCGGCAAAGAGACAAGCCATGTGTGCTTCAACTCAGAGGATGCTAGCAACTGCAGGGATGAGGCGACGTCGGCTATGAAGGTAGTGTTTGTGTGTTTAAGTGTTTGTGACATATAGATTGTCGGGAAAACAGTGAGAAGCAGTGCGTGTCATATTTTAAATTGTTTTGAAGAATCTGCATTCCTGACCACATTTCACTGAGTTGCTGTGTCTCATGGTTGTGGTTAAGACATTGTTTTTAAGAGAATTCTGTTAAGGAGACTACAGGGAAGCTTTTAGGATGACGACACAGCAACGCGTCAAGTGTAACAAGACAAAAAAAAGCACGCAAGAAGCTTTTTTAGCGATGTTAAAATAAACATTCTAACAAGTAAGACACAAGACACGTCGAACTCTTTGTGTTTGATAACAAGACAACCGTGGCTTTACATTTGTCTGCGGCTCATCGGTTTCTTCATTCCTAATCTGTTTACGTCTGCCGTTTTGGTTCAGTTGTTCCGCTCCGAGGGACGGATTGTATTCAGACCGGGGAATCTCAGAGTGAAGCGAAGCTCAGTCCGATGGGAAACAAACCAAGACCACCTCAGAGAGCGGTTCCTGGTAGAAATGGTGTAAAACGGCCAGATATTGAAGTCTAAAGCCTTCAGTTGTGGTGAAAGTCTAACAGAGCTGTGGGCGTGGCTGATTGTGAGTCTTTAGTGTGTCAGAGTGCTTCTTTGTCCACACAATCCACTTTTGTTTTTAGCTCCTTCAACTTTAAATATTTAGGACTATCCACAGCAGGAGAGCGTGCATCTCAATAACACTGCGGGTCAGTCAGGTCGGCTATCACATAGCTGCACTTCCACAGCATTCACACGGTGGGATAATTCCAGTTTATTTGGTCTGCTCAGGTTCCCAGAAAGAAATGTCTGCGTTTATGCTTGCCTTGGTTTGCACCTTAGACTTTCTCAGAAACAGGAAGCAGATTACCGATTCATGCAGCTTTTCCAAAAGCTGATTTTTTACATTTGTCACTTTCACAATTTTTCAAATCTTACATTTTAAACCAAACAAAGAAAATAAATATAATAGTTGACTTAAAGTTCTGACAAGAATTTCTGTTTGTCCAAGTCTTTTGTTTATTTATTTATTTTCTATTCAGGAAGGGTTGAGCTCACATTATGAGTGATCTGCAGTCACAGTAGTGGTAAAATGTAAGTAATTTGACCCCTGAATTCAACTGTTTGTTGATTGTTTTTGGGGATTCATAACAGCATTGTGGCCCTCCAGACACCCAACCCTAACCGGTGAGCCTTTGCTATGACCCAACCGTATGACAAGAGTATGAAGAATATTTCTGCAGAACTGCACAAAACATCAGAACTAAATAGCTTGAAATGTCAGCTAAAAATTTACCTTTTTAGGGTGGCTTTTTATACTCGGTAGGTGGTTGCATTTTATTTTCCTTTACTAATTTTACTGCATTCTTACATTTAATGCATTTCATTGCTTTTTGTAATTTTATGTTTTAATATTTATTCTTCATCTGTCCAACTTTAAATTTTATTTCGTCTTTCTTTTATTGTAAAGCACTTTGATACTCTGAGGGAGTTGTAAAGTGTTTTGTAAATAAAGCTTTATTCATTCAAGAACCCAGAACTTCAGACACTCTACAACTAGACCACTGAGGAGAGTCATTGACAAGTAGGGATGCAAAAGACACAGATGTGCATAAAAACATACAATTAATAGAGCAACAGCAGTATCAGTTTTAAACCACAGATACAAACAACATGCTGGTATAAAATCAATCAGGAAGTACATAATTGATTTCTGGCTAATTTGATCACTTTCTCTTCTCGTTTTGTCTCTACTATCGTTGCCTTTTTATGTACTTGAGAAGCAAACAAAAATATGTCTAATCCATGCTTGCTACTACCAAGAGTTTCTCTGTTAAAAGAAATTGTCCTTTATGGCTTTAAATGCCAAAGGAATGATAAATATCTAGATTGTATCCATTTAGGGAAAATGATTGGACTGTATTCTATTGCCACAAAGTTAGCTGCATCGTATGTATCGATTTGTGGACCATATATCACGAGCCATATTAAATCATGTGGGAGCCCTATTTTAAACACATGAACATTTTCTTAAAATAATCTCTTTGTAAAATTCTGCCAGGTCAAATTCAAATGAGGTCAGTTTGATCATTTTTAAAGACTACAAATTTTTATTACACAAGTGGAAACATCATTCAAGTAAATAAGCTAACTTGATTATTGTTTTCTACAGCAAAAGATGTCTTTGTGTACTAGATTTCTTTATCCAATATCAAGTCTGACTTCTCTGCCGTGCAGGAACCTCCATGTACTCCCAAACACCAGTGTGAACCCTGTTTACTGAAACAAGCAGCCAGTGTTATGTCTGAGAGTTTCCTCCTTGGAAAAACACTCCCAGCTGTGTCATTCTCCAAACAGCAGACTACAAAAACAGATCCTGCCGGCCCGCATACATCTCTGCTTTCTTTTGGAGACAAAAACATTGAAAACACTTTGTTTTACTGAGGCCTCTCATCGCATAAACACATTTTAAAACTGAGGCAGTTCATCAAGACACAGGGTACTGAGACTCCAAATCCCACCATGACCAGGACGCACAAAACATCCCAAGATTAGAGACCATGGAGAAACACAAGAAATATTTCAGAAAAGTGTTTTCCAACAAAAGTTACAATGAGAATAAATGAACTCACCGCATAGCCTCCGATCAGCACAGCCGCATTGGATCTCTTCCTCTGGTCAAAGCTGGTGTAATGAACTATCCTCTTTCTGGTCAAAGTAAACGACTGCACATAAAAAACAAAGACAATTTTAAAATCAAAGCTAATAAACAAAAACCCAAAGGAGGCAACCCTTTATAAACCTTTGACCCAAGAACAGAAAAATCTGCTGAAGGCCTTTTCCTCTGTGGCAGATTCAAGGATTTTTAAGTTGGTCATTAAATTACCTCCCTGTCAATTTGAGCTAAACTAGAGCTGCAGTGAGAGCTGCTGCGTCAGAGGAAACGGCGAGCTGTTAAACCATCAGCTGGCGGCTTTTATTCATTAGAGAGTAGCTGCTAACCACATCATTTACTGTGAGTGACAGTCAAAACAACTCCAGAGACCAGACTCCATCACCAAACCACTTCTGTCGTTTACAGCGGAAAAATAAATGAATACTTCCAACAAATCCTATATTTTGGATTTTAATTTCTGAACTATGTTAACCATAGAAAGACTGATATCTAAAAATGACTGGAAATTGATAGATTAATTCAATTATGCACATTTAAATAACAAAGAATGTTCCTGTCCTTCAGCTCCACAGTACTTAGATTAAATGTGTCAACATGGCTAATTTCTTTTAGCAAATCACGAGGAGAAATGTGTCGACTTGTATGCAGGTGCAGTCTGAAGCTGCTAGTAACACTGGTGCAGAACATAATCCCAATTTAAAGGCAACTTCTTCTTCGTTTCAAGGCCCTTTAAATGACTCTTTTTGTTGATCAATTTCAAGCGCTTCACCCAAAACTTGAAGGATTTCAAACATTCGACCAGCAACTCTGAAAAATATGGTCAAAGTCTCCAAACATTCCTACAGAATCCAGCCCAGCAGGCCATTACCATCACCGGCCTGTGAGAGGAATGCTATCACCATGGTAACAAGCAAAACACAACACGGAGGACACACGTTTTCAGGCTAAAGGAGAAGCAGCAAAGACAAATTGAGTCTTCAGAGTGACAACGCAAACCTGCTATGCTTGAAAGTGGCAGCAGGAATGAAGGCTTACATCATGTCATGACATAAGCCCATTGCATTCTGAACATTCCCTCAAAGGGAGAGTCGTATCAGCAGAAACTCACTTTTAATTTCTTGTTCAGCTTGCAGCAGTATCTGTAGAGCATGGCCAGGTTCAGAGGCCCAAAGTCTGCATAAAAACTGTGGAAGAACACAGGAAGAGGTTACAGCTCTCAGGTCTGCAGGGCTGCTGTCAGATGAAATGGAAAGTTAGCGGCAGTGGAGTGAAAGTCGCAGCAAAAACATCCAGTCCCGTTTCCTGCTTCAAAACCTTTAACACAGAGAACAGAGACAAAAACCAACAATCGAGGGATGTTCATGACTGATCAGAACAGATTCTGCTGTTCACCCCCAAATGGCTAATCTGATTTTTTTTTTTTTTTTAAACTTCAGTTCAAGAACAAAGTAAATGAGCAGCAACACAGAAACAGAGGCAAATCCTTAAGAAATATGAAATCCTCTTAAGCACTGTAATCAAAGAGAAAATTATCTTTTAATGGCAGACTTTCAAGGACCAAATAAAAAAAAGAAAAAAAAAGCAGAAATCCAGCCTTGAATGTGGATCTGAGGAGTAAATGTTGGTGGGGATTTTGAGCATCCAAATTCCAGACACTCAAACGCATCATGACTTTGAGTAAAGGATGGGTGGAGTAAGATGGCGAGGGTGCAGAAGTGCACACAGTTTCAATTCATAACAAGCCAACAGTATCTCTGCTTTTCTTCCCATGTAAAAAAGTCTTCAGTTCAAACCATAAATTCAGGTCTGTGAAGCGCTGCAGACACGTTCACACTTGGTCTCTGTGGTCACTGTGCAACATTAGAGCAGCAAACACAATGTAAAGTGTGCAGTAACCACTGGGCTTCAATTGACGTAGATTTAAAACTTTAAAAGTTTAAGGCTGTAGTTTCATGAATGCAGTAGTCTTAATTCCTTTTTTAATTTTTAAAATAAAAAAAAATAAAAAAAATGAAGGCACAACTGTATTTTACTGCTGAGGTTTACTTCATTCAAGCTGTTTATTTTTGGAGACGTTTTAGCTCAAATGTTTGAGGAGAGAAACTTTTTAAAAGACTTTTTGCATGAATTTATAACTGTTAAAGTATTTTATCTGAATAAATCATTTGTCTGAATAGTTAACTCAAATATTAACCTCCAGATTGTGGTATTTGGAGCAGACCATCAGTGCTATTATTGGCCTATGATAGATTGTGTCTCCTTTATACAAACAGGAAGTGAGTCAAATATCTTAAAAGTTACAAATGCAAACAGTCGATGATGGCTGACGAAGCATCTCCAAGAACCAAGAAAGGAGGTCCAGCTGCTTCTGACCAGAGTGTCTTATATCCGGCTCATCTGGGTGAGCAATGGCCATATCTGATAGGAGGGCTTGTCTGATCAGGACTTCCTGACGTAGCAATTGTTTGTTTAGCCAGCATTTAGTAGGAAAGCAGCGCACTTACTTTTCGTAGAGAAACTCATCATCAGTGCAGAAGTAGTGCGTGTTTGCTGTGCTTTTGGGTTTGCTTCGTAACGTGGCAAAGTACAGCCGGTCTGTGAGGGGAGAGACAGATTTAATAAATCATCCACTTATGGTTTTCAAAGGAAAAAGAAACATCTAGAAATTTACTTTAAGTCCCACTCTGATCATCTTTTGAGTGAGTTTTCCCAGTGGTCTTTAAATCATGATTATGCTGTTTACACCCAATAATAATAATAAAAAACTGTCATTTTCTAGGACAGTTTTTGCAAAGTGACAGTAGTTCATCAGAAAGTTACCTCAGAGTTGAGGGCAGGATCGTTGGCGTGGAAAAACCCCACCCTCCTTTCCTGTCACCCACAACTTAGAACTAGTTACACTCTCTTGCTTGCTTACTTACAGCCCCTCACATCCTCAACCTAACAATATAGGCGCAACAAAAATGGCAAGCAATATTGGAGCTACCCAGCGGTACAGTTCTGACCCAGATACCAGCTCGGACGAGGAAAACAAAGACGTACATGGAGCTAATGGTCTACAAGTGGATGCATCAGAATGGAACGGACCAGGGAGCTTGTGGCCTACCCAGCATAAATGCTTTTTTTTTTTATCTGTTCCCGATTCATAATTTAAAAAAAATAAATACTCAGAAATGCAAATTTGAGTCTTTTTTTATACTCTCCATCATCAGAAAGAAAACCCAAGGAAAATGTTAACAACACCAAAAACACCATTTTCATCTCAGTAGATCTTCAAGAAAGAAGGAAAAGATGAACAATTGAAACATAATTCTCTATTTCTACTTTCTTTACTTCAAGATGCAACAGATTTCTTCAAGAGAGGCATTTTTTTTAGCGTTTAAAAAAAGTTAAATCTGACTGACAATGTGCAATGCAGTTGTCTAAACCACTTTTGACAGCAGGTGATGCCTCAATCAGACATTTGTATTGATTGCTGTGTTGTTTCTATAAGCGACACCAGCGAGGAACAGCATAACATCCTGTTAGCAAAGAAGACGACCCTGAACATGTCATAAGTGAGGAAGCTTCAAAGTTTCAAGCAACTAGCATTGGTCAGAGGTAAAGCAATCATTTATCCAATCTGCACAGGAAAAAAAATGCTGTTATGTGAATTGGCTATGTAGATTGCTAACAATGCTAACAATTGCACGTCTGAAGGTTTCTGAGAAACTGTTGCTGGATTTAAGGTGCGACTCAGGCCTCTTAACCTCAGCTTGTTACATAATAAGTTATTTTAAGATACACTTGAATTTTTAAGAACAGACAGATCATAACATCGGAAAAGAAAGTTTCCTTTGTGCACATGGGGGGAAATCCATGCATGACTGGTGCAACAGCTGGAGATAAACTTGATGCGTTCACTGTGGGAGAGCTCATGTTAAAAGCTGTGGTGGATGAAGATGACTTGGTGCTTGGACATTTCTATCAGTAGCGATTGGGAGAACTGGACTATTCAAAAACATTCAGCAGTAAAAATGTCTATCCAACAGCTAACACTTTGCAACTTCTTCAAGAAGCAGAAAATAAAGGGTTCATTCGCATAATCTCTCCCTGAGCTGCTGCCATTTCTCTGACACTATAAATCCAACATTTCCACACTTTTCTGACAGAAACTTGGGCTGTTTTAGTTTCTTTTCTTTAAATTTTGATTTAGAACTAATTTTTTTTACCTAAAAAAAACAGTTAGACACAAAGATTCTAATCAGTCTTTCCAAGGTGGAGCCATCTTGTAGATATAGCATAGGTGTTCTCCATGTGTAGAATATCCTCACACTTGATTTTACCAGCCTGATTTTGTGAGGAATTTACAATCCGGCTTTGGGACTGCAGAGGAAATTCAACCTCAAAGCAACCGTGTTCATTCCAATTGTTTGATGTGATAATCTAACTCTGTTCTCATTTTCTGCCAGTTTGAGTTCAGGAAAAAAATAAATAAATAAATAAAATTTTAAAAATAAAAAATAAAAAAAATAAAAAAATAATAAAAATAACAAAAATCGACTCACTTTGGCAGACATTGTTTAGAACACTAAAACATATTTGATGGTGCATTTTCTAAATCTGCCATTAGATTGAGTATTAGTGCATTAATAGCAATTGTTGTCCTCATATATATTATCAAGTACAAAAAGGAAATTGATAAAACAAAGTTACAGATGACTATATTACTTTCATGAATGTAAAATTTCAAAAGTTAAAACTCTAAGCAGTTGCATTAGATATCCACCTACTGCTATAAATACTGTTCACCTGAATATACTCATATTTTCACAAAATGTTTATCTTTTAAGGATTTCGAAATCATGATCCGTTTCCTGTCAGATGCACTTGATAAAAGTATTGTGTGAATCAGGGAAAGCATGGCTTGTGCAGCCCTGTATGTAAAATAACAACCAAGCTTGATTATTTTACACCACCAACATACATACTGAAAAAGTAAACATGACATTTACAAAACCTTGAAAATTATTTAAAAAAAAATTTAGGATATTTTAAGCTTTAGATTTTTTTTTTACGTATTTAAAAAGTCTAAGGCTAAGAAAATTTCCAACTAACTTGGCCCAAAAAATAAACCCTTAATTGAGTAGCACAAGTTTTTTTCACTACATTTTTGTATGTGACCTGCCTTCAGACATCTGGGGAAAAACATTGACATAAAAAAACAGAGAAACAAAAATCTAACAACGTGACTGACTGAGGTGAGCCAAAACGTTCCACCAGGCTCAAACTGGTTAGTTAGTGTGAAGCATCCAACACTAAACAAGTGTTGTTATTATCACGACTAAACAAGGCATGAGCGGTAAACAACTAAAAGCCACGGGCTTTAGTCAGGGTCACCACCACTGACAGGACGGTCTTATTAAAGAACCTGTGGACTTGACTCAGCAAATGCTTTTTGAGGATGATCCTCAACACCAATATCAAAACACAAGACCTTAGTCTGAATCTTTGAATATTTCTTAAACGTTCAGATTATTTGTCAGTCGCTTGTATTTTAATGTTTAATCTATTTTAAAGTTCGTAGAGGATAAATATCTAGATTTCACTGAACTTCGTATTCCATCCTGAGCTTCTTGTGTGTTTACTTAAAAATGTTTTTAAAACTTAAATTACCTTTGATAAACTCCGAGGCTCCTTCCAGCTCGTTGTCGTCCATCATTCTAAACAGGGTCGACAGGACCAGGGAGTGCTTCACGCCTTCTCCCGTCATGGGTCCGTCTAATTCCTGCTCGGTTTCGGTAAACTTTTCAAACAGCTAGCTGCTCGTTAGCCGTTAGCACAGCGCCTCGCGCTCGTAAAGTACTTAAAAAAAACACACCCAACGCCTCATAGCAATCTCCGCAGCTTTTCCTCGTGCACAGGGTAAAACAATATCCACAGAGTTCTTCTTCTTGTTTTTTTCTTCTTTCATCAGAAAACTTTAAGGGTTTACCATGTTGAAGCCCGCGCGGGCTGGACGACGCTACGAGAATGTGAAACTCTGATTGACCTAATCCCTCCTTAAGACACATCACCATAACAACGCGGGTCGCTCTCATGGCAACAGCAGCCAATCAGCTTGTGCTGCCTTCACGGTCCACTGAGCGAGAGGCCACGAACAATGACTTATTCTAAATAAGAAGTCGAGAACATTTTTTATTTCTCTCTCAGTAAGCTTAAATCTTGATTTATGGTAGCCCACGTCAGTTTTCTTAATTGCCATATTAAAATATATTAAATGTGTTAAAAAAAAAAAAAACTTTGTAAATACTGTGACGTACAACCCAAATACATTAACAAGTATCCTTTAGGTTTTAAATAAGTTACTACCAAAAATGAAAAATTAAGAGAACTGTAGGGAAAAAATATATATATAAGAAATTATACAAAAGTACAAAAAACCACATAAAGCCACAAGAAGTATCTATGTACTGATATAGACAAAAATAATATAATTTTTCCTTTCAAAATAATAGCAAAACTGTCTCCTCCTATTTAACCATATCAAAATAAAGCAGCCAAGTGCAGCTGTGCATCCCAACACCAGATGTACAGTCCCTGACAAAAGTCTTGTCTCTTATCCATTTTGTAGAAACAAAAGCGTATAACCTCACTTTTAATGAATCCATTGGTTTTAGACATGTCTCATATGAAAGCTAAAACCCTCCCAAATAATGTTCAATATAGTACAATAAAATTGCTTCACTGAAGAAAGACTGATCATTTAATGAACACCTGTGATCAATTACTGATCAATCAATTAGTGTGGTGTGTATAAAACAGTGATGAAAGTCAGGCAAGGAAAAAAAATCCCTGAACTTTTCTTTGAGCGATATGGCGGCGCGGAGAGAAATTTTAGAAAAATACATTAGATGCATTCTGGTACATTACATAGATGCAATAGATGCATTCTGGTACATTCTGGCAGCTAGTTATTCACTTCTTAATCAAGAAACTAAGACTAATTGGAGCATCATGATTTGTCATTCAAACCCCTAGTTTGACTTGCCATGAAGGACTTGCTGGTCCTAAAAAAGAATTTGGATAATTGCTAAAAGTAACAATCCTACAATCTAAGCCTTTCCTTAAAGCTGCAAAACATACATTTGCTAAAATATAGTAACATCAAAGCCCCAAATGGCAATAGAACACCAGTAACTATGATATTCTATGAAAGTACCACATGGCCGCGCCCATAGAGGAAGCGATCCACGGAGAAATATAGAAAATAAAGCTAAAATTAGCTGATTTCAGACAATTTTTTCATCCGGAAAGCGATTTGTTCGTAGAGATCAGGTCTTTATTTCCCTGAAGGTACGATCGGTTTGCTCAAAAACCCGGATTTACGGGAATTCCCGGAAGACTTTCATCACCGAAAAGAACCCCAGCAGGCAGCACACCAGGCCTTCACATCAACTGCAACTTGACCTCTGACAACATGCCTAAGATTCACCCTGAGACCAAAGCGTTGATTATCAAGAGACCGAAGACCAGATCCACTGCTGAGGTGGCTGACACCTTCAATGTGTCTCAGCGTCAAGTACAAAGAATAAGAAAAAGATTTGAAGAGACTGGAGATGTTTTTGACAAGCCCAGGTCCGGCAGACCCCGCAAGACAACTGCTCAGGAGGACCGTTTGTTGGTTGGAATATCCAAGGCCAGCCCCTTTTCCACTGCAGCAGAGCTCCACCAGGCCTGGTCACCTCAAGTCCCTGTGTCAACCAGAACAGTTTGTAGAATTCTGTCTCAAAATGGCCTCCATGGTCCAATCAGTGCCCAGAAACCAGCACTAAACAAAAGGCAATTGAAAAACGTGTGGCATTTGCCAAGGCCCACAGCCTGCTAAAAGGATGGACGCTGGAAAAGTGGCAGAAGGTGGATTTCTCAGATGAGTCTTCAGTTGAATTACATCACAGCCGCCGCAAATGCTGCAGGAGACCAACTGGAGCCCGCATGGACCCAAGATTCACCCAGAAAGCAGCGGAAAAATCATGCTCTGGGGTTACATCCAGTATGGGGGTGTGTGAAACACTTGCAGGGTGGAAGGCAATATCAATAGCCTAAAATATCAAGAAGTATTAGCTACCTCTTACATTCCCAACCATAAAAGGGGTCAAATTCTGCAGCAGGATGGTGCTCCATCGCATACTTCCATCTCTACATCAAAGTTCCTCAAGGCGAAGAAGATCAAGGTGCTCCAGGACTGGCCAGCCCAGTCACCAGACATGAACATCATTGAGCATGTCTGGGGTAGAATGAAAGAGCAAGCATGGAAGACCAAACCAAAGAATCTTGATGAACTCTGGGAGGCATGGAAGACTGCTGTCTTTGCTATTCCTGATGACTTCATCCATAAATTGTATGAATCATTGTCAAACCGCATGGATGCTGTCCTTCAAGCTCATGGACGTCATACAAGATATTAAATATGAATCTCACAGTAGCACTACTTAATTCACTGATGTTATGCAAACATATTTGTTTTTGAAGTAAATTATTTGTTACATTTTCACATTACTCTCTGTAGGCGACAAAACTTTTGTCTTGCCAAAATGGGACCTTTCTGTGTTCATTAAATGATCAATCTTTCTTCAGTGAAGCAATTTTATTTTAGTATATTGAGCATAATTTGGGAGGGTTTTAGCTTTCATATGAGACATTTCTAAAACCAATGGATTCATTAAAAGTGAGATTATACGCTTTTGTTTCTACAAAATGGATAAGCGACAAGACTTTTGTCAGGGACTGTAATCCAGTCATAAAAACAGGACAACAGAAGATGGGTTGGTGTTTTAATTGAGCAAAGAAAAGACCATTTCATTAACTGTGATTAAACAAAATCTGCTAGTGCCGAAGAAGCGTATCCATGTCAAACAAAAAGGATATATAAACTTAAAAATAAAATACAAATCTAGCTGGAAATTTGTATTAGTTATACAAATTTAAAAAGCTGAAAAGGAATCAAATTCCTGATGATAAATCTGTTTCTGTATGCAACTGATCTCAAAGGAAACCACTTCCTAGGGAGATAATCGTTTTGTTTAAAAAAAAAGAAAAGGTTTCAGTTTCATCATTGTGAAGCAGCAGTGTTTAAACCAGTCACATACTGATCCAAAGAAAATATATTTGTAGACAACCTACTAAAGGTTTTACCTGAACAGACTCGCTGGCATAACTGTCCTTTGATTATGCTGATTAGAAAAGATGAGGTCTAATTCTGTAAACATCAAGATCACTTCCTCAGGATTGAAATGAAGCTTCGGTTTGGATGATTTCGCAGCAGAAGGCCTCGATGGTGAGATCATGGATCAAGGTTTGATCTGATTATGTTTCTGCAGCTGCAAGCAGCTTCTGCAAGTTTTGTTCTGTCCTGAACAGTAGATGTTCTGATCACAATCAGATTCTGTTACGAGTCCTCATCAATCTGAAACTTCCGATTGATGATGTCCCTCTCACCTGCAATCAGAGAGATCCACACACGGTTCGGGGTCGGTCCTGCTTGGGGGATCCGGGGATCATCGTGGTGCTGTGTCCAGCCCCCGGTGTCCGCCATGCTGAAGGGCGGCGAGCAGACTGCGAGGACGCTGCAGAGCCAATAAGGCGTCAGGTGACCTGACTCGAGTTACCGCCGGTCTCGGAAGGGACAGAGGTGTGAGCTTACAGCGTCCTCGGGTTTCAACACACACGCAGGTCTGAGCACCACTTCAGCGGCACACACTGTACCCCAAGCAGGTGAATGAAAGCGGCCCGACAGACGACACCGGACCCATGACGCCACGGAAACAAGGTGGGGGGACACAGGAAGGGCCCGGTCCAGGTCCACCTTGTTCACTCCAGGTCAGCTTTTGTTTTTAAATCCTGCAAGAACAACTGCTTCACTGAACCAAACTACAGATCCCAGAATTCAGCTGAATATCCAGGTCACTTTGATCACTAATGAAGCAACACTGGTCCAAATGCAAAGACTTCACTGTAAAGATGTTTGAAGGAATCCTAGACTCACATTAGATCATAGAAATCTATTTAAAGCAGCCAAATAAATAAAATATTAGTAAAACAGCTGAATCTTTTAAGTTGGATAATAACAAAAACGCTTGTGGACATTGAGAATTTTGTTTATTTTATTTACTTATTACAGTATATTTAAGGAAAAACCCTGAGAGACAGAAGCTAAGAGAGTGGGAGCAGCTACCAGTCCGATAGTGTTTTCAGTGCATTCACAGGCGGCGCGTTCGTTTCAGCGTCCGGCTACAGATTGGGGTTAACCACTCCAGATCCGTGACATTCGATGATGTAGGCGTCGCTGCTGCTCATCTCATCCTCGCACTTCGATATTGTAAACTTCGCCTGCAAAGTCAGAGAGAGGCAGACAGGGTCACTATGGTAACTGATCCTGGTCACATGACTCGTGTTTTCAGGCAGAAAATCAGCTCAATGTTCAGATGATTCATACCATGAAAAGCATTCGACGGGTTTTGTTCTGAGATCAAAACAATTAAATAATATTTTCATGCATTTGAACTTAAAACATATTTATTTTTCCTGGGTCATATTGTTAGGAAATATCAGATAAGCAAAACAGCAGAACTACTGAAATATAAAACTCATTATATAATAGTTGGAATTTGATTATTTACTGTAATGTCTCAAAAACTTAGGAGTCAGGAGTCAAACTTTATTTTTCCACTGTTTGCCCTCATAGACACACATACGCAAGTATAAAATTTAGATCGGAGAGAAGAAGATTAAAGACTTACTCCAACAAAAGGATGTTTTTGTTTTTATTGTTCTTGTAGCATTTTTCTGATCATGTAGGACATAAAGAAAATCAAGATTAAACTGCATTTCTAAGTATTTCTTTATTTAAAATTGCGGTGAATCAGGAGCAGCTGAAAAATTGCAGTTGGAAAAAGCTTGTAGTTGTTACAGAAATATGATAGCCGGACTACAAGCTCCATTCCGATGCATCCACTGCAGACAAATAGATCCAGGGTTTTTGATTTTGGCTAAAAACGGCATCAGCGCAATTTAAAGACCAGAGAACACAGTTAAAATAAATCAAAAGATGATCGGAGTGAGACTTCTTAAGGTTAGTGCTGTTAATTTAGATGATGCGCAGCACAAAGCCAAACGCCACATTTGGGAAAAATAAAGATGAGAAAGCAGCCGGATGGTCCTGATCTGATCTGGCAACCCTGGAAAGACTTTCAAACGGCTCTAAAGTTATTGAACTGTTGTTCAGTCCGTGCTCGAGTTGACATTAACCACAGATGCCTGAATGTTCTGGCACAATCTGAATCCAAACAGAACGTTTCGCTCCAGTGGTTTCCTCGACTCAAAGCTGCTGTCGTGCGTTTTAACTGTTTATTTTCATCTCTTCAGCCGCCATCATCACTATCGAGTATATGATGAAAAGCTTCAGTATCCCGACACATCCTTCTAGAGTTTTAGCAACACAACTCTGGTTTCTTTCATTTTAAACCCACATCATTACCAGGTCGGGGTCCAAAAAAGCAAAATTAACTTAAAGATTCTTAGAAAAAAAATCTACTAAAAAAGAAAGCAGATCAAAGCTTCTCACAGTAAAAAATAAAGAGAGGCATGAATACCCTCCGATTATATTCACAGTTTTGTATAGACTCTTAGTGTAGCATCTTTATCTTAATAAATAAAATGAAAAACATCACTCCGTTAAAGCGCGGTTGATTAGGTAAAAGGTGAATCACAGTCATGGAGTTACAACCGGTCTACAAATGATGAGACGTGGAATCATTCAAACTTCCCAGCATCCCTGGATTCGCTTCTCTGGTCAGACATGCATGAATGAAGCATGTGAACAGGAAATACAATGCAGCTTTCACAATGTGAAAATGGGTTTTTGGCCGTTGCTGAAGTGCAGTTTGGCGATTTTAGCATGATCGTGTTTGGAAAAAAGAGAAAACAAAGCTGCACTTTCCAGAGTTTTGTTTAAACATTTTTTCTAGTTTTAAGGTTCTGCAGCAGCGTTTAAGATCACAACTAAAACAACAAACTTATACAGCCGTAAGGTCTGCTGCTTGGTGCTGAATGAACCATCATTTACCCCCCCCCCCCCATGAGGGCTGTTTGCTCTGACCTGAGTCAGCTGCTCTGCAATGTGAATGGCCGTCTGCGTGTGGAGAGTCACGGCGCCGGTTCGGATGCGGGACGTTCCCTTCGCCAAGGCCATAAAGATAATGAGCTGAGGAGGAGGAGGAGGTCAGAGCGACATCCCAGCGAGGACATCCCAGCGAGCGAGCGTGCATGCGTGTGCGAGTGGCGGCGGCTCACCTGATCCTGCAGGAACTCGTCCACACAGCCATTGTGTCTGATGTTCCTGAGCAGCATCTCAGCAGCTTCGATACCAACTTTATCTGCGTACACGCCTGAAACACACACAGTTTGAGATTCCCTGACCAATGAACCGTCTGTGTGGTGCAGTGCTGCCACCTGCTGGCCAGAAGCCAAACTTACCCTTCTTCCCCAGAGCAGAACCAGCAAACAAACAACCTGTTGACGACTCTGCAATGATTCTGAGAGCAGACAGAACTAATCAGGCAGCGGAAGATGACTGCCTTCACAGGAGAAACTCCCATTGTAACCTCAGTGATGTCAGAGAGTGGGCGTGGCTTACATGATACCGTTCCCGTTGCCGCAAGCCTTGTCCTTTTCCTGCAGCGCCTGGATGTTGATGTAGAGTTCTTTGATTTCCTTCCTGATGGTTCGAACAGCAGCAGTCGACATGTCTTTAGCCAGCTGAGAATGAGATTAAAGCAACTTACAGGCAGCTCAAAGAAGAAAACAAACAAAAAAAAACACAAATCAGGTTCTTAAAGCAAAATTATGGAAAGAAAACTGATTTATTTTGTCTCATAAAACGTTAAACCTAAAAAAAAAAAAGGGGGGGGGTTTTCAGCTTAGTTCACAAAAACTGAAAAACTTCCCTTTTTTAAAGACAAATGTAAAAAATCTATTATGTTCTTGGGTTTTGGGTTGTTTTTACTCAAAAACAAGAGTGTTTTAAGGTTAAATGAAGTATTCACAGACACTTTGTTTTTAGTTCTTTCTTTCCAGAACTGTTTATAGATTTGAAATATACAAAAGATATTCTTGGAAATGTGTAAAAAAAAATGCTTCTTTATCAGAAACAGCTTTTGTTTTAAATTATAGTTTTAAGTTGGAAAAAAAGTATAAAAAAAAACAAAACAGTCCAATGGACATTAATGGAAACAGCAACGTTGCAGACAAACAAAAACCATAAAATGTTATTGATTAGACAAAGTAATTTACATCATGTAAAAATAACCAATAATTTTTTTAAATATTGTAACTTTTAGGAAAATTTATTTTTTTTTCTTTAGCTTTTTCGTTTCTAAAAGTTTAAGCTTTTCATAAAATGGTCAGTTTTAGTGTTTCTAAAGAACAGTAACCAATATTTTTGAATTTGACCACTAACCAATCTCTGAGCTTTACAATTAAAGCCTAATTTAACATTTTTACTAAACAGTATTATTCCAAAAAACATAAGTCTTTCTTCACATCAATTTTGGAATTATTAAAAACCAAATTAAGCGCAACAAAATCTTAGATTTCAGTGTTGACAAACTTTCATAATATTTGTTATCATAGGGCTTCAAGACACCAAATACTAACAATTTCTCTCAAAGTATAAAATTCAGGAGGCTGTTTTGTAGTTTTGAGCCTCACAGCTTTCCGTAGGCGAAGTATTGGAAGCTTTTAGTCAGATGTTTGATCGTTTCAGCTTTCAGATACAGAAAACCTGCTTTAAGGTTTGGTTTCTTTATGGGGAAACATATTAGTTTGGGATTAAAATGTGATTTCACACTGTTTTGTGTTTTGAAGCCCTTTGGTCATGAAGGGAGCACGAGAGGGGCAGTTTACTTTGAAGGGCAGCACTCCAGCCACAAACGCCCTGCCGTGGATCTTGGTGATGTTTCCTCGCTCCGTCAGGGTGACGGGCCTCAGCTCTTTGACCGGATTCACCGTCACGTTCACCTCGCCTCCTCCTTTCGGGTAGTAACCTCTACAAACACAATCCATTTAAAGATACACAAACATACCCAAGGCACAGAAACACACAAAAACCAGGGAACAGACCTCATTTTGACGTCGCAGTCAAAGTTGACTCCAAACCTCTCTACGATGGGTTTAAAGACCTGAAGGAAAGAAGACGACCCACTAAGATGAAAATGGGGTTTTCACATTTTCTTATAGCAATTTTCTGATGATGGAAGACATGCAGAAAGAAAGTTAAGCTCAAAATTGTATTTTGGAGTATTTCTTTATTCAAATCGCTGAGAGTCAGGATGAAAAAATGCTGTTTGAAAAAGCTTGTAGTTGTGAAGTAGAAGCTAAAGTCGGTGGTTGTAACTAAAGCATCCAGTTGCAGACGACTAGACCCATGTACGTCTTCGTTTTCCTCGTCTGAGCTGGTATCTGGCTCTAAACTGTACGGCTGGAAAGCTCCGATATTGCTCGCCAGTGTTGTTGCGCCGCTAATTTTAGCTAGCGGGTGAGAGCTAGTGGGAGAGCACGTAAACGGATGGATAACGGGAAATGGAGGTAGGCTAACTCTGCACCAACAATCAGAGGTGAATTTCTAGAGAACTACTGCCGCTCTGAAGAAACTACGTCCCAGAAATCAACACATGATTTTTTTTATTTTAGATAAAAACGTCGTAATCATAATCGAAAGACACCTGGGAACAAAGATAACTGGAGTGGAACTTTCCCCTGTGTGGAACAACAAACATAAGAGGAACAACCTTCAGACTGTGTTGCTTTACCTTCAGGGTGTAGTCTATCTGAGGCGCCATTTCTGCGTTGGTGCCTCCCTTCAAGCAGAGCTGAGAGGCGGCGTCGGCGAACACAGCGCAGGGCAGAGCGACCTGCAGAAGCAGACACACACTCCTGACAGACACACAGACACACGGCGTCAGAGATCAGGAGCCAGGCGCGAGTCCCTGCAGCCACTCAGGAGTCTCACCCGGCGGTCTGTGGGTCGGCCACGTGGCTGCCGGAGCGGATCTTTCCTGGAGTCAGGCTGACGTCCGTGGAGCCGATGCTGGCTCCCTGCAGACTGCCTGAGCACAGGTCCGAAACCAGCTGCAGGCCGCTGAGGTGCTGCGGTCTGCATGTGCAGCGTGGGAGCAAAACACACAAATAAACAAAACATGAATCCCATTCACAGCAACAAACCCTTAAAATCTCACTCAGGTTGACTCAGACCCCCCAAAACAACCCATCAAGCTGCACAGCCAATCAATGCAGCCGCCTGAGCAGATGAGGCTGCGGCTGATGACTCTGCAGTCTCTCTGGAACAAAAGAGGAAGCCACTCTGGTGAAGTTTAACGGCGCTGAGAGCGCTGGAGGGACCTGCCGGCGGGGATCTGACCGCACATCCTCCGCCGTCCAGCTGACATCCCGGTTTTCACAACATTTCCCCCCAAACGGCGGGTCTGTGACCTGCAGAGGCTGCTCATTGTCTCTCAGGGGGGAAGTTTTCCTCCGAAACGTGAAAGAAAAGCTTTAAACTCTTATAATTTATGTTCAAACAAAGCGACATTTACTTTAAAGATGCAGATGATGAACAGAATGGAGGAGCTCCGCCGCCGAGTCAACTTTGATGAATAGGCTAACGTTAGCTTGTTAGCGGCTGGGATGCTAACTCACCTGAGTCCAGGTGTGCTCCTCCCCGCGCGGATTTTCGTGATTTTGATGGCTGTCCCGGTGATGCAGCTGAGCGCCGCGGAGACTCTGAGAATCTGTCCTCCCTGAGGAGAGGCGACACCGGCCGGTTCAGAGAAGCGCCATGAGGACTCCTGCTAACCCTCCTTTAGCTCGGTGTTAACATTTTATAGGTTCAAGGGGGGGAAATGAGAATGTTTTTGCTGATTTTTTAAGCTAAAAAAACCCCCTGATACTCACTCCTTCCATCACGCTGCCGTCGATTTCCACCGCCGTAGAGTCCATGTTCGTTCACAACAGTCCGGGTCAACTTTCCCTCAGACACTATTGTCGCTCTCCGAGCAGCCTCCGGTACTTTTCCAAGCCAGGTTGCCAGGTTGTGGAACAGAAACGAGCAACCCGGCATGAGAAAACAAGCCCACTACAAGAATTCATTTTGTGGTATTTCTTTAAAGCAACATGCTTTGAATATAACATAAGATTATTAAAAAGGATTGCCAAGCAAAAAAAAAAAAAAAAAATATGGCCAATATCTCCATACATTGTAGACAAAGGTGCAGATAGCGCAAGGAAGCAAGCAAATTACTATCAGTATTTTTTTAACATTAGTGACAAAAAATAACAACACAAAAACAGAGTCTTGGAAGTACCAGGAGCAGGTCATGCAGAAAGAATCAAAGCTCAAGTAAGCAACTACTCTTTGGAAATCCCCAAAAATCCCTAAAACAAAGAAAAGAGTACAAGCTTAAAGTTGCTTAAATTAAGAGGATCTGGCAACTGCAAATATGATTTTTTTTTCACCCGTTATTCAAAATGATATTAAATTCTCAAAACACTATTCAAGTTGACATTTGGTTTCGTAATTTGAAAACGCATTTTATATATGACAATCAATATGCAATTCACACTATGCAATTAAAAGATGACATTTCAACTCCATGTCTGTTTTTACTTCATTATAAAGTAACTTACAATCAAGGTTAAGCTGTTTTTGTGTCAAAATCCCCCCAAAAAGTGTACTGCACTTTCTTTGATCATGCTTTTCCTCATCTAAAATTCAAACTGAGAATTCAAAACGAGAATGCAAACTATCAGGCTCTCATCAGGATGAGGCCCACCTGCCTGCATTTTGTTAGAAACTGGAGAAACCATCCCATCCAGATGTAGACATATCAGGGATGTTACGATTCATTTTAACAACAATTCAATTCATGTCATAATTTGTGGTTGACAATATGATTCATAGTCAATATTTGACTGACCTAAAATCAATCCAGGAAATTCTTCCCCCAAATTTAACCAGTGTGATTTAAAGATACAGTGGGGCAAAAAAAAAAAAAAAAAAAAGTGTTTAGTCAGCCACCAATTATACAAGTTCTCCTACTTTAAAGGATAAGAGAGACTGGTCATTTTCATCAGATATACCTCAACTATGAGAGACAAAATAAGAAAAAAAAATTCAGAAAATCACATTGTCTGATTTATAAAGAATTTATTTGTAAATTACGGTGGAAAATGAGCATTTGGTCAATAACGAAAGTTCAACTTAGTACTTTGTTATACACCATTGTTGGCAATGACAGCAGTCAAATGTTTTCTGTAAGTCTTCACAAGGTTTTTCACAAACTGTAGCTGGTATTTTTGCCCCATTCCTCCATGCAGATCTCCTCCAGAGCAGTGATGTTTTGGGGCTGTTGCTGGGCAACACAGACTTTCAACTCCCTGCAAAGATTTTCTACAGGGTTGAGATCTGGAGACTTGCTTGGCCACTCCAGGACTTTGAAATGCTTCTTATGAAGTCAGTCCTTGGTTACCTGGGCACTGGGCACTGTTTTTGGGATTGTTGTCATGCTGTAAGACTCAGCTGTGTTTCATCTTTAATCCCCTTGCTGAAGGAGGTTTTCACTCAAAATCTGACATGGCCCCATTCATTCTTTCCTTTATACAAATCACTCGTCCTGATCCCTTTCCTAAAAAAGCCCCAAAGCATGATGTTTCCACCCCCATGCTTTACAGTAAGTATGTTTCTCTTTGGATGTAACTCAGCATTCCTTCTCCTCTACATGACAAAAAGAGTTCTTACCAAAAAGTTTAATTTTGGTTTCGTCTGATCATAGGACATTCTCCTCATCCTCTTCTGGATCATCCAAATGCCCTCTAGCAAACTTTAGAAAGGCCTGCACATGTACTGGCTTTAGCAGGGGGACACGTCTAGCCCTGCAGGGTTTGAGTCCCTGGTGGTGTAGTGTGTTACTGATGGTAGCCTTTGTTACTTTGGTCCCAGATCTCTGCAGGTCATTCATTAGGTTCCCCTGTTTGGTTTTGGGATTTTTGCTCACCGTTCTTGTGATCATTTTGACTCCACGGGGTGAGATCTTGTGGGAGCCCCAGATGGAGGGAGATCATCAGTGATCTTGTACTGTCTTCCATTGACTAATAATTGCTCCCACAGTTGATTTCTTCACACTAAGCTGCTTACCTGTTGCAGATTCAGTCTTCCCAGCCTGGATTGCAGAAAAAAGGGAAACTTATGTTCAAAAGTTAGATTTGACTTAAACATATATTTTTCCTTAGTTTTTGATCATTAAAAAAATACATGATTTTATTGATTAATTCTGTTCCCTGTTTGTCCACAGGGTGGAGCTGCAACATCAGAAATAGTTGAAGTTGAAGAGACACAGATGTTTTGTTAGCTACCAACACAGGAGAAATGGGATCATAACTAACGCAAAAAGACTTTAAATGGATGTTGGTCTGCAGCTAAACACACAGCTAAAATCATTTAAACTGGATTTAATTAACAAAATAAAAGCTGCACAATTGTCCATGCTGAGGAGAAGATTGTCAGCACAAGTGTAATTTTCTTATAATGTAAATTAAAAGATGTAGACAAATTAAATGTTAGTGTCCATGCTGCATTCTGAAATTTTAGGTTAATTTTATCAGCTATCAGTAAAGGCCAGGGGTGGGCAAACGTTTTAGAACAGTGGTCCCCAACCCCCGGGCCGGCACCGGTCTGTGGGTCATTTGGTACCGGGCCGCACAGAGAGAATAAATAACTTGCATTATAATAATAATAATTAATAACTACTACTTTGTTGATCCCACAATGGCGAAATCCTTCTCTGCATTTGATCCATCCCCTGGGGGAGCAGTGAGCTGCAGCCTAACAGCGCTCGGGGCGGTAGCGTTAAGGGCCTTGCCTAAGGATCCTCACTGGGTGATTGCTCAATTGGTAATGGTAATTGACTCAGTACCATTGTTTATTCCCCTCCGGGAATCGAACCCTGAGTTCCTGCGTGGTAGCCGCTCACCTTACCAACCAAGCCACCCAGCTTACTTCCGTTTTATTTATTTCGGAATCTGAAAGATGTTTTATTTTGAAAAATTGCCAGATTCTCTGTTCCATCAGTCTATTCAGGGGTGCTCATTACATCGATCGCGATCGACCGGTAGATCTTCAAGACATGACGGTAGATCGCAGGCCAGCAAAGATAAATAAATAAATAAAAAAGTTACTTCTTAAAAATCCACCAGCCAATTAAAATCCTTACAGAGAAGTACGGGACTTGATTGACATGCAGAACAGCCAATCGGACATCTTCTAATACATACGTCACTGCACTGAGAAACTACAAATCCATTGAGCGCAAATTCTGTCTGTCGTCAGAAAGTGGCTTTCTGACCGCAGGGCGTCAAAACCCCGGCAGAAAACCATTTATTGAAGCCGTGCCGCGTGTCCTCCTGCTATCAGCTTTGCGGTTCTCGCCCGATAAATACGAGCTCATTACGAAAGCAGGGTTTTTACCGTAGCACGCGCTCCGTACGCCTTTGAAATGCCATGCTTACAGAGCCTGACATACGATAGTGTCTGCTTTTTGTCTTAGTAATAAAACGCCTCATATGTTAATACTAAAGTATCTTTGTGTAATCTTACTGTGTAGTTTTTAATTAGTACATAATACAACATTGTCCAAATAAACACGTAACAAACATTTAACAACAAACATTTATTAATAGTATTTAAATATATAAGTCATCTAAAATAAAACACAGGAGCTAGCAAAATGAGTAAAAAACAAAACGTCTTTGAAAAGTTTCTCTGCCTTCCACTTCCAAAAAAAAAGAAAGCTACATTTAATAGACAGTACTTCTTTTTTGCACCATGAGTGTGGGAACAGGGGAGGATGATGACACCTGTGCCATGTCAACTGTTAAACGTATCAAAATAAAAGCACAGAATTCGTCTTATCGCATGTATGATCCTAATCCTAAGTATTGCGACAATAATCATCTGCCTATACTTGAAAGACCGGTCCGTGAAAGTTTGTGTGATGTCATTCCTGGCCGTGGCATGAAAAAGGTTAGGGACCACTGTTTAAGAACACAAATGGTTCTAAAACTTGACATTAGGGCTGCAGCTATCGATTCTTTTTGTAATCGATTAATCTAGCACTTTATCGATCGAATAATCGAGTAATCGGATAAAACGATTTGTGTGTTTTTGAACAACCAAAACAAATAATGCATAACAAAAATGACGTGGTTGCAAAATGAACAAGCATTTGATTTTAAAGATCCCCTCTGATGCAAATGTTATTTTTGGTGTTTTTAAGTTGGTTTTGAGAAATGTCGCGAAGCTAGAACATTTTGTATGGGGGGGGGGGGGGGGGGGGGCAGAAGACTTTACAAGGGTGGCACAACACCAAAATGGAAGGCCATTAAAAGTAAAAGAATCCGAAAAACATATTTAATCATTATCATTGCTTATATTTCGTGTAAAAATAATGCTTTTGTTATTTTTGCAATGCTTAAAGAAGCCTCGCGGTCCGCCAAAAGGTGAGCTACCGCCTGTCCCAGCCCCCCTGCCTCTCGGCGCCCCCTCGATGCACTTAGTTGAGTGTCCCGCGGGGTCCGAAGTGTTTACTTTGAAAAAATGTGTTCATGAGTGTTCAGAGCAGGCCCGGTCGCCTGAATACAGCAGCTAGGGGCTCTCGCTGCCCGCCGAGGCGGCCCGCCCTGGTCGCCGCGGAGGGGGCGCGGAGCGGCTGACGCCGCCCCTCGCTTGCTGCCGGCGGCACATGCGGGTCCCGCGCCTAAGGCGTTAGGGTTCCAGCGGTCGCGCAGATGTCTTCTGTTTGGTTGCTGAATCATGGAAGATGTGCTGTTGTGGTATGCCAGCTCTATTTTGCAGTAGAGACACTGCACCTTGTTCTCTTCTTTATTAAGTGTGTAATGATTCCACACTTTAGACAATTTCTGCCGTTTATTTATAGATCTATTCTCCGCCATCGCGCCAACTAAATTCAAAAGGTCCGTGTGACACAATCGAATCCCTGCGCCGCGCATATAGTGCGCCTCTTAGGAATTTAACGAGGCTTCGAGGCAGAGTTTTTGCCTCGAGGAATTTTTGTAATCGAGTAACTCGAATAACTCGAGGAATCGTTTCAGCCCTACTTGACATACGGGTCAGACCAGGAGCAGATCAGGGGCATGTTTGGGTAAGCCACCTAATCAGATAAAGAACTAACATAACATAGCCAAGCTCCCACCAGAGGCAAGGTGGGGTTCAGTGTCTTGCACAAGGACACTTCGACACATGGGCGTGCAAGGCGGGAATCAAACCTATAATAGTACGATCATGGGTCGACCGCCCTACCGCTGTACTATTGCCGCCCACACAAACATCTTTTGAAAATGTTCTGCACTCCAGCATAATTTCAAGGCTTTTAAGGTTTTTGTAGCTCACAATCCCTTGAGGAAAGTGTCTTTTGGACTATTTTCTTGGCTGGGGAACAAAACAGTCTGAGTTTGGACGCTGTGAGCTGCAGAACCGGTGAATTTTAAGAAGACTGCAATGGTGGTGGTGACACAGTCACCGTGCCAGTAAAGAAGAAACTTTGTTGCTTGTCTTGTCTTTCATGAGTCGTCAAGTTTCTCTTTTATGCTCATTGAAATGAATCACGCACATGCTCTCTGTCCTGGTAAAAAAAATTAAGAAAAACAAACAGCAGGTAACTGATAAGGTTTTAAACTTGACTCAACTTCAAGACAATGTGACCTGGATGACTGAGAACCTTCACAAACATACTACTGAGATCAATGTAGATCTATAATTTTATCTCTACCCTGATTGACTGAATATGAGAACTTGATCGAGTGAGTGTGATGTCACCCATAGAAAACGAGTACTTCGTGATCCAATAAAGTGAAGTTAATTCAGTCACCATTTTTTTGAGATTTTGTTGGAGCCAGATGACGTCAGTAAGCAGTGATTGGTCTGAAACAGTTAACAGCCACCCTCTCGACAATCAGGAGTGGTGGCTGATACGAATGTATCAGATCAAGAATGGTTATTCTGACATATAGAATGACTATAACTGTTTATTTCTCTCTAGAAGTCGATTGGATTTTGGCTTGGAACCAACAGGTACTTCCTGTTTGGAACGCCAAGGGCGAGGGTTCACTCAGTGTGGTTTAAGGCAGTTGCTATAACTTATCTAGAAAGACTAAAGACCCACTCTGATTTTAATTGTGTTTTTTGGGTTTTAACATGTTTTTGTTGCTTTTTTCTGATGAAAGGAGGACGATGGAGTGAAAACAGTTACACTCATTCAAACGTTTGAAAAGATGGATGCTGGCTGTGCAGACTCTTCCTGAAAGTGGTTGTTCCTTACTTTCATACGTGTGAATGTGAGAACCATTGACTGTAATATAACTAGATGAATCATGTTTGATGTCACTCAACGCTGGAAACCAGACGTAGTAAGCTTGGTATGTCTAAATTTCTATGGCAACCACAGTTTCCAATGAGCTTAGAAGGCCACACCCACTTCTTGCTACAGCAAAAATATCTTTAAAAAAATTGTAGGAGCAACATCATGTTAATAAAGGTTAGTAGAATAAGAATGGTTATTCTGATGAACATAATGACAGCTGTTTCTTTCTCGCTAGAAGTCTATAGGATTTCAGCTTTTTGGGACTTGCTTTTAGAAGAAAGGGGGCAGGGGGGGTTGCTCAGGTTAAAGTTAAAGTATTACAAAGTTTCTGCCTGGAAGTTAAAGACTCTGCAATCACGAGTTTAAAAACCACAGAGCATTACAATAACACGGTGAAGATGGGCGCGGGCGCGGGCGGGGGGGGGGGGCGTACCAGCCAGTAACCTGAGCGAGCACGTGGGGTGATGTCGTCATCATCACATTAAAATCTCGCGCGTGAACGCTCCTCCTCTCAAACAAGCTGGAGCTTTGCTTGGTGCAGGTCGCTGTCTTCTCGCTCCTCATCCTGAAGCTATGAAGGAAGCCGGTGAGTTCATCGGGAACTTTTTCTTTTTTATTGCGTGTTTGTTTTTGTATTTCACGGCAACATGAATGCGAGAGGTGACTGTTGCGTTCAGGTTCAGGCAGATTAAAGGAAATCCTGCGTGGAAACAGCATTCTTCTGTCTTTCTGAGGAGGTCAGAGCGTCAAAGCCACTTCTGTAAATGTAAAAAACGTGTCTTAAATGCAAAGACTGATCGACTAATGCGCTCATGGGCTGCTTCCGTGGATCAGTGCCGTACGTCTTGTGCGTTTCGGTTGAAAAGCCCCTCACACGTGACTTGTCTGTGTGCAGTTTGCAGCTCCTTTGCTCCTGTGCCGCTGCAACACCTGAAATACCAGCACCATCCACACGCGCTGGTGACGTAACCCGTTTCTAGAAGCGTGCCTGTGTTTACAGAGATCACACCTGATCACAGCCATTCAGTACTATCGCAAACACCTCCGGACAGCCTGTCAGATGAGCAGAAACTACAAATGGTCAAACTACAGGAAGACTTGGATCCAATTTCTAACAGAAAAGCAGAAGGAGCTTTCATTAGATCCAGAAAGCAATAGATGCCATTTCCCTCAACCTCACCTATCTTTATAAAGGAACTCCTACTCCATCTGCTCCCCAACCACACTTTCTGGACTTCACTTCATGGTCAAATATGTTGGGAAAAGTTTTGGCTTCTGCCAAACAAATATCTTATAAACCACAAAGTGAAAGAGGTTTCATTCAAGATCATTCATAAGTTTTATCCAACAAATCAGTTTATGCAAAGACTAAAAAGGGATATTGATAAAAACTTTTCTTTCTGTTCTCAGTTTGAGGAAACATTGGTGCATTTTTTTTTTTTACTTGTAAGTACACTGAAAAAATATGGAACAAATTAACAAACCTGATAAAAGCTCAAATTTATCCACATTTTACCTTAACATGGTAAAACATCTTTTTTGGGTATGCTAGTTATGATAATGCATTTTTATCTCAATTTTATTTAATAAATCTTCTGATTTTATTAACCAAGTATTATATTCACAAATCTAAATTCAGCAATAAAGATCCTAATTTTCTTGATTTACTAGCCCAAATTAGATGTTACTCACATTCCATTTCCCACAGTACAAACAAAAAAGCAATTAAAACGGATCACCTTGCCCAGCTTTATAATTTATTATAAGTTTATTTTCTTGTGTGTGTATCCCCTGGCGTTTACTTTGAACATTTGATGTACAGTTTATTGTTCCTTGTTCTTTTGATGTATGTCACCTTTGTTCTGAATTAAAAAAAAAAAAAGTTTACAGAGATCACCTTCAGGTGATGCCTGCTGGCTGTCAATCACAATCTTCTGCCTTCTTCTGTTCCAGCTCTGCTGATCGTCCTGCTTTCTGCAGCTGCTGCAGCAACTTCACATTTAAACTGCAGCGTCACAAAGTCCCAAGACGGTTCATTCAGTTACCAGACCTCAGAGAATCCCAACTCCCCTAAATGCATCACGTCCTGGGAAGACTGGAATGTAAGTTTTGGTTTTTGTTTTGTTTGTTTATTGCCTGTTTGTTGCAGAATATCAGAAGTAGTTTGCAGCAAAGCAGAGAAATGTTTCATGATTCTGTTCCATAAGCTCTGAAAAAAAACTCATATTTAAGACGAAAACATTCGTTTGTGTGTCTACATGGATATTGTTTGCCATAAAAGACCTAAGACTAGCATCTCTTTAAAGGCTTTGTTTTACATCAGAAAAAAATGTATGACAGCGGGACTTTTCTTTCTTCAGGGGATCGTCATTAAAGACATCAGTGGAAAAGCAGACGGGGACCTGGTGAAGAACCACACCCTTAACTCTGTGGAGCTGAGGGGTTGCAAAGACTTTCTGCTACACAAGCGGGAATGTGGCGGGGTAAAAATATGCACACACACACACATACACACACACACACACACACACAGCAGGGTATTCAAAGAGTGGAGAATTATATTAATATTTATATCATTAATAGGATTTATTTTAAAATTACCAAGCATGAGACAGCCACTGACCAGTGTTGCTGGATAGAATTGGTTTTAGCTCAAAAGTCCTCTAGAAACCTTAATTAACTAGTTAATAAGGGATTCATTAGCTGTAAATAGCAGTAATTAATCATCCGTTCATTATTACTTCCCATTTTGTTGAAAGTCCATCTTTTTTTTACTTTTCATGAATTTAGATAAGGTCAGACATGCCAGGTGAGACACTGCCTCCCCTGACCGTGCCTCCCTGGTTGAAACGCATCTTAATGAGGAACTAAAAACCACAGAACCGACCCAAATTAGGTCCAGCCGCTCAAAGCAAATTTTGCCTGCAAAGTCAGAATCAAAACCTCCTAATTGGGTGGACAGCACTGCCTCTGACAGAAAGTCTGTTTAGAGTTCCTGCACATGCGGGACGTGTCTGTCTGTATTTAGATCTTTATCATGTTAAATGTGGATTTATGTTTCCATAAATCATAACTTATTTCTTTTTTTTTTTAGGTTCAGCTGGAGGCTTCCTGCTCTGGTAAGCTGCTCAAGGTGTTTAATCAGATTGTAACCAGCTCATTTCTCTGATTCTCTTCCTTTTTTTTGTTCCTGCCAGTGAACTGCAGCCTCTTTGTGGTCAAGAGTCAGCCGGCTACCAGTAAGTTTAACATTTGTTATGACCCAGATTCTGGAAATATCAGACTTTTTGATACTCAAGAGGAAATGTTTATGTTGTCATTTTTTTCTCTCTCTAAACTTTTGCAAATGTTCTTTGTCTGTCAGGGGTGTGTCTTTCTTCAAACATCTGCATGGACAAAGTGACTGCAGGAGTTTCCGCTGCCGCCGTCGTCATCATTTTGCTGCTCCTCCCGTGGGTTGTCTGGAAATGGAGAACTAGAGGCTGCAGATGTGCTCGAGGGCTTTACACTCCTCCACGCGACCAGGTTAAGATTGAAATGGAAGAAAAGGAAACAAGCAAAACACCTCTGTGACTGAAACCGGTGCAAAAGTGAAACTTTTGCCTATTTAAACAAAACATATTGTGAAAAAGAGGCACTGGAACATGGAGCCCTGCAGAGTCTGAGCAGAATGGCTGTTTCCAGGGAAACGGTTATCCCTTTGTTTGCAGCAGAGGGATTCTTGAGTGTCGACTCAAAAACCGCCAGAGACCGAGGCATAAAGTGTTGGCGACTGAAACCAACGCAGTGATAGACAGAGGGACTCTATCTCTATTTGCAACAAATACACATCATTTTATAGTGTTTTGTAAGGTTTCTGTGAATTAAGCCTCTTATTAAACTTAGTTTTTTAACTGTTCATTAAGAAATAAACAGAGACAATTATCGGATCAGGGTTTGGCTTCTGCTACCAAAGTAAAGGTTCATTTTCAGGCTTCAATCTCAACGTTTGGCTGAAATCTTAACCTCCTATTTGAAAACAGAATAACCTGGATTCAGGTCAGTAGGGGGGTTGTTTGTTACTTAAAGAACTCAGGCCACACTTACTCCAGTTTAAATTGTTTCAGCAGTTCATCAGAAATAAATATATATAATGTCTTATTTTCAGCTCTAAACATTCCAAACGCATAACCACGGTGCTTATGATCATATTGTCTATTGTGATTGTGCAACTCCTACCTTTATGGGAAAGGGAGTGTCTCACACAGCTGACACTTGGAGGGGGGGGGGGGGGGGGTAATGCATTTGAACTGTTTGCTGCGGGTACATCCCAGATCGTGTCACTGTTTATTAGTAAACCAGAGCCGTTACTGATTAAAAGCATGTTCAGACGGTTCAGGTTCGGGTTAGGATTCCTCATTTTCAAAGGTTTTGGTGAAAACTTGTTTAAGAGGGCTTCTGTATTTTTATGTGCTATTTATAAACTATCCATTAATTTCAAAGTTGTATTTTCACAAAACTGTATTTCTTAATAAATATATATTCTACTTTTTCCTGTCATTTCTTTTTTTTTTTTTACATGTCAACACTGCACAAGTGGTGACTCAATTTGACTTAAGACTGTTTTGGATTTGGACTTTCACTTTGTGCTGAGTAAAACTACAAGTATTACTCTTTATTACTCTTTATTGTGAACTTTTGTTCAAATTTCGTTTTTTACGTTCAAACCAAAAAGAGCCCGTAAAGACCACCCACTCCACAAATAGATCCAGGTGGAGAGCTTCTACACACTTTACAACTTGAACTTGCATTAACCTTAAGCAATGTTCTGCTTGACTTTAATATCATTTGAGGAAGACTGATGTTCTTTTCTGCACAGGTGAGAGCTGCATGACCTGTCTTTCACGATCCATTTTGGAATTGTTCTAACTGTTCTGCTGCTCATCTCCCTCATGCTTGTGCGCTCCCACTTCAGTGAAGTGCAGCCATTTTTGTGGTCCAGGAGACTCCCTTACTGTGGTGTGAGTCCGTGTTTACCAAGCCCGTTCCATGGGTCAAACTGTTCTGCATGTTTTTTAAGGCAGTTGCTATAACTTATCTAGAAAGACTAAAGACCCACTCTGATTTAAATTGTGTTTTAACATGTTTTTGTGGCTTTTTTTTTTTTTTGATGAAAGGAAGATGATGGAGGGAAAACAGTCACACTCATTCAAACTTTTGCAAAGATGGATGCTGGCTGTGCAGACTCTTCCTGAAAGTGGTTGCTCCTTACTTTCATACGTGTGAATGTGAGAACCATTGACCGTATAATATAATGAATCATGTGTGATGTCACTCAATGTTGGAACCAGATGTCCTTAGTAAGCTTAATTTGTCTACATTTCTATGGCAACCACAGTCTCCAATGAGCGTGTTAGAAGGCCACACCCATTTCTGAAAATCTGTCAAACACTGAACTTTCTATCTGAAGCCACCTTTTATTGGGCCAGTTTATAACTTCAATAATTTGCGCTTCAGCAAAGATATCTTTAAAAAAATTGTAGGAGCAACATCGTGTTAATAAAGGTTAGTAGAGCAAGAATGGTTATTCTGATAAACATAATGGCTGAATAATAGCTGTTCATTTCTCAATAAAACTCTGTGTAATTTCGGCTTTTTAGGAACAGGTACTTCCCATTTAGAAGCAAGAGGGCAGGGGTTGCTCAGTCCAGGGCGGGTTTTTAGAGGAATGCGCAGAAATGCCTGAATGGATCAAAGTACCACTTTGCAGTTGTTGTTATTTTTGTGAGGAATGAATATAACAATACACTTAAAAGTTTAAAAAGATGATTTTGCATTATATAGAGCCTTTAATTTATTTTTTATTTTTATCAAATATTAAGATTTTTTTTTAAACCTTTTTGTAAGGGGTCTGTTTTTGTGGGTAAAGTATGACAAACTTTCTGCCTGGAAATGAAGTGAGTTTAATCACGAGTACCATGTAAAGATGCGAGGCGGAGCCAGTAACCTGGGAGATTGGAGTGAGCACGTGACATCATCCTCGTGGACGCTTCTCCTCTCAAACTTTGGTTGGAGCAGGTCATTGTCACCCTGAAGCTATGAAAGACGCCGGTGATTACATCGAGAACTTTTTTTTTTTTACTATTATTATTTTTACGAGTGTTTGTTTTTGTATTTTATGGCAACATGAATGTGAGAGGTGACTGTTGTGTTCAAGTACAGGCGGATTAAAGGAAATCCTCATTAATTTAGTCTTTCTGAGGAGTTCAGAGCGTTAAAGCCATTTTTTGTAGATATAAAACCCAAAACGTGCCCTAAACGCCAAAGTCTGATCGATGGCAGTATGAATGATCATCAGTACCATTATGCGCTAACTGTGGTGGTGGTGTTCGTTCTTGTGCTGTACGTCAACGTCTTGCCAGTCAGTGTTATGTGTGTTTTTTGTTGGAAATGCCCCCCACACGTGACATGTCTGTCTGTGTGCAGTTTGCCGCTCCTTTAGTGCCGCTGCAACACTTATTCCCCCTAAATACCAGCCCCATCTACATGCGCTTATGATCATATTATTGTGCAACTCCTACCTTTATGGGAAGGGGAGTGTCTCACAAAGCTGACATTTGGAGGGGGGGGGGGGGGGGGGCGTGATGCATTTGAACTGTTTGCCTCGGGTACATCCCAGATCGTGTCACTGTTTATTAGTAAACCACAGCCGTTACTGATTAAAAGCATGTTCAGATGGTAACCACGGTGCTTATGATCATATTGTCTATTGTGATTGTGCAACTCCTACCTTTATGGGAAAGGAAGTGTTTCACACAGCTGACACTTGGAGCGGGGGGGGGGGGGGTGCAGCAGAAAGACTGTTTACAGTCATGTTTAGAAAAATGCTGAGTCAGCTTTGATGGTTATGTGTATTTGAACTGTTTACTGCGGGTACATCCCAGATCGTGTCACTGTTTATTAGTAAACCACAGCCGTTACTGATTAACCCCTTGTGCTGTCTTGGATGACCCCACCCTTACTTTGACATGTTCTCCCTACCATGACAAAGGTGGATAAAGGTGGAAAAATTTCATGTAAGCCATTGAACCAGTGAAGATCACAAAAAATTGAAAAAGAAAAAAGGTTCAGCACACTGTCTAGTGAATCTAGATGACCCAACTCCCAATGGGAAAGTGCCTAGGATAGCACAAGGGTTACAAGCATGTTCAGACGGTTCAGGTTCGGGTTAGGGTTCCTCATTTTCAAAGGTTTTGGTGAAAACTTGTTTAGGAGGGCTTCTATATTTTTATGTGCTATTTATAAACTATGCAATAAATTAAAAGTTATATTTTCACAAAGCTGTATTTTAAAATAAATATTTATTCTACTTTTTCCTGTTATTTTTTTTAATGTGTCAACACTGCACAAGTGGTGACTCAATTTGACTTAAGGCTGTTTTGGATTTGGACTTTCACTTTGTGCTGAGTAAAAATACAAGAGGCTGACGTCACCGTTTTCCTGTTTTTTTTTCTCCACCTCTGTAAGAGTCATAAAGTTTTTATTACTCATAAATCTGTAGTTGTGTTGAGTCCAAGGACTTCTGGTCTTCAACAATTACTAAACATCTGCTCAGATTATGGGGTCGATAATGACATTATGTTTAATGCAGGGAAAAGTACAATCATGATTACTAGAAGAAAGGAAGACAACAATCAAAAATTTGCAGGTGGTGTTCAATGATGCTTTAAGAGTGCTCTTAAAAAACCCCAGATGTTTGTTTCTGACGGAATTACCACTTAACATGCTGTACTGCAAACCCTCATATTCAAGTTTATGTGTAGGCTGAATTCTACAACAAACACTCTGGTTTTGTCCATACATTACATCAAGTTCAGCACAATTCTCTTTCAATCTAAAACCTGGAAACACTGGAGGAGCTGCCTTTTTACCCTAGCTCTTTGATTTATTTATATTGTGTTTTTTTATTTTTTAATATTGTGCTATTTAAGTAATGCCTTTTAACTATTTTCATCTTTTCTGTACACTTTTACTGATGTGTTTTTATTTCTTTTTAGTCATTGTGTACTTGTGGTGCTGGACTTGTACTTTTTAACGGATATGTTTTCCTCTTAACTAATTGGACTATGAGTCCGGAATAAATTTTTCTATCTATCAAGCCATACAAAAAAAATGCAGTTCGAAAAAGCCAGTAGCTGTGACACAACTGCTACAGTCAGCAGGCCATCAGCTCCCTGCTCAGCTCCATTCAGATGCATCCACTTGTAGTCAAACAGATGTATTAACATCTTTGTGTTCCTCGTCTGACCTGGCATCTGGCTCAAAACTGCACAGCTGGATAGCTCCAATATCGCTTGCTGTTTTTGTTGCACTGGTAATTTTGGGTTGGGGGTGTAAAGGGCTGTGTAAACAGATGGATGATGGGAAATGAGGGTGGGCTTACTCTGTGCCTAAGTCCCAGGCATAACTCGGTAAATTAGTGAAGAACTATTGCTGACATCCTAGAAAACGACACAGCTTTTTTGTATTTTGGCCACAATTAGCATGAACATAATTAAAAGACCACTGGGATTGCTTTGCAAATAGGTGATGGGAGTAGGTCTATAAATAACAAATGCGTAATTGGTGGTGAAAAAAAACACACTGATAGACTCACACTTGTCACACCTGAAAAACCTTACAAAATGTAACTGATCTGTAGCTATTAACAGTTATGATAATAAACTAGCCTGCACTCTCTTTTCGTTTTCGGGTGTGGCAGTCCCGGTGTGTCCAGCACTATATGTGTGTATGCATGTGCACATGTGTCTGTGTGAGCTTGGATTGCAGGGATGAATGAATCTTCTCTGTAGGTGTCCAAGCTAGGAGCTGCTGCTCTGCATAGACCCGCCTTCTACACCTGGCACCATCTAAATGGACCAATGACAACGGATAAACAACCAGTTAAAAGAACTGTTATTGTGCCCTGAAAAGGCAGCAGCGGCTTTTGTTACCTCCTATCTGGTGATTGGTTCGCCCTCTTGTGTGATACCTGAACCGTGGGCCTACAGTACAGAACCAGTCCACCAATCATGAAGCCCCATAAATATTGTAGGTCACCAAACCCTGCTACTATTTATAGCTCACAAACCCCTGTTACTATTTATAGCTCACAAACCCCTATTACTATTTATAGCTCACAAACCCCTGTTACTATTTATACCTGGGCGTCTGCAGCATATGTTCAGATTCGGGTTATGTCAAGACTTGGCCAGCAGACAATGTTTTTCTTTTTTTTTGGTAAACAGATTCCTACTGTTGGCAAATCCAGTTTGTGTTACCTGGGCTTTGAGGGGGGTGACACTTACATGGTTAAAGGGTCCGACCACATCTTAAGACGTGTCCAGGATTTCCTGTCTCAAAAGCATCCTGATGAAGACATAACAAAGAGAGTTCAGGAAAGTGAGGATGATCTCTGCTTCACGGGGAGCTGAAGGACAAAGTAGCTGATTTGAAAGAGTACAAGCTGTACAAGTATGGATGAGTCAGGGTAAAGAGTTTTAAAATCATTATGCAGAAAAAGTGATGCAAGGAAAACAAAAATAGACTTTAAATGAAAAAATTGAACACATTGATTTGTTTTCTGTTTTGGACGTTATCTACGCTGCAGCAAAAAAAGTTTCAAATAAGTGTGCAAACAAAAAATAACTCTGCAAATAAAAAGAAAAGCTGCTAGTAATAACAAGAAACGCTGCAACAAATAGCATAAACACAACTACTGATATTGCAAATAAAAGAAATGCTACAAATAAAATTAAAATAAAAAAAATCTATGAAAATACAGAAGCCACAACTGAAGTGAATTATTAGGGATGGTTTTTGAAGATGCATCTGACCAGAAGTGGAACATCATATGAGTTTATTTATTGGTTGCACACTTACCTTTCATTTATTTATGTATTTTTGCTGCAATGGCGCCAGGCTGGGAAGACTGAATCTGCAATTGGTAAACAGCTTAGTGTGAAGAAATCAACTGTGGGAGAAATTATTAGTCAATGGAAGACATACAAGATCACTGATGATCTCCCTCCATCTGGGGCTCCCCACAAGATCTCACCCCGTGGGGTCAATATGATCACAAGAACGGTGAGCAAAAATCCCAAAACCAAACAGGGGAATCTAATGAATGACCTGCAGAGATCTGGGACCAAAGTAACAAAGGCTACCATCAGTAACACACTACACCACCAGGAACTCAAGATAAAAATCAGATGTTAATTGTGAGTATTTGTTCTGGAGAATTGTTGATACAAACTGAAAAATAGCCAAATATACGTAACTGTCCACCTGATCTTCTGAGTCTATCACAAGTGTTCATACCACAAGACGCTCAATGTTACTTTGATCTAAAACAATGGGGGCGAAACAGATTTGTACAGTTTTACTTATGATTCATAGAAAACTGTTGAAATTAATCACAGTCATAAAGAGTCAAAAGCCAACAGTCACCAAAGACTGTTTCAGTAACAGAGTGAAGATGTGATTCATAAACCTGGTGGTATGTGAGGCTTAAACAATTACATACCACAGGATTTGGGACTTACAGGCCACGCCAATATACTGGCATTCTAGTAATGCTCAGACCATTTTCCTTTCAAAGTGAACGAAGTGTGAAGTGTATTTCCTGATTTCACTTAAATTCCATCTCCTGAGGTTGAAAGGCCAGATCTCATCTATGGAGGGAGACTGAGAAACAGACTAAGGACATTTTCAGTACCGGTATTCGCCCTGAAATTGTTGATCACGTCATTCTCTAGATCAGTATGAGGTTCCGTTTGTTTCCCAACCCACTGTCCTGCATGTTTTCCGTGTTGCCCTGCTTATGCACACCTGACTCAGCTAATCCTCACATTCTGCAAAAGCCTAACAATAATAGTGCGTTTGAACAAGGTTGGATTGAAAAAATGCAGGACAGTGTGCCTCGACGACCAGGGTTGGGAAACACTGCCCTCGATGACATTTACAACATTTCCAGGTTGTACCATGTTTTATCTTATTTAATTAAACTATAACTTTGATATCATTTTAGTTTTGTTCTGTTTGTTCTGTTTTTAATTGCCTATTGCACTTTGGTGGCACGGACACAGGGGGATTCCCATCACTGTGTTGCTATGGGAGGCCAGGAGAGAATATGCTGTCATTCATAAACTGAAACTAGGAAGACGTTTGCCTCTGGAGCATGCAGGTAAAATGGAAAGGGCTGCAAGCGTTCTGTGTGAACAAGGAAATCAGTCGGAAGTCTGCTCTGTGGGAACCCAAGACAGTAGTGGAGTGAAGGTGTGGTGCCAGAAACTTGAGAGGCCGTTGTGATCATGTGATGACATCACATGCTATAAAAGCTTGGAGGGGGACTCTTGCTGAGCGAAAGAACTCCCCTCAAACAAGCTGCAACTTTCCTCAGAGCCAGATGCCGTTTCTCTCTTCTCCCCCTGAAGCTATGAGAGTAGCCGGTGAGTTCATTGTGGACTTTTTTTTGAGTGGTTTTTATTTTTTATTTTCCTGCAACTTGAATACAAGACATGACAGTTAGATTCAGGTTCAGGCAGATTAAAGGAGCACCTGAGTGGAAACGGCTTTCTTCAGACTTTCTGAAGAGCTTTAGAACATGAAAGCCACTTCTGCGCAGAACCAAATGTGTCTTCGTGTTTAAATATCAGAGACTGATCAAATGCATTGTGTATGATCATCAGTGCTATCACGCAGCAGCTCCGTGGATCTGTGCATAAACCTCTTGTGTGGTTTTTTTGTTTAGATGTGAAATGTTTCCTACACATGTTGTGTTGAGTTGTGCTCATCAGGAAGCGCGTGACTTGTCTGTGTGCGGTTTGCAGCTCCTTTTGTGTCGCTGCAACACTAATTTCCCTGAAATACTGAAATACTAGCCCCATCCACATGCGCTGGTGAGCTAACTCGTCTCTAGAAGTGTGTCTGTGTTTACAGAGATCACCTTCAGGTGATGCCTGGTGGCTGTCAATCACATTCTCCTGCCGTTTCATGTTTCAGGTCCGCTGATCATCCTGCTTTCTGCAGCTGCTGCAGCAACTTCACATTTAAACTGCAGCGTCGCAAAGTCCCAAGACGGTTCATTCAGATACCAGATCTCAGAGAATCCCAACTCCCCTAAATGCATCACGTCCTGGGAAGACAGGAATGTAAGTGAAATTCTCCGAAAGGTGGATTGGTCAGATCAAATGTGTTTGCTGAATATCAGGGGCAGTTTGCTGCAGAAGAAGTTTATTTTCTAGTTCACGAGGCTATTTCAGTTCATCTCCAAACAGAATTAAATTTTCCTCAGGGACTCCTTCTCTCAAAACCCAAAAACAAGGTTTTACTTCAGAAAAACAATCGTGTACATTTCCTTTACTCAGGGGACCGTCATTGTAGACATTCTTGGAAAGTTTGACAGTCGCCTCGTGATGAACCACACACTTCACTCTGTGGAGCTGAAAGACTGTGAAGACTTTCTTCTACACAAGCGGGAATGTGGCGGGGTAGGAAGACACACGCACACACGCACACACAAACACACACCATGGAATTAAAAAAAAGTGCAAGATTTCTTTAAAAATAACCAAAACGCACATGAGACGGCCTCAGGTTCTGACTGAAATGTCTGTGCAGAGCTGCCGCACATATGGGAAATGTCCAGACATCTATCAGAAATAAGGGAGAGTGGGGTAAGTTATGCCACCCCTTATTTAAAAAAAACACAGAAGGAGAATGTAGTTTGACCACACAATTCACTTAAAGAAGGGTTTGAGAGGAAAACACATTTGATTCAAAAAACAATTTTTTGCTTTATAATATTTAAAAGACAGTGAAATGCACATTTGAATACTTAAAAAAAATAAGAAATAATAACATTTTGTTCATTATACACCACCAATTTTGTCATGTCCCTCATGATCTGAAAGTTTACTTTGCAAATACCAACCAATTTTACTGTAAAACGTTAATCATTTTTAATTGTAATCTGAACATCACTTTATACTTTTTTGATAGCAAAGATATATTTTTTAATAATACGTTATTAATTAAAATAATTGTACTTTTGTCTCTGAGTAATACCACAACCCCATAACACCCCCCCCCCCCCGATAAATAAAATGGTATGATCCATAATTGCATAGACACCAGGAAGTGACAACAGTGAAGTCTTTTAGGCCCAGGAGCCCCAGAGGGAAGCAGGTCAGACAGTGTAGGGGGGGGGGGGGGGGCTTTAAAAAGAGCAGCTGATCTGGTGCCAAAGGGCCAGGACATCCCAGATGCAGAGCAATTATCTGAAGCATTGGGTAAAACAGACACAAGGTAAGGCTGTTCTTTGTAAAAGAAAAAAAGAAAAGTCCAGATATTGATGATGCTATGATCAAAATTAATTAATTAAAAATTAATTAAAAAAAATAAATTAAAAACAAATTAATTAAAAACACAATTGAGTTCATTGTTGAACCACTAACTCATATATTTAACATGTCTTTTAGGGAGGGCATTTTTCCAAATAACATGAAAATAGCAAAAATTATTCCCATTTTTAAAAATGGAGATCGCCATATATTTACAAATTACAGACCAATTTCATTATTATCCCAATTCTCCAAGATATTAGAAAAACTTTTTGTTAAAAGAATGAACAATTTTATTGGAAAGTTTAATTTATTGCATGAGGATCAATATGGTTTTAGGGCTGGTAGATCTACTTCAATGGCGATAATGCAGCTGGTTGATCATATTTCTTCCTAGATAGAGAAGAAGAAATTTACTGTAGCCGTTTTTGTTGATCTTCAAAAAGCATTTGATACATTAAATCACACTATGTTACTTAGTAGGTTACAGAAATATGGTTTTAGAGGAATAGCATATTCTTGGTTAGAAAGTTATCTTATAAACAGATGTCAGTATGTTTATTTCAATAACGAAAAATCTGATATGTGTCCTGTTACATGTGGAGTACCCCAGTGGTCCCTATTGGGTCCCATATTATTTATTTTATACATAAACGACCTTTGTAAAGTCTCTGATTTGTTAAATTGTGTTTTATATGCTGACGACACTACTTTGTATTTATCAGGAGATAACCTGGAAAAGCTTCTTTCAGACATAACAAAAGAATTATCCATAATCAAACAATGGTTCGATTCAAACAAACTGTCTTTAAATAAAAATAAAACCAAGTACATTATATTTGGCTATAGAAAACAGGAAAACATCTCTGAGTTAAAAATTGAGGATGTTGTTCTTGAAAGAGTAAATGAAATAAAATTTCTGGGAGTAATTTTAAATCATACATTATCATGGAAACCACACATAACTTATGTTCTCTCTAAATTGTCCAAATCATTAGCCATCCTACATAAAGTCAAATATTTTTTAAACACAGCTACATTGTATATTCTATATTGTTCCCTCATAATTCCTTATTTGACCTATTGTTTAGAAATCTAGGGGCATAGTTATAAGTCAAATACAAAACCTATTTTTATTCTGCAAAAAAAAAGCTATTAGAATTGTAAACCACTCTTCATACAATCAATCCACAAAACAAATATTTCCTAAATTAAGGGCAATTAAATTTTTTGATTTAGTAGATCTTAGTACTGGAATTTTTATGTTTAAAGTTAAAAAACAATGTGTACCCGCCAAAATACTGAGTTTGTTCGAAATAAAGGTTGATAATTATGATTTTCGAGGTAAAGATATGTTTAAAAAGAAAATGGTCAGAACTAATGCATTAAGGAATAGTATTTTTGTTCAGGGGGTCAACATATGGAATTTATTACCAGACGAACTGAAAAATGCAAACTCCATATTTCAGTTTGGTTGTGAGGTCATTTTGAGAAGTGTTTGTTTTGTTTTTTGTTTTGTTTTTTCCTCTTCTTTTTTTTTCTTTTCTGATTTAAGGTTCTAACAATTTGTAGGTAGATGTGATGTTTGTATTCAGGGTTGGGGAAATAAGCCTTGGCTTCACCCAACACCTTTTTCGGTTAATGTTGTTCAATGTTTATGTTATTTTTATTTATTTATTATTATTATTATTATTATTATTATTTCAATGTTTATGTTGACATTAATCAGTGCCAATGTTTATGTTGATGTTTTTAGGTTTGTTTGTTTAACCTAACCGAAATAAAGTTATCATTATCATTATCAAAACGCCAAAGCAAATACCTGCTCTATCTGGGACAATGAGAAGTCACGAGGTTGTAACTCTGGGTCTAGAAGATATCAAGACGTCAGCTGCATGTGTACAACAGTTCAACTGCCAGTGCCAGTGGGATAATCCAGACCTGATTGGCAAATGGTGTTTTGTAAAATATGATAACAATTTGTGTCCAGGTGTCATAAACATTCAGAAAATACAAGCACAGGTAAAATGCATTCATTGTGTTGGGAAGAACAGGTTCTTCTGGCCACATCAAGATGGCATCCTCTGGTACCTGTTAGAGGATATTCTTGATCTAATTCCAGCTCCACAGAATGGGACCAAACACCATGTCAAAATTTTAAAGAAGGTGTGGGACCGACTCCAAGATAAATTCATTTTGATTGTTCATTCAACAATAGTTTGTTAAAGAGTTTATTGTTACCACACCTCACATATGACTTGAAGTACACAGATAAAACAGTTGGTTACACTTGATCAGCTCACTCTTGTTTTTGTGTTCTTGATTATTATTGTAAACTTCATTAAACTACAATGTACATCGGATTTTGCTGTGGTGAGGAAATGAAACTGCTCCTAGAAAGCCCAGGATTGAATTTAGTATTCAGGAAATTACAAGTAAATCTGTATTTGTCCCCTTCAACCCCGTCACCATCTTCAAACCTGTTATCCTTGTTTCAACCATATTACACAACAAAAGACAGATCATATTTGTTTTTAAAACATCAAAGATTATTTGATGACTTTTATCTAAAATTATGACAAGTATCTTAAAGTCTGTATTTTGGATTTCAAATCCTCTGAGAAATTCCTTCTTTCATGAAATTGACCACAGTGAATTTCACCTGTTAGTTACATTTTATGATTTTAAAGGAAAAAAAACTGTTATTTAAGAGAAATATTCAGATTGAAATGGTTGAATTAGGGGAGATGTGAACAATTTCTAAATGATTTTAATATAATATTCATGGAGATTCATGAACATTTACTTCAACCACAACTAGAAATAAAGAAAACTGATAAAATCCAAAAAAAGCCTGAGATGGGATAATGTTTTCTGTTTCTCATTTTTCTGATTCTCATTCCCAATAACTTAGAACATATTTAAAAATGAAACACTTTGGTAAAAAAAAAAAAAAAAAGGAGAATTTTTTTTACGACAGATTGGCAACATTTTCTTGGAATGACACGGGCTCCGTAGTGTTTGAACAGATATGGATAACTTTGAAAACAGTTCATACATGTTTTGGAGCTTTAGTAGCAGCTACATCACAAGTTTGTGCAGTCTTCATGATACTAGCTTGAAATAGCAGGGGGGGGGGGGGGGGGGGTTAAAATGGTGGACTTGGGGTTAGTTGTGGCACTGGAGAAGGTTGAAGGAACTAAATCTGTGCCAATATCCTAAACATTATTTACCTGGGAGCATTACAGTATTTCCCTTGCTTTAGAGGCACTTTAGGTAAAAATTGGCAGCTCTTACCCCGCTTTCCCCTAAAGTTAAACGTTGAGGGCGCTCTGAACAGTTTCCATGAATCATAACTATTTACTTTGTCTTTCAGGTTCAGCTGGAGGCTTCCTGCTCTGGTAAGCTGCTCAAGGTGTTTGATCGGATAATAACCAGCTCATTACTCAGATTCTCTTCCTTTTATCGTTTCTGCCAGTGAACTGCAGCCTTTTTGTGGTCAAGAACCCTCACCCCCCTTCCAGTAAGTTACCTTACTTCTTGTTTTCATTAGTTATGACATGTAATTCTGGAAATATCAGACTTTAAGGTACTCAACTGGAAATGCTGATGTTGCGGCTTGTTTTTTCTCTAAATTTTGCGATTTCTCTTTGTTTTTTCAGGGATTTGTCTTTCTTTAAACATCTGCACTGACATTGCAACTGCAGGAATTATCGCTGCTGCCAACTTCAGCATTTTTCTGCTCCTCCTGCTCCTCCCGTGGATGGTCAGGAAATGGAGAAGCGGAGGCTGCAGATGTGCACGAAGGTTTTACGCTCCTCCATCCGACCAGGCACAGGTTCAGATCGAAATGGAGGAAAAAGGAAGAAGCAAAACCCCCCAGTGACTGAAAACAGCAGAAGAGTTTTTCTTTTGTTTTCGATCCAGGAGACTTCAGGAGTCTAGGAGAAAACATCATCATTTCTTCTGCAGCTGAGGCATGTTTAGTTGACTCAGGCTGCACCAGAAGAGACTGATGAAGCATGAAGTGATGGTGTCTGAAAGCTACATGGTGGCAGAAACAGGGACTGTCTTCTCTTGCAGCAAATATTTTTTTACTGTTTTGTGAGTTTTCTGTGAATCGAGTATCAAATCAAATCTTAGTTGCTTTGTTTTTTCACTGTGAAATTAACAACTGCTTGATCAGTCATTTGTAGGGGTGTGTATCAGCAAGAGTCTGGTGATACAATACGTATCCCGATACGCGTCCCACATAGCTATAGACATCGCGATATTGTACCGGAACACATTTTCTTTTTTTTAAGAGTATGACTTAGAAAAAAAATCTACCTGAATATTTATACACAAGCACTGAAACCTTAACTCATATTCAAAGTCCTTTTACCGAAGCAAATTCACAGTGCTTTTATTTTGGTAACTTAAAATATATGTGCTCTTAATGGGAACAATCAACATTGTCTGATTTTTACAATTAAATATTTTTTAATTTAAGAAAAAAAACATTGAATGCCTTAACCAAGAAGGTTCTAAAGTATAATTGAGAAAATAAAATCCTGTTTATTTTCAATAATGCTTAATATATAGTCTGGTTCAGGAGCCTGAACAGTGCTTCAACAATAAAGGAAAACAACACAAATGCTTTCCAGAAACAATCAATTGTCATGAGGCAGCATAACAGGGTGAAGGAGAGTTACTCTGATGTGACTTAAAGCTTAAATCCAAACTTTTATGTAAGTGAACTGTAACTTCTAGCAGTTGTGGTGGTCTGAACGGGATGTCACGGCCCTGGACTGTCCAGCACACTTTGTGTGTGTGTTTGGATTGCTGGGGTGAATGAGAATTATCTTTAGGTGTCCCAGCTGGATACGGACATGACACCATCTAAATGGACCAAAGACAACCAAGGGACTGTCCTGCAAAGGTGGCAGCAGCTTTAGTTACACCCTTTGTGGTGATCGGCCTGCCCGCTGTGTGTGACACCGGAGCTCTTGTCCTCTTTGTTGTGGGCCTTTGGTGCAGTACCTGTTAGTGTAAGAGGACTGTGTTAGATACTTTTGATTACCTGTGGTTTTTAAAGTGGAATTTCTGTTCTCACTCCTTTGTCTCTTTTTGTCCTGCACGTATTGCCTCTTTAAAAACAGCACTTTGGCACAGCCCTCCAGTCTTTTATTTCTTTGTTACATCATCTTTTCCCTTCCCCTGGGTCGGGAACATAGTATCATCTGTCATATTTAGTTTGCAGGAACTCTTGGTAGAAATGAGCCTGCAGTTCGTCCTCTGCTGGAAATCTTAAACTAACAAGGTTATTCTCTACCAGTTACACCTCTACATCTTCCTGTTTAATAATATATGTCAATTAGGGATCAAACGCCTGAAATGCAGGGTAACTATGTCTGCTTTAAAAAGAAGAGGGTCTGCATCTGGGTGGTGCTGGGGCGCAGTATAGAACCTGACCAAGTCACAAAGTCCTGTTATTATTTACAGCTGAGCCTATGCTTCACCCGCTCCAGTGCTTTAATAACATCAAGACTTTGTCAGCAGATAGTTTGTTTTGGTAAAAGGACACCGTCTGTAGGAAAATCCAGCTAGTGTGACCAGGGCTTCCCTTCTCAACTTGAACCTGGTTTATTATAAATAACTTTGAGTGAGGGGCTAGGCCCCATCTCAAGAAGTATTCAGGATTTCCTATCTCAGAAGCATCCTGATGATAGATCACAACCAGAATTTAGGAAAGTTCAACTTTGGAAGAAGGTTTGGAGCTTAAAGCAAATCTGAAAGACAAATCCAGATTCTTTAAAGGTGAGGATGATCTCTGCTCCACAGGGAGCTGAAGAACAAACTAGCTGGTGTGATGCCCTCCAATATGTTTCATTTTACTTTCTGTCACATTGTGATTTTCAGGTATATTCCTCCATAATAAAGAGTACCTACTGTACAAGTATGTATGAGTCAGGGTAATGATGGACGGACAGACAGACAGATAGATAAAGTACTTTATTAATCCCGAGGGAACCTGCATATCCATCCCTTGCTCCAAAAACACACAATAAATAAAATATGAGGATCATAAAAGGAGACTAAAAATATTTAAAAGTAATTAAGTCATAAAAACATGAAATAATGTCAATCCAACTCACTAAAAAAAGAATACAAGTATAAAAGTAGTAAAAGTAGTTGACTGTTCAGTGACTCTTCATCATGCCCCCTCCCCTCCTAGCTGCAGGAGTTTTAAACAGTCAAACACTGCCTGTTTTTGATGTCATCACGCTCTGCATCATGTGTCTGAATAACTCTGTGAAGAATTTTACTCTTTTGCTTTTTAATCTAGTCATTGTTTTTTCTGGTTAGCAACCTGTCGCCTAGCAACACAAAAATGCCCACATCCAAAGCTTGGTCCAAACTACTTCCCCTTATTCTGAAGAACACCAACAGCCTTCAACACAGACAATGTACTTCCATTTTACTGAGAATTTACTGAGGGTGGAGGTGAAACCACAGAACACATTGTGACAGGTGGTTTTTATTTTGAAAGCAAAACTTTTATACTTTTATAGTAAAGATTGGAGGAAAGAACATCTTGCCAATTCTTATTAGAAATGTTAGCAAATCTAAAGACTTTGGAATATCTCACTTTGTTATATTTTTGTTTTTTTTACTGCCACCATCTGAAGGACTCATGTAAAACATTCCCCCATAAAATGTTGAATTATCGTGCAATATCTTTGACATTGTTATGATTCTCTTAAAAGCTTTTGTCTCAACATTTCCCAAACTGTAAAACATCTTTACATTTGTGTCCAGTATTGAAAAAAAATGCATTAATATCCAACCGGTTACATGTTCATTTGTATTTATTCCCAAATGTTGAAGTTAGAACAAATCAGACAAGTTCCTTGTATGACAAAATGTAGCAGTGACTTAAAGTGTTCAAGTAGGGAAATACATATTTATGACTTTATCTGTAAAAATGAAAGAACATTTTCTTAATAAATAGAGGCTCAAACTGCAGGTTGCTTTGTTGGCGTCACATCTAAGAACACAGAACAGACTGACTCAGACGTGTATGCAGGAAGTCATGTTGTGCAACATTTTGAAGGCTTCAGTGGTTTGTGAATTCAGAATGGACTCTCTGTGACTCTGGATTCTAGGTTCTTTCCTTCAGAGCTGCACAGCAGAAAGACTGAGTGAGGCGCGCTGCAAAGCTGAGACGAAGACTTCCTGTAAGGTCGGGAACAGTTTCAAACAACTCCGATAAAAAGTTGACAAATCCTCCAGAACCCACATAAAAAACAAACACAGATTGGAGGATTATTTGATTTGCGAATCTTTCGTGTTTTTATGTGGTCGCTGTTCACCGCTCTCTGAGGTAAAGGAAGCAAATGTTCAAGTGAAAGACGTACAACCAACTTCCACCTTACACCCAAAGCATGAGTGAAGTAAAGAAAATCAACAAGGAAAAATGCTTTGTTTTATTTTTTAGATCTTGATAAAACAAGCAGTGTGGGCGTGTCCTCTGAGCAAGGCAGCATGTCATTGGGGATGTTAAAAACAAAACCCCCTGAACCATGGGTTACCAATAGTTACAGTCAGGTTGATGCGTTTTTAACTGGTTCACTTGGGAACACCTGCAGATGTGGTCCCACCTTAAAATGTTATTTTCACTGATGACTCATGCAGCAGGTGAGTCTGAATTCTGACGCCGTGTTGACATGGAAACAAGAAAAACATTTTACACGTCTGCACAGGGAAAGCCCCTTTTTCTTAAGCTGCCCATAATTCTGTTGACAAATATTCAATGTTGAATATGTGGTATGCATTAATGCTTTCTTAAATGACTTTGAAATGGGTTTATTGAAACATCAAAGACAATTCAGATTCCACTGAAGTCAGAATTTCATAACTCCCTTTTTTGTGGATCTGAAGGGTCTTGGCCTCCAGCTCCGCCTCCTAGGTGGGGGTCCAAATCAAATCAAATCAAATCAAATCAAATCAAATCAACTTTATTTATAAAGCACTTTTCATATAAAAATATAACACAAAGTGCTTTACATTAAAACACAACCAAATATAAAAACAAGCATTGACAATTTAAAAATAAATAAATAAAAATAAATAAATAGGGCCCCCCTCCCCGTACCTAGCCACCCACTCCTTTCAAACCTCCCACCCCCTAACTGATGGCAAAGGACTATGAGAAATAGGTTGAGCACAAAAACAGGATGCTGGAAACGCTGATAATTGGAACCTCCCCTCCGTGAACAGCCGCACAGACAGCCAAATGCAGCATCACAGGCGGGGACCGCTCCACCACAGCTAAGCGGTGATGCAGGTCCCCATCTAGAGCCGCAGTGGCTGAACAGCAGCCGACCCAGAGGGAGAGGTTCCAGCTGAGGAAGCACCGGAAATAAAAAAGAATAAAAACGAGAATAAAAAATACAAAAAAAAAAGTAAACATATTGATAAAAACAATAAACCATTAAAATAAGGTTAATTAAAATAACGCGTTAAGAATCTGGTTCAAGTTCATAAAACAAGATAAAATGGATAGATAAATAAAATATAAATAAGAAGTACATATAAATACATAACTGAATAAATAAATAAAAGTAGTAAAAAATTATCTAAAAGCCAGGTTAAAAAGATGGGTCTTGAGCCTTTTCTTAAAAGCATTAATGCTCTCTGCGGCTCTCAGGTCCTCTGGCAGACTGTTCCATAAACAGGGGCCATAGTGCTGAAAAGCAGCCTGTCCATAGGTTTTAGTTTTTACAGTTGGAATGGTTAACAGACCAGTGCCTGAGGATCTCAGGGTCCGCGAGGGTTCATACCTTACTAAAAGATCTGACAAATAAGAAGGCGCAAGACCGTTAAGACATTTAAAAATGGTTACAAGTATCTTAAAATCAATCCTGAAGCATCTGGGGAGCCAATGCAGGGATTTTTTATTATTGGGGTGATATGAGCCCGCCTCCAGGTCTTTGTAAGACCTCGTGCAGCAGAGTTCTGAAGAAACTGAAGGTTCCTAATGTTGGTTTTTGGAAGACCAGCAAGCAGGGCGTTACAGTAATCAATTTTACTCATGATAAAAGCATGCATTAGCATCTCCATATTAGCAAGAGAGAGTAGTGGGCGGACTCTAGCCAGATTTCTAAGATGATAAAAGCCAGTTTTAACCACCTGTTTTGTATGTGGGATAAAAGTGAGCTTAGAGTCGAAAATAACACCCAGGATTCTGACTGTTTCTGAATGACTTAATGAAAGTTCCTGTAGATTCAGAAACTGTTTCTCTCTCTTGGCTTCGGGACCGATAACTAAAATTTCCGTTTTGTCTCGATTGAGCTGCAGAAAGTTATTTGCCATCCATAATTTTACATCTAAAATACAGTTAAAAAGTGCTTCTATTGGTCCTGTGTCATCAGGAGACATAGCTATGTACAGCTGGGTATCATCAGCATAGCTATGAAAACTGATGTTGTGGGTTCTGATGACATTCCCCAGAGGAAGCATGTAAATGTTAAAAAGCAAGGGGCCAAGGATGGAACCTTGAGGCACACCACAATTAATTTTATGGACCCCAGAAAAATATGTGTCCATGCTTACCATAAAGTTTCTCTCCATGAGATAAGAATCGAACCACTTGAGAACAGTCCCTGAAAGGCCAAGACTTTTACGTCTGTTTACAAGGATCAGGTGATCAACAGTATCAAAAGCTGCGCTTAGATCTAACAGAACTAGAACTGAGATCTGACCTGAATCCAAGGCACACCTGAGATCATTAACAATTTTTAACAAGGCTGTCTCTGTGCTGTGGTTCGTTCTAAGGCCAGACTGGTTTATCTCAAAAATGTTGTTTTGAGAAAGAAACTCATTCAGCTGAATGAAAACAAGTTTTTCTAAAACCTTACTTAAAAATGGCAAGTTGGACACAGGTCTGTAGTTATTAAAAATTGAAGGGTCTAAATTAGGTTTCTTGAGTAACGGTTTCACCACTGCCGTTTTAAAGGTAGCAGGAAAAATACCCGTCTGTAGAGAGGAGTTCATGATATTTAAAATCTCACTCTCAAAAGACCCGTAAAATGATTTAAAAAGTGATGTAGGGATGGGATCTAAAAAACAAGTTGTTGGATTAACTTGGGAGAAAACTCGACCAAGTGTTGCAGCTTCAACCAGGCCAAAACGGTCCAGTGCTTCCTCAGGTAAAATCAAGCCATCAAAACCAATAGAGAGGCTTTTCTGTCCTTTTACGATGTTTGATCTGACAGAATCAATCTTGCTCCTGAAGTGGTCTGCAAAGTCCTCACACAATGAGGCAGAGGCTGGCATTGTGTTTTTGTTCATATTTGAGTTGATGAAAGATTCAATTGTGGTGAAGAGGACTCTGGGGTTATTTTTATTTACAGAAATGATGTTCGCAAAATATGAATTTCTGGTCTGTTTTACGGTATGATTGTATAGTTTTAGTTGGTTCTGGTAGAGTTGATAGTTTATTTCAAGTTTGTGTTTTCTCCAAAGTCTTTCGGCAGATCTACAACGTCTCTTCAATTGTTTAATTTCCTCAGTTCTCCAAGGGGGTGTGGCTTTGGTTCTTATCTTTTTGGATTTTAGTGGAGCAACTGAGTCGAGACAGGATTTTAATTTACTGTTAAAACTTTCAACAAGTAGATCACAGGGGGCTGGTAAGAAAGTTGAAGAGTAGGAGCAAACAGATGTAATAAATTTTTCGACCACTTCAGGAGTCGAGTACCGTTTCTTCACCGTTCTCACAGAGGTCTCCTGCTTTATAAAACCAGTAATGTTAAAAAGTACACAGTAATGGTCAGAGACAGCCAAATCTACAACAGTGGACACATTGTGTTGAAAAAGTTTTTTATTTATTTATTTATTTTTTGCGTGTAAAGTGCGTGTAAAGGTGGTCCTTCCGTGGTCTTTGTCTGACGGTGGGGCTTTTGGATGCCTGGATCGGCCAGGCTGCTGCCCTGTCTGCCCCTGGCTCTGGGGTGTTTTAAATAGAGGCCGATAACTGAGTACACCACACATGAACTGGCAGCAAAGGAATCTGCAAAACATGACTCATCAATCTGGAATTATAGACAGAAGCTTTCAGTTGAGGTGGAGCAGTCAGCAGTAAAAGCAAAAGGAGAAAACCGTTAATATTTATGCAACAAAAGAAAAGGTTTTTAGGACTTGGAAGACTTTAACAACTGATGTTCAAATCAAATATTGAACTAGAAATAAAAAATGGAGAAAATGGGATGTCTAGAATAACAGTTCATAAATAGTGACCAACATATTTAAATGACCTCAAGTTGTCAAAAAGGTAAAAAAAAAATGAGAGTAAACACATTTTTTCTATTTGTTATGTATAAATAGGTTATTTTTAGTTCAATGTCATTACATGCTAACAAATAAAATCAAGATTAGCTTCAAAATGTCTTAACTGGAGTCTCTAGCAGCCGCTCTAATGTGCAGAGCTGCAGCTACAGTTCCAGAAATAGAAATTAGTTGTTTCCGTTACAGTGGGGGGGGGGGGAGGAGTGAGGGATCTGTAGCCTTGCTTTGTCAGGCTGAAGCAGCTGTTGACAGTACAATTTATTTTATTCAATTTCTCTTTAAGAAAAGGGAGGAGCCTAAAAGTAATCCATAAATTGTTTTTAGTGTCATCTCATGGGAAAAGAAAGGCATGCTGGGAAAGGCAAAGGAATGCACACTCCTGGAAAATGCACCCCTTTCCAACTCTAAGTCCAAGTCATTAATTATAAAATTAGTGTTTGAAATCCTAACACACCAACAGTCTGAAAGTGTTTTTTTTAGGTTTTGCCATTGACATTGTCTAAGGGCAGGGATGCCAGATTCAGGCAACTGTGTGTTTGTGTGTGTGTGTGTGGGGGGGGGGGGGGGGGGGGGGATTGTCAGCATTGTCTGTCTGTGTGATTTTGTTTTTAAATTTGATTGTATTTTATGCAAAGCACTTTCAGTGACATGTTGTAAAAGTGCTAAATAAATAAAGGTTGATTTGATTTGATCTGCCGTGACACATGGCTCTCATGAGGGACTGCTTTTTTTATTTTACCACAGCACCGCTTTCATGTGAAACTATACGTTTTCATGACGGTCCTATCCTTTTATTTGTGTAATGTTTGTCTTAAATGACTTTGAGATGGGTTTACTGAAACATCAAAGACAATTCAGATTCGACTGAAGTCAAAATTTCAAATATGGGCATGGGAAGTGTTTTTACACCCCTCTCCAAGAATATTGGTTATGCACATTTTGTGTGTACTTGTCTGTGTGCATAAATGGATGTGACATAAGTCTTATGAGATAGATCTTCCATCATTAATGTATGTAAATACTTTGAACCTGTAAATAGCTGTGTGCAGACTTTTTGATGGTGTGTGTGAGAACTAATTCATGGCATTTACTTCTTTCCTTTTCTGTCCAGTCCAACGAGGAACGTATATAAATATCTGTAAATATAATGTATATAAATATAAAGCTTAGCCTCAAATAAAAAAAGGGATTATACAAATATATATTATTTTTGTCAGAAGATCCATAAACTCCTGTTGTAATGATAAAATCTGTCCAACACAAAAGGCCTTCAGCTCTGATCTGCTTGCTCAGCTGTTGGACAGGTCAAGTTGAAAAAAAAAAAACACACACAAAAATAGAAGTCCAAATTTTTTAACTGCCTTTTTGGTGGATCTGACGACGTACAGACGAAACTTTTATTTTATTTTTATTGATTGATCTACATGGCCTGATATTACAACACAATTGTCTCTATTGGCTTCACTAATTGTACAAAACATAAAATTAAATACAATAGCTGATTGCTAAACCAAACAGACTAAACTGGGCATTCCTCACCTTTGACCCTTTGTCTCAGTAGTTGGTTTCCAGAAAAACTGAACAGAATTCCCTCCATTTTTTGTGCCATTCATCTTCAGGATGAATAGTGAACTCTGTCATATCTGCCCCACGATCTCCCCAAAAAGGTAACCACCCTTAGGGTGAGTCAGGTAACCAAGCCTTGCTTGGTTACGAATAAATGATCAAATAAACAAGAACAAAGAGAAATGCTCCGACAGGGAAATGGGAGCACACAGATGCTGACATGGGAATCTGATGGAAAATAGAAATGATTTGTTGACTAAGATCAAAGATTATGATTATGCATGAGGCGAAATCCACAGAAACAAGTAGCAGAGAAGAGCATTAAACAGAACAGATGAATTACGACACATTAGGATCATAAATATTGAATGAAGTCTATAAACAGGAGGGGAACAGATCAGCACTAATAAAAGGGAAAAGTGTTTGTAATCTGATACAATACCACAATATAGATGTGTCAACACTTTTTAGTCATGTTTTACGCTGTTCTGCTCTGCAGAGGTTAATTTGATGGAAAGTCCCTGAAGAGTTTTAAATACCACACATGAAGTGGCAGCAAACGAATCTGCAAAACATGACTCATCAATCTGCAATTATAGACAGAAGCTTTCAGTTGAGGTGGAGCAGTCAGCAGTAAAAGCAAAAGGAGAAAACCGTTAATATTTATGCAACGGAAGAAAAGGTTTTTAGGATTTGGAAGACTTTAACAACTGATGTTCAAATCAAATATTGAACTAGTAATATACGACGTGTACGGAGTCAAGTTCTCAGTTTTACCGTCTCTTTATTCACAGTCTCTTTTACTGAACCACAACAGTACAACACATATCTCACAGCGACACCTGTGGACATAAAGTGTATAACAACTCCAATACACTACATCTCCCTTGTTTTTTTTTGTTTTTGTTTTTTTCTTCACAAGAAGTTGTGATCAACATTCATAAAAAAAACCCACAAGTGACGCACTGTCTTTACTTATGTCTATCAAACAGACACAGAAAGTTACCATAGACTGGAATAGACTCAACTAACTAATCACATGCTAACTCGTATTACCAATCAAATTCAATAGACTAAACTCACTTTAAACAAAATCAAATACCTGTAACCTCACAACATCACTGAAATATAAGATAACTTGGTACGCAACCTCTCAACATATGCGTTTCAGTCCCGATAACGCTGCGGCATTCTTACAGGCCGACCACAGCGTGTTGTTTTCACAGGGCTTTTGACACATTCAGTGCAACACTGAATGTCATTGTTTCTTGCCTCTGTGGTCCAGTGAAATCATCTTGAGTTGAGCAGGGTGAGTCAACACTTGGAAATGTCTCTGATTCCACCTCACAGGTGTTCTCTAACAAAGTATCCTTTGATGTCCTTGGAAATGAAGTCTCTTTGGTTTGAAGCAAGTGTCTGCGGTTCCGCCTGTACACTTGTCCACTTGGTGTTTTGACTGTGTAGGATCTTGGCAGATTGTGTTTATTTATCACAGTGGCTGGTTCCCACTTGCTGCCTTGCCTAATCCTCACATTGTCCCCATCTTGGAGTTCAGACAGTATCCTGGTTCTTTGATCAAAGGATTGTTTCTGTCTTTCCTGTCTCCTTACAAGGTCACTCCTGGCATTTTCATGAAGAGCAGGTTGTAACAATGCCTTTGTCACAGGTAGTTTTGAATTGAGCCTTCTCCCAAGGAGTAATTGTGCCGGTGAAAGGCCAACCCCATCTAGTAGCGTATTCCGGTATTCCAGCAAGGCTAAGTATGGATCACCACCACTGTCTTGTGCTTTCTTTAACAGGTTTTTTACTGTCTGGACCGCCCTCTCAGCCTGTCCATTCGACTGTGGGAAAGTGGGACTGGAGGTGGTGTGTTTGAAATCCCATACAGTGCTGAAATCCTCCATCTCCTGGCTCACCAGCTGTCTGCCATTGTCTGAGAATAACTCATCAGGCACCCCAAGTCTTGCAAAAATCGACTTGAGTGCAATGATGATGTGTTTGCTTGTGGTTCCACTCAGTTTGACAATCTCTGGGAACTTTGAAAAATAATCCACACATAGTAAGAACTCAGTATCATTGAAGTGAAACAAATCCACACCTACTTTTTCCCATGCTCTTTCAGGAACTGGATGTGGCATAAGTGGCTCTTTGGGATTATTGTGTCTGTTTGTGTTACATACAGCACAATGAGCCACAATTTCCTCTATCTGCTTTGCCATACCTGGCCAGAACAGTACATCTCGGGCTCTCTCCTTACATTTAACTATTCCCAAGTGTGATTCATGGACTTTTCTGAGCATTTCACTTCTCATTGTGTGTGGAACTACCAACCTTGAGTTCTTGAATATGAGTCCATCCTCATAAGACAGTTCTTCTCTAAAGGTCCAGTTTTTTGTGATCTTGTCTGGAAGTTGTCTCTGGTTTTCTGGCCACCCCCTCTGAATTGCCTTTGCCACCAGTCTCAGCTCAGGATCTTCTGCTGTTGCATTTCTAAAGTCCTGCAACTTTTCCTCTGAGACTGGGAGTTGATGGCTGATGCAGTTAACTTCCATCTCTTCATCTATAAGTATTTCTTTGTGTTCATTTAGACACGCTCTGCTTAGTGCATCCGCAACATGCATCTCCTTTCCTGGTTTGTATTTAACCTCCAGACTGTACTTTTGCAGCCTCATGAGCATTCTTTGCAGTCTAGCTGGAGCACTGAGGAGTGACTTTTTGAATATCACTTCTAGTGGCTTATGATCACTTTCTACATGGACGTGTCTTCCATATAGGTATTGATGGAACTTCTCGCAGCCAAAAACTATAGCCAGCAACTCTTTCTCAATTTGTGCATAACGTTTGTGACAGTCAGTTAGTGCCCTGGAGCCATATGCTACCGGCTGTCCTTCCTGAAGTAGCACCGCTCCCAAACCCTCTGAACTTGCATCCACAGACAATGTAACTGGTTTGTTCACATCATAGTACTTCAATACTGGTGCTTGGCTGACAAGTGCTTTTAGTTTGTCAAAACTCTGTTGCTGCTCTGTTCCCCAATGCCATTCCACGTTTCCTTCCAACTTCCTCAGAGGGGCACTAATGTCTGAAAGGTTAGGGATACATTTAGAGAGGTATTGCAATAACCCTGTGAACCTCTGGAGCGCGGCTTTATCCTCTGGTGCAGGCATGTTTTGAATGGCTTGGACCTTTTCTGGGTCTGGCTTGAGTCCCTGCTCACTGAGCACATGTCCAATGTAGGGGATTTCTGTCATTCTTATCTTACACTTACTTTTATTCAGTTTCAGATTTATTTTCCGAATGCGTTCTAGCAGTTGCCTCAGTCGACAGTCATGCTGCTCAATGTTCTCTCCCCAAACTAGGATGTCATCTATTACATTGACCACACCGTCTAACCCTTCTAGGTGTCTGGCTATGGATCTTTGGAACACTTCCGGCGCTGAGGAAATACCGAATGGAAGTCTTTTAAATCGGTATCTGCCAAATGGTGTGTTGAATGTACACAGGTGAGAGCTTTCGTCATCCAGTTGGATTTGCCAAAATCCATGGTTTGCATTCAAAACTGAAAACTATTTGGCATTTGGCATCTCAGCTACGACTTCCTCAATTGTTCTCAGTGGATAATGTTCTCTTTTAATGGCAGCATTCAGGTCTTGTGGGTCAATGCAGATACCAACTTTGTTAGGTTTTGTTACAGTTACCATACTCTTTACCCACTCTGTGGGTTCTGTTTGTTTGGTTATTACTCCCAAACTTTCCATTCTTCTCAACTCTGTTTCAATTTGTCTTTGAGAGGAACAGGCACTTTCCTGGGTGCATGGATGACTGGACTGACATCTGGATCTGTCTTGATGTGATATAGTCCAGGTAAACAGCCTAATCCAGTGAAGAGATCCTCATATTCACCAAGAATGTCACTCTCCGTTTCAAGCACATGCAGTCTTTTGACAAGACCCATTTCCTCACATGACTCTCCTCCCAGAATCGCAGGTGCCTTGTTCTTTATGACTTCAAACTCTATATCATAGTTTTTATCTTTGTATCGACATGTCAATGCTATTTTCCCTTTAGTTTGAAATTTCTTTACCTAAATAAGCAACAAGCTTGGAGTAAGATCTGCTCACCTTTTTGTCCACTCTCAGTTTTCTGAGATCTCCCATGGAAATGACATTACAGTCAGCTCCAGTATCCAGCTTGACTCTCAAAACTTTCTTGTTGACGATCAGACTTTCATGCCACTTTTCTTTCTTTGCTCCTTCAGCATTCAGCTGTGAGACTGAGTGTTCTTGTTTTTCTGCTTGTATGGAGCCAATGAAAAATTCTTGATCACCTGCCTCGGCCTTGTTTATCTGTTGCACTTTGTGGTTATCTTGTTGTCTTCGTGAATTACACATTTTTGCATAATGATTTTTTCTGTAGCAGGCTTTGCACACTTGTCCATAATCAGGACATTTTCTTGGCTCATGCTTGTAGCCACATCTAGTGCAGTTTCCTTGATTTCTCATCTTTATGCTCTGTGACCTTAATCCATCTTTCTTTCTCTCATGTTTTTGCTTGGTGACTTTATGAACAGGAATTTCAACCTCCTCATGTAGACTTTTGAGCTGACTCCGGCTTAACTCACTGGCTCTACAAATGTCTATTGCTTTTTGTAGCGTGAGGTCAGGTTCTCGTAATAGTCGTCCTCTAACTTGATCATCCATTATCCCACAAACGACTCTATCCCGTATCAGTGAGTCAGTGAGATGCTCAAACTCACAGTCTCTTGCTTTATTTTTTAAATCAGTCACATACGCATCAAGTTTCTGATTTTCCTTGCAGGCGTGTGAAGAACAGGTGTCTCAAATACGTCACATTTTTTCTTGGCTTACAATGTTGCCTGAACATATCTTTCATCGTATCATAGTCATCGACGTCTTCATCAAAGTCAAAGGTGTTGAATACCTTAATGGCTTCGTCCCCAGCCACGTGCAGGAATGTGGCTCTTTTCACCATGTCGGACTTTTCATTAATTCCGCTGGCGACAAGGAAAAGTTCAAATCTCTGGATCCAGACCCTCCAATTTTCCGCTTGGAAAATTGTTGGAAAACCACCAGTTGGTGGTTTCATCTGCTCCATTTTCTTCCCCTTTTCTGCAAAGTCTTGTAACTTCTGACACCATGTAGTATACGACGTGTACAGAGTCAAGTTCTCAGTTTTACCGTCTCTTTATTCACAATCTCTTTTACTGAACCACAACAGTACAACACAAATCTCACAGCGACATCTGTGGACACAAAGTGTATAACAACTCCAATACACCACAGAACTAGAAATAAAACTGGAGAAAATGGGATGTCTAAAATAACAATTCATAAATAGTGACCAACATATTTAAATGACCTCAAGTTGTCAAAAGGCAAAAGAAATATAGTAAATATTTTTTCTATTTGTTATGTACAGTATAAATAGGTTATTTTTAGTTTAATTTTATTACATTCACACAAATAAAAATCAAGACTATTAACTGGCTTAACTGGAGTTTCTAACGACACTATGGGGGGGGGGGGTCTGCAGCCTCGCAGAGGGAGAGCTTTGTCAGGCTGAAGCAGCGGTTGACAGTAAAAATGATTTTCTTCTACCGTATTTTCCAGACTATAAGTCGCCCTTTTTTTCATAGTTTGGCAAGGGGTGCGACTTAAACTCTGCAGCGACTTATATTAGAAATAAATTGAAATAAATACATTGTTAACCCTCCTGTTATGTTCATTTGTGAGGAACAGAGAGGATGTTCCTAGGTCAATTTGATGAATGAGATATGTTAAGTGTTAAGAGTATGTTAAGTGACTCAGAGAATCAGCAAACTTTTTTACAGTAAGATATTGAAGGTTAACAACATAATTTTCTATTTTCCAATGATTTCATAGATTCAGAAATGCAATAAAAATGACAACTGTTTCTACAAATACAGGATGAAAACAGAGTATTAGTTGGCCAATGATGCTTCATGAAAGGAATAAATAAATAAGTATGAGAATGAATTACTGTGAAATTATGAGATAAACAGTCTGCTATGATTATGTAATATGAGGTTGTGCAAGTTATTAGTTCTTGGTCTCAGATTTTGTCAAATAAATTTCCCGTCAAAATGCGACTTATAGTCCAGTGCGACTTATCTGTGTTTTTTTCTACTTTATAACACATTTTTGGGCTGGTGCGACTTATAATCCAGAAAATACGGTATTTCTTTTTTTAAGAAAAATGAAGGAGCCTAAAAGTAAGCCATAAATGGTTTTCAAGTGTCATCAGATGGCAAAAGAAGCCAAATATGTTCATCTTTAATATCATATCAAAATCTTAAATATTCCTGGTGCAAGAGACTAGAAACAAGTCAATAAAGGATTGTTCGAATAACATTGAGACTATGTACAAAAAGAACCCCCAAAGTTGTGTTATTGGCTGCAGTGTGTCTGCTTTGTGCTGCACGTCTCATCAACCACGTCCATTTGGGATTTCATTCACTGTCGTCACATCTGTGGGCTGTCCCCCGTTCAGAGGAGTCATGGCAGCAGCTCCTGGGTGTTTTTTGTCTTCCGGTCGTTTTTTCCTAAAAAAAATAAAGAGTGAAGACGACTTTAGTGACGTTGAGAGGTTTTCTGTTTCATTTTTAAGTCTTTCAGCTGTGCTCCTATATAAAAGGTTGATACATTCATGTGTAACAGAAGTTTTTAATTTTTTTTTATTTTTGTTTTTACATTTCTCTCCCTCTTTGTTTCAGTCTTCAATTTACAGTTTTCAGATCATTTTGGGTGTTGATCCTAATTCTGCTCTTTGAGCACCTTTTCTACCACGACATGATTGACAGTAGCCGCGGTTACATGAGCAAAATATCTTGATCGGATCAATGGTCGGATCAAAATTCAACCGTGTACATAGGATCAGAAAAACGTTTTCCGATTAGAACAAATGTTCACATGGTAACACTTTCAGTTGGAATAAATCATTTGGGCATGCACAGTAGTGCTGAAAATACCGGAGTAGAAATGAGTCCCGTTGTAAACAGAGTTGCCACGTTTATGCGGCATCTCGGTTATATACGAGATGATCTTCTAAACGGGCTTTTATTCATGTTACGGTTATTATGAAGCGCCTGTTCACTCATCATTTTAATTTTAATCCTGGAAGAAGCCAGGGTTAGGAGAAGGCTAACACGGGCTAACAACATTTAGCCTTTGATGAATATAAAATCCATGCGGGAAAGGCTGCAATCTGCATTCTGGCTGCACGTAAATATGTGGGAACAACAGCAGCCTTTATTTAGTTGGGACACGACTGGAAACACAAATCCACGTGATTTGTCTAATGACTGAGCGGCACTTCTGCTTTGCTCACACGCCGCCCCAAAGCCGCTGTGAGCTGGTGGTCCGAGCTCTGCTCAGACACACGGTTCTCCTGAGTCCAGCAGTTCGAAGTCTCCACATAACAAAACAACAAGACGCACACGTAACAAAGCATCCTCCTCCCTTCCCCTCAAACGCAAAGTTATAAATCCGGCTGCTCTGCTCAGAGACACAGTTCACTCGGCACCAGAGCCCGGACAGCGCAGGGTCCAGACGTCAAGGGGCACGAAGCGCTCCTCCCCCGCACCCCCCTCATGAGGGGTGTAAGAGAGAGGAGAGGCAAAGAGCCAGCATGGCGAGGGCGGGGCGGCGCTTCGCACCGGCGTCTGCAGAGCAGCCGTTTGGTCCCGTATGCGCTCCAAAGCTTTCTCTCAGGGAAACACCGTCTATGCATGACGTTAAACCAGAGCAGTAGTGACACACGATCAGAATGAACAGTTTACATGACCAACGATCGGATCAACAATTGGTATAACCCACCTATCTCGATCAGAAAGAAATTTTGATCCGAACGAGTCTGATTGGGGCTGACTACTCCGAACGGCGTGTTTACGTGACGCATTTTCCTTCCGATCAGGCGTTCTTTTCGATTACTTTCCTCCATGTAAACATGTAAGCTACTGTGCGATCGAGGTTGTGATGACATCATGAAAAAATTAGGATTACAAAGAACATGTTAAAAAAGCTAGCACATCAAAATTGTTAGTCTGACCAATAGAATGACAGAGTAACAGCTGTTTATTTCTCCATAGAAGTTTGAGATTTTGGATTCTTGGAGCCAGCGGGTACTTCCTGTTTGGAGTGTTAGAGTGGAGGGGGCTCCTCCAGTTCACATGTACAGTCAAAGGATGACAGAGGCGACAACATAGATGACAACAGACCCTGTTGTGGAGCAGAAATGATGTCACAATAACCCCCTGTCCTGGGAGCTAATGGGCTCAAAGCTCCGCCCACATGTAAAATTAGCCTCAACACCAAATGTACAGTCTCATTTTGTATGTACTTTAAAGTGATCCTTATGTGAACCCACAGCCGCAACTCATCCTGACCTACCTGAAGAGATCTATGAGGATGCCAAAATGATGAAGATGAGGACAGCGGCGAGAACAGGCCAGATCTTGGTTCCAGCAGTCTTTGGAATTTCAGCTGAAACAGAACAAAAGGCGGGAAAGTTGACTTCTGACAAAAACATTGAAAATGGAAAGATCAGAGTCAGTGAGGTTTACCTTTGCTGGCCAGCTGATCGCATGCTGCAAAAAAACAACAAGAACAAACGGTTGGTGTCAGGGAGAATGCTTCTACTAGAAATGATGCACATTTATGCTCTAATAACAATGAAGACAGCAAAACAGATTTTTTTTACAAGCAAAGAACAGAAGACTGTCTGCAGACTGTCTTTTCACCTTTCAATTAAGCTTTCACCTGCAAACAGCCATCAATCACTTCAGATTACAAAGAAACAGTTTCATTCATTCATCCACTGATGAAACCATCTGTATTCCTTCTGGGGTGCTGGAGCCTATCCCAACGGAGCTAAGACAGTGTCGCAGGGACACACAACCACACACACACTCTCGTTCAAACTTATGTTCAACTTTAGAGACATAGGATACACTGTGGAGGAAGCTGGAGTGCAGGGAAAATACCCAGACATGCACACAGAAACAACGACAGACAGACTCCACACAGCAAGATGGAAGCAAGACATAAGCAGCCCAGACACACTTCTGGTTCTATGGACACAAAGCTAATTTTCACACGTCCTTGATAAATGGGGGAAAACAACTGTGCAATGACTCTGTACTGTGTGATGATGGGCGTGTCCTCAGCTCTGTTTAGGTGTCAGTGTGATAACCTAACAGACTTCAGGATTTACTAATAGTTAGTAAATGCCTACATTTACATTTAATTAGTAGAAAAAAAGAATCACTTGTGTTTTTGCATTCAAATAGATGCTAAATTGAGTTGAGACAGTTGATGCGTTAGTCACAACTGCACTCACGACTCATTCATACAGACCATGATTCGGGTGTCAAATTCGCTGCTCCGTGCCGGTCCAGAACTGTGTTCATGAGCTTGACGCCTCAGACGCATGTGGGAGGAGCTACCACCAAATGTTTTCACGCTGATTGCTACATGGAGCCCGGTCTGTGTTTAACTCATTTACAATGCTGGAAGATGTGGATGATGTTGAGAGATCAGGTGTATTTCTTTTGAAGAGCTCCACAAAAACATCAGTAATCATGTCTCCATGTCCGGGTTATGACATCATTCAGACTCTCCCAGTACGAGGAGATTCCCTCCTGCTGCCAGAGCTGCGTCTGAACACGGATACTTTCTGCAATGTCGATCCAGTTTGACGACTTACTGTCCCACATTAGTCCAAGAGAGGAGAAATGGAAATAACAACAGAATTTGGGGACCTTTTTTTTAATGTCTCAATGAAAATAAGAAAAATATAAAGTTAAGTAGGAGAATGATTGGATTGATCCCTCCATGTTGGATTTGGACTGAATAAAGTAAACAATAAAAAAATTAAAAAAACATTTCTTTGCTCTCTTGTCATTTTATTTATACATTTAAAAAAAACTTGCTCTCCATAAAAATATATCTATTAAAAATTATCCAAATTCCAAAAATAAAAATGCTGCATAACAAACAAGACTTGGAAATACAAATAAAATGTGCTTTTTCAGCACTAACAAATGAAATCAATCTGTCTTCTTTGCACTTGTCATTTTATTAGAGATTGACGTTTCTGTTTGGTGGTTTCTGTTTGGTGGTTTGTGTTTGGTGTGATCCTGTGTTGACGACTCCTGTCTGCTGTTTTGTTAGTCTTCATCACTGAGAAGAGCTTCTTGCACAGAAATGTGCGACCAAACATGCACAAGGTTGGAGCCGCATGGAGACAGAGGTGGGGCATTTCTGCAGGAATGGAGAGGATAAACTGTGCATTCCTGCAGCTCATTCATTCCAGTCTCTTCCCACATTAGTGGAAGAGTTACACATCACTGTCCTCACTGATGTGAATTCTCTTCACACAGATCAAGTTACAGGCCACTTTAACCCCTTCAGTCTGTCTGCAGCTTTTTACTATGTGACTTACAGACACTCAATCTTCCTCTGAATCTGCACAGCTGCAGTGTCCACATCGACAGCAAACGTGCTGCAAAGCAAACCAAAGTCCTGTTTTTGTTCTCTGAAGTTACCAGAGCGCCGTGTAAACTCCATGTGCAGTGCGCTCAGTGTTTGGTGTTTTGTCTCATAGTGCCGTCTTAAAATTAAATTCTTTAACTACAGCCACATTCATGAGACAAACAGGTTAACAGAAATGTCATTAAATATTTATTCTGCCTGCCATCATAAAGGCTCTATTTTCAGCATCAACTTTTCTCTGCAGCATTGTGAGCTAGCTTCATAATAACCCGCAGCACCATTTATTGATGCTGGAAGTGTTTGGCAAGGCAGCCAAAGCACTGTATTATGGGATTTGTAGTTGATATTTACCATCACTACATATCGTCGGCCATTAATAACAATAATCTAAATCTGATCTTGCAGGCCGGATGTACATACACACCAGGCCAGATGTGGCCCGCAGGCCTCAAGTTTGACAAGTGATGTAGAGCCAACATTTTAATATTACAACAAGCATTCTGTGGGTGACAAGTCATAGTGAACACTTATGCAACATGCAAGGGAAAAGTAGGTGAGATGCTGGCATGTTGTACAGATTTTTTTTCTTTCAACCCTCAAAATCGTGCTTCTTGCATCTGCATTACGCGCCCTCAGTGCACAACTGGACTGTTAGAAATGAGAACATTAGATGGAGTGCACATCTCGTGCATGTAACAATCCCATGGTCCCCAAACCAGAGTCCCATCTGTCCCTCGCCGCGCCTAGAAATTCTGTCCATAAAGACCACTAACAAAACTGGTAATAAAGCCCTGCCTGAGTCCAAAACGCACCGGGAACAGGTCAGACTTACTGCCGGCTTTGCAAACCAACCTCGATAGGCCCCTGTGAGGCTCCCCAGACCCCTCCACAGGACACCACGGGGGACACGGTTGAACTCATTCTCCAAATCCACAAAACACAAACGAACTGGATGAGCAAACTCCCACGAACCCTACAGCACCCTAAAGAGAGCGTAGAGCTGCTCCACTGTTCCACGACCTGGACGGAAACCACACTGCTGTTCTGAAGTACCCTGGCACAGACTTTCCCAGGGCGGCTGAGGAGTGAGATTCCCTGGTATCTTCTTGAAAAGGGGAACCACAACCCCTTTCTGCCACTGTGGTGGTACAGTTCCCGACTGCCAGGCGATGCTGCAGGAACGTGTCAGCCAAGACACTCCCACAGCATCCAGAGACTTGAGGGACTCAGGGCGGACTTCATCCACTCCTGCAGCCTCATGACTTCAGGATGATGGACAGCCTCACTCCAAAGTCCTCATCCTCTGCTTCCTCAAGAGAGGGCATGTCAGGGATTAAGAAGATTCTCTAAGTATTCCTTCCACCGCACAACAACATCCCAGTCGAGGTCAACAGCTCCCCACCTGCACTGAAAACGGTGCCTGCAGAAAACTGCTTTCCCCTCCTGAGGCGCCAGATGGTTTGCAATAATCTCTTAGAGTTACATTTAAACAGTTACCTTACCCCAAAAATATTAAGAGTCCCACAAACAATCACACACTCAGCATTACTGTGCATCATTATTCTTTGATAGAAACTGTACTGTCACTGCAGTTTCCAGTCTGACCTCTGAGAGCCTCACTAGTCACCACTCTCGCTTCAACAACACCTGAACTGCAGTTTCTCCATTCAAACATGAGAAACTGAAAAAGGGCGAGTTCATCACCCAGCTGTTGGCTCACCACATCTGGAGATCCTGATGTTTGATGAACCCTCCATCCGCAGATCCACACTTTCAGGCAGGCGTTGACAAACAGCAAAGACCTGCTCGCCGCTGCAGACCTCACATCTGCCATTGGACAAAGCGTCTATGATAGCAGAGCAAGGGGGGAGAGGTTTCTGGAGGTCGTCTCGTTTCCAGAACTCCCCAGTGTCTGAACGATCATCGTACAGCAATGAGGAACTCAGGGCGGTTGGGTCAGATGAGTTGTAACAAGTGCAGTAGTCAGGTATTCTGCAATCAAAGAAAAACACATATATATATAATTATATATATTCCCAGTGATCAGTTGAATTGATTGATTGAAAACAAGATGCAGTAAAAAAAAAAAACTACGCCGGACATGATCCTTTCTCCTCTTTCTGCTAAAGAAGTAAAAACTTTATTAACTTTGATCTCTGGGACCTCCTTCATTCATTAACGTCACTAAGAACTGTATAGTAATAATCCAGTTCATTGGAAAACACCTTTTATAAAAAAAAAAACAGACTCTAAACGTAGTTAAAACCAAACCAATAAAATCACCCTAAAATATACATTATAAATGTAAATATAATCTTTGAAACGCCTAGAAAGCATCAGAATTTGGTTGTACATAAAATGACAATAAAGGAAATTCTGATTTCAGCTCCTCTGAACGTGTCAGTGACGTATTTGTAGCCGACATTGAACAAAAACCCAGCAGTTAACCTGAAGGTGAGAATAAAAGATTCTGGATTCAAACCTGACAGACGAGCCGTTTACTGCAAAGAGCAGCAGGAGAGCTGCCAGCAGGAAAAGCATCGTCCAACACATCTACAGTTTCCTCCACTCAGATTTTATGATCCCAAAATATATTCACCTGTAGAACAAATGAGAGAATTGTTCAAATTTAAACAAGTCTGCTCTTTAAAAGTCTCTGTCCATTTACATGAATTAGATTTAGGAAACAGGAACCGTTTCCCACTGCTTGACATAGTAACATTAGTAAATTTGCTCATTAATAGTTTATTTAAATTATTTTTATCTGCTGCATGTTTTTACTTGGAGAACTCAAAGAACTGCAGACTAATAAAACTTTATTCACAAAAAGAATTTCTCACACTTTCAGCAGCTCAAAGCGCTTTACAATGAAATGGAATTAAAACCTCTTACAAAACAAAAACACATTGCAGCATTTTATAATACAATGCATTAAGAAATATATTTCAATATGAGAAACTTGATATATTTGAAAATATTCAGTAATATATACGGACAACCCATTTCTATGCATTCATTTACGTATTTTAGTATAGATTTGTAAGCAAACAGTTGCATTATTTTATAGCTTTTATGTTTACTAAAACAAGATATTCTGTTTAGTGATGGCAGCAAAAATGATCAGTTCATCATTACAGTCCAATGTGTGGAAACAATTACAATTTAGCAAAGATGAGACCGTACGAATCAGAGTGCTAGAATGTTCTAATAGTTTAGATTATTTTGATGTGGAAAATCAACAGGAAACTAAAATGTGAATAGATTTGACATGGATTCTTGTTTACTTATTTATATTTTTTTATATTTATATTTATATTTATCAATGAGTCACATTGATTGAAGTTTTAAAGATGTGAGTGAGATGTGTGTCAGTGAGTCAAATTGTTCAAAATGAACCGATAACAACTATGAATCATTTCTGCAACAACAAATTGTGACATGAATTGAATTGTTGTTACAGTGAAAATTAAAAAAAAAAAATCAAGAAAAGCATGGATCTATGTATTACTTTTTTTTATCTAAAAAAATGTTTCTCAAAATTATCAGATTAGGATGTGGAATTGGCAAATACTCAAAATGAAATGACTTCAGGGCCAAAAAACTCTGATCAGGACATCCCTAGTTCCCGTCCCCATGTCCTCGTCAGAACTCATGCCGCAAAGTTTGTAGAAGTTGTAGAAAAAACAAAAAGATCTTTGGGTGAACCACAAAGCAGGGGATTACGATAATCTAACCTCCTGAAATTACAAGCATGTATCTGCACCTCTGTGGTGACAAGAAAGAGGAACGGGTTATTTAGCAGCAGTAAAGTTGATACATTTTAGCGGATTTGGAAAGTCTGAGTGAAGATTTGTAACAACAATTGAAGCTAAGGGCTGAAGCAGACACACATGTGTTGAATGATGTGTTGATGTAGCTGTGCTGACTAAGCATTCATGTAAATTCAATTCAAAACACGCGTGTACCGTAAACTTACCAAATAACAGTCGAGTTGACGATTTAGTCCGGTTCAGCTGGAACAGCAAAGGTTCTCTTCTTGAAAAGTAAGTCTTTAATCACGAGACACAGCCAGCTAAAGCTAAGCAGCGGCTGCAGCAGCGGCAAGATGGAGGAAGTCCGACGGTGACCCGGAACTAAAAGAGCTGGACCTGTGACGACAAGAGCAAAAATCTTAAAAAACTTTTATCAGATAAAACTTGCATGTCATGTCTTGCATTAATGTAGAAACCTGCATAGTAAACAGTTGCAGTGATTCATGTTACGGTTATTTACAGAAACACTTCCACTCTGTGTAAATGGGAGTGAAACTCTGCGACTCTGACATCGACTAAGATGTGGAAAAGTAAACTGAAGTCATAAACAAACTCAGGCAAGAGATTCAAAACCGATTTTGTTCTTTTCCAGGTACAGAGGACTTTTTCACAGCAACGATGAGGGACAGTTGGTTCAACATGCAGCATCTTTGACGACCATTAAGAAACAAATGCAGTCTGAGAACAAATGCTAAACTTCACTGTATCCAAACTAGAGGGGTTCATCTGTGGAATAGATGCAAGGAAGACATTAAAAACTATAAAACTATTACATACAAAGGTTCTAATTGATTATAAAAGGCAAAATAATAATTTCATTTAAGGTACTCAACAAGATTTATTTTTATTTTAACTATTTGTTACTATTTCTTGTAATTCTGTAAAAATTCTCCCTGCATAAATCCAATATTGGAATGAATTCAACAAATGGGCCTCGATAAGTTGTTAAGCTTCTTTCAAAGTCCTTTTCCAACTTCATGTTTCTTCATTGTACCTCCCAGCAACAGAGTCAAATTTCAGCCCAGATTCCAAAACACTGATTCATTTGAAGATGCAAACACTTGCAGAGGTTTGTAGAAAAGAGGATAAGCTGACACCCAGTGGCCACGTGAAATAACTATTAGCATGATTCAAATTCTCATTCATTCAAGTCACTTTATCACCAGACTCTGTTTTTTCAGGGAAGCTGGACTTTTAAGGTTCTTGTAGAACAATCCTGGTCCTCAAGAGCCACAAGCTGTCATGAGTTAACTTTAGAACGTAACTCCTGCAATAAACCAGGGAACAGCGTATAGTAAAAATACACTTCAGGCTAATTGTCTCTCTAAAACTGCAGGATATTGTTGGGTTTTAAGTATATCAACAAAACAAACTACAGGTATATGTGCTCATGTCACCAGAAACTGTTGTTTCTAACTGAAGAAAATGTGACTGAAGTTCAGTTTACTGATGTTTCTATAGACATAGTTGACAATTGGAATTCAAAATAAATAATGAATGAATATTAGCCATCCTGTGAAAACCTTCTATACAATTATGTGAATAAGTAAGTAATTCTTTTTAGAACCTTTCACACAGAGAGGGACTCAAAGTGCTTCACAAAGTCAAAACAAGACTAAACCAAAGATAACAGGCAAACACATTAAACCATGCTCTAACAGTAAGTAAATCACAAATAAGAGACAGCTAAAAGATAAAAAAGTATCAACTTTCTGGGGTTTCCACAGCAAAATTAAACACTTATTTCCAGATGGAATTTTTATTTTTGTATGATCTAAGGTCTAGTGTGTGAATACAACATGGAAGAATGACAAAATAACACCAGTGAGGTTGTGCTGATTAAAATGATTTCAGGTAAGGAGCAGCTTTTCACATTGAAAATGCAGACGTACATTTAAAAGCAGACAAAACAGAGATTTAGGCCCCAGGTTCCAAAGGATTAAGGCAGTGGAGGTTTTATCAAAGAAAATGACCAGAGGTGTCGATAAGGACCCTTCAGTTATAGACACGGCTAAAAAGGACAGAAGTTTCCTTCCACAGCTAATCATTAGCTTTCAGCTAATGTTTAAGCTGAAAGCTAATGATTAACATTAGCGGAACATTATTAGCAAAGAAAAAAAAACTCACAGTAGAAAAGCTCCAAATCATCCAGATGTTCGTCGAAGAGAAGACGTCTTCCAGGTTTTCCACCGTAGTTCCACTTCAACGGCCCACACACGAGAGAACCACCAGTGGAGACGAAGAAGCACCGCCGCCATCGAACAAACCTGCTTTTACCAAACGCCATCTTTGTTTTTTCCACCAAAAGAACTTCCTTTAAAAAATATGTATAAATGTATCTATGTCGATTCCACCGCCTTATTCGGCCCCTCCTCTAGGTTCTCCCTCCCAGAGAAGCAGCAGAAGAGAAGGGAAATCTGCAATATCTGCCCCAATCCTCTGCCTCAGCAAACTGAAAGGGGGATTCACACACTGGCGTGACGTAAAACCCCGCCTCGTTCCTAACCAAACAAAATAGGCGGGGCGTTATTCGTCGAATAAACCCTGAATGCAGCCTGCCAGGGGTAGTTGTCAGCTGGAACACGACTCTGATAATCCCCAATCAGAGCTCACTTTTCTCTTAAGGAGTTGCTTCTGCGGACATGACCACCATGGCTCGTTTTCTGCATCTGATGTTTTTCATCATCGTCGTTCTGATCAACGGTACGTTTTCCTGACAGCTTTAAACTTCTTCTCTCGCTCAAACATGATCCAGAAAATCAACTTTATAAGTTAGTCGCTTTTCCATTGATGGACTTCACATGTGGAGTCGTGGTAAAAACTGAACGTGCATTGATTTCGCTACTTCTATCCACTTCAGTGTTCAACAACAGCCAGGAGGTTCTAATGTGTTACTTCTGTGATGAAGCACCATCGACTCTCATGTGGTAGTAACTTATGACATGATAGTACTATAGTACTTTACGAGGTAATGAATAGTATTATAGCGTTCATTCAGGCACGTACAAACCGAGACATAATCTATTTTAGGCTTTGCTAAAATGTAACGATTAAAGTACGCCCTTACTCGTTGTGTTATGGGAAAGTTGGAGCACGCCGCGTTGAGGCGCTGAGGCGCGCGCGCCGCGCGGTCTAACCCGCGGCTCGCCACACTGTTGTACGTGTTTAAGAATGATCAAGGAGCAGCAGTGGATGGAGCATTATGGTAGTAACAGGGCTGGTTAAAAATAACACACCAGTAAAATAAAGCACCGGCGACTGCAAAGCGCGCGCACCTCTGCGCCTCAGCGGCAGCGGCGACTGAGCGCGCGCGTCCAGGGTGTCCCCTGCCTTCGCTCACAAGTGGCCGGGATAGGCTCCGGCAGCCCCGTGACCCTGAAAGGGAGAAAACGGTGAAGAAAATGAATGAATGAATACCTCAATTGTCAATTAGTAAAAAAACAAAAAAACAAAAACAAAACAAAACAAAAAAAAAAACATAACTGAGGAACTTGTGAACAGAAGTCATGTCCATGCTGTTTGGTAAATGTAGGTCAATTCAGTAACTAGTACCAACGTAATCTTGCCTCTTCCCACAACATGGTAGGTGCTTGTACACAATCTGAATATCAAACTAAGCATTGTCAGACTGACGGCGTTGCTCAACGCGTGCGACTTGTAAATTGACGCGGCAAATGTGGGTGCAGCTCGTAATCGGATGCGTTTAGTAACCCTGTAACGTGGAAATTACGGTAATCCGTTTCATTCATCAAAAAAATGTCCAACTCAAAAAGCCACAGGTATCCCACAATCCCTTGCGGTGCCGATCTAACAGCAGCACCAAAGTTGCACCTACTTCATTGAATTAATTTGAATGAAAGGAAAATAACTGTCTGATAACTACGTGTTATTTTTAAGATGACTTAATGTAAAAAAAATGATTTCTCTTAACTGATGCAAATAATTAAATTAGATCAAAAGTAAAAAAGTTTATCTTTAAACATCCGTATGTGGTCTTATCACCCTCTCACCGTGGAAAACGTATTATCTGAGCTCCTTCATCCAGCAGGTTTACTTGAAGCTTAGTTTGTTTTCAGAGAGGTGAAGCAGCATGGCGTGTCCATTTGAAGATTATTTCTAATCTAAACTAAATCTAATCTAATCTAAACTGTTGATATGATCCTCTTGATATGTAAATGAACTCACATAATCTGTCTGTTTATCCCTGATTACTGGTAAACCTTCATTCTGCTGGTTTCATCAAATGTCTTAAACCTTGTTTTTTCTGTTTATTTTTTAAGGTTTTCAAACCCTGGATGCAGCAGCGCTTCCAGTTTTAACGTGTAACGTGACAAAGAACGATACATCTTTCTTGTACCAGATCTCTGGTAAACCCAATTTAACTGGCTACTCTTCTGATTGGTAGGAGAAGAAGGTAAGTGAAGCTCTGATCTTCCTCCAGAAATGCCAAAGTCACTATTTCTCATAGGATCAATCGTCCTGAGTAGACATCTCACAATTAATCAATTAATCAAATTTAATTCCTACTGTCAAACCTGAGGCCTATTGCACAAAAGTAGAATTAAGACATCCGGGATAAATGACTAAGCTGAGCTCAATGAAGCCAAAACATGTGCGTCCAGGCTTAATTGGTTGCACGAAGACCAAGCCAGGATGAGCAGACACGGATTCATCAAGCCAGGTGAAACCAATCCTGGATAGGTGCGCGCTCATGGCCACAGACCCCGCCACAGATCACAGATGAACTGATTTACCATGGCAACTAGAGCCGCGTACTTTTCCCCGTCGGAAGCACAAATCCTCATGGAGGCATACAAGGATGTAAAAGATATAATTAAGAAGAAAGGCAACACCGCCACAGTGATAAAGCACACTCAAAAAGAATTTAAATTACATTACCAGCCAATTAATTTTAAGAAAATGTAATTTGTCATTTCAACCAGAAAATTTTATGTTTGTAAATCTTACGTGAATGAATCACGTTGATCGTACATAAAAATAATCCATTTAAAAGTTACTAATTTCAATCATGTTGATCCAACATGATACCATTAAATTGGATACATTAGTAATCGCAAGGAATTGTGGGATTCCATTTTCTTTGTTTATCTGGGCAGATTGGGGTCTAAGTGTGAGTTTTTGTCCATGGGTTTTATTGTCTAGCTGTTTTACTCTGTTTTAACTAGTAATTTGAACTGTTATGTTTATTTTTTTTCTGCACTATCAGTTAGAGTGTGGGAGAGGATGATGAGCAACCCCCTTGTGTGACAAACTGTTAATGTTGTCCCTGTCTCATGATGTGGGACTTTCCTGTGTAATACATGTCTTTGATGTGAGCATTAACCCTTGTGCTATCCTAGGCACTTTACCGTTGGGAGTTGGGTCATCTAGACCCACTAGACTAGACAGAGCTCTGAACCTTTTTTTTTTTTTCATTTTTTGTGATCTTCACTGGTTCAATGGATTACATGAAATTTTTCCACCTTTATCCACCTTTGTCATGGTAGGGAGAACATGTCAAAGTAAGGGCTAGCTCCACAGAATAAATCTCCATGGTAATTTATACCATAACATATCCTCCTGCCCCCTATCCAGCTTTAGTGCAACCGGATTGGGGATGAATTGAGCCAGGATCACCAAGATATCCTGGCTTAATCCCTTATCCTACTTTTGTGCAACAGCCCCCAGATTGATCCGTCTGAGGAAAGTTGTTAATCAAAACAACCTATACTATTATAAAATAACTTCAAAATTAAACGAATCGATAATCGATCTTAGAAATAACTGTTTGGATGGAGGTCCTGTAGGTTACTTTACCATAAAATGAAAACGACCAAGTGCATCATGGGGACAACACACATGTGATGTCCTGAATATGGATAACTGTGTTGCTCCGACTGAAAGTATTCTGTTTTAACGATTTCAACAATATTTTTCTTTTAGCGTACCGTGATCGTGGACGAAAACTCAAAGTACAACAAAAGTCTCGTTAAGTCCTTACATGAAGATTCAGTGGAGCTTTCTGTTTGTAAAGACTTCCTGCGCTACAACATGAAGCGGCACGAGGTGAGAACTTTAATGTTTTATATTTGTTGAGTTTGAACAATGCAGCAGACGTGGACCATTTTCAGACATGTTCAACAGAAAACATTTCAATCCAGATTGAAGTTAGAATGTGAGACGTCCTAACTTTCTGCAGGAATGTCAAAGGTCATAGAAGTTTCCAGATCTAACCTCACCTCTCTTTGTATTTCAACAATAGAAAGACGGAACACTTTCAAACCTGAATGCTACCTGTGAAGGTGAGTGATGCTGGATCAGTTTCTTCCACAAAGTTTAAATAATTTCAGCAGGACTTCCAAATCTTGACCTTTGCCCTCTCTTTCAGTCAATTGCACTGATCTCATGGCCAAAGATTCTGGTGAGTTTCTTGTCCGTGATATTTGGGAACACCCACTTTTATGGAAATTACAACAGCAACTTATGCATCAGTCACAACTGCCCTTAAGGGGGGATTTGGGGTTTCTACTGGCAATAAATGAACAAACAATGGTACGTTCCATTTTTATCATGTCCTTTAAGGTGCTACGACCCTCAACGGAACTTCAGGACAGACCTCCACAGACCACACACCAAAACGGGGAATTGTTCACATCGTTCTTGGAATATTCTTCCTCGGAACAATCTTCCTTCTTGGAATAAGAAGTCGGAAGCAGGTAGTCGTTTTAAAAACTGTTTCAGATTTCATTAAGAGTCACCTCTCATTGATTCTCTCTTTTACTCACTTCCTAATCGTTTCTCAGTCTGTTCAGATTATTGATCTGATGTTGGAGGAGACAGCTCTCTGTCCAGCAGATCCATTAACAGTTTATCAGCTTGAATTGTTGGTTCCACAGGTCGGCTATAGATCCGTGTCTCAGAACAGTTGCAGCCAATGGACCAACGGGCTCCAACCTTCACAGCCTCTGACCCAGAGTGAAGCAGAGGCCATCAAGGACAACCTACAGAATGAACAAGTCTCCATTTCTGTAGGTAATTCAGAGGAAAATGAAAGCCTGTTTTTACTGCAAAGACACGAGATTGTAACTTTAAAGAACAAGAATAATTTCTGCAAAAATATGAATCTTTTTCTTTTCTCAAACAGTTTGTTTGTTTCTTTGCAATTATCCTGTAGATGACGAGCTGACTCCTCCCTCACCAAGAAGTGCCTGACTCCTCCAGGCTGCACCTCCTGCAGGCTGCACCTCCTGCAGGCTGCACCTCCTGCAGGCTGCACCTCCTGCAGGCTGCACCTCCTGCAGACTGCACCTCCTCCAGGCTGCACTGCTGTAACTGTGCCTGCACATTCTGAATGTTGCTGCCAGAGTTTGGATCAGAACCTGGAGAACTGATCCCAACACTCCTCAAGTCCATCCACTGATAACAGTTGATTTTAAAGACCCCAAAGATCACAAGAACATGTTAAGAACACCAAAAACACGATTTTCATTGGAGCAGGTCTTTAAATCACTGCAGGGACTGTTTGAAGTCACTTTTCTGTCATATTTGTGGGTCAGAACTTGGCCACAATCAAATCTCTTGGTAGAACCTCAAATCAGGACCAAACAAAGTGAAGCTGCTTTAGCTGTGATGTCACAAACTAATGGAAGCACTTTTCTGCTTAGCTGAGATGTTATTCAGCTGTATTTTAACTTTTGCTCATTTCTAGCACCTCTGCTGTCCTCTGTCTGCTTCATTTACTGTAACTTTTTTTTATTTTTTGTTGTATTACATTTTAAGTTAAATTAAAGTTAGGTTAAGTTTCTGTCTATTTTAACCCTTGTGCTATCCTATGACCCCACCCATGGACACCAGTGAAGATCACAAATCACTGGAGAAAAAATGTTCAGCGCACTGTCTGGTGGGGTCTAGATGACCCAACTCCCAATGTTAAAGTGCCTAAGATAGAACAAGGATTAAAACTACCTAAGCATTTCTGTAAAGCACTTCCAGATGCGACTAAAAAAATTAGAAATAAGACCAACTTTGCCAATTTTGGGTAAATCCTGGGTTATTCTAAGCAGAATATGCTAATGGACTGCACAAACATACCTATAAGCTATATTGCAAAAATCTGTGTGTGTGTATACATGTTTGGTTAAAGTAGGCCCCCTTTTAAAATATTTTTATGTGCATCTCTGTTTATTATATATGTAAGTATTTATATTTCTTTTTGTTTTACTTAGAAATTTGTGTGCCATCATCTCTGTGTCATTGTTAACATTTTAATTTTAAGATCTAACCCAGAATCCAGTAAAGGATTATCATTTGGAGACCAGTTTACACCTCGAGGTCTGCAGAACTAGATGAAAAAAGTCACTGTTTGTTCTCCTCAACTGCATTTCTTGCTTTCATCTATCTGCATCTTTTTTGGGTTTATTTAATAAAATTTTTTCTGGTATTTCTGGATTTGTCTTGGAGTCTTTAACTCCCCATTAGCTAAACTGACATAAAGGTGAAATGTTTACTATTTATTGCCACTGTTGTTAAATATAGTCTTATTATTGATGGTGGGGGGTATTCATGAAATCAGAATTTCTTTACTTATATATAGTCTTACACTCTCCTCATTGTGGTAGAAAGTGATCTTTCTGTTCTTCGTCTCATCTCTAGAACCGGAAGAACTGCAGGAACCACAACAGTCTTGATGGAGCAGGAAGGAGTTCATTCAGGAAACTCTAAAGCCCCCAGTGGGGCAAAAAAAACAAACCGTATTTTTCAGTCACAGATTCTGTAAAAAAAGACGATGTTGTTGTGATGTTCTTCATAGAAACACTTCAACTGTGAGAGAATGTAAATAATGATTCAGGAAATCCCAAAGTCTGTTTTTGTAAGAGTTTGTTTGTATGATGGTGCAGAAAAATGGAAAACAAAACCTGAGATTATGAGTCAAATGCAGACTATCAGAGGAAACACTGAAGTTAACAGATGATCATGAACCGGGTTTCAGGACCGCAGAGGTTTCAGGCTCTTCATCAACACTTTGATGATGATACTTTGTTGGTTTTTAATTAAAAACTTTATTTTTCTAAATTTTAAAGTTATGTTTCAAACTAAAATCTCAATCAAAATGAAAACCTCCCAGAAAATGTTAAGAAATGGTGGATTCCCTCACCAAATAGACACACTATAAAGTATACCCGAGTCCAGCAGGTATACTATATAGACCGTGTACATGTAGTACATGAAGTATGCTAACTGAATACTTCTTCAGACTAAATTACATTTTAAAATTTACATTTGATAGATAATATGGAAAAAGTAAACATCAACTTTTAAGTGTACGTGTAGTACTTTTTGCTAAGGTTTGTGGGTAATGAAGTTTATGAGCACGTTTGGTTGATCTGCTCCAAACTCCACAGTTTGAAAGTTGAATGAAAGCAACAAACATTATTCATGAGATTAACCCCTTCATGCCTGAATTTATTTCTAATGAAATAAAAGTGTTTTTTTCTGTTCAAGGTCAATTAGCCGCGTACGGCGTGAAAGGGTTCAGGACAAATCGAGAGCAAATATGAAACAACAAAGTCAGACGGCTGTTATTTAAGTGAGAGGACAACAGCTGTTCACCAGGGAAATCTTAAAATACCAACTGACTAAAGAAACTTGGATCAAATCTAACATTAAAGACCAAATTTCTTGTGATATTTAGGCATAAACTTGCTTTTAGTTGGATTTTAATGTAAGAATTCATTATTTCATACATTAATGTTGTTTGGTTTAAATGACTATTAATGTTTAAATGATCTCATGACCTAATTTTTGCATAAAACTATTAACATTAGGATGTAACTGAATCTGGAACTCATGAAACAGCCAAGTGTAGGAAGTATTTTGACAGTGAAGGTTACTGTGTCACACTAGTGAGTCACTCTTTAGTGAATGAATCAAACCTCACCCGTCTCACTGAGGTTTGTTTTTTATTTTTTGGCTTTCCTTTAAAGTGAAAGCAAACACGACAAAATGTCTAAGAGCCATCACTAAAATCCAGGTGTTGCGCAATGTTTTTAAGGAAAATCATATCAGGTTACATCAGAAACTGCCTGGATTTTCTCCTCTTTAAGCAAATAGGTTAGACTTTCAGATAGACTTTCAATAAAAACGGAGCTGATGATGCTTGATAAAAGTAAGACCCTCAGATGATCCCACACTGCTGATTCTGACACACTGGGAGCCGTTCCAACAGGAACAGAAGCAGCAAACAGGTTCAATAATGAGCCTGTCAGAACTCCTCATCTGTGCTGCAGCTTCGCTCAAAACCACAGCGGCTGAACCAGCTCCACTTCACGACCATCTCTTGTGCCACGGGAGAAAAAAAAAACCTCTTCCAGAATCAGAACCACTGAGGCTGCAGGTCCAGAAACTCTTCCAGTGACTTGAAAACTGTATTCTATCGTCATGCGGAGAGCTGCAAAGCTGCTGACTCACATAAACCTGCAGATCGGAGGGAGAATTTTCCCACGGTTCTTGAATCACCCAAAGAAAAATACTCAGCGGCGTGTCTGATGTCATTTCTACAAAATAAGGAGTACGAGCTGGCAGTGAAGAGCTAAGCAAGTCCAGTTTCACAACTTTAGCAGTCAGGAACCCCCACAGCAGCCACACTCCTCTGATTTAAAGACAAAAAAAAAATGACTTTAATCTTAAAAACGGAGCTTGTTGAAGCTTTTTTGATCCCCATCATGGATCTCTGCAAACACAAACCATGTTAAGCAGCAGAGCTAGTCTGACTGTGACCCTGAACCAGGTTTCAGGCTCTCTGCAGCGCTGGGATTTTGTTATCACGTAGTTCAGTGGATGCAGAAAAAAACAAACATACAACAGTTTCTGTTGAACAAAGGGTGGGGCATTGCTGCTGTCAGAGTAAACTGTTCAACCTAGACTCTGTATTCATTGTTAGTTTGCCAACAGCTACTGTTATTTTCTAGGCAGCTTCTGCAGGTTATGATGTTTCCTCAAGAAGCCAAACTAGATTTGTCTGGGGGGGAATCCCAGAGGAAATCCCCTCAAGAGTCCGTCAATCAGAGTAAAGCATGAAAGAAGATTGTTTTCATTACCCAGACACAATATGACACAAACATGAAGTGATTTGGCTTTGTGAGGAGTTGATAAGGAATCTCACAGAAATTTGGAATGTCACAGGAATGACTAGAATGACTAGTAATCCTACAGCTAATTATTGTAACTGATTACATTTGTAACTTCTCCCTCCCATCATTGGTCAGAGATCTAAATCAATTTGATTTCACGTCAGTGAAAAATCTAACTCTTCCAAAGAAATATCCACATTTATTTTTTGTATTTTACTAGTTTTGGCCTCACAGAACACATTTTATGAACAAACAAGAAAAACTTCAACTTAATTCTCTTTATTTGTACATCCTCAGTTCTTCACTGAGGTCGTTTGAGGTGAACAAACATCCAACCCAGTTTGATTCATTACAGACGTTTTATTCCAGTTTGGATTGTTCCAACAAGGCAGAATTGTCTTCCTGATATTTCAACAACAGAATTCTGTTTTTAGCTTTTCACATTTATAAATATATATCAAAGTCACATTCAAAGTACAGTGCTCCCTAGAGGGAAAAAAAACCTACAGTCACCCATTAGGTTAGCATTAAAGTCCCACTCTGATCATCTTCTCATCTATTGTAAAGCGTTCCCAGTAGTTTTGTTTTTAGCCAAAATCAAAAAACCTGTGTCCTTTACAGGGTTTTTATACTGTTAGATTGGGGCAACGCCGCCCCCACTTCCCTTTTTTTGTCTGTTTACGCTCTGTCCCGCTAGCTTACAGCCGCTCACAACCCCAACCTAAAACAACAACAACTGCGAGCAATATTGGAGTTACCCAACTCAGACGGGGAAAATAAAGGATCTCTTTGTCTACAGGTGGATGCATCAGAATGGAGCAGAGCAGAGAGCTCCTGACCCGTCCATTGTAGCTCTTTTTCCAACAGATTTTTTCATCTGCTCCCGATTCACAACAATTTAAATAAAGAAATACTCGAAAATGCTTTTTTCTTTAGATATGTCCTCCATTGTCAAAAATAATGGCACAAGAGCTAAAAAGTACCAAAAATACTATTTTCAGTGGGTCTTTGATGGCATTTTATGCTTTGGTTTAAAAATAAAGGATCAAATCAGGATCATCTTAAAGTGAACAAAAATCCAGACTGTATTTGAAATTACATTTTTAAAAAATAAACTTAAAATACATTTTATTATCTAAAACTTACCAAATGAAAAATAACATATTTGTAACAGCTGCTGGTTTGTTTTTTTCAACTTTTGTTTTTTTTTTGTTTCTTTCTTTTTTTATTTTTAGTCCTCAATTTAATTCTGATTTTTTAACTTTCTGCTGTTGACCCCAAATTTTAGTGGGGGAGCGGCCTTTGAGCTGATTGGCCACCGGGACATGGTTGCCATGGGTGACAGAGGTTATGGTGACGTCACTCCCTCTTCCATACTGCAACTATTGCCGTCTCCGCCTCCCCTCATCAGTTTTGGGGAATAAGGTTTGTTGCTGCGACGCTGAAACAGAAACACATACATGACGTTTTCACCTGCAGCACCTATGAACAAACAACTGCAGCAGGAAGTTGCTGGGCTGAAGTGGACAAACATAACGGGGCATCATTTATAATGAGAGCAGTAGTAGATTATCTTGTTTAAACAGTAAAAGATAAGACTTTTAAAGATCAAACCTTTTTAGATCTCCAGCACTGAAACAAAACTGGCGCTATGAGGAAGAAGAGACAGATGATTGAGGGGAAGATACCGATCCTCCATCTGGGATCATCTGTAAGACAAACACAAAAAAAAAAATTACCAAATGCTGCAGTTCCTCTAAGGACCACTAGAGGCAGGTTGCAGAAACAAACATTTTTTCTGTCATCTCCCTTCATGAAAAAATGTTGATAATGAATTACAAGGCTTACAATCTTGTAACAATAAATGTATAAAAACATACAAGTTACAGGAGTAAATATAAATGAAATAACTAAACTATCACAAAGTTGTGACGTAATATTTGTGCATGCGTGGACTGATCAGGTAGCCGTTACAGATCAGACTGGCGACGGCGACGACGGCAGTAGAGATGGAGTCAGAGGAAAAAACGGGTTGGATGAGGAGAAAAGGCGCTTTCATGCTAACTGGACAAACGCTAACGTTGCAGTACTTTCTAAGCTGGAAAAAGTCCTGTGCAGCTAAATGCAGTGCTCAAAGAATTCACTCTAAATTGCAACTATGTTACAATTCAGAACAACTATGACAAATTTACCGGCAATAATAAGCTCCAACAACTACAACGAGGCTATGCTGCACAGCAGTTTACAAAAACGGCTAAATCCAGCAGCGTTGTGGCTTTAGAAGAGACCACAGGAGAGGAGTTTGTAAAAGAATCTGTGCTGAAAGTAGCTGGCACTGTTTGCACAGAGCAAAAGAAAAAGTTTGAGGAAATAAGTGACCCTACGAGTAGAAGATCTGGGCAGCAAGTGGAAAACATCTGAAGGGCCTGGGGAGGGAAGTTTTAATTTTAAATAACAACAAAGTAAAGCCTTGGACACACTTAAAATACTTTTGTCACTTTTTGTCAGCCTATAGTTAAAGTCCCATGAACTGTTACCTATATGAAATCTGTTCTCTGCATTTGACCCGGTGAGCTGCAGATACAGCCGCGCTCTGGAACCATTTGGTGGTTTAACCCCCCAATCCAACCCCTTCATGCTGAGAGTCAAGCATGCAGGCATTGGATGCCATAGACTCTCTGGAAATTGAACTAACGACCTTGGAGTTCCGGCAATGATGGAGAAAGACAGGAGTCGTGTCACTGCTCTCTGAGAAAGTGCTGGTGAGAAGCTCATCCCTTATCTTTGTGGATCACAGAAAGAAGCCCTTGCTGCTCAAACTCTTGAACTGAAGCCTGTCATGGACATGGACTGCTGTTAGGCGGCTGAGCAGAGGCGCCACAGAGGTGTTTGCTCTTATGCTCTGTTAACTGTACAAATGACACTTGGTCATTAAAGTTATTAAAACAACTTTTGCTGTTTATCCGTTTTGGGTAAACAGCAAATTGGGTTTAAAATTTTTTAAACCTTGTTAAGGTCCAGCTGTGCAAAATGGACATGAATTTGACATTACACTTTTGTAAAAAAAAAAAAAAAAAAAAAGGAAAGGTCAACCACCAAAATCTGAACCCTATCTTAGTTATGCTTTTCTCCACTAGGGGGCACTGGTCACAAATATTTTCCTAAGTTAAAGTCCCATTATCTGTCTCACACCTAGGTGAGTGATATTTGTTCTCAGCATTTGACCCCTCTCCTGGGGGGGCGGTGAACTGCAGATACAGCCGTGCTCTGGAACCATTTGGTAGTTTAAAATGTTGAGGAATTCTCAAAGGGCCTCATGTATTTCAGGATCCAGCTCACAATTAGCCTTTCCCACATTATGGAACTCCTGTCTTTCCAAAAACAGCCACAAACGTGGGACAATGAGACCAGCAGCAGTTAAAACAGAATCTCCTTCTAGACCAGACTATTCTGAGGTCACATGTCATTCCACTGAACAGCTGGTAAACTGACCTGACGCTGGTGTGCTTCAACAGGAAGCAAAGGCAATGCTAAGGAATGACTCATGTGCAGCTACTTTTACAGAGTGAGCCTGACAGAAGCTGCCGACACATCAAAAGGAGGAGGAACAACTGCTGCTGCTGCTGTGAGATGGTGCAGATGGAAACCACCTACATGTCCACCCATGAAGGGTTTCTGAAAAGACCTAGAAACCTGCTGCAGTTCTCACAGACAAACCAACTCCTTCAGCCACAGACGTCTACATGGATCAACAATCATGTGTTACCCACTTCAAACCAAACAATACTAATCCTACAGTCCACATCAAGTTAACACCCCCTACCCACTTTGTGAATGACTCAGTAAAGTCTGCATGGAGATTTGCCTTTGCTGTCACCTTTCCTGAACTACAATCCATGTGTCCATGGCTACAAAGAGACTGGGAAATTGCCGTTTTTCCAAAGGCGTCTTGATGAACGTCAGGACAAAAACATGTACGCTTTAAGTGTGAGTGGAGTGGCAGTGACACCACTTCAGCACAAAGCAGATCACAGACTGTGAGAAGTGCAGCGAGGAAACAGCTTACAGGAATGTGTGGTAATGTAGTGGATAACTGTACAGCTGCTCTCCGTTATGTCAAAACATTTAACCACATCATCATTTGAAGCGGCTGCAGCTCTTCATCTCTGCTACACCACAACTGTGACTATGAGTAATACAAGCTCTCACTGTGATCTGACACTGAGAGGGAGAGTTCAGTCAGTGTTTATCCAGATTTGACTAAATCCTGCAGGACTCCAACATAACACACTTTGGCTTAACGTAGCTTAAACAGACAGTATCTAAACCTGTTTATACTTGCTTAGTGAGGAACGTGGGTCTGTTTAGATGAACACAAAGCTGATATCCAGCAGGAATGGAAGACAGACATAACTTAATCTCTGTCTTTGTTTTTATCAGAGTCCACATTGAAAAGTTCTGCTCACACGGCTATTGTTGTGGGAAATATTGTTGAAATAGTTTAAATGACCAGAATGAGTAAATCATTGGTAGCAGTCAAAGGCTGTCCAGAGGAAATCTGCTAAGCTTAGCACCAAACAATGATTCTGCTGGACTTCTTTGGCTCCCTGTTGCTATGGTAACGTTGTGTGTCATTTCCCAGAACTGATGCCGAGCTGTATGGCTGCTTCATCCAGTCAAAGGATCCTGTGAAGACTGAAGAGAAAAGGACGGTTTGTCCTCCAGTGTTTTCAGACGTGTGTCTCACAGAGCTGCAGCCAAACATCTCAACCTCACCAGAGAATCCATTCATAAATCAGGGATATAAGCAGGTCTTCACTTCCACCTTGCATGGTGGTGAGTGGAAGTCACTTTAGGCACTCCATCAATGCAGGAAGGGCAAAGGGCATAAGAGGGGGGGGGGGGCACGCAAGAGGAGGAGCAGTAGATATGATGCAATAAGGCAGCAGTGGCTGAAATGTGAGTTTCCTTTATTTGGAGGAAAATTGGAATTGGATCACTTCCCATGGTGCACCTGACGATCTCCAGCAGCGGTGACTGTGGTCTGTAAACCACCAGTTTATAGACGCATCAACGACCAACGAGAAACAGTCTAAAACTACAGACCAGGACCTCAACTGATAAATGTTGGGGTTTTTGACTGATCTATTGACTGTTTTTTTTTTTTTTTTTTCAAACTAGTTAAATTTATTTTGAAACTTACAGTTTCTAATCAGCCACGTCCATCTGAATAATGCATCTCTGGTTTAGAATATTCATTTGAAATGAAGTCTTTTAACCCAATTTCTCCATCACTCTTCACATGCTCAGATTTATTTTTTTTCTGATTACTGACACTCCTCCTTCCAACCACCAGTCACCTCATGGTGACCGATGATCCAAAATGATCAGGTCTGAGGTGACCTGATGTCTTTTGAAGTGTGGAGAAAGTGAAGCAAAAAGCTGCTTTCACAAAAGATAAAAAAAAAACAAAAAGAGGAAGTAAAAACACTTTTTCCTGATAACAATGTCCGCAAAGCTGCTGGTATTTTTCCACAAACCACATGAACAACCAGTTCAGTTTTTCTCACAACAGAAAAATAAAAAGACATGTTTGAACTTTGACTTTGATGCCTCTGAAGCCTCTTCTGGGGCAAATAATTAAGTTCTGCCACCAAATGAGGATGTAAAAACACTTTTGTTTGTTTAGTTTTTAGTGAGGCTCTGATATTTCACTATTACAGTCTCCAAAAAGCCAAGAAAGAGGAGGACACTTACCTACAGGAGGGGGTTCTGGACAACCTGGAAGACAGAACAGAAGCAGATGAAAACAAACGCAGAACCACAGTGCAGCAGAACCAAGACTGATCTGGAAAAAGCTGCTTCCTGTTTGCAGATCAGCAGAACTTTCCTCTGTGTGTTCATAAACAATCAGAATACACACAGCATAGAGTAAAATGTCACCGTCTAGGAGGATGGATGAGTCGGTCTGATAAAAATGGAAAAAAGGAGAACAGTTTTCAAGACAGAAAGTGAAGTTTCTTTTTAAAGAATGATAGTTTGAATGCTTTTAATAATATGAGCGGCATTACTTTAACTGAGCAAATATCAGCTCTGAGGTTAGAATGTTGTTTCTATTTGATCCTGGCAGCAGCTGAAGCAGAAACTACCACAAAACACCTAAAGCTACACAATCCTTTCTATTCCCTTCAGCTGTTTACAGAACGGATTCTCTGTAATCTGGCCACGCTTACTTAAAGCTTCAGTACCTGCAGCTCACGCCCCAATCACTCTTTTGTTTGCTTAAACACGAGTCCCGAGTTGACACTCCTGCTGATAAGTGTTTCCAGTGTCAATTCCTCTCCAGTGCAAACATTTAGCTGGCAGAGGGGGGGTTCACGGAGACCTTATGACATTTCAACATGTTGGGGAATTTTTAAAAACTTGCCATCCATTGGAGTCTCTGTCCTCAAAAACCTGAAGAATGTTTTCTTGATTTCTCCAACCAAACATGTCACAACCTGGAAATCTGCAGGAAACCTGCCTCAGGCCCGGTTCAAACCAGGAACTTACAAAGCAGGACTGCACACTAAAGGGCTCCATTGGGATTGGGTCCCGCCGGGTCCTGCCACGGGACCCCGCGGCTGTTGGATTCTTATGTACTTATGTACGCGGCTGTTGGATTATCTACTTATACTTCAGTTAATGATCACTGTATTTAATTAAGCAAATGTGATTTAAGTGACATTTTTGTTTTGTTTTCTGTCTTTTTAATCTATGCATTTCATCATTTATGTAATGAGTTTGATAAATATGTGTAATTTCTTTATTGCTTTGACTACAATGCTTGAAATGAATCAATAAATCAAATCAAATCAAATGTAAGCTCCGTGAACGCACCAGGTAGAGACGCCTAATGGCCACTGTCATCTAACCTGTTGTTGGGGGTGTGCAACGCCCCACCCCGCCTCTTAGAAATTATGCTCTTTAAAGCCTGATACCGCGGTCGCGTGTGGGCGGAGCTACGAGCTAAAGTTATGGTCTGATCGCTGCATGGAGCGATGCGTGCATCAATGCATGGTAGACACGGAGAATGTGGAGAGATCAGGTTTATTATTTTGAAGAGTTCTACTTGGTAATCATGTTTCCATGTTTGAGTTCATAAAATCATCCCAGAGAAAGTCTCTGCTTCAAGTGAAAGCAGTGAAAGCTGCGTCTGAATCTGACGCCCGTGTTTCCATCAGAGTTTGAAGCCAAGTTTGAGCAGGTTTCCAGGCAGAGACATGATATTAATGGATGAAGCAGAGAAGAACCACAAACGAGGTTCATCGTGAGACACGCATGGTGTTCAGATCTGCGCGCTGATGCCCGACTGAGGCGCAAAACAGCAAAAACTGGAAAAGGCTGAAGCTGGAAAAAAAAAAAAGTACTTCTCCGTCAGGAAAGAATTAATTTATAGATTTCAGATAGATTTCGCGCGGACACACGCACACTTTTAACCAAACAGGATTAGTGAAAATATATTTAATAATTAAGTTGCAGATTACACAAAAGAGGAATGCATGGAAAAATGAGGCTGGAGGAGGGACATGAATCTCTTTAATAATATCAATACAAATACGTGGTTGTTTTTTTTTCCTGCGGGACGGGAGACGATACAAAATCAATGCATCTCTATTATTGTGCGGGAATAAATTTTCAGAGTTTTGCGGGTGCGGGCGGGAGTGGACATACATATTGCGGGTGCGGGTGGGAGTGTAACGCATACGTTGCGGGAGCGGGCGGGATTGGTAAGAAATTCGGCGGGCGCGGGCGGGAGCGGGATGAAGAAAATAGTCCCGCGCAGGGCTCTACTGCACACCGTCCATCACTTTTGTCAAAGAAACATTTTGTGACTGACTAATGTGACTAACATCAGTTTCTAACCCTGTAGACAGAAAAACGTCTCTGCTCTTTCTGAAACTGCTGACAAACAGATGGACTGATCTTCAGGGAGGAATTACAGGTTCTTACCGCCCTCACTGATGGGGACATTGACTCCCACCCCCTCCATCACCAGCCTCACCCCTGCAGTCAGGTTGCGGCACACAGCATGGACGAGCTGGTTCACGCATACCGTGCACGAGGAGGCGGCATGGGAAACAGAGGAGCAGGCGGGAAGAGGAGCACTCAGATCATCTCTGGACCAGAAGTCTCCTGTGTCCACGTCTCCATTATACAGCCTGGTGGCGTTTCTAGCTGCAGAGTCAGCAGAGATGAAACAGGAAACGTCCATCTGTGGACAGAGCAGCCGTGAGCACAAAGGATCCTCAGGTGTAGCTGAACACTCGCACTTCTACTGTACGAATCAAGCTTTATACTAGGGAGGGCTACATGACAACGCTCATGAAGATTCAACACAATCAGACTGTCGAGACTCCACAGAAACGCATCATTTAAAGAGTTAACTCTTGTTAATGTTTAACTTTTATTTCCTGTTCACCGTTTCTTCTATGATCTCCCGTTTTCTTTGTTTCTCATCTGATTCTTGAGTCCCTTTAGTGACTCTTTATCAGCTCAGAGGCCTGAAATCCTTGACTTGAATGTGAAGATCAGAACCGGATTTTCAAAACTGTAAAACTATCAAATGAATGAACTCAACAGTGATGGGATTATATACGTTTGCTTCTTCTCTCTCATTTTCAAGCAATAAATCAAACTCTACTTATACTTTAGTTAATGATCACTGTATTTAGTTAAGCAAATGTGATTTAAGTGACTTTTTTTAGTTTTGCATTTCATCTTTCTGTAGTGAGTTTGATAAAAATGTGTAAATTCTTTATTGCTTTGACTACAATGCTTAAAATGAATCAATAAATCAAATCAACTCACGATCACTGTCATGATTTCTAGGTGCACACAGCTGTTAAACACAAAGTGTGTAATTATTGCCTCATTACACCCACATTCTATCAACGGGACAGTTTCTCGAGCTGTACTTATAATTACTGTCAGGTTTGTTCTCCTAATCTACCCTTTAAAGTTTCTTTCAAGCAGGTGAGCGTCTGGTGTTTCTGCTACCATAAAACAACTAAAATTCTCGGGAAGAGAAAGGGTGACTCATCAAATTTCTCCACTTCCTGTCCACAGAAGGAGTCTAGATTTACTGCTGTAAATGCTGCAGAGCTGAATGTTAGACGGACCTTCTACTTGCATTTGACAGTAACCTTAAGTTTGACTTGAAACATGAAGCCTTTAACTCCAACAAGAAAGGGAACTTCTGTCCTGTGCATTTAATATTTGCAGAAGGAAAATAAAGGATAAACATTTCCTCAATATATCCCACTATAGAGGCCAAATATTAGCCAAATGTACCAGCGTCCATCATGCAGAGCAGAAAGCAGCACTTTATTTTAACTGATAAATG